>OY253746.1:12233136-12971649 GCA_958009045.1 Oxytorus armatus | reverse complement strand
GAGCTGAGAGCGGGCGGCGCTGGTATGGCGGCCGTACGTCTTGATCCTGGCCGATCATCGAGCCGATTTCATTACACGATACTGACGGTACTCGACGCTGTATTCTCGGCAACGGTCGCGGCACCCGCTGTCGTTGGCTATTGGCGCGGCACGTGGGGCCTTTCCGACATTTACATCTATCCGAATGATCAATTGTTGAGCTGCATGTCGTCGATTATCATTGGATTTACCGGTCTGTTTATCTTCAATCTCGTGCAGCATATTCTCGATGAATTTTTACATCCCGACAAGCACAGACTCTTGTATTACGTTGCCTCGAGAATGTACACTTGTGTCTTTGGCTTTTGTTGCGTTAACGCGTGGCGCGGTGCATGGCAGGCCCTCGATTTTTATACCGAACAAACGTCGAGCACGGTCTTCGCGACAACGGCCGTTAGCCTTCTCGCACTCGCTATTATGCGAGCTATCAGAAATATATCGGCACCGCCTTTCTCACTGAGCTTGGACTCACCGACGGGATACTTCGATGTTCCTACTATGTTTCGCGTCAGTGTGAGTATTTTCTTATAGTTCATATTTTCGAGGCTTCTCGCTCGATCCCTCTTTTCGCGTATACACGGAAGCTATTCTCGACGAGCGTCCATCGATCGTTTAAGGAAGGAAATTGGGTTGGGACAGCGTTTTCTCAATGATTTTCATGAATTTTTTTATAGGATAAAAAATTAATATAATTTATTGAAACTTTGGGAATATTTTATACATATATTTAAGTATATGCTATAAAATATTTATACATATATTTAAGTATATACTATAAAATATTAGCGACCCCATGTTGCAGGTCACAATCAGACTCAGCATTTTGCGTACATTCTGGAAGCCCCAATTTTCATCTGAAATTAAACGAGATTGAAATTTACTTTTATTATATGTCTCTCTTCTATATGAACCTAAATGCTATCAAAAAAATTGAAAATTCAATTTTCTACAGGGGTGAAAACAACAAAGCATGATTTTTTACCATTTTTTACAACTTTATTTGCAAAAAAAGAATTATTTTAAATAATGATAATATTCCGATTTTAGGTTCATGTAGAGCGCAATACTATGAAGAAAGTGACTGCCAATTTTCAAAACGATTGGTTGAAAACTATTCAAACTAGCGTGTACGCAAGTTTAAAAAAAAGTCGTTTTCAGAAAAAACGCGTTTGAAATAATAGTACCTAGAAAAACAAGCAATATGGGGTCGCTAATATTTTATAGTATATACTTAAATATATGTATACAAATTTTATAGTATATACTTAAATATATGTATAAAATATTCTCAACGTTTCAATAAATTATATTCATTTTTGATACTATAAAAAAATTCATGAAAATCATTGAGAAAACGCTGTCCTAACCCTATTTCCTCCCTTAATGGCTTATAACAATAGATCGAGTCGGAATTTTCATTAAAAATTTTGCGAACATATTTTTCAATAGTTTTACTAACAATTTATGAAATTTAAAAAAAATCTACTTTTTGAACCGTCTAACCCTATTTCCCCCCCTCAAGGAAGACCGCTAGTGTGACTGCCCGAAGAAAAAAAGATGATTTTTGGGAATTTATTCAAAGAAAAGTATTGCATCGAATATTTCGAAATTTTGAGGATATGTTTGTGTATACATTATGTATATACAGTAATTTTTTTGTATGAAAATATTCAATTTTCAGCGACGTATGTACCGTCTCCCGAGTCTCAAAAAAAAAAAAAACGTTCTCCCACTGATGCAGTGATTGCGCCCTTCAAAGGGTCTGAAATATATAAAAAAGTCCATTAAACTAGGAGGTATTGCCCGTACAATGACGCAGGATTGTGAAAACAAATTGAAATCCATCAAAATGTGCGATATTTTTAAAAAAAGTTCCAAATTATGCTTAGTAATCTGATGGTTTTTTGCATGGCAAATCGATATTTTTTATCCAAACGAAAAATTGAAGAGTCATTGTATGAAGAAATTAAATACTAAATACGCTAAAACAAAATTCGAGTAAATCGGATGATTTGTATTCGAGTTAGAACTGCAACAAATTTGAAAATTGTCGTTTTGAGAAAAAACGCGTTGAAAGATTAACGCGTTTCTGACTGACGAGCAGTTGCTCTTTACAAGGCTGTAGTTCAAAAAGTATTTGAGATCCGCACTTGAAATTTTAGTATGTTATTCTTGAAGGTATCGACTATTGAAGAAAAAATCGATTTTTTCAAAGTTTCACACTAGTGGGCCTCCTTAAGGAATGAAGGGATTAAGTAGACTTGCTTCTAGGGACTCTGATGTTGACGTTCATTGTGAGTCGATAAATGAAGAGAATTCAAGTGAATTCAATCATCAATTGGACTCCGGAACAATTTTGAATTTTAATCTGTTTAAATGAGAAATTTTTATGTAGATCATTGCTCAATCTATTGAGAAATTAATGCTACATTTTTTTAAATGTTTTTTTATAACTTTCTTCGATTTATCGATGTTAGCGCATGATAATATGTACTGTATGGAAATTTTTGGCTCTGTGATCAATTTTAGGGATTTATTATCCAATGGGTATAATGAAATTTACGTATTTTTGAAAATTATTATTTTTCGTCAAGTTAAAAAAGGATATTTTCGACATGGTTTGGAAATATTTACTGATGATGATTTTGTTTCGTTAAACAATTCACAATGTACTTGATGTTACAACTCGTTACTGCCTGATCTACGAAAATGCGTGAAAAAGCTAAAAAGGAGTTTTTTCTCTGTTCACCTTTACGGTTAAGGGATTAGGCCACTCTAAAGGCCGAAAAAATAGGCGTTTTTGGGGATTTTTTCCAGAAAAACTACAAAATAAATCGAGATTACAAGATAGGGTGTTTATCATACATATCAGTGACTGTATACACTAATTTTTTTGAAGCGATTAATTTCAAAATGGCGGCTGTGCAGCGTTTTTGCGATGACGTCTCCGTTTTTCCAGGGCCCACGGCCGAACAAACAGCTCCTGTAATTTTTGAATTATGATGAGCCAATGAATTTTTTTCGATTATATATAACAACAGCTATAGAACTACGTAGGATTTTTTCGATATATTGATTTTTGGCCAAATGACGCACTTCTAAAGTAAAAAGTGAAAAATTTGCTTAAAAAATGGTCAGAAAATTGTTAATAACAAATAAACTATGGAATATAGAAAAAATCCTATGTACTTCCATAGACAATGTATTTTTAAAGATATACTCAAAATTTCAAGTAAATCGGTTGAAAATTGTCTTAGTTATATTTCCGGCCAATTTGAAAAATGCAGTTTTGAGATAAACGCGTTTGAAGTTTTGAAGGAGCTCGCTACGGACCAGACCTTGTACTAACATTCGAAAACCGAGTACTTGGAGATTTTTCCCACCCATAATCTTTTGGGACATCATTTTTGAGGTCCCAAGGGACCATTTAAAAAAAAAATCGATTTTTCGAAAATTCTAGAGTGGCCTAATCCCTTAAACAACGTTTTAATTTTTAGGCAGGGATGTATTTGTAATTGGTGACGCAAGTAGATCTTTTGGGACTAAAAATTCCAAATCGTGTGGACTCTTTTGGTTTTTTTTTTTTTTTTTTATTCATGCGTGACTTCTCTCGAGTTCAGGACTGTCAAGTGTAATATCTGGCGACAATGTAAACGTAGATAAATCCATAAACAATGAAATAACAACGACTTTACGATTGTACAAGAATAATTGAATTTGTAGAAAAACAATAAAACCTCGAAACCGTTGAAACCTCAAACATTAAGAATTTTTAGACGATTTTACAATTAAGGAGAAAAAGATATATCATTTTCCTGATTGAATTTTATAAATTCATCAGAATTGGAAAAATCCATAGTACAGCGAATAATCGATCGTTTGAAAATTGCATTCATCAGAATAGCTATTTTTCATCTGAACTTCGGGAACGCTTGTGTTATGCATATTGACGTCATTTTAAGAGAACAGGGATTCCGTAGGCGTGAACTCGTTCATGATTACACGGGTGCATTTTGAAAAATTTCAATTAAGACAGAAATACGCTCCAAAATTATCTTTATGATACTCATAAACATAAAAAAAATTATCTTTATGATACGCATAAATATATATTTGAAGCTTATCTTTGTCTTGATTTATTTTGTTTTAAACCTGCCTTTTTTAGAGAAATTACAAAAAAATTCTTCTTAATTTAAAATACTTTAACGCTAAACGTACCAAGCGGGGGTCAAATCACTCCTTTCAAAATTTACTGCAAATCCGTACATTCATTGTTATTTCTTTCGTTCATCTGACTTTCTGTAAAATTGTTTGATTATTTTATTAGAAATTAGACGTTATGTTACGAATTATTTTCTTTAATAATTAAGTATTTCTTTCTAAAAATCAACGTTTATTTCATAAGGGGTCAAATGATCCCTTATGTGCGAGTACGTTTAGTGTTAAAATTTGTAGAAATACATCTTTAATTTGCCTCAATTTTAAATGCTTTAGAATTTAAAAAATGAGCGTTTCACACTAGTCAAATGAATCTTAAATGTTAAACATCGTTCGTACAAAGTCTCGCGGATAATTTGACTGTGCCAATTGTCATTGCTATTACGTTATATGTTATTAACGAAGGAAAACATTAATACCAATGAATTTGCAAATGCTATTAACTGTTTTGCGACGATTTTCGAAAAGGCTAAGTGTTTGTTCACTTTAAAAAAAATAATCCGCATTTTTTCCTCGACTTTCATGTAATAGGGCTCATTTTCGAACGATGCTCTACAAACTCATCATCCAAATATTTCCTGACGTTCTCCGTTCAGAAAATACCGCGGTTTATTTATTAAGATTATTCCGTCGATGGTTCAAACAAAGGACTTTTAAATTTAAACGGAGAATATTATGAAATATTTTGGATAATGATTTTGTAGAGTTTTCTTCAAGAAAAAGAACGAGCTGTATTACATCAAAATCGATGAAGAAAAAAAACGGATTATTCTTTGAAAATACTGAAGGAATTTCAAAATTCAGCTTCTAAGCCTGAATCGGGGAAACAGGAGCAATGTTATGGTAATATTAAATTTCGATATTTGTAGATTTATAAAAAAAAAATGGGCAAAAAAGGGAAAATCCATTTTGTTCGTCTTTCATTACGTTTCAAGTTATTATTCAAACGGGACTTTTCCTCTGATTACTCGTCACGATGCGTTTTTGTCGAAAACTCTCGAAAATTCAAAAATTGAACGTGCAAACACGAAAAATCCAAGAAAAATCTCTTTCTTTTCTTCATTGTGCGAAAATATGCAAGAAAAAAAAACTGCAAGACAATAATCTGCTAATATTTCACATGGAATTAGTAATTTGTATTAAAAGTGTAATTTCAAATACAAGTAATTTTTATTTACTGCCCAATTGCTATTTTAAGCAATTGGGCTTTTATAAGATAAAAGTTACGTTAATTGTATAAAAGTAATTTTTATTTTATAAAAGTTATGATATACATATTTGTTTGGTGGCAATTAAAATTATCAACGTTTTTCTTTCTCAAATTCTCTTCTCATCTATGGTAAGTGAAAAAAAGAAAAAAAAAGTTTCATCACCGTGACGAGGCTGAAATCAGTAGGCTTTTTTTTTATGTCTATCGATGAGAAACACTTTTGACACGACACGACGCTCACGGTTTGCGAGCTTGCCGCGTGATGTGTGCCATATTAACTATATTACTATAGTACAAGAGAAGTTTCCGGCTATCTCCCTCGATCGTCGCACCCATCACATCTCCACACTTATATACGCGTACCCTTGCGCCTGTAAAAAAAAAAAAAATTATTGCAAACACGAGTGTTGGGTACTCTGATGCGGCGAATACCATGCACCGTTATCTACCACACCGTTATGTACCGGAGACAACAGAAGTGTGTCAAAATTTAATTTTCGAACTGTATATTAAAAAAAATTAATCATCAGTTTGAAATTGAACGAAAATTGTTCTTTCTTTTTTGTGCAATTACTGTTTTTTTTTACTCACATTATCCCAAACGTGTACCTCTTGATAATTCGATGATCCGATAGTAGGACATTTCGAGCAGTTTTTCAATCGTATAAAAATTCGATGAATAAAAAAAACTCAATACTTATTTCATTTCGTGTTAATTCTTTCTTTCTTTTTTTTTAACAAAAATCGTGTATCAAGAAGCAGGTTCAAGTGGAAAAAAATGATTTCACAACGTATTGATACTATTATCCAAAAATAAACATAACTTAAATGAAAAACGAAAAAGAAAACACTATTTAAAATGTTATAAAGAGAAAATTATCGTTAATAATTAATGTACAAATTAAAAGCTCTATGAGGTAGCAAAGAACGTTCAAATTAGAAACTTGCCTATTGCTTCCTCATCATTTTATCTTCCTCTCGAGATTGGCACATGAATAAATTTTAATTGATTTCACAACGTTTCGATACTATTATCTAAAAATAAACATAACTTAAATGAAAGACGAAGAGAAAAACACAATTTAAAATGTTATAAAGAGAAAATTATCGTTAATAATTAGTGTACAAATTAAAAGCTCTGTGAGGTAGCGAAAAATGTTCAAATCAGAAACTTGCCCAATGCTTCCTCATTATTTCATCCTCCTCTCGAGATTGGCATATGAATAAATTTTAACTGACTTCACAACGTTTGGATACTATTATCTAAAAATAAATATAAACTTAAATGAAAAACAAAACAGAAAAAAACAATTTTAAAAGTTATAAAGAGAAAATTATTGTTAATAATTAATGTAAAAATCAAAAGCTCTATGAGGTAGCAAATAACGTTCAAATTAGAAAAACACTTGCCTATTGCTTCCTCATTATTTCATCTCCCTCTCAAGATTGACATGAATGAATTTTTATTGATTTCACGTTTTGATACTATTATCTAAAAATGAACATAACTTAACCCTTTGCACTCCGTGTAATTTTTAACTTATACATCAATGTCGCCTCAGCGGCGACAACGGAGTGCAAAGGGTTAAATGAAAAACAAAAAAAGAAGAAACAATTTAAAATGTTATAAAGAGAAAATTATTGTTAAAAATCAATGTAAAAATCAAAAGCTCTATGAGGTAGCGAAAAAAGGTTCAAATTAGAAACACTTGCCTATTGCTTCCTCATTATTTTATCTCCCTCTCGAGATTACCACATGAATAAATTTTAACTGATTTCATAACGTTTTGATACTATTATCCAAAATAAATATATCTTAAATGAAAAACAAAACAGAAAAAAACAATTTTAAAAGTTATAAAGAGAAAATTATTGTTAATAATTAATGTAAAAATCAAAAGCTTTATGAGGTAGCAAAAAACGTTCAAATTAGAAACACTTGCCCATTGCTTCCTCATTATTTCATCTCCCTCTCAAGATTGACATGAATGAATTTTTATTGATTTCACGTTTTGATACTATTATCTAAAAATGAACATAACTTAACCCTTTGCACTCCGTGTAATTTTTAACTTATACATCAATGTCGCCTCAGCGGCGACAACGGAGTGCAAAGGGTTAAATGAAAAACAAAAAAAGAAGAAACAATTTAAAATGTTATAAAGAGAAAATTATTGTTAATAATCAATGTAAAAATCAAAAGCTCTATGAGGTAGCGAAAAAAGGTTCAAATTAGAAACACTTGCCTATTGCTTCCTCATTATTTCATCTCCCTCTCGAGATTACCACATGAATAAATTTTAACTGATTTCATAACGTTTTGATACTATTATCCAAAATAAATATATCTTAAATGAAAAACAAAACGGAAAAAAACAATTTTAAAAGTTATAAAGAGAAAATTATTGTTAATAATTAATGTAAAAATCAAAAGTTCTATGAGGTAGCAAAAAACGTTCAAATTAGAAACACTTGCCCATTGCTTCCTCATTATTTCATCTCCCTCTCAAGATTGACATGAATGAATTTTTATTGATTTCACGTTTTGATACTATTATCTAAAAATGAACATAACTTAACCCTTTGCACTCCGTGTAATTTTTAACTTATACATCAATGTCGCCTCAGCGGCGACAACGGAGTGCAAAGGGTTAAATGAAAAACAAAAAAAGAAGAAACAATTTAAAATGTTATAAAGAGAAAATTATTGTTAATAATCAATGTAAAAATCAAAAGCTCTATGAGGTAGCGAAAAAAGGTTCAAATTAGAAACACTTGCCTATTGCTTCCTCATTATTTTATCTCCCTCTCGAGATTACCACATGAATAAATTTTAACTGATTTCATAACGTTTTGATACTATTATCAAAAATAAATATATCTTAAATGAAAAACAAAACAGAAAAAAACAATTTTAAAAGTTATAAAGAGAAAATTATTGTTAATAATTAATGTAAAAATCAAAAGCTTTATGAGGTAGCAAAAAACGTTCAAATTAGAAACACTTGCCCATTGCTTCCTCATTATTTCATCTCCCTCTCAAGATTGACATGAATGAATTTTTATTGATTTCACGTTTTGATACTATTATCTAAAAATGAACATAACTTAACCCTTTGCACTCCGTGTAATTTTTAACTTATACATCAATGTCGCCTCAGCGGCGACAACGGAGTGCAAAGGGTTAAATGAAAAACAAAAAAAGAAGAAACAATTTAAAATGTTATAAAGAGAAAATTATTGTTAATAATTAATGTAAAAATCAAAAGCTCTATGAGGTAGCGAAAAAAGGTTCAAATTAGAAACACTTGCCTATTGCTTCCTCATTATTTCATCTCCCTCTCGAGATTACCACATGAATAAATTTTAACTGATTTCATAACGTTTTGATACTATTATCCAAAATAAATATGTCTTAAATGAAAAACAAAACAGAAAAAAACAATTTTAAAAGTTATAAAGAGAAAATTATTGTTAATAATTAATGTAAAAATCAAAAGCTTTATGAGGTAGCAAAAAACGTTCAAATTAGAAACACTTGCCCATTGCTTCCTCATTATTTCATCTCCCTCTCAAGATTGACATGAATGAATTTTTATTGATTTCACGTTTTGATACTATTATCTAAAAATGAACATAACTTAACCCTTTGCACTCCGTGTAATTTTTAACTTATACATCAATGTCGCCTCAGCGGCGACAACGGAGTGCAAAGGGTTAAATGAAAAACAAAAAAAGAAGAAACAATTTAAAATGTTATAAAGAGAAAATTATTGTTAATAATTAATGTAAAAATCAAAAGCTCTATGAGGTAGCGAAAAAAGGTTCAAATTAGAAACACTTGCCTATTGCTTCCTCATTATTTCATCTCCCTCTCGAGATTACCACATGAATAAATTTTAACTGATTTCATAACGTTTTGATACTATTATCCAAAATAAATATGTCTTAAATGAAAAACAAAACAGAAAAAAACAATTTTAAAAGTTATAAAGAGAAAATTATTGTTAATAATTAATGTAAAAATCAAAAGCTTTATGAGGTAGCAAAAAACGTTCAAATTAGAAACACTTGCCCATTGCTTCCTCATTATTTCATCTCCCTCTCAAGATTGACATGAATGAATTTTTATTGATTTCACGTTTTGATACTATTATCTAAAAATGAACATAACTTAACCCTTTGCACTCCGTGTAATTTTTAACTTATACATCAATGTCGCCTCAGCGGCGACAACGGAGTGCAAAGGGTTAAATGAAAAACAAAAAAAGAAGAAACAATTTAAAATGTCATAAAGAGAAAATTATTGTTAATAATCAATGTAAAAATCAAAAGCTCTATGAGGTAGCGAAAAAAGGTTCAAATTAGAAACACTTGCCTATTGCTTCCTCATTATTTTATCTCCCTCTCGAGATTACCACATGAATAAATTTTAACTGATTTCATAGCGTTTTGATACTATTATCCAAAATAAATATATCTTAAATGAAAAACAAAAAATAAAAAACAATTTTAAATGTCATAAAGAGAAATTATTATTAATAATTAATGTAAAAATAAAAAGCTCTATGAGGTAGCAAACAACGTTCAAATAAGAAACACTTGCCTATTCCTTGCCCATTATTTTATCTCCCTCTCGTGATTGGCACACGAATAGATTTCACACTTATTATCACTACCAATGGTCCTTTTTAATTTCCACTATATTTCGGCTATACTTCAGATTTATCATTGTTCGTCCTACTTTTGATTTTTCCCTTTTTATCACATACGAAAAAAAAGAAAAAAAAATACATTCTTGCATAACCGACAACAGTGGACGGGAGGTCGGTGCGCGAATCTGGCGATCATCCAAATTAAGCAACTTTGGCTGCGATCAGCACTTGGCTGGGTGACCGCTTAGCCGTGCACTGGCTGGTGCGCTGATTGTTGAGCGGAAGGACGTTTCATTGCAGTTCCTGATGTAGTAAATACAACTGAAACTCGCTAAAAAAAAAAAACAAAACCGTCTTTATCGACACAGGTTTTCCGCAGTTTCCCTGTGTCCTATGGCAAGTGCGATACGGTGTAGCTAAGAGGTCCGCGGGCGCAATGGTAGTAAGGTTACTCTAGCAAAGTGCGGGTAGGGAGTGATAGGGGGAATAATGGAAAAAATGGAACTGGGAAGAAGGAGTCATACGTAAAAACCCAAAAGGGTATATACGTTCTAACGAAGAAAAAAAAATACATGCTCGCACATTTTGGGTATTACGAAAATCGAAGGAAAAAATAAAACTGTATGAAAATGTTATTTGTTTCAGAATACAAGAGATTGGTCTCTGTACATATTAGATTGTGCGTTCAGCGTCGGTGTCGTTGGAAGTCTCGTCGTATTTGTCTGGAGAGGAGTTTGGGTACTCTTTGAGCTTCATCTATTTCCGGAAAATCGTGAATATTCGGCAATCGGTTCACTCGTAAGTATACAGAATATCTAAAAAAAAAACAAATCGATAACGTAAAACAAATAATATAAGTGTACTTCCCCGAGCTATTATTGAAAGCACCAGTTTGAGATCAGATCGAAATCGATACGATTAGGAAATCGTTTTGTATTCTTTAATTCGTCATTCAATCGGTCTACGGATAATGACTCATGCTTGACGTTGGCCCAGGTAGTTTCGATTGCGAAAGCCTTGGCCTCGTAATCAATGAGATTGTAGCTACGACTTGAATTTTTGTTTTTCTTTCCTTTTTTCGTTAATATCACAAAAATAGCATTGAAGTATTTCGAAATAGAGATAAAACAACGGCAATTGTGATCTGGGAAATTTTTTATTTATTAGGAACATCAAATTTGTCGTTGTTGCTCCGTTATGGTGCTCGGTAAATCTATTTTGTGATAAGCACAATCGAAGTGTCCGATAAACGTGACAATCACTTATATGCAACGTACTAGCGTAAATAGAATGAAAAATAATAATAATAATACAAATTGAAACTTGTCTATTGCTTTTTCATCATTCCTGTGGTATTCACAAAGGTAAATATGGAGCACAGGGGACCCACTTCCGATTGACTTGCCTTTAATATATGTTGTGCAGGGACCCTTCCTGAACAAACTTTTTCCTCTGACACAATTGGGGGTCGTTATTTATTAAAAAGTTATTAACAAATAAAGTTAATAATTCATATAGCTATTTTCCTTATACCAGCCAGTCCTAATCATCTTGACCTTCACATTTATTGTTACGAATACACCCCTGAGTAGCATACAAAAAGTTTTATCCGTCGCTCATTGTTTGTTAAAAAGTTATTAACAAAAAAAGTTTCATAAATCAAACATGAAGTACTTGTTCTAGTGTATGGTGAACAGCACACCCATGAGAGGGGGGGCTGTGCCACCCTGCAATCCTCCACTCACCAGCCCAAAGACAAACCAAAAACAACCCAAAAACAACCCAAAAACAACCCAAAAACAACTCAAAAACAACGCAAACAAACAATTATTTGTTTCATTCATTATTTATATTATGAAACGGATCGATGGTACTCATAATGTCCAAGAAACTGTCGATACGCTGGTGGACAGTTTTGGATTTGTTTGTTTATTGGGTTTGGGTTTTTTGGTTTGGGTTTGTTTTGGATTTGTTTGTTTATTGGGTTTGGATTTTTTGGTTTAAGTTTGTTTTGGATTTCTTTGTTGGGTTTGTTTTGGGTTTGTTTGTTTGTTGGGTTTGTCTGTTTGTTTCTTTAGGTTACTGGGGTTGTTTTTAGTTTGTCTATGGGCTGGTATGCGGTGGGGGCATGGGGGCCGCAGCCCCTCCGGTCATACGTGTACTGGACACCATGCAAGTATTTCATATTCCTATTTATGAATTTTCTTTTGTTAATAACTTTTTAACAAACAATGAGGACGGATAAAACTTTTGGTATGTTACTCAGGGGGGTATTCTTAACAACACATGCGAAGGACAAGATGATTGGGACTGGCTGCTATAAGGAAAATAGCTATATGAATTATTAACTTTATTTGTAAATAACTTTTTAATAAATAACGACCCCCAATTGTGTCAGAGGAAAAAGTTGTTCAGAAGGGATCTCTAGACAACATATATTAAAGGCAAGTCAATCGGAAGTGGGTCCCCTTTGCTTCATATTTACCTTCACAAATTTTCCTGAACGAGCAACAATGAGTCTTTGGTCATTTTGGCTTCCACACAGAGGAAGCTTTGTGCACACGGAAAAATGAATGAGAATGCCGCAAATTTTCAATTCCATAAATGAAAAAATGACATTTCATCTAGTCAAGTGTGATATCTGGCGACAATGTAACCGTAGATAAATGCATAATCAATGAAGTGACAACAACTTTATGATTGTAAAGAAATAATTGTATTTGTAGAAAAACGATAAAATCGCGGAAACGATAAAACCTCGAACATTAAGAATTTTTAAATTAGGAAAAATTATATTTCATCTCGGAATTTCACGCGACAAACGTCCTAAAACAAATATTTAATGAAATGTCACAGAGCGTTAGCGCGCTCGATATATCTCCGTGTTAGGAAAAATATAAGTAAAAATAAAAAATCTTCCGTGCGTGCAGTTCTATGGGAGTATATGCGTATCCTCAAAGTGCTACACGTTTAGTGACCTAATGGTTCGATTATATAATTGAATATTCGCCAATTGCATGATTGTTGAGGCGCACGACTGACCCGTATCTCCAATATGCCCCCGCAAATACTCGTGTCGTATTATAACATGTACACACAAACACACACACACACTCGTATAATTTTATATACACAAAGTAAACGCAATGTATATATAGTACAAAATAATACGATGTTATACTTTAACAGCTCTTGTTTATCATGGGATAACATGACTATTCACGAGGGAACCAATAAAATCATTCGTTTGATTTTCAAACGGATTATTAAGTCGCCATATATATATACATAGCTCGGTGTTCTTCGTGTACATAAAACGTAAAGCAAATGGATGCTAGTCACAATCTCATAAATCTGTCCGAAATTTTCGAGTCTCGTTAATCACGCTAATGTTCAAACAACAATAAATAGCTTCTCGCGGGTAAAGTGACGCCTCGTGCTCGTCCACGAAATGTACGTTTCTTCATTTACTTTTTCTTGTAATTTACTTCTCATCAATTAGTCAAGTTAATCCTAGCTCGGGTGACTACTTTGTTACGTAACGAAAAAAGCGAGTCATATTTTTTGCTCGTTCGCGTGGAATTTTTTGAACTTTTGATTAACATTAAACGAACCAAGCGATGGTCAAATGACCATTTTCGAAATTTAGTTTAAATTCGTACATTCATTGTTATTTCTTTCGCTCGTCTGACTTTCTGTTAATATGTTTGATTTTTTTATTAGAAATCAGCATTTATGTTACGAATTTTTTTCTTTAACAATTAAGAATTTCTTTCTAAAAACTAACGGTTATTTCATAAGGAGTCGAACGACCCCTTATGTGCCGGTACGTTCAGTGTTCAATACTTTTGATCAGTATTCGGCCGATCATTGCTGTTTTTATAGAGATGTGAAAAGTATTGAAAAAAAGAAAGAAAAAAAACGCTTGGACAATTTTTCATATACCGAACAATATTGAAATTTTCGATTCTCCATTTCCAATGGAGCTTCGAAACCTTTTTGACCGATTCAAACTTATTTGGTAGACTTTTGGAACCACCGTGAGTAGACCTTTAGAGAATGGCTTTTTCATTCATCCCAATATTTTTGTTATGCAAAAAAGTACTCGAGAAATTATCAAAATTGGAAGTGAAAGTGGAAAATAAAAATTGAGTTTTTTTGTAGGACCCTATTTCGATGTGTTTACTTCCCCTTATCACACGTAAATACGAAAATTGAATTACTACAAAAATCATGCAGTTAAGAAAAAACGATATCTCGAGAATTCAAAGCCATGTCACCTGATATCTACAGATCCCTTCCGATCAGACAAATATCGAAGAAATTTAGCCAGTTCCGTATATATATATATTAGGGCGATTTTTTTTTTGACTATTCTTTTTTTCTCAGTCCCCACCTGAAATTTTGTTGGATATGTCGAAAAATAAATTCCCTGAAAGTTACAGCCCTTAATATTAATTCTAAGTACTTTCCCTTAGCGTGAAAAGATTTTCCATCTAAAATACACGTAAATCGATTTTTTTTTTTTAATTCTATAACTTAGCCGCATTTTATGCTATCATATTGTTCTTGGTTTCGATTTACTCAGAATAAAACAATCTAGAAAAGTGCCTATTGCGGCGAAAGTGTAAATTGTACTGGTGAGTTGGTACGGCTCACTGAAGTTGATTTTTACCCAAAATTCTCGTTTTTTTGCTGTTATCTCCGAAACAATTAACTTTACGAAAAAAATGTAAATGAAAAATTTGTTGGAAATTTAATTTCCTACAAAAAAGGTCGTATCGACCCAATTGCTTAGATTAATATTTCTTGAGATATTGAACTTTATTTTTTTTTATTTCTTTTATTATTTAATATTTAATATTTTATAAATGTTATAGACTGTTCAGAGAATTTCTTTTTCGACATATCCAACAAAATTTCGGGTGGGGACTGAAAAAAAAAATAGTAAAAAAAAAAAATCGCCCTAATATATATATATATATATACTAGGGGTGCTTCGCTCTCCTTCGCGCTTCACCCCCTGACCGTGGTCCCCTCCCTCACAAACCCCAAACCCAAACGAACCCCGTCCCCGAGGGGTGAGATTCGTTTTCGATGGGGTCAGCTTAACCAAACGGATTAGGATTCGTGCCGTGCAGTGAAGCTGACCGTTTTCTCTTTACCATAAAGGAAAAACGGTCAGATTCCCCAAACGGGTTAGGGGTCGCCCCGTATGGTGAAGCTGACCTCCTTAACTCTTGTACATGGCGGCGTCGACGGCGGCGGCAATATATTTATATTATATAATATAAAGAGATATATAGGGAGAAGAGATTATTCCGCCCTTCAAAGTGCTGCAAAACCACATTATCCAAGGACATTGAATTAAAAACTTGCACATCGCTTCTTCATCGTTTTGGAAGATTCAAATATATAGCTTCTTCTGTGAGGAAGCGAAAATGGAGAAAGTCCTTAATGGAAGGTAAATCTGCAAAAACAAAAAGGAAGCGATGTTCAAGTTTTTATTTGCACCCTTTTTGTCTTCTTGAAATAAAGATAATAATATGTAAGCAAGTTATTTGACTGAAAAAGTGTATCCGTGTAATCATCATACATTATAAGTTACTTTTGCATAATAACTGCAATTATGCAAGTCGTGAGGTAAATAAACGTGAGAATTTCCATTTCAAACTAACCAGCGATCCTGATCTCGGTGGATTCTTCATTTTAACGAAAATATGACGATTTTTAGTGACATTATATAGTGTGATATATTGTGAACTGGTCGAACTTGACACTGCAACACCCATGCACACAGAAGCTTCGAGAGTTCGAACGAGACGAGCTCTGTTAAACGTTCTTCTCAAAGAACCCAAACGACTTATCTTAAATAACGCTTAATGCCCCATATATCATGTACGTGACCTCACTCTCGACGATACGCTGACCGGAAGCGAGCCACGTGCCAGAAAGACCGCACGCATTATCCCTGTATACGCACTCGAGCGAGCAGCCAGAAAAATAGACAGAGAGAAAGAGAGATGAGGCGAAATGCCCCGGCTATTACAATATATAAAGCAACTCTTCCGGATACGGAGGGCTTGCGCTGTTTCACCCCCTGTAACGTCTACTCTTCATCTATCGATAGCGAGAATGAATTTTTATGTATTTAAAATTTTTCCTTATGAGTTTTACTTGAATCGAGCGTAACTACAGTGGATGGAAGTAGTGTTCAGTGTTTTTTCTTTTCTTTTTTAATAATTACATTGGTTACTAAACATTTGAATTTTTGTCTTCTTTTATGTAAGTTTACTATCTGTTCAGAATAACATTTTTATTCAAGTTTCATTACCTTTTATTAGGAATAACTAACTCTTCATCTACAGATAGTGAGAATGGATTTTTATATATTTAAAATGTTTTTTTACGAATCTTATTTGAATCGAGCGTAACTACAGTGGATCCAACTACTTTTCAATGTTTTTCCTTCTTTTTTTTAAAATAATTACATTGGTTACTAAAAATTTGAATTTTTGTCTCCTTTTATGTAATTTTACTATCTGTTCAGAATAACATTTATTTTTCAAGTTTCATTACCTTTTATTAGGAATAACTAACTCTTCATCTATCGATAGTGAGAATGAATTTGTATGTATTTAAAACTTTCCCTTATAAGTTTTACTTGAAACGAGCGTAACTACAGTGGATAGAAGTAGTGTTCAGTGTTTTTTCTTTTTTTTCTTTAAATAATTACATTGGTTACTAAAAATTTGAATTTTTGTCTCCTTTTATGTAATTTTACTATCTGTTCAGAATAACATTTATTTTTCAAGTTTCGTTACCTTTTATTAGGAATAACTAACTCTTCATCTATCGATAGTGAGAATGAATTTTTATGTATTTAAAACTTTCCCTTATAAGTTTTACTTGAAACGAGCGTAACTACAGTGGATAGAAGTAGTGTTCAGTGTTTTTTCTTTTTTTTCTTTAAATAATTACATTGGCTACTAAACATTTGAATTTTTATCTTCTTTTATGTAAATTTACTATCTGTTCAGAATAACATTTTTATTCAAGTTTCATTACCTTTTATTAGGAATAACTAACTCTTCATCTATCGATAGTGAGAATGAATTTTTATATATTTAAAATGTTTTCTTACGAGTTTTACTTGAACCGAGCGTAACTACAGTGGATGGAACTAATTTTCAATGTTTTTTCTTCTTTTTTTAACCAATTACATTGGCTTCTAAAAATTTGAATTTTTGTCTTCTTTTATGTAATTTTCAATATTTGTTCAGAATAACATTTTTTTTCAAGTTTTATTACCTGTTATTAGGAATAAGTATATTGGATCGTTAAATCGAGAGGAATTCAATTGAAGAATCGGACTCTTTAAAAAATTCTCTCGAATAGGTATTCAAATGTGACGACAGAGAATATTACGAAAGAAGTGTCATGAAATTAGTAATTATCCACGAATTTGTAAATGCTGGCCCGTATCATTCGCGTTGGTAAAATTGTCCGTTTACCAAGAAGAAATTATTAAATAATAGGTAGTCTACGCGCTTTTTCAAGTAGGTTAAACTTAATCGACTGTGTACATTGCATTTCGGAGATCTTTCGCGAGAGACTCGTTTTTAACGAGCGTGGGTGCGCGAGGATTGTACACGAGTCGCATTGAACTTGGACGCTCGGGTCTCGTGCATCGTGGAAATTCTATTTTTACAACGACCTCTGTCACTTCACTAATTTTTTTTATTATTAAAGAAAGTTTTTGTTTAATTCACCATTTGAGTCCGTTGGGGCCATTTTTTAGTTTTCGAAAATTTCAAATTTTCGCAATCTAAAGCAAATGCCCTGATATTTGTCAAATTCATTTCGTCAATTGATTTCAGAGATAGAATTAATATCAATTAGAAATTTATACGAGCCATTGTCGAAATTCAAACTTTCCGAGTGTCGAAGTTCAATGTTTTTGAAAAATATTCGAAGTAATTTCTCACTCATATTTGAGAAACATGTATTTCAATAAATTAATCTGAGATTAATGAATAATATTGGTCGTCGCTCATACGAGCTTCTAATGTATTTTCATAAATGTTAATTCTTAAAAAAAAAAAAAAATATTGGAATAAATAAATATCAAAAATTCAATTTGATACAAGCCACAGTTCGAACAGAAAAGAACGTATGTGAGATTTTCCTCGCATTCATTTTCACATTCAGAGAGTACGTTCAAAAAATGAATGCGAAAAGTCGATTAAAGATTACTCCAAAAGTATTTGGAGTGATTTTTAAAAAATCGAATTTTGGCAGCAAAAAAAACATTTAGTTGGGCAATTAATTCGAGTACGATAAAAAAAAATAACGATTAACGACCGAAATTACCCACTGTCGAAAATTTCCAAGATTTTACAATTTCAAAGAATACTTTGTCTAATTTCTCAGAGTCAAATTTAAGAAAAAAAAAAAAACAAAATTTAATCTATTAATCCCCGGAATTATAATTAAAAAATTTTATTTATTTTTTCCTTTCTTCGTCTCATTAGCTTCGTTACGACTTGTGAATTATTCTCGTTGCAGATAATAGGATACATAATAGTAGCCGTGACATTCTGCCTTCAACCGTTGATGAGATACACTTGCGCGAGACTCGAGGGTCTCGCGCGTCTTCTAGCGGCCGACGCTTTCTTGCTGCTGAGCTTTCTCGGTACGGTGAACGTGTGGCGCGGTATCTGGACCGTTCTCGATCTGTGGCTATTGCCCGACGACATTGAGTTATCATGCTGGATAACTCACGTCGGTTGTTTCGTATTTCTCGTACTTCTCAACTGCAGCAATTCCATACTCGTGCGCGGTGTTTACATCGACGCCGAGGAGGAGGAAGGCCGATGCGTTGTCTTTCCGTGCCACTATCTTCGACTCTTCTTCAAAGTATGTAAAAAAAAAAACCATCTTCCGTGCGAAAATATTTGTATTCTTCGCTCGACAACCCGGAAGTAGAATGTGATCTGAAAAGTATAAAAAACCATCGTGTTGTAAATTAATTGAATTGAAAATGATAATACAATGTTGTGAAAAGGTTTAATGAAAATTGAAGCAAAAAAAAATTCATTTTGCAATATGACATATGGAGAATTTCAAATTTACCGGTTTAATGAATGCAGCTTTTTGATATTTTTTTTCTTCAATGATCGAGAATTAAAAAGTGGAAATTACATTCTTAAAAAAAAAATTTCTGCACTTTGAAATGAATCAGCGATTACATTTCGATTTAAAGCGAGCATTTAGTAAATAAACTTTTTTATTTCACGGCTCAATTTCTATCGTTTCGGAATTATTGTTGTTTAGACTCAGCGTTCGAAATTGCGTTTGAATTTAAACTCAACAATCACGAACTCAGGTCCAAAGTACAAAAGTTATTTTAGAAATTGAGTCTTAATCAAATTTCACTATGAACGAGCTTGAATCTAAAGTGTAAAATTACTTTGGGAATTAGGCACGAATTTAAAAGTATAAACTTGATTTAGTTTTTTATTAGGATAAAAAAATCTTGATAAAAGCATTAAATGAAATGTTTTCGTTGTTAAATCTTAGCGTTATGTTTTTTTTTCAGATCGAACGTCAGAAAAAAGAGGCAAGACGACAAAATCTCGTTGCAGCGAGAAAAGAGGCGCAATCTCGTAACGACGGTAATGCCAAAGAAGTGGAGAACGAAACTCTACTGAATTGTACGAACAATATCCCAACTATTATCCCAGCGAATCCCGAATCGCTCGTCTAAGAAAGCCAAACATAAAAAAAAAAAAAAAAGTAAAAGAAAACACAAATAATAAGCACAGAATGAAATTTCCGTTGAGATTAAATCAAGAGTGTGAAATTATATGAGGAAAAGTATGACGCGCGCGTTACTGACAATCTGTGGTGTACCTGACAGTAAACTACCATGAACAGTGAAAGTGTCGTTGAAAGGTGGGAGAGAAAAATTTGTTGTCACAAAAATGATTTGTTTTTTTATTAACGAATCACAGTATGTGTATATATTCTGTATGCTGTGAGGAGAAGAAGGAAAGAAAAATTAAGCCAAAACCGGGTTGAGGAGACTTCGAAGCCCGCGCGAAATGTGTTCCCCGAGTGAGCCAGTGCATTGCGACCGAAATAAAAATGAAAAATCAAAATAACGATAGAGAGAGAGAGAAGCAAAAAGAAGAGAAACTTTACGAATCGAGTCTCTCGTAATTGTACTCGTAATTCTCAATTCCGAATAACAGTGCTCCTGTAAATAATAAGAGCGGTCTGACACGCGCTGGCGCCGGTCTATAAGTTGTAAGAAAAACAATAGCGACAAACACAAAAAAAACGAAGAAAAAAAAGCAAAAAAAAAGAACCAAATAATATTATGTCTATCGATATTTCAATTTTAATCAGTTATCCGTAAGAGATCGAATTATTTTTAGGAAAAATAAACACATACTCACACACACACACACACAAACACAGAAAGCATTATTTACCAATGTATATTGACGTACGCGGACGCTGTTTAAAATCACGTCTAGTGTCTATTTATGAAATTAATTTATGAAAACTCTATTGAAAAAATAAAAATATTGAAAAAAAAAGACACAAAAGCTTTGAGGCCCGTCGGTTGTTTCTTTAATTGAACACGTCACGTTTACCCGAATTAAAATTGTCTGCGTTATCTTACTTTTTCGTTCCATTGTCGTTTGGCTTTGGGTTTTTTTCGCCGTACGTTCAAATGATCGATGGTATCAGTGGCTGAAATAAAGCATTCAATATGCCAATTATATTTTCCGATAAATACTTTTTAATCGTTCAATTGAATTTTTTTCAATTCTCACTCGAAGCTTGAACATTTTTGACAGTGCTGCTAAAGCGATAATTTATCATCACATTCGATAATTTACCGTCAAATAGAAAGTTTTATTATCAACGAGTCTATTGAAAAAAAATATATATACAATTCATTGGGAAGAATTTTTGAAATGGCAATTTTTTTAAGTTTCATTGAAAAATGTGTGTTTTCAAATCTGACTAGTAATTAGGTTTCTAAAGATATTTCAATCGTCATGACCTATATATTATTTTAACATTTTTGAGCTTTGAACGACCATAAAACCGTACCAGTCCTGTGAGACTTTGAAATTCAATGTGACAATGAAACAAGCGTAAAAATCGTTGAGTGTCAAACACTTTTTCTCGACTATTGAAGAATGACGATCCATTTTAATCCCGAAGAATGACATTTATTATAAAATTTCTCCTACAGAAACATTCGGCATATTTTATTCAGTATTATTCTTCGTTATCGCTCATTATCGTCATTATTTAAATTAGCGAGTATTAATAACGAAATCGGTTGACCGTTGTGGAATTCTAGGAATAAGTGGTCTCATCCAATAATTAAATTCAAAACTATACAAATTTTCTTTGAGTTAAAAAACCTTGGTTCAAACAATTACATCTTCAATAGATGTTTTTCGGTGCATCTTCTAATTTTTTAAAATTCAATTCTAAACCCCTACTTTTCTATATTGTTCAACATTGTCATTGCTAAAAGTATTCTTTTTTTTCGTTTTTCATAATCACAATGTGTTCGGTATGAGAAGAGCAGAAAAAACGGGGAATATCGATTAAGGTACATCGCGTCATGTTATTAATGGGACGGATGGATTTGAGGAACGATAGTCAAAGGCCAGAATAGCTAAAAGTGTGTGTATCCGATTTCTGGGCTTCTAACGATTAGATAAGACCTTGGAGAACAATGGTAATAGGGTTGCACCCGATATAAACGCGGGGGATTATTCATTTATGAATTGGCGTAACCTTCTCCCCCGCATCCTGTTACCAAACTACAGATAGTTTGTCCTCTTGTACGGCAATTATCCTACGTCACGACGTACTAATAATTAATTAACTGGAATAATGACGGTACAATGAGGCGGGTATGCGAACGATGGGAAGTGCTTAGTTCGGAAAATGAACGGGTGTCCTCCTGGCCTACATCTAATATTTTATATATACATATAAAGTATATAGAATATATATATATATATATGTATATACATATGTATGTATATAGATATATAAAACTGTGATTTTATAGAACAATGAAGATCACTTTGATCTTTTAATCAGTACAAACTCATTTAAAAAAAATGTTCTTTTGTCTCGAACGCTTGTTTCACCCAAACTTACGAACGATCTTCTGTAATGAAGTGCCCGAGCAAAAAAAAACGATAAAAACGTTAGTTTTCTAAATTTTTAAATATTAAACTTCGTGATATATTCCATTAACGTTTGTTTGTAAGATGAAACTTTCCTCTTTGCAAGACGACATTGAAATTTTCGGCGAATGGTCAATTATAAATTACTCTAGAAATTATTGGATGACAAAAATGGCGGTGGATGGTTTCAGAGAAATTAAATTTCTCTGAAATTTCTTCTTCATTATTTGGGCTTTGGTAAAAAATGCTTTGTGATTTAACACGATATGTCAATTGCTAATGGTCATAAGGACGACCCCGAAAATGACTGAAAAATTATAACTAATGGCTCTACATGGAAAATTATGAAAAATTTATAGTCTAATATTGAAAATCTATTGCAAAAATAAAAAAATAATTCGTAGAACGATAAATAACGTGACATTTAAATGACAAACCGTTACGAGGAGAACGAGCACAGATTGGAGTGCCAATTCTGTCGGGAAGGAATATAACATCGATTCTAGTTTACCATCTCATTTTTGGCCAATATGCCAAAAGAAAAATTGAACTTTCATTCGAATTTTTCTCTCCCTACAATGATCCATCTTCTCGCACGTATTGTTCGTAAGTACGAAAACAAATTTTCCAAAAAAAAGCCTATACGGACAACAATAACAACAACAACAAAAATTCGATAATTCAAAAGTTATGACATTAGAGAAATTTTTAGTACTTTCGTTTCTGCGTAGAAAAATACGTTATAACGATTGAACTTTGTTAGGATTTGCTAATTGGGGTTGCACGATAATTTGTTTACTGTTAATAAGATTAAAAAAAAAAAACTTTGTTGCACGATGTTAGGAGGTTGAATATTCGCGATCGATTGCCAATCAATCGCCAATGGCCTGTTGGCCCTATGACCGCGAGTGGGGCGTTCTATTTGGGGCTCGTCGATGTCGTAGTGCAAAATGAGAATCACAGTTTGGCTACTTGTATCGACGTTAAGATGAGTCTAATCGGGCACAAGTGAGAAACACGAGAGACGACAACGACGTGACAGAAACGGGAGAAAGAGGGAAACGGTAGAAGAAAAAAAATTTTGTTTTGACGACAGAGTGTTCGAATTAATTTTTGGTTCTTCTTGGGTTTTTTTTCTTTTTTTTTACGGTCATAAGGACAAAAAATCCAACTCGGAGGTGGTGGTGGTGCGGTGATTTGGTGATTGTTTGAAGGTGACCCCCCCGCGATTAAAAAGGAACAAGGATGGCAGGCGGTGATCCTCTCGGAGAGTTGACATCCGTTGAGTTCGAAGTATTCGGCAAAGTTCAGGGTAAGGATGTGATAGTCAAAACAAAGGAAAAATGGTCCGATTGACAATTTAAACAAAAATACAGGACGAAATATTGAATTTTTGAAAATTAAAAAAAATACAGTCGAGAGAGGTTTGAAAAAAAATGTTCGATTATTTGATAAATGGACTTTTGGAGAAGTTTAATAGAATTTTAATGGAATCCAATATTAGATGTTTAGTAGTTTTTCCTCTTCAATTTAGTATAATACATTTATTAAATTATCGAAAAATTAGTAGACGACGTGTGTTGTAAGGCCGGAATAGTATAATTTTGTATAAAATATCAAAAATTCCATTTTTGATAATTCATCGAATGGATTTTATCGAATTTATTTTAAAAAATTTAAGAATTAATCGTTCGTTCGACATAATTGTATGCAATTCAATAAAATTCATCTACTGAATCATTGGAAATGTTTTGATAAAATATACAAAATATATGCTGATTATATTGTGTATTTCAAAGTGAATTAAAAAATCAGTTTTCGATAATTCTATAAATGAATTTTGATATATTTAATTATATTAATATATTGAATTCAATAAATGAATTGAGGATAAGTGAAAAAAATGTTATTTTTCGAATTATTGAAACGTTTTGATCTATTACGGAAAGATCATTTTTTTTCAGCTCTCTTTTTTTTCTTTTTTTTTCAGCTTTCTCTTTTTTTGAGCATTACTTGACAAGCCGTATTACGAATGGTATATCGTCCGGACTCAAAATTGTTTATCTGTCAGATCACTCTTGTTTCAGCAAAAAAAAAAAAACATTCATTCTAACTTTGTCCTCTCTTACTATTTCTTCTCTCTAAT
Organism: Oxytorus armatus; assembly: GCA_958009045.1. Lineage (NCBI taxonomy): Eukaryota > Metazoa > Arthropoda > Insecta > Hymenoptera > Ichneumonidae > Oxytorus > Oxytorus armatus. The sequence goes on along the minus strand of OY253746.1, from coordinate 12,947,148 downwards.
TTTTACACAGGCTGTTACTTTCCAAAGTACACGAGGGATCTCTGTAAGGAGCTCGGTATCGCCGGTTGGGTGAAAAATAGTCCAAGTGGAACGATTATGGGAAAGATGCAGGGCCCAAAGCCCTATGTCAATCAAATGTGAGTTTAAATCGTATTTCCTTAATTTCATTCGAACTTCACGATGAGATGATTTTTATTTCTCATTTAAATGAACTCTGGATCGTTAAGTTTTTTTAATTTTTTTTTCTAAATGGAGAGAACCACGTTGTTTTTCATAATGCCTATTTCTCATTGAAATAACATCCTCTAAGAACTAAGTCGTATTTTCTATCTAACAATTTCACAAATTTTATTCATGACATTTGAAACATTACGAAATCTCTATCTTTCTAGCCGTTTTATCAAATTAAAAAATATTACGAAATATCGCTCGTTTCGGAAATTTTTCATTTCTTCCTTTTGGTCAACGGAGCAAAACATGCTGATAAAACAAAAAAATTCCTTCTCGTTAGTACAGGATGTTATTTGGATGGCAAAAGAAGTTTGAAAAAAATTTGTAAGTTATTTAAACAAGAACGAGAGATGATCTTATCGTTTTTACTCATCGTTGCTGACTGCGAAACGCGACCTCGGTCCCGAAATTGTGCGTTGAAGCCATTAGGTCGAAGACTGACTTTAATAGCGAACTTTAATGGAGTAATGAGCGCGGTGCATGAACAACCGTCTTCTCTCTTCCTCTCTCTCTCTTCTTCGCGATTCACCAAACGGTCCTCGAATTACATTGAAAGATGCAAGACGCGCAATACGTCATGCGTTCGCTCTCAAGAATTCTCCCCTGCGAAAGATGATGATGATGACGATGATGATGATGATGCACTCGTTGGTGTTGGCTACCTCGCACCCTCTATGTCGATTATGTATCAACTAAAAAAAAAGAAGAGATGGATGAAAAAAAAGCAATATATAGTGACAAAACAATCTCGCGTAGGTTGACCGTAAACGAAAGTAAAGTATTCAATTGCGCGATTGTTATAATTCAAGGAGAATTGGGTCGGGGACCCACTGATCCATTTAAAATAACTCATTGGTTGTTTCTACTCCTGTACGTCAATTTATCTTGCCTGGATCAATTTCAATATAATAATTCTACTTGTTGGGAAAATTTTAGTAACCGTAGAACTCTTGACGTAATATTTATAGCGTTGTTATGGTGAAATTCAATTAAAATTATTTTCCAACATTTTTTAACGAGGTCATTAAAGCGATGGGAAATCGTCAAATAAATCCGGAGATGGGTGAAATTGATTTTCCAATAACGTTTGAAAAATTGCTATTTCTCATTTTCTTCCTAATGGATTATCAAATTTTGGTCAAGTTGTTAAGTGACATTTTTTTTAATAACCATTCGATTCAGCGTGAAATTGTAATTGAAGTAAGAATAATCAGAAAATTCAATTTCGCATAGCTTCGAATAAGTGTTCAAATTTTCGAAATTCTCTTTACCAATTTTCACCGATCGACCGACGTACTAACATATGAGTACCATTCAAACTCAATTATTTGCAAATAGATTCATTGACCGATGTTAAATTCTGCAAAAATTACGTTATCGTTTAGTGTTTCAGAAAAAAAAATTTCGTAAAATCGACATATCTTCCAATCAAGCATATGAATATAAAATTTCGCACCGTGCAACTAGTAGAGGATTTTTCAATAAAAAAAAACCGAGCTATGAAAAATATAAATTATAGGTGCGGAGTATTTTTTCGAAGAAAAACTGATGAAAAAACGACTATGTCAGAAATTGACAATATTTACATTTAGTTTTTTCAGAGAATATTCAAAAAAATTCAATTTTCATTTTCCACAGATGGATTTATGAATTAGAAGATATTCATCAATTTGCCAATACAGATTATTAATAACGATCATTGTTTTAAAATGGAATCCTGTTTTTTTAAACGAAAATGTTTGAGTTCTAGAAAAGTCGATATATCTTTCAATCACAAAATTCAATATTAAATTAAACCGAATGAATTATTATTCTAGCAAACAAACCGAACTGCGAACAAGTTAAAAATTACAAATATAGATTATTCTTCGAAAAAGGATCGAACGAAAACGTTCCAAATTCCGAAATGAGTACAAACACGGTGCAGTAAAAAATGTTTAAACCCATGAATCTCATTGAAAGTTAAGAGGACAATCTTGTAATACGGACAACGAGTAATAACCATCGGATAATCGGCGAAAAAAAAACAAAATTCTAAAAAGTGTTATACAAAAATGTACATCGTTAAGTATTTCGGTAATGCCTCTATCTCAATACAAATATTCACGCGTCGGTTGTTTCATTTGACGATTACGTTTTTTATTTTCTTCTCAAGGCTGACACGCGAAACAAGTCTTGCCTGGCTCTATCTCAACAAAAATTGCCTGGCTTGTCCCCAATTGGAAGTTCGCGCACCGAGTGATCTCGAGATATTTCAAGAACAACAGACGTCTCGGACTTTTAACAACAGTATATTGGTTCTGTCTCGCCACAATCGTTTAGAGCGTTAATATTTAGAAAAAAACAACACACATATATATATATGTGAGGCTCGCTGTTTGATGAAGTTTTACACGTAGCCAAATAACGATAACGTCTATCTGACGTTGGGCTCGATACAAAACGTAAATGATGAAATTTCGTCGTTTTTGTTTCTTCTTGTTTCAGGCAACATTGGCTAACAACCATAGGCAGTCCAGGCTCTGAGATTCATCACTGTGAATTCACGAATATCGAGTCAATAGCAAGGCTCGGTTATCGGGGATTTTCCATACGTTTTTAAAGCAATTATTTAATTTACTCCCACTCCTCTTCCCTCTCCCATTCAAAATCACGTGTAATTAGAAGGCGAAAAAAGTGTGAACAAGGGGCAGAGGATACCCCCCCCCCCCCCCCCCCCCCCGAATGACGTGTTTTATTGCGCCGTGGTTCAGCGAAAAAAAAAAAAAGAAAGGAAAACTTGGCTCTAAAATTGCGATGAAACAAGTATATAGTGTAAATTTTCATTATCATGTACAGATTGTCGGTGATTCGAAAGGAGTGATGAGAGAGAGCACTGAGCGAGTATCTACCGTTTCCTTGTAATTAATCCATAAACGCGTTGAAACTTTCTATAATGTGTCTGTGTGCTATTAAGCAATTAATGTGTTTCGAAAAGAATGGAAACAAAAAAAAAGCGAAAACGAAAATAAATCGACGTAACGATTAAAACACGAATACACGACTGTATTATTGATGAATTAACGTTATCGTATATTATATGTATAATCGTATTATGTATGAATAGATATGTACATAAGTAAATATAACGTCGAGTAATAAACGACATAACGTTGAAATTGCTGATTTTTCTATACTGCCTTATTTGTTTATAATATTCGTAGAGCTCGAAACTCATCTTCCTTACCTCAACGCATCGAACGGAAATTATTGCACCGAATTTCCGTTCGATTTTTTTTTTGTTGTTTTTTATTCTACAAGAACACCGATCTAAGGAAATACTCTTGTCCCGTGATTGAATAATGTCTCGTTGAATCGTAGCGAAGACAAATCGCCTATCACAGTATTTGCGACAAATCTGTTAGTTTTTGTTGTTTTTATATTATTTTCTTTACGCCTTTTTCTTCCTTTAGTCTCTCACTCTCTATCACGTGTTTCCCTCGTAAATAAATGTCGCGTCGAGCATCTGTTGAGCGAAATGATAATCCCCGTGAGTTTCTGTCAGGTATCGCGATATCCTGCGTATAAGTTGGACGGTATCGTCGTTCGAACAACCGGTCATCACGCTACTCGCCAAATTCTGAAAAGCAATACCAATTCATGTTGTTTTTTTTTGTTTTTCATCGCAACTTTTTCCTGATATAGAAAATTTTGCGAAAAAAAGTAAAGTTATGAGGAATTATTGAAAATGCTTCTACGTTAATGTCAACAAATAATCAGATCTGGTTCCATATATTGTAGAAAATAAATTTTTTTAAATCACAATAAATATTTAAAAAATTGAACTCCTCTTACAATTTGTTATATACCGAGCTGATCATTTTTTTACGTGAACAAAAAAGCATTTTCAAGAAGTTTTCTTTTGAAATCGTCTATACGATGTTTTTTCGATCAAAATAAAAATGAAGGAATGAGTAAATTTTCAATTTGGAGTTTTTGAAGAAAAAAAAATCTATTACGCGATAGTGAAAAATACTTTTTTTTTAGATTTACCAAGCTTTCTAAGTATTGCGTCAGACTCGGGCTGATGCGTGAAACTTCCTCGAGAAGATTCGGTGTTTTGGATAGATAAGCCATCATTCTTCGTCCGGCAATCGGTAATAGACTCGTACCAAGCGATTCGGTGTCGTTAACAGCAGTCACAACCTGTTTATACGTTTTCATGATTATTGAAATTTCACTTTACGAATAAATAGAAACTTGAGAGATTTTTCTTCGCATTACCTCCTCGGCTAATCGATCGAAGCCATTGATGTACAACTGACAGACCTGATGTATCCTTAGTTTATCGTTGTTTATCTTCCATATTGACGCGAGCTTTTGACATTTGCTCATCCATTGTATAGCCTGACTCGAGCTCAGCGTGTTACCACCTTCGTGCGTCTCTTGATGTATCGACTCCATCGATGACGTTATAATGCGACAGAGAAATTCGATTCTCATGCCGTCGCGTCTGTCGTCGTGATACCACGTGATTATTGCCTTGTCGGTTATATCTTGGAAAAAGTGTCGGGATGTCTGCGAGTATGAACGATAAAATTAATCGATATTAACGAGAAAAAGTTAAATAAAGTGTGGTAAAAGTAAGCTTTTGTTAAGGGGGTCCAGTCAGCTAATTTTAGCTAATTTTTAATGTTGCATATGTTTACGTGTAGGCAACTTGTTAATTTGATTTATAATCTATCAATTGATGTTATTCATGATGTTTTTCGATTTTCTAAAAAAAAACAAAAATCATATCGACACTCCCAAATGAGGAATTATTGAAAATCCTTCTACGATAACGTCAACAAATAATCAGATCTGGTTCCATATATTGCAGAAAATGAATTTTTTTAAATCACAATAAATATTAAAAAAATTGAACTCCTCTTACAATTTGTTATATACCGAGCTGATTATTTTTTTACGTGAACAGAAAAGCATTTTCAAGAAGCTCTCTTTTGGAATCGTCTATACGATGTTTTTTGGATCAAAATAAAAATAAAACATATTGTTTACGAATTTTGAACATGAGCCTCTCCCCTTAAAGGATGGTTAGTATTGAATATGATGAGAATCAGTAGAACAGTTCACATTACATGCCATTTTAAATTATACATTTTCAAAGTTCTGAGTTTGTACAATTTTTCAATAATTTTCGTTACTATTTTCGTCGTCGCTCAACCCATTCTACAAGATTTCGATGTATAACTTGGTAAATAGGTGCGGAACGTCTTAAATAGTGTAAAAAAAGAAATAATTTAAAAAAAATCAATTCCTTCGCAAGCTTTAGCTGGCTCAACCCCATTAATTTGCTTACCACAGATTCAAACAGTTTGGCCATTGGTTTGCTGAGTCCGATATTAAAATATGCCATCATATGAAGAACGTTCGCGAGTTGCAAATGCAACAGTACTAATTCGTACCACGCCGGAGTTTGTGACACAGCAAGCGTTGCAAATGCCTGTGGTCCGACGTCGTGGATTTCCCAAATTTCTTCGAACTTTATCGCGCAATTGCTCTCCTTTTCTAACACTTCAGCCTGAGGATGAATGATCAGTGAATTAGTGTCAGAGACGAATACCTCACACAGCCTGAAGGATTTGTGATTCATAATTTTAAATTAATCCATTCAAATTCAAAATTTGTTACAGAAGCAATTTGTCATTATTTTTTTAGGTTAAGGCTAAAAAAAAAAAGAATAATCTACAGTGTAAAAAAGATATGCTAAAATCTTACATCGAGAAAAATATCCAAAAACGCAACACAATGTTGTAGCATCGCTGTAAGCTGAATATCCGATAAACCAGTGGCTTGCAAACACAATCGTTCTTTCGGTAATTTTCCTAATTTATTCATCAGTTTTGCGGCTGCTTCCATTCTCCGTTTAACGTGTAACGTCCATAGAAGGCAGCAAACTCCTAAAATAATATTATATAAATTTCCTCGTCGAATCGATTCGTAAAGCCGAGGAATGTTAATGCGCAGAGATGGTAAGAGCGAAGGGGAGAGAGAGAGAGCTTACCCTGACGCATTGGCTTCATTGGTATTTGACGTAATACCGCGAGAGCTACCTCTAAAGCTTCGAGATTGGTAACATCACGACTCCATGCCATAACGAATTCCCAGCACAAATTTGCGAGTAAAACACTGCTCGTTAGGCTGTACGGGAAGTGACGTTTCAGCAATGAAATTCTCTCTGCAAATGGAAAGATAGAGCGATGAATTATCTTTTGATATCTCTCATAGATTGAGCGCCGTCTTCGTGAAAATTATTTCTCGATGTATTCATAGTAATGTTTAATATATTACAAATAGTTGGAAAATTACTATTAAAAAATGATGACATTAATTTTTTATAGTTAGTGATTTTAGTATTTTTTTTTTTTAAATAGTTGGCAGCTATCAAAACAAAAATTCGGGAAACATATTGAGGCATAATCTGCCATTGTAGAGCACTAACTTGTACAAATTTCAAGTTGTTGAAATTCTACATGTATGAAGAAATCCTTAATGTCCTTACGTTATTGATTTCTTTTTTAGTTTTTTTTTTTTTTAAACAAAAGTGTTTAAACGTAGAATTTGTAATGAACGAATATTGACGAATTAACACACCAAAACAATTAATATTTGACCGACGGACTATCGTGAAGGTGAAAATGAAGAAAATTTGATCTCCTAACAATTTTCGCCTCATAACAAAAACTTCGATCAGGAAACTGAAACATATACTTTAATCTAATGCTTATAAAATAATGATAATTTTGCCAGACTCACCTAATACATAAGTCTGAGCGGTCGTATCGGTATTAGCCTCGCTTCCAATTTCCACGGACATAGCGAGTAATTTCGTTTGCTCCTCTTTCGGAATATCTACAGCAGCTGCCTCGTCTAGAGTACCCGTTGTTTTCATGGAATCGACAGAGATTTGCATTTGATCGAATTCAACGTCTTGCGTGTCTATCAAACGAGCAGGATCAACGCCAGCAGAAGAGAGCCATTTTGCAACCGCCTCAGATACCGAGCCTGTAAAATGTATTGATAAAAAAAAATTGATCAATAACGGATATCGAATAGAATAAAATTATAGTTTTCCGTCACGATCGTACCTTTGCCCTTGGCGAGAATTGCAGCTAATGATATATCCAACTTTTCGTATGGTAGAGCAAAGAATTGTGTCGTATCGTCGGATATCGGTTGCTGACTAAAATTATTCAATCGTTATTCACACAAACATTTACGGAATTTAGCAACAGCAGTTGAATTGAAGGTAAAATGGTGAGCCAAAATTCGGATAGATTTAAGATAGAAATTTTAGGGAATAAGCGATAAGGTGAGGAGATAAAATAATACAGACCTCAGAACGGCATTGAGAATAGTGATATCCTCGAGACTCGCGACGAGTTCGGTAAATTGACACGCATCTCTGCTCATATTTTCCCACTCACTCGCCGAGCTGTGCATCTCATCTTCGGGACTCGAGTTAGCCTCGTTTCCCTGTAATTTCGACGTTTTATCAATGACATTGGAATTATTGACAGATGCTTCGTCCTCGCGCTCGTTGCCATTGTCATCGGTGATTTTTTTCGCAACGGAATCTTTTTTCTTCTGTAGAGTCATAGCGACCGCGCGACAAGCCAACGCAGCGGTGAGCGCCTGAAACGGTTTGTTCGAGTCGGCGAGAGTGAAACGCGCGTCGCTCCACCAGGACGAAATTTCATTGTACTCCACGCAAATTTGTTCCTCCGCACTGGCTAATTCGCAAATAGCTTGTAAAAGTTGAGTAAACCGTTTTATTTCGATCTCCAATGGTGCGCCGGGTCTCTTGTTGAGCCAATAAGTCAGGGCCAGATGCATCATAGTTCGTGATCGTATATTGCTCTCCTTCGCCGCTAATTTCCATTCTCTCGATGTTTCGTTAGAGTACATCCAGCCTTGATGGATCAACGAAGAAATTTGATATTTTTTCTCATCACTGACGCCTTTCTGAAGTCCGATGGAATTTTGCGCGCCAAAATCGAAACACGAGAGAAATTCGAGAAACATACTGCCGTCGTCTTTGAAAGTAACGCGATTGGTTTTTGGTTTGTTAGACTCGAATTCGCGAAGAGTTTTCGATAGCTTCAAAACTCTTTGAATTTCTGTCTCTGACGTCAGCAATACAGCTCCCAAGTGCTTGGCATCGGGTATTATTTCCGACGCAACAGTGCTGTACTCGGGAGGACGATCAAATTGCGATCTTACGTGTTTGTAGAAAGATATTGCGCGATTGAGCTGCATTGCTATTTGATGAAGGGTTTTTCCTACTGGCTCAAACTCTTCTTCGTCTGAAAAGAATTCATAATAGTAAACAATCGATTGTACTAGAGTTTCAATGTTAATGAACGTATACAACGAAAAACGAGCAAAACTAGATTTTTTTTTAACATAAAAAAAAATGGAATTATTCTTCCAATTTTTTATATACCGATCTATTTTTTTATATGACCAAAAAAGCATTTCGAACAATCTTCTTGTTCGGGATTTTCGCAACGATTTTCCTTTGACAATAAAAAATAAATAAAAGACGTTTTACTATTTTTTTTTTCTAAATTTTGAAATGGGAACGTTTTAAAACGTTCGATTACAAAATTTAGAAAATAAGATGTGATCTATCGATGCGTATATAGACTAACCGTATTTCGATAAAGCACCAAGGAAACAGGCAGCAGCTACCTGCAATGCTTCGGGTATAACGTGTTTGCTATTCATCAGCATCTCAAGAATTTGCAATCTTATTTCATTTGTTCTTATCTCCGAGCACACTTCGGTAACTTGATCGATCAATTTCTCATCGTCAAATTCCTCCTCCCTCACGAAACTCTTCAATTTCTTCAATAGATGTATGTCACGCGCTCGTTTCCCATTCTTACTGCTAAGAGCAAAGTGAAATGGCACGAGAATTTCCTTCAGTCCACCGATTGGATCCATAAACACGCAACCATATTGGGCACGATTTCCCGACGAGAGGACTGCGTCGTTTAGGCCTAATAGACCATAATTCGTATACAATAGTCTATAAAAACAAAAAACAATTTTTCTCGAACTCACGCTGTTTTTGTTACTTAAGGAGTTATAAGGAGATAGTTATTGTTAGCAGAGATGAGAAAAATCTAATTTTTCAATTACATTTAAAAGCTAAACCTTTAATTTTTATCATTTAGTTTGTTTCTCATAATTTCACGATATATTCCATTGCATTTTATTTTTGTAAATTGTCAATTAGAAGGAATGCTATTGAGAAATTTGAGATTATAATTTCACAAATGCAATTGAAATTTTCGTCTTTGCGCATTTCCGATTTTTAATTATACGTACCGGCCATTTTTGCTTGCCGAAAACGTCGTTATCTTGGTACCTTGTTGAATTGACCAAATATCTATAACGCCCTTTTTCGGTGCGTAAATAGCGAGAAAAAGTGCTGTTCTCAGATTATTTTTGCCATGAACTTTGTGACCGGTTGCCGTACGATGTCGATCTTCGAAAACTTCGATCCAACCGCACTGTGCATCCCGATAACCCTTCCACATTCTCAGTGCGATGCCACGTCTATTGTCCAAAAGAATAACTCGACCCATTGCATCGTTCACGACCGACAATGCTTTGTTAGGGCTGATAACCAAACAATCGCCTTCTCGCATAACGTCGCTCAATCCAAAACGGCAGGTCATTAATTCGGCCGGTTCTTTATCGGGTAATTTTGATTTATCGGTCAAGGACGATTGTTTCGATGAACCACGAAACCAACTAGAAAAGAAGAAAGTTTCATATCCACAGTGCTTCGGCGTAATTTTTTTCATTTAAACCATTATCTGGCATTTTTGAGAAAAAAAAACAAGAAAAACTGAAACTTTCTCATCAAAAGTGAAGTTAAGCGATTCTCGCATAACTCAATACCAAACATCCTGAGCCTCTAGTTCTATGCAAAGGCAAAGTTTTACTTTTAACCTCTATTATCAATTACCGGAGTGAAAAGACATTGTTGATTTTTTTTATACTTACGGAACCGCAGTTCCAATTTTTCCAATGGCATTTACGAGGCTATTTGCCATTGCAAGAGCAACGTCCGACAAAACTGGCGCTGAACCACCTTCGAGGGCGTAATGGAAACCTATGAACGGTCTTTTTCCAACGGCCATTATCAAATTGTGCTGTGGTGGACTCGAGCGATACGAGGCGTTGTATCCGCCGCATATCGAAGCGGTCATCAAATGATCGAACGTGTTTACCGCCGTTGTACCAATAACTTGACAATCGTTCACGATGTCCTGATCCTTGAAACCCCATTTTTTGTACGCCAGGCTCGATGTTGGACGTTTGTCGTTGCAGTTTGCTTGAACTTGTGTAGAAATTTTTATTTTTTTTCAATATGATCATGTAAATGATATTATGACTTATCGTAAAAAATTATATAATCGTAATTTTAATTCAAATGATTGTTCATTATCGCTTAAATAATATCACGAGTGAGCGATAATGGATTAGTGGGTATCCCTACCGAAATCTTACGTATCAATACCTCTTGCTAAATGATTTCTGCAAGCTCTCAGAGTTGAAAACAGAGCGAAACCTGGCAGCACGCATACGACACTTTTGTAGAGAACTTGTAGCTCTTCGCTCATACCCGTCTGACCTACGTGACGAGGAGACGAGTGAGATTGACATTTTATTGCTAGAATTGGCTCGTTCTCAAGCTGCTCCTCTATCAGCAGAGCACCTGTCTGTAATAAATAAACCCAAACAGTAATTAGTATTGATAAGTTCTAATAGCAAAAGATAGGGATGCAAAAACGCGAAGGCATCAATGTAAAAATTGTTCTCTCAAAAATTGTACTCGTTAGAAATTCATTTTTTTTCTTTACAAATAGAAAAAAAATTGTTTATCAAATCTCACTTCTGTATAAAATCTAAGATATCCCGTGTTGAAACCAACAACCACGCATGTCCAGTCCGGCGCGCTGATGGTACTGGCCTTAGCCAGCGATATAAGGGGAAGACAAGCGAGACACGTAATCCATTCGCTATAATTATAATGTTTTTGCAATGAAGAAAGCTGCTACGTAAGACGAAATTCTCGAATCATCTCAAATTTTTAGCTCACTTTTCCTCCGCTCCTATGCTTCCGCTCCATATAGTGTGAAATTTGTTTTTTACATCTCCGGTCTCCTGAGAATCCCATTTTGCTGAAGAAAAACTATACATTAGGCGTACCCACTTTTAAAGATCAAGCGAAAATTCAACGACCCAAAAATACAGAATGTTTAAGTGAAAAATGACATAGAAAGTTGTAAAATATCAAATTGAAGTATTCTTTGTGTGACACAAAAGAAAATTTGTTAACGACATAGAAGTATTTTAAGTAAAAAGGACGTTAATTCATAATTAATTACATGAATGAACGGATAAATATCTTACAGGCTAAAACAACAATGTTTGTATTGATCGCCATAGCCATAATGTCACCGGCGGATGACAAGGATACAACAGCGTCTTGCAGAGGTAATTCATCCTTTGGTGGTACATGATCAACTGTAAATAATAACAATAAATAGTCATCGTACTCTCTATCCTGTGTTACCAAAGAAAAAAAAAAAAACACGACGTTTATTCTGTTTCTCCTTGTCTTACGTTTGAAATCGCCAATTCCGAGCAATCTGTCTTTGACATCGTTCGGATCAACTAGATACGCAATTCCCTTTATTAGACAGGACATCTTTCATCGTTTATTTCTCCAATTCTCAATTAATGCAGGTAAGAATTGTTTTTTTCTTTTCTTTACAATACGCAAACAAGACAGAGAGAGAGAGAGAAGACCAGCTGGTATCACTGCAAAACAATGGACGTTACTGCCACATACTTTCAAGAAACTTGCTTTGTTACAACACTGTGTGTATTATTACACGAAAATCCATTGCCCTATTACACTACCTTGTATGCATATACATGAATTTTGTTGACTTACATAGCTGATACTCATGCGCAACCATCAGCTGTACAGTGGCGATTGTTGACCCAAAAGGTATATACCGAGGAATGTACACAAATCGGGGTGTGGAAACTCCCATGTTAAGAAGCGCAGCAACTGTTTGTAGCGCTATCTACGTAGTGTCCCTCTAGTCGGAACTAAAAAGATATACATCGAGCTGCGGCGCGCTATTTGAATGAAGAGTGGGCATGAAAATAAAAAGTCGGTTGGTACAGTAGATCAAAGTCAGATATTTCAAGAAATGAAAAAATGTTATTCCAATAATTTATTTGCAAATCATTTATATATGTATTTATGAGGCATTCTTCATCAACTGGAGCCACTTTTTTTTTCAACCTCGCTAATTTTTTTCAAAAGTTGCCAGTTTGAAATATTAGTCAAAAGAAACGTCTGTGATTTTTTAAAGATTTTTTTAGGCGTCCGTTTAGGATTTTCAAATTTTTATTACGAACACTGTAACTCAAAAAATATTCATCGAACAAAAAAAAACATAAGAGAAACATACATTTTTTTAAACCAAATAACACACTTTCGATTTCGGTACAAATTTTACAGGATGTCTCTCATTGGGTGAAGAGTCTGCGAAAAAATTTTCAGAATGGTACCTGCAATGGTTACGATGAATAAAAAAATAGAAACCCTGCGAAATCTCATAACCGCGGATATTATTTCAAAAGAAAAATAGTTGTTGCGTGTTATAGGTAAACATTTTTTGGGCATCATTAGAGAATATATTTGGAATAAAAAGGTAAATATAAAGCTCAAAGTAATATAAAGGTAATAACCAAGGTAATACCCAGGGTAAGTACCCGGTTGTTTGAGGGGGGCTCAATTTGTTAGTACGATCTTCAGAGTGGAACATTCAAGGTAATAACCAAGGTAAACCAAGGTAATAAAAGGTAAAAGGTATAAAGGATAATAAAAAGGTAAATATATCTCTAATGATGTCCAAAAATTTTTTACCAATAACACGCAACAACTATTTTTGTCTTGAAATAATATCCGCGGTTATGAGATTTCGCAGGGTTGTTATTTTTTTTCATCGTAACCATTGCAGGTACCATTCTGGAAATTTTTTCGCAGACTCTTTACCCAATGAGAGACATCCTGTAAAATTTGTACCGAAATTGAAAGTGTGTTATTAGGTTTAAAAAAATTGTATTCTCATTTTTTTGCCATATTTCAACTTTCTCAATGCAGAAAAATTATGATTTTGATTTTTTTCGATAAAGCGGAAAAACTAAAAATAGTTTTTACTCTTAGGTTTTCTTTTGTTCGATGAATATTTTTTGAGTTACAGTGTTCGTAATAAAAATTTGAAAATCCTAAACGGACGCCTAAAAAAATCTAAAAAAATCACATACGTTCCTTTTGACTAATATTGCAACCTGGAAACTTTTTTAAAAAAATAGAGAGGTTGAAAAAAAAAAGTGGCTCACTGATGAAGAATGCCTCATATACATATATATATATATTTACATTCATTTACATTAAGTGGATCACATGTCATTTGTATTATAAAAACTGATGTGCATTATCGAAGCTACCGTCTCTTCCTCGGGTCGCAACAAAATCGGACCGAAACATACCGCCGCATACATAAATTTGAATATATTTGTGGTGCAAGTAACGTAAAATTTAAACAGAAGATTAGAAGAAAAACACGATTAAGAAGTTTCACTTCAAAAAAGTCTTCACATGGGGAAACGAACCTACGGACCCGCATACCATGAACTCGAGCTCCTGCTCGCTGCGCCAACCGATGATTGAAAATTGTGCTACGAAAACTTCTTATGTATTGTTGAATTTGCAAAATTTTTATTTTCTTAAATATTGACCATCTGGACCTCCCACTCAGGTCACTTTTACTCCTCGTCAACCCCAACATACCCTATAAATTCTGGCGAAATCGGTGATGACAGGTCGGGAAGGTCCCCTTGTGAGTAAGTCGGTAACGGGTAAAAAAGCTTGCCAAGATCTAGTTCTACTTTTCGCTCCTACTATGTAGATCGCGCTAGCTGTGCGTCGTTAGTGGCGCACTCTCTGTAGTGTCCCTCTCACGGGAACTAATAATAGAGCCGTGGTTTTTGCATGGGAGTTTCCACACCCTGAATACAGTACAATAGACAATTGACATATGGAATACCCCCCCCATCGCCCGGGCGCAAATGATTCAACGCAATGGAGTGGGAGGTTAAGTCAGTAGGCGGGAAGTAAAGATCCAATAATTTAGATAACAGGATTTCTACGAAATACGTAAATGTTACAGTACAGTACAAAGTATAGAATGCACGGAAAAGCATTTTTTTAAACAGTAGGAAAGAGTTTTTACTACCGTGCATTCCGTACATTTTATATTACGTTTTCTAAAGAATATTTGACGCACTGCCGTAGGTATTTTTAACGTAATGTCGTTACGTGTAAACAGTGGCATTACGATTGGACTGAAACACACATACCCGTCATTTAACAACGAAATTTACCAAATTTCATATCGCTCTTAACAAGTAGGACTTTTAAACTCCAAAAGTTTTAACTTGATTGTTTTTTCTTTTCTCAATTAAATATGTACCTCATGTTCGAGCTTTTATTCTAAATTTTCTTTCTGTAATTGTCATTTCGATGTAGGTTACGTTCTTGGCATACTCAAAGTGATGAAGTTTGTACTTCGATTTTTGGGTGGCGTTAAATACCGACGGTCGGTAAGGAAAACCGTAATTCCACTCTTTTATCAGATATTGATATTTGGGAGTAAAGAGAACAAAATCGTCATTCTTTTCCATGAGATTTTGCGTTTATCTCTCAAATGTCAAGCATCTCTGTGAGAAAATGTGCTTTGAAAAATAATTTTACGATCATTTTAAGATCCGTGTGGTCATAGACGCTCAGGACCGGCACTTTGTTCGATCGTGACTCTCGTTGAGATAGCGCAAATCGCACGAAACAACGTACAGTTGACAATTGTTAAATTAAATAAGAAAAAATGTAACGACGGTAAATTGAAAGTTAAACTATATTGCTCCAACGAGAAATAAAATATCGCTAAAGCGTGAACTTCGCGCGCACGGGAATTCTTCCTCGGAGCGTAAACTATTTTTTTTTGTCCAGTAAAAAAAAAATGGCAATACACACGTGTGTCTTGTCGTGACGTCAACGGGACGTTGCGTACGTGTATGCAAGGCAAAATTGCCGCTTATACTCTCTCGTATTGGACGAAATATCGGGTTTTAGCCAATGACACGACTCGTCTCTCGGCAATATGGAGAGAGGATAGTAATTCGCGAGTTCTATGTGTGTGTGTGTGCGTGCGCGTTAAAATTGTTGTCGAACGGCCATCTTGTTATTATTTTCGAAAATCTTTAGGTTGGGTTTGCTAAACCGAACGACGTAGGAGAGGGTTAAACCCGTGTGTGGGTCGCCGCTCGTGTTTTTACACGCGTTAACACTTTTTTTCTTCCCCCGCTCCCTTATATGTTTTGCCTGTTTTTTCGTTAAAAAGTACAAACTCCGGGCGAGCGAGAAGGGTAAACGAAATATAAAAAATTAGAGTACATACAACACATGATAATATACCGAAAGAGTGCGTGAATAAAAGAGAACAACGGCCTCGGTGGGTATTCAAATAATTCTGAATGCATATACGCATTCTCGTATCGGCGGCGACGATCGTGAGGAAAAGACGAAAGAATGAACAGAACACGGGAAAGGATTCTCGAGTGAAAGAAAGAAGAGATTGAGAGGATCGCGTGTATGCTTCCTGTGTGTGCGAGCGTGTTTCTGCTTTGTGTATGGACGAGAGAGAGAGAGTAAGAGCGAGAGAAAGAAAGAGAGAGAGAGAGAGAAAGCGCGAGAGAGTGAAGAGACGACAGCGAGAAAACGGCGAATGTGTGAAACGAGGGAACGAAGTCGGCTCGCGCGCGGGAATCCACGGGAATCCTCCCGATAGTGTGTTTGATCTTTTTTTTTTTTTTCGTGCTTGTGAATTTTCATCTCTCCGGGACAAATTTCATGTAAAACATTAATCATCGAATTTTGCTGGTGATTAAGAAAATCGTGCGTGTTATTGTTGTTGTTGTTTTTTTTTTTTTTTTTAACCGCTGAGACGTGAATCTGTGCGTGCGCGCGCGAGTTGTGTGTATGTGTGTGTGCGTGCGTGCGTTTGTGTTTGGCAGGTGCGATACGGTACGTCTTTTTTAACCACAAAAAACCTTCTTAAAAGTAATATTTTATGTAAAAAAACGAACTAGCGCCGAAAACTCGAAATGTAAAAGCCAATTTTGATCCGTTACCATGCGAAAATTCTTAGGTTCCGTGCAAACTTGAAACGAGAGAAAGAAAAATTTATCGTATCGCGAGAAATCAAAGAAAGAAAAAAAAGAAAAAAAAAACGTTACGCCGATATTTTAGGTTCACGAGGTGTCGCGTTATCGATCATCTCTTTCGTGAAATTATCCTTTTAAAGAAAGACAAATATTTGATCTTATTACCAAGATTCTCCTTGATTATCGCATTGTTTCACACATAACCTTTATTTCGCGCTGAAATTGTCAAATGTAGGTTAAACCGAACGCGGCCCAAAGAAGCGCCTCTTTCCGGCACACGTTCTCAGCGCGATGCCTGCATGTCACACTTTTTTTTTTTCCAATCTATATCTTTTTACACTGTTCTCGAAAATAACGTTTTTCTCTTGCCTCATTCCCAAAGTTACCAATTACCAAAATTTCAATTATTGAGAACAAAGAATCGCTGCTCGAATCCCACGGTACTCTCCGTTGATACTTACGTCGTTGCTGGGCCACAAAAATTTTCCTTCTATTCATCCGTGTCGTTCGAAGAATATTTTTCAAATTCCTTGGAGCGTTCTAGATCGTACCGTCGGACGCGTCAACGAGGTATTATAACTGTTGAAACAATGTGTTTTTTTCTTTTTTTGTTTATCCCATCGTCGAATCGTTTAGATTGAGTTTGTGAATATCCGGAAGAAGTGAGAAAAGAAAGGAAAAAAAGAAAAATACAATCCAACAAGCATAATGGCAACTCTGGCGGAGCAAGCGTCCAAGCTACTGGACTTTACTGAAAAGTTGGATATAACGCTACTGGACAGCATGGTTAGTTGTATGTATACGGGTATGGGCGAACAGCAAAGATTCGCTCAGGAAGTTCTCACAACGCTCAAGGAACATCCGGATGCTTGGACTCGCGTCGACACTATACTCGAGTACTCGCAGGTGAGATTTAGTAGCGAGGATGACAAAAACTTGACTACGAAGACAGATTACGAGAATGACTGAAAATCATAATGATAATTATTATTTGGATAAATATTGTTTATTGAAAATTGAGTTAATCGTGTTTTTTATTTTTTCATTTTCAAGACAAAAGATATGCCTACTCGTCAAAATGCTTTAATGACGCACGCAAACTCTCTGATTGTATTATTATTTTTCTTCGTTTTTTTAACTTTTTTTTCCAGAATCAACAAACAAAATTCTATGCCCTACAAATTCTTGAGCAAGTAATTAAGACACGATGGAAAGTACTGCCGAGGAATCAATGCGAGGGTATAAAAAAATACATAGTAGGGCTGATAATAAAAACGAGCAGTGATCCAGAAACGATGGAAACGTCAAAGGTTTACCTGAACAAATTAAACATGACGCTTGTCCAAGTGTTGAAACGCGAATGGCCGAAGAATTGGGAATCTTTCATACGCGACATAGTCGGCGCCAGCAAGACCAGCGAGAGTCTCTGTCAGAATAATATGGCTATACTGAAACTACTGTCGGAGGAAGTATTTGATTTTTCTATCGGACAAATGACGCAGAGCAAATCTAAACACTTAAAGGACACGATGTGCAGCGAATTCTCGCAGATATTTCAGCTGTGCCAGTTTGTCATGGATAACTCGCCCAATGTGCCGCTCGTAGCTGTTACACTCGAGACGCTACTTAGGTTTCTCAATTGGATTCCGCTTGGATACATCTTCGAGACGAAACTCATTACGACATTGATATTCAAGGTAAACTTGTCGGAATTTTCACGAAGATCGAATTAATCTCATAAAAACCATGATAATTTCATACGGAAAAACCTCGCAAAAGAAAAAAATACATAACTGACGAAAGATTCAGCGCGAAATTAGCTCGAATGAAAAAAAAAACCTCAAATTCCATTCTTGCAGTAACTCAAAAACCCTTCCGACTAAAACTATTTTCACAAATAAATTTTCGACGAATATTAGTAAATTAATTCCTCAACTTTTGAAAATTCATGAAATCCATTCACGGCCGATTTTATAAGGAACGTTTAACTCTGTCTCGCTACGACTATACATTTTTATTCATTGCAGTTTCTCAACGTACCGATCTTCAGAAACGTGACGTTAAAGTGTCTCATGGAAATAGCCGCCGTAACTGTAACCAATTACGACGAAATGTTCGTACTACTGTTCGTGAATACAATGCAACAGCTCGAGCAAATGTTGTCGCCGGAGACGAATATACGTGACGCTTATGCGATGGGTCAGGATCAGGAACAAAAATTCATTCAAAATCTCGCTATGTTCCTCTGCACTTATCTCAAGGAGCACGGTCAATTGGTCGAGAAGAAACAACTCAACGATGTTCTTTTAAAAGCACTACACTATCTCGTTTTGATATCGGAGGTTGAGGACGTCGAGATATTCAAGATATGTTTGGAATATTGGAACAGTCTTGCCGCCGATCTTTACAAGGAAAATCCATTTACAATCCATCCAACCTTGCCTTCCCCGTTCGCTGTCAAGGGTAAATTTGGTGTACCCGCGAGAAGAGAATTGTACTTTCCCGTATTGACAAAAGTTCGTTACACAATGATAAGCAGAATGGCCAAACCCGAGGAAGTGTTGGTAGTTGAGAACGAGAATGGCGAGGTTGTACGCGAATTCATGAAGGACACGGATTCGATTAATCTGTACAAGAATATGAGAGAGACACTCGTTTATCTGACTCATCTCGATTACGTCGATACTGAGAGAGTTATGACGGAAAAATTGCAGAATCAAGTGAACGGGCTTGAATGGTCGTGGAAGAATCTCAATACGGTAATATACACATATATATATATTTTTTTTTTTCGTTAGTAACGGTGAAACCCGTGGGTAGCAGAGAGAGAAAGAGAGACATAAATTTGCGAAACAATTTTTATTGCGATACCTTTAATTTGACGTTAAAAGTTAATTGAGGTTTTATGCGAAAATGATTACGTCGGATAAAGCCTGAATTTATTTTTACCTCCGAAAACTCAAGAAACTTGCGGGGGAGGGTTCAAGGATTATAGGTCGGTAAAATGTGTTCCAATTTTTTCTTTGCTAAAAAAAGAAATCAGTTTCATAATCCAAAACGAAAGATCGTTCGGAATGCTTCTCTGGTCATATAAAAAACACATTCAAGATCAGTCTATAACAAATTGTAACAGCAATAGAAGTTTATTTGCGTGATTGGAAAGAAAACATTTCAAGGTATCTCTTCGTTTGGGATTCTCAATACGATTTTCGTTTTTTTTTTCGGCAAATTGAAAAGACATATGGAGTCGACGAAAAAAAAAGGAAAATAATTCAACAAGTTCTTCGCGTATGTAATTGTTATTTTCTTGTATGATTCAGTTGTGTTGGGCGATCGGTAGCATCTCCGGTGCGATGCACGAGGAGGACGAGAAGCGCTTTCTCGTAACGGTTATAAAGGAATTACTGGGCCTGTGCGAGCAGAAAAAAGGGAAAGACAACAAGGCCATAATAGCGAGCAACATTATGTACGTCGTTGGACAATATCCGCGCTTTTTGCGAGCTCATTGGAAATTTTTGAAGACAGTTGTAAATAAACTGTTTGAGTTTATGCACGGTGAGACGATTAATTCTTACTGATTTCATAAAAATTGTATTATTTTTCTTTTCGTCTACTATCTTGTACATTCAGTTTGAACTCGTGAGAGAGTCGAAAGAAAAAAAAATATCTAGATTTATATATAAAAGAACAAAAAAAAAGTAAATACAAATACTGACCGTGTATCTGCTGCTGTTGACGCAGAGACTCACGACGGTGTTCAGGACATGGCTTGCGATACATTTATTAAAATCGCTATGAAGTGCAGGCGACACTTTGTAACGATACAGGTCGGCGAGATATTTCCGTTCATTGATGAAATCCTCGCTACAATTAGCAGTATAATCTGTGATCTGCAGACACAGCAGGTATTATTCATTTATGTGTTCGCTAAAAATCACGTTTTCTTATATATTAATGGTTCATTAAATTTCATTGTTTTCTTACTTTGTCTAAATCCCGAAATGTCATAGGTTCACACTTTCTACGAGGCTGTTGGCTATATGATAAGTGCAGCGGGAGATGCTTTTATACAGGAACAATTAATTGAGAAGTACATGCTTCTACCGAATCAAGTATGGGACGACGTAATCAGTCAGGCGTCCAAGGTAATTTTTAAAAGTTCTTTTGCTTCCTCATAGATATAGCTTTGTTTTTTTTTTTTTTTTTTTTGGAGAAAAGAAAACTTCTACGGCAATACTCAGGCTACAAATGGTATCGTTTTTTTTTTCGTTCGTTTGTTAACGATTCTTTGTTTGTTTAATGAAATGAAAAAAAAAAAATAGAACGTGGACGTACTGAAGGATCAGGAGGCCGTCAAGCAGCTTGCCAGTATTCTCAAAACGAATGTAAGAGCGTGTAAGGCCCTGGGGCATCCGTATGTCATGCAGTTGGGAAGAATATATTTGGACATGTTGAATGTTTATAAGGTGAGCTTAAGAATTGTAATTTTTCCTTGTGTCACGTTTTTTTCTTCTTTTCATTCGTTTGTTTTTTTAATGGATAATCGTAATATGACCTTCTATTTGCAAGGTTATGAGTGACAACATAAGTGCTGCAATAGCTTTAAATGGTGAGACAGTGATGAAGCAACCGCTGATCAAGAGTATGAGAGTCGTGAAGAAGGAAACGTTAAAATTAATATCGGACTGGGTCAGCAGATCAACCGATCATCAAATGGTAAATTTTTTCGTTTTTTTAGTATCCAAGAATGTACTTTTTTTTTTTTAAGGCGGTTATAAAATAACAACACGTAGTGCCTAAAAAAAGCGTTGTCATTTTGTAATTACGTAATGTTTGGTTGATCGGCACTACAATTACATATTTCGTCCTTATTGCGCGGCAATCGCAGATTTCCCATTTATTTTTTTTACAGAAATTTCGTTACTACTGCATCACTCATTCGAATTTTAAGGGAATTTTAACTTTTTTTTCCCATAGCTACCGCAAATTCTTTGGTATTGTGCACAACCACGGAATATACTTTTCTTTTGTGACCCAAAAAATGTATATTTTTACCTTAGCCTTGTCTCAACGAAGGAACGAACCTCCTTAATGGAATCATTGAATAATAAAGCTTTATGGATTAAATTTTTTCGGTTATTTAAGGTATTGGAAAACTTTATTCCGCCGCTGCTCGATGCCGTGCTGTTGGATTACCAAAAGACAAACGTTCATTGTGCCCGAGAGCCCGAGGTGCTGAGCGCAATGGCTATAATCGTCAACAAACTACAGGGTCACATTACGAGCGAGGTGCCGAAAATATTCGACGCAGTTTTCGAGTGCACCCTCGAAATGATAAACAAGGACTTTGAAGAATTCCCCGAGCACAGAACAAATTTCTTCCTTTTACTGCAGGTACGACGAGATTGCATACAAGTGAATTAATAATCGTTGAGATCATTACGCGATATGAATTAAATTTTTTGTTGATAAAAATCGCTCAATATTCATTACTAATGAATAATGACTAAATTATTTATTTTACGAATGATTTTAATTATTCTTTTCACAAAAATGACGATCATCGCCGTTCATCACGATAAACAGGGCCTAACCGAGTATTTAAGGGAGGGGTAAGGGTTTCAGCGTAAAAAAAAACACTTTTTTGCGATTTTTTTTCTCAAATATGGATTGAGCAATTTTATTCGAACCTTTTGTACATTATTGAGCATACTTTTGACAATGTTGTGTAATTTTTTTCGCGCAGAAACATTGGAGCATAAGCCCGTAACAGAGCTTCCCCCAGAACGTCTTGAAAAAAAAACAATTTGCGGTGTTCACTATAACTCGGCCGGAAATTATCTGAAAATGAAAAACAATGAAAATTTAGTCAAATTATAATCAAATCTTCCTCCCAACGTTCTCTGATAATTTTTTTTTTTCATTTAAACATTTTTGGCGGTCATCTAAAGTGTGAACTGTTAATTTCCACGAAAAATTCCGCCATTTTGTGGGTGGGAAACACCCTTAATGTAAAAAAAAAAAATTTAACTAAACGTTGGGGGGAGGTATTTTATATGTAGAACATGTGTACAAAGTTTGAAATGAATCGGTCAAGTAGTTTTTAAATGGCAGTGAACACGAACTTTGAAAAAGTAGTTTTGAGAAAAACGCGTCTAAAGTGCACTGCTAGCCCGACCGCCCGCAGCTGTTAGAGGTATAGCGTTAAAGGCCAGGAGATTAATAAGACAATAACTTCAAGAACATTGCTTAGATCGGTTTAAAATTTTAAGGACATATTCTTGAAATGTTAAACAATAAGATAAGACAAAAAAAAATTCGATTTTTCGAAAGTGAAAACCCTTACCCCGCCCTTAAACCGTTACTTTGTGCTATGATGATGATAAATTCACGTTGAGTTACGAAAAAAAAAGAAAAAAAAAAAAATAACAATTGATTGTGAATTTTTCAGGAAGTTAATGTTCACTGTTTCCCCGCATTTCTCTCGATACCACCGGCTCAATTTAAGCTCGTTCTCGACTCGATAATCTGGGCTTTTAAACACACAATGAGAAACGTAGCGGACACCGGTTTGCAGATTCTCTATCAGTTGTTGCAAAATATCGAGCAACACGAGCAGGCAGCTCAGAGCTTCTATCAGACTTACTTTACAGACATTCTTCAGCACATATTCAGCGTTGTTACGGATACTTCGCACACCGCCGGTGAATCATCATTTTTTTCCCCTTAATTTTGGGGTTTCGTTTTGTTTCGTTTATTTTATTTTTTTAATTATAAAATTAACACGAGATTGCACAATTTTTTTCTCCGCGCAGGTCTAACGATGCACGCGACGATTTTGGCTCACATGTTCACGCTCGTCGAATTGAATCAAATTCTCGTACCGCTCGGTCCACTGCCTGACAACAGGCTCTACGTTCAAGAGTTTGTCGCGCGATTGCTCAAGGCAGCTTTTCCACACTTGTCCGATAATCAGATTAAAATAACGGTGCACGGATTGTTCAATCTCGATGGGGACATTCCTGCGTTCAAGGAACATCTCAGGGACTTTCTCGTCGAAATTCGAGTGAGTACAGATTTCATACGTTTTACACAGAGATGTGCAACTACGAATTTCAGTTTTGTAAATGAAATCGGGTTATGAGTATCGTTAAAAAAAAAACTCCGTTTCGAATAATTTTTTTATAAAATAATTACCAATAATTAACAAAAGTATTGATATTTATTATTTGCTCGTTTGAAACACGACAGGAATACACCGGCGAGGACGATTCGGATCTTTACTTGGACGAGCGCGAGTCCGCTCAGAGAGTGGCGCAGATAGACAAGAGGAGACAACAGATGGCGGTGCCGGGTATATTAAATCCTCACGAGATACCCGAGGAGATGCAGGACTGAATCATCATCGACGCAACGTTAAAAGCCACGAATGAAACGAAAAAAACAACGGGCCTACGAGGTTTTATTCACAAATGTGAAATTATCATCGTTGGTAATATCGTATCCTTTTACCTGCAATCATCCTCACCATCAAATCCACGAGAACCACAATCGCAACGTAAAAAACAAAAACAACAACACCAACAACGACATAAATCTCAATCACCACGACTATACCGATACACGTGACATTAACATTTTCATTATACGATAAACTTTACCTAGCGCCGACGAGTGTAAAATATAAATGCCCTTGTTAAGGAGGTAAGCCCGAAGGAAAAAAAAAAAAAAAAACAAAACGTGGTGACTGTGTTTGTCTGTTATAGGAATTAAATGAAAAGGAAAATGAAGCAAAAGAAAAAAAAAACAAAAAAAAAATGAAGGAAAAGAAGCGAGTGAAACGGAGTTTGTGTTCGCGGGTAAAAATTTGTGAGTGCCTGCTTAACGATGCTAATTCAATGTACCCTAGAGACTATATTTCTTATGGAAAGTTAGTCCTTACAAGTACGTAGAAGACAGATGAAAGGAAAAACGAGAGAAAAAAATGAGATGAAAAAACGAGCAAAAAAAAATATATATATAAATAAATGAAGGAAAAAAAAAGAGTACCCGGTGTAGCGCTAAGAGGTCTACAACCAATGAACAACAACTCTTCTCTTTGTTTTTTACCTCGAGTAAATATTGTGAGGCAGATGAATTTTTTGTACTTGGTAAGATGATTGATGAACGAAAAAAAAAAAGAGAAAAAACAAACAACATGATTGTCCCGAACTAACGATTGTGCGTTTCGATGGGATCAAAGTTTCCTCCGTTAAAACGTTTATAATTCCGTAAACGATGACGGCAGCGATGTCTGTGATGCGACGTTTGTATTCCAATGATTGATTCAAATTTACTTATTAATTCAATTAAAGTACCTTCGACTGTTGAGGAAAATGTGTGCTGATTGACCGTTTAACCACCGGCTGCCAATTTATTTTTCACCCAAGCTTATCAGACACGACGGTCGGGGGGCGAGGGGGGGATGAAAGAAAAAGTATATATCCATCAATGCGTTTTTCCTCTTCTCAACCTCGCGGGTGCGTTATATATATATATATATTCACATGTATATCAATTAGCGCGAGAGTAATATTATCAAAACAGGGGAGGGAGGAAAAAAAATAGTTAACCGTGCCGTGAAGTGGATTATCCGGCAATTCTATAAAATCGTAAATGTAAAAAACAATACGTATAAAGTTTAATCCGAGCATTGATTTTCTTTTAACTTCCACATACAGATTCGTTTAATTTTCCTTCGCAGCTTAGAAACCCTCGTGGGATTGCGTTTTTTTTTCTTCTCTTTTTCTGGCAACGTAAATAAAACGTGGTGTTGGTAATTTGGCGGGTCACGTTCTATCGCAAAACTTTGATTTCCGTCTTTGATGACTTTTCGAGAGGGGTGGGGGGGGGACGAGAGTGCAAGGGTATATACTTGAGGGATATAGTGCGTGTGTGCGTGTGTGTATATGTGTTTTTTTTAAATGAGTAAAATTGTATCATAAATATTAAATCATCATTGTCGTCGTTAACACAAACCCCTCATCGAGCAGACAGCTTTTCGAAGTTATATAATTTTTTTTTTTTTTTTTTTTTCTTTGTAAATTATACCCAAATTCGCAAATTGATTTACTCGTTATACGTAATTAAAGATAACGTTGATTATCAATTGGCAAACGGTGCGATCTCGATATCGCGAATTGAAAAAATCGTATTGATTGTTTAAATTCGACCGGTGACAATCTCAACATCTTGAAAGGAAAAAAAGAACAACTGGAATTCGAATGAGTTGTGCTAGATTTCGAGCTTGCCTCCGCACCCAACACGGCACTCTGATTAAAAAAAATATATATATAGATATATATGTAATTGCACGGACATATTTCAAACGAGAAGCATAATGTACGACGATCGGTATGGTTACTGGCAATAATGTGCCACCGGTACAACTCTGGCTCATTGACTTTTGTACGATAATTAACGAAGCCTTTTTTGTTCTCACAAAATATGATCTCTCGACCGAGAGCAAGACGATTTTGTCCGTGGAATCGCGAAGAAAAAAAAAAAAACAGGAAGAAATAATCCACTATCATACGTATCATTTCAACAGACTCCTTTTTTTCCTTCTCTCCATAATGTCTCATCAATTTTATCCAGTTTCTTATTTTTTCCTTCCCACTCCTTTCTCCAATTTCCATTGCCTCGCGAATTTCTTCATCACTCCGCCAGCTAACTTTCGTGAAATCGAGGTCTTTCTTCCCCCCTCCGCCCATCCTTTAACGATAGTGATACTCTCGCGCTTTTGGTTATTCTATGGAATATATTTATATTATATTGTACTTGTGTTGTTTGTCAGTAGCTCAACCCTTTTAGCTTTTGAGCCATTACCAATTTTCTGCGTATCATGCGACTCCCGGGCTATTGGCCGAGCGACTGGCAAACGAAGCTCCTTTCATGGGTTTTAGATTAAAGGAGAGAGAAAGAAAGGAAAGAGAACAAAAATGAAACAAGACAATGCCGTTATATTAATTCTGTTGTAAGCTGTATTCATTTGCTACCCATTTTATCGGTTTTTTCTTTTTTTTATAGTTTTTTTTCTTCTTCCTTTAAGCCGCTTAGTTCACGCGAGTCTTTCTCGGGGTGAGTATGTCTTTTTCGAAACGCCATAATGTGCTTTCTAATTGTATAACAATGGTATATCGCCTCGTTTCAAGGGACACTCGGATACTTTTTATTGCTGTATTTTTTTTTCTCGTTCTCCCACCAATTTCGTTGCAAAAATAGTTCGCAGGCTATCCGTGTAATATGATGTAAACGTTAAAATACGATGTAATATCTCACTTGCGACGATTGACCATCACGAGAGTTTTATCGTAAATGAGTAAAAGAAGGAATGAGGAAAAAAAACGTGAAATGTAAATAGATTCGGTCGGTGGCAAATAAGTACAGCTCTGAGAGAGAGAGAGAGAGAGAGAGAGAGAGAGTGTGTGGTCGTGCGTAATGTTTTATGCTATATAAACATTTAAAAGAAAAAAAAACATAGGAAGCTACTCATTTTTATGAAAAAAAATAAAATAAAAATAATCGAACACACAAAAATACCCGTTAATACGTGGAAATAAGTGTTCTACATAGGAGAAACGACAGTTTTATACGAGGCATTCTTCATTCAAAGTATTATCGCGAACGACTGACCTAAGGATTTCTCAAAATAGTTCAAACGAGAAAGAAAAAAACGAGCGGACACTAGTTGAACCAGGAGTTTTGTTTTTTTTTTTACTTTACTTTTCCAACACCGAAGGTGCGATGAAAGAGAGACAATTGTTTGTAAATTTCTCGACGAGCATCGTTGTGGCATGTTTAAACATTGAATTTATAGGCACACCCGTTGCGGGAATCGAACGAAACAATTAATTACTTTTAAAGGCTTGATTAATTGAAAAATAATTATTTTTGAAATATTAATTAATAATAAAAAAGAAAGAAAGAAGAGCACAGAATTAATTGAAAAATATGAGTTATTTGGAGGAAGGAGGGAGGCTTTGGGTGGATACGAAATTTGCCGAAACTAAATTGGACAAAGTACGCGTAGATTTCTTTTTCTTTTTTTTTCCCCTCGTCTATCGTTTCAATCGCAGCTTTGTGCTACTTATATACGAGCAAATAGAGCTCACGGTTCGATACACCGACAGACTTGACGAGAAATAACGAGTAGCGGATCGTCGATTTTGATTTTCTTTTTTTTTTTTTTTTTCAACCCCCCAACGAATTCACAACACACTGGCACTAGGTTATCGAATTTTTTTTTTTTTTCTTGATCCTGTACGTTTGATGGTACATAGAGTTATGGAATAGTATGTCATGTGTATGTCTGAGTGTGTGGGTGTATAAGTTAAGGAATTCTAAAGGTTATTATCATTATAACGAGACGAAAAAAAAAAAAAAGTATGTAAAGAGTTTAATAATACTTACTAATAAAATTAAAAGAAAAAGAAAAACAAGGAGTATCGCTAAGGGAATGTACAATATCAAGGCTTCTCTGTTTCGTTCTCTATATTTTTCACATTGGAGAACTCAACAATTACGGTTTAAGGGGTTGTGCTGATCCGAGAATGTGAAAATTTGATTTTCTCGCACATTATTACAGCAGCATGTTTTAATAATATTTTGAGACGAGAAAAATTAGGAGAAAGTGTTCAGTTTTAACTAGGAGGGTGGGACGAATTCTCTTTAGCAGGTAAGATTTTTTTTTTTTTCGTATTTTTCTCGTAAACATGTTCGTCAACTTTAGGCAATAAATACGATTTTTGTAACACGATAATTTGCTCGACGATACAAAAGTAACGTTGGCATTTATTTATTTTTGTCAAAAGTCGAGATTATTCAAAAATTTCTTTATATCGTAAAAAAGTGTTGTTGCTTCACAAGAAAATGTTCAACTTTCTTTAATTTCAAATGACACTTTCAAAAATTCGGGACATTTGAATTTCTTCAGGATTATTATACGAAAAACGACTCACCGAATTGTTGAGAACTTTTACTTGATTCGTTAAAACTCGGATTGAATCGTGCAGAATCAAGAATTCATCAGGGCACTGGTAAATTTTCTAGAATTGCTTCCGTTGAATTGTTGCTCATGAATTTATTGTGGAAATAAATCAGTTTCGCGTCGACCGGAAGTAGCAAGCATTCACAAGATGCTGCCACTGTGGCCAAGCTGTAGTACAATCAATAGAGAATATTGTGGCGCATTAAAAATAAAGGGGATTTCTTTTTTTTTTTTAATTAAGTTCAGTATCACGTACTGAATGTGAATTAACAAAATGGTTAGAAATTATGGGAGCGGAAGTACTGCCATTTTGAGGAAAACCATATTGGCCAATATCTCCGTTACCGTGCACTTTAGGCCAAAAATGGTAATAAGCTTTCTTGTAGATAATTGAATTTCCCATCTTTTTTTTTAAATAATTTTTTTTGTATCACTTACCGTTTCCGACTTATTTATTTATTTATTTAAAGTTTATTTTTTCACTTTTTGGCCTGTATCTTTCCTAATAATTGTTTAAACAATAAAATGCTTATAACTTATCTTTTGAATCCACAAATTTCCCACAACTTTTATTTCAAACTTTTTTGTCCAAAGTTAATATTCTCAAAGTTATAACGCGTTCAATGTTGCACTACTGGGTACAAGGTTAATAAAAACGAGGTATGCATAGTACAATGATGAAAATTCAATACATATGTAAAAAAATATTAATGACATTGACATAATTAACAATAAATACCTTCTTACCTGCAAAAAACAGCGACTTCCCGTTGAAATTTTTTAAAATATTTGTATAATATTTTTAACAATTCGATAATACTTCATGACTCGAATTGTCCCACGATTATTATCAAATTATCAATTATATACTGTTGGCATAATGAACAAAAGAATGCACCCAGTAGCGTAACATTCAACGCGTTATAACTTTGAGAATATTAACTTTAGACAAAAAAGTTTTAAATAAAAGTTGTGGGAAATTTGTGGATTCAAAAGATAAGTTATAAGCATTTTATTGTTTAAACAATTATTAGGAGAGATACAGGTCAAAAAGTGAAAAAATAAATTTCAACAGGGGTATAAGTCGTAAACGGTAAGTGATACAAAAAAAATTATTTAGAAAAAAAGATGGTAAATTCAATTATCTACAAGAAAGTTTATTACCATTTTTGGCCTAAAGTGCACGGTAACGGAGATATTGGCCAATACGGTTTTCCTCAAAATGGCGGCACTTCCGCTCCCATAATTTGTAACCTTTTTGTTAATTCACATTCAGTACGTGATACTGAACCGAATTAAAAAGAAATAATCCCCTTTATTTTTAGGGCGATGCGGACAAGAGTAACGGGCTCCCTATTGATTGTACTACTGGGCCAAGCCACGAATTCTTTCAAATTTTCTTCACAAGAAAACCGGAAGGGTTGGGAGCATACGAGTGGCGCTGTTGCGGTGGTAAAATTATGAACTATCGAAAATTCATATTTTTTCTCGCCAATTAATATAACCTCTGTACGCACAGCGGTGACAGCAAACTGACAATGTTTTTCGCGATTATTATAAACAAAAAATAGGGTTATTACGTGCATAAAAAAATGGCAAATTACGATCATATTATTTACAAAAATGATCCAGTCGCGTTGAAAAGTTACGTGAACAAACGTTGCGCGGTAACAGCGATAGACAAGAGTATTCACACCGGCATTGTTTACACCGTCGATCCCGTAACGGAGAGGTTAGTTTTTTTTGTTCTCGATTTTTAAATAAATAAAACTAGTCACAAAAAACTAGCAACATAAAATAATAAATATCAAGATTTTGTTATTTCCTGATTTATCTACGATACTGAAATAAAAATAGTTCTCTCATTTCTACGAATACTTTAGCCGTATGTTGTCACCGGTAAGAGTGGCTGCAAGGAAATGGTTTTATAAATATGCGTAAATAAAAGACAGCGGTACGATATCTAGAAAAAGTTCACCGCCCAAATCTCTGTCGTTTTTATGCATAGCTTTTTTGTACCGTCTCAATTCCTAATCCATTGCTCCAATTCAGAGCGTAACATTTCATTAATTTCCACAATTCAGGGAATCTGATGATAAATTCGCATAATTATTTACCAACGCCAAAACGCTCTGTAGTGTGAACGATCGGGCTCTACCGTCGGTTAATTCATAAAATGATGTAAAATCAATGTCCAAAAATTCACCACTAATTTGATTAGTTTACAGCGGCGTAACTACCTCAAAATCATTCTAATTTAACTGATTAATAACGCTGATAAAATTTTTTTCAGCATTGTCCTCATCGAAGAGGCCAATAGCGCCGAGCAACGTTTGAAATTCGTTATTGGCCATGCGGTACAACATGTCGAGGTATTGTCCGACGAATTGGACGACGTACCGCAGCTATTTCAGCAATCTAGCTTGCAAAATTCGCAAAACTTCGTGGACGAACGAAAAAGAGCTGTAATAAACATTTTGCGAGAAAATCGCTTTCCGATTACCGAAAACGACGGTGTTATCGAATTGGAAAATGTCTTTTCGATAAAACCTCCGTACGCTATTGAAAATTGTGTATCCATGTATCCCGTTGTTTTGTCCAATATCCACAAAATACTTTCGCAATTGACGTAACGTAGACTCGATATAATAAACCACAGATCGCGATCATTCGAGGCAGGGGGATTAGAATATATCACGTAAAGACAAAAATTTTCAATAAAGTCACTCAATCATCTCGTAATGATCAATAGCAATAATAATATTTTACATCTTAAACACACTTCTTAATCGATAAGTTATTATAAAAATAAACCTTGTGATTATGAGGAATGTATGTGTGTGTATGTATTGGTAACGGTGTAAGGCCGAGATTTTAAGGATATGTGCGTTTTTGAGAGGAATAAAAAAAAATTAGCTTAACTGAAAAAGCGTCTGCGAATGACGATTTGTAATTGAAATTTAAAAAAAGAAACAATTGTACGGACAACCTTACTGGATAACAGATAATAAATTCTTACCTATAATGAGTTGTACACAAAAGCAAATATGTAAGAATAATCTTTTCGAATTCGCAAACGCTTACGGCGAGCTGGCCCAAGGAGATTCAACAATCTCCAAAAGGAAAAAAAAAAAAAAAAAAAAACAAAAAACACAAAAACAGTTGAATAATTGTGTAACTAATGAAAATACATTTTTGTACTAAAACCGGTCTCTCATTCGCACTGTGCGTTTTCTTTTTAGTTGTGCTCGCTTGTTCGATTCGAAGTTTTCTGTACACTTATATATTAATAAATCGTACCGAAGTATGTAACTGGATACTCGTATTAATTTCGATGTGTCGTGTTCGCGCGTGTGTGTGTGTGTGTGTGTATGTTTGCGATTTTTATCGTGCACACGAGAGACCTATTAACTGCCATTTATTCAAGGCCTCTTACGATTGAGCGCGATCGGCGCAACTACTAAATTGAAAGCTGATTATCCGACGACTATGCATCTCGTGCTTGTTCCTTTTTTTTCTTCAATACTAGAATTGCGACCCGCAAAGTATTCCTTTGCGTCTCACACATCGTTTTTTTTTTTTTTTCAGGCAGTTGCTTCTCAACGTAACAACGTATCTCTTTTTTTCTTGTCGTTAAATACACTATCGAACGTACGCTTTAAGGCAATATTTTACACGAAACTTTGTGCGGAAAAAGAATTGCCCTTATCACTGCTGCTTGCAATTCTCATTTTTCGAACACTAGACAGGCATGGTGTAGATTGTGAGAAAAAAAGAAGGCAGTGCCGCGTACAAAATTTGATAAGTCGTCTTGTTACTTTGCTTTTTCTCTTGCCCCCCGAATACTGAAATGCTAATTGCTCGTTTAATCGCTCACACGCTCATTGATATTCTTAGGAATACCGTAGCGATATAATAATCTTGCTAATGTCCGATAAGCCGATTCACGATAATAAATGTCGAGTGTACCCTCGGAATTAGCTCCTCGTCGTTGTAAATTTGTAGATCTTGGCTTTTTTTTTTTAAACTTCGTCACTCGGTCGCTCGACAAAACGAAGCATTCTCTTTGCTTCCGGCACGGGAATTTTTTTTTGTTTTTCACGTTTCTATTCGATATCATCAAGTTCCCGAGGAACAAAATCGTCCAATCGTTCAACGTTGAATTGTCGTTCTACGTTATTCCGTCTCGCTGTCCGAATAATACTCAATGGGATTTGGATCGCGAATTTTTCTTGAATATCTCAGTCCAATGAGATCGGCCATTTCCTCGATATTCGCGAGTACCTTTAACAAAAAATTTGCGAGGTTCGCAAAAGTCGTAGCAAATGAACGTTTGCACCGGATATTTGGAAAAATGTTTTTTTTTTTAAATTGCATTTAATATACTGCTACGAATGTGGTGCTAGTTTATGGTAAATTCAAAGAAAATTCATTTATACCCCAATTGTAGCATTTGTATTTTTTTCTGGAACTTAAAAATTTCTAAAAATAAATCTCTTCGTCAATTATCGTCAAATTCAATACCATTATTTTACATTGAATTGGCTCGCGTCGCAAATTTTCGCCAGATTGGTGAGAAAATGGCGTGGATTGGAAAGATTGTAAAAACAAAAAATTTCAAAACGTTACAACTCGTGATGGTTCAACAATTTTTTCGAAAAACAACTCGTTTTGGAGTAATGATATTTATGAAATTTGTTCTAAATGTCATTATCTTACTTTTCATACATTTTTTTAGCACTTTGATTTGTAAAATTCAATTAAAAAAATGTCACAATTGTAAAAGCTTTCTTTATAAACGATCAAAAGTAAAAGTATACGTACGTAGTCCAATTGTTCCTTGGTATGAGCGGCTGATAGACAAAAACGAATTCTACCAGCCATAAGAGGAGTCGCTGGAAAACCAACACCGACTGTTGCTATATTTCGCATTGTGAGAGTACGAACTACGGAACTGTAAAGACAAAACGTTAAATTGAAATAGGAAATATAGTATAAAGCGATATTTTCAGTTTTGTGTTCGAGTATTGAAAAATTTATATCAAAACACATTTTACTTATAAAAAAACGTGTAAATTGAAACTTGCAGATCGTTTCTCCCGATTTTTCGAAAAATTAACAAATCTCTCTCCACGAGCAAGTGATTCACTTCATTTTGGCTTTCTCGTCGAGGAAGCTATGCGAATTTTCAAAAACGAGGTGGAAGCGAAGCTGCAAATTGCAATTTGCACCTTTTTTTTCAAATTCTCTTTAGCGCTTGTTTAGGTTTTCTTTCGGTCCGAAGCGTTTTTGCGTAAAAATTCAAAATATTATAAAATCTTAACCGTTTTGTTGATTCTCAAAAAATTTTATGTCAAACATTCCGTAACGTCAATTTATTTAGGGGAAAAAAAATTGGCACATCGACGGCTCGAAATTTGAGTGAAATCGTTGAGGGATATTTTTCAAAAAAACATCTCTCAACGATTGAAGGTTTCTATAAATATTGAAAAATACAAAATTTGATAAAATCGAACCGTTCGAGCGATTCTCGCCAAATTTAACATGTAACATTATCCACTGACCCATTTGTGTGAAAAGTTTTGACACGATAATTGGCATTTTACGAAAGTACGAGCTGACACAGATTTTTCGCAAAATTTCCAAATCCCGTAAAATCTCTCAACGTTCAAGTAACTCCAACGAAACTTGCGAGCAAACAATTGAGTCTCGATGACCAAAAATCACACGCAAGTACACATTTTTTCTTTATACGAATTTTCCAATTTTGTGACACATTATGAACAAATTGGCATTGAAAAATTCGAGATTTTCCGTTCATGAGGAAGCAAAATTTTTTATTAAGGTAGTAGTCCGGTAACTTGGGTTCAAAAAATCGAAAAATGTTTTTTTGCTTAATTTGAAAGTACAATGTCTTGAGGATATACTGTGAAAATGTCAGACCGAAATTCGAAATACTTCCGGAGTTATAATGAGTTTACGAATTTTAAACGCGTTTTTCTCAAAACAGTGTTTTTCTGGTCAGCCCGGGTCCTAACTTTTTTTCTACCGAACCGATTGCTTTCAAATTTTAACAGGCTACTCTACACACTTATAGTTCTCGTCGGAACTACCGAGAAATTTTTTCACCCCCAACTTTTTATTTTACAACCCCTTCTTTGCTAAAATAAAAGGACTTTTTTTCCAAAGTCCGAAATTTTGTTAATTATCCATGAAATTTAACTTCAGTAGTTCCGACCAGAATGACATGTCTATAGATTAAGAATTATCAAGAATTTTTGATTTCATATAACATCAAGAGCCAAAATCACCGGGGCCATCCACGCGCTTTTTTTTCGAGGTGCCAACTTCGATCAATTATAATAATAATAACAAACTATTAAATTTTTTCAAACAATTTTTTTTTTGTATCGTTAATATGTAAATAAAAACATCCTAAATATCCAGAACGATTCATTTTTATTTTCCTGCAAAAAAAACGCCCTCCAAAAAAGACATGAAAATCGGCTTAAGTTACCAGACTACTACCTTAAATCTTTGTCTTGATTTAAATTAACGTGATTTTTTTTACCCAATTTTCGAGAAGAGATAAACCAGCATAGGTACAACCGGCGAGTCCTCATGACCGTATATAATAACGCCAATTTGATGAAGTCTACGCCTGAAATAACGCGTATTTCTCGCTAATTGTTTCGTCCTCTCTCTTCCCGCGTCCGTTCCATCTTCTCCCATTATTATTCTCATTGATGTTATTACTTGTTGCGCTATCGGTGGTGACATTGCAGCTGCGTACGTATGAGCATGACTGTAAACTCTCAAGTGATTTATAAGTGCCTAAAAAAAAAGCAAAAAATCCATCAGACGAAAGGAGCAGGGACTTTTGTTTTCAAAATTAATTTTGACATCTCAATATTTCACCTTTGAACCAGCGATATAACCACCGGCTGAGCCAAAACTTTTCGTAAACGTTCCCATTAGAATGTCCACTTCTCGTGGATCAATTCCATAATAATCACAAACCCCTCTTCCGCGTTTACCCATGGCACCGGTACTGTGAGCCTCATCCAGATACAAATAAGCCTGAATAACGAAAGAGATTTGAGAATTATTCGATTTTTCATTTGCAATTTTTGTCAATAACCGTGAAATAACACGAAATGAAAAAGAAAAAAAGATACTGACCTTGTACTTTTTCTTTAAAGCTATTATTTGTGGCAAATGAACGACCGAACCTTCCATCGAATAAATACCCTCGACAACGATAAATATTTTTTTCCATTGCTCGCCAGTATTTGGCTGACCAAAAGCGATCGCTTCTCTCAATTTTTTCTCCAAGTGCCTCACGTCTGAAGATAAAAAGAAAACATTTTTTTTGGTTTAATGTAATTCGAGCAATTATATTCAACGTACGTTTGAATTGCTTTCGTTGTTTTATTGAATTTTTACGAAATAATTCTGACTCGATAAATTGTTTATAAAAGTGAGTGTATTTACAGACTCACTGTTATGCTTGAAGACTCTTGTAATGGCACCCGAAAGTCTCAGTCCGAGAATTAACGAAGCGTGATTTTTTTCATCGCTCAGAACCAAACAGCCGGGACTAAGTAACGAGGGTAAATTCAATGCGTTAGTTGCGAAGCCCATTCCAAATACGATGGCATCGTCGACCATCAAAAATCTTGCTGTCAATTTTTCTAATTCGTCATGAATCGGCATATTTCCTAAATTCAAAATGTCACTTTAATTGTACATAGTCTTGTCGCTTAAGATATAAGTGTATATATTTGTTTTTTTTTTTTTTTTTATCGACGTAAATTTGAAGTGTATTATTTACCGAGTTCCAGACGAGTACTACAATTCGAGAGGCCCAGTTTTTTAAGTGTCTCGATACTCTGCTCGGCGCATTGTCCTGACGCCTCCGCAAAGCCCAAATAATTGTACGAACCCAAATTTATACAGGGAGTTTCCGTACCCGTAAATCTAATTTAAAGAAATGATTTAAAAAAAATCTACTTAGTTCATTTCTTTTAATATTGATTTTGGTGATGAATTAAAAAAAATAAATTTCTTTTCTTCCTCTCGTATAGATATAAACAATGTTTGATAATACCTACTCAAAAGTCCATCCGTAGTCTCGGGTTATTCGATCTTTTAGTGTGACCATTGCGCCTGGTACCGAGCATATTGGACGATTCCAACAATCTCTTATCCTTCGATAAACGTAACGAAGATAAAATGTCTCGAAATTGTCGTAGAGAGCTGCGTATCCCTTAAACGATGTAGAAAAAAAAAACATTGAACGATACATTGAATAGTTCATGCAACAATAAATCGTTTCGTTGATTAGAAAAATTAATATCTATTTAATTCCTTAATAACTTGATAAATCGATTAGTATTCTAAAATTCAATCACTAACTCTCACCCTTACTAATAGCATTTTAACGTAATTGAAAAAAAAAACATATCTCGAAAAATGAGTGCTCGTAGGTACCATTGTTAAAGGACCTTTAAAAAAAAAAACAATTGGAACAATAGTAATGTTTTTTTAAGTAATAGTGTTTGTTTTAGAAAAACAAAAACTCTTGTACAATTACAAGTACAGCTTTAACAATTTTTAATTTGTAAAAAATGAAAATTTGATCTACATTTTACAGATTTGACCGGAAATATACATCAGGAAAGTTTGATTTTGCAGTAATACGAATTCATATTTATCGATAACTAATATTAATATATTATTTTGTCAAATTAAGTATGTACGAAAATTTATGGACTCGACATTAATGCACTCGTAACATGTGAAAATCTACTACTATTACTATTACACTTTAAACTTTCAGTAAATTGGGTCTTTAACTCTGAAAAATAAGATAGAGTATACAGTACCTTTCTGTTTTGTTCCCGAGCTACTTTTGGCGTGAAAAATAATTGATTTATAAATCCAAGGAACATAAGTATATAAAATCCAAGATGTGTTAAAGCCGCTGTGACGAATGATTCTCGCTCGAACGATTCTTTTGATTCTGGTCCGGTAGTTTGATACTTTCGTTTTGTTTTTTTAATCTGCAAGGAAACAACGATTTGGTCGTTAATTTTCTCGCTCATTACGACACGATTGACGAAAAATTCTTTTTGATTAATTTGTAAAATCACGTTGAAATGAATTATAAGGCGTAAAAGTGAATTTCGCGCGTGAATGTAAAACGTACTGTCGCACATTCACGCCTTGTGAACACAATTAGAGGCGTACTCTCCGAAGGCAAGCTATAAATTAACTCGGATTTGACCCGAATTGAACATTGAAATTGTCCAAGGGACGATTGCTCGAGTGAGCTCGATTGAACGCGGTTTCGAATATAATTCGAGTTTTCTTTTTTACTACACCGTTATGTAAAATTGTTTTATGCATACGTGCAAAAAAACACGTGAATTATTCAAATAAATAACATTTTCTGCTCTTTTTCTGCTAATTTTTCTGACCATTTTTTTGTTATTCGAACAAAACCCTACTCATCTTTTTGCACAACAG
Source organism: Oxytorus armatus (assembly GCA_958009045.1). Classification (NCBI taxonomy): domain Eukaryota; kingdom Metazoa; phylum Arthropoda; class Insecta; order Hymenoptera; family Ichneumonidae; genus Oxytorus; species Oxytorus armatus. The sequence goes on along the minus strand of OY253746.1, from coordinate 12,908,990 downwards.
TTTCAAAATCATTCTCTAATTTTTTTCAAATTCTTCCGCACAACCACGAGAAATTTTAATCCTCGAATTTTCGCGATTTATCAATTGTTTTTTTGTCAATCCAAGATATCTTTATATCGACATTTTTGAGACGTGATTTTTGTTCACCCTGAATCCAACCTTTGGAATTGAATGTGAAAAAAATTCGAAGCTAATGTGATAGTCAAAAAAACCATAAAGATCTGCGATCGTACGAAAGTTTAATTGTCTGACAGAGAAAAAAAAACATATGCATTTTGCACGAGGATTCTGGTGAACACATTGAAATCCCGGAAACGGGTCATTTTAAAAAATGTCTAAATCGATATATCTATGGTCAATACCATCCATAATCATTTCCTCCCTTTGTGGAATCCGAGAGAATGAATAATTTAGTAGACCGGAAATGTTTACTTAGTTCATATGTGAATAAATAGAAGTTCTCAACGATAAATCAAAGAAACACAAACGTAGCTAAACAACAATTTTAGAAAAAGCTTTGCAAAATCTCTAACTTATTTTTTTTTTTCGTTTTGAACAAATTATGAATAACCTTCAGTAAACCGACAACAGTGAATGCGCGTTCGGTGCGCGGCTCTAAAGGTCGTCCAAGTTAAGCAGTTTTGGCCACTACTTGGATGGATGACCGTTTAGCCGTGCCCTAGTTGGTACGCCGACTGTTGAGTGGGGGGCAGTTTTATTGAATTTTTATTGCAGTAAATACAACTGAAACTCAGTAAAAAAAACAAAGCCGTCTGTACCGACACAGGTTTACCGCAGTTTCCCTGTGCCCATGGCAAATCCGATACAGCCTAGTTAAGAAGTCCGTGAGCGCGGTGGAAGTTACGTTAACTTAGCGAAGTGCGGGTAGGAAGTGATAGGGGGAAAATGGAAAAAAAATGGAATTGCGAAGGCTCATACGTAAAAACCCAAAAGGGTTGTACGTTGGAACGAAGAAAAAGAAAAATTAAAGAATTACATTAAGCCTGCGTATGAAATATATGTCACATGACCGGCAATATGTTCGGGAGTATTTAAATGTTACGTCCATTTGTAAAAAAAAAAAACGATCATTATTTCTTTTTAAAACAAGGAGATTGGAGGGTTCCACAATAGTCAAACGAGTACTAAATTTTTATTCACGTCGATACAAAATCATAAATTGACTATGGTTAATTGTGATTTGTATTACGGCATATATTCTTAATGGATGAAAACATTGGTAATAATATATTTGTAAAAATCGTAATTCTTTCGCGCCAATTTTCAAAAACAAATGTTCCTTCAGTTAAAAAAATATATAATCCGTATTTTTTCCTCGATTATTAATGTAGTGCGTCTCGGTTTCTTTCCTGAAAAACAAAAGCCTCTAACAACTATCGATTCGAATATTTCATCGTATTCTTCGATCAAATTTGACAGCCTTTTGTTTATCCATCGGAAAAATTACCTTGATAAACAAACAGCTGTAATTTTTTAACGGCGAATATTAGGAAATATCGGGATAATTAATTTGTAGAGCGTTTTTTTAAGAAAGAGAATGGAGCTACCACTACATGAAAGTCGAGGGCAAAAATATGAATTATTGTTTGAGAAAACTCAACGAATATTCTTTTTCAAAAATGCGACAGATCAGTTAATATTTTTTACATACATTGTTATTAATGGTTTTTTTGGTTAATAACAAATGCTGTGCTACAAATAAAAATTGATTATAATCAATTTATGCATAAGACGTTGTGTAAACGTTTCTAAAAATTTAGCACTCATTTGACTATTGTGAAGAATTTTAACCCTCCCTTAATTTCATCAATCTTCTTGCACGGTCATCCCCATCGTCTCCCGAGTACAATAAATTACTGTTTAAAAGAAAAAAAAAGTCTAAAACGCCAATGATCGTTGAACTAATGGAAATTGGGGTTGTTTGGGTTGTTCGCGCTTCTTGGTTAATAACAAATGCTGTGCTACAAATAAAAATTGATTATAATCAATTTATGCACGAGACGTTGTATAAACGTTGTTAAAAATTTACCACTCATTTGACTATTGTGAAGAATTTTAACCCTCCCTTAATTTCATCAATCTTCTTGCACGGTCATCCCCATCGTCTGGCGAGTACAATAAATTACTGTAAAAAAAAAAAAAAAAGCCTAAAGCACCAATGATCGTTGAACTAATGGAAATTGGGGTTGTTTAGGTCTTTCGGGCTTCTTGGATAATAACAAATGCTGTGCTACAAACGAAAATTGATTATAATCAATTTATGCACGAGACGTTGTATAAACGTTGTTAAAAATGTACCACTCATTTGACTATTATGAAGAATTTCAACCCTTCATAATTTCATCAATCCTCTTGCATGGTCATCCCCATCGTCTCCTGAGTATAATAAATTACTGTTAAAAAGAAAAAAAAATTCTAAAACGCCAATGATCGTTGAACTAATGGATATTGGGGTTGTTTAGGTCTTTCGCGCTTCTTGGTTAATAACAAATGCTGTGCTACAAATAAAAATTGATTATAATCAATTTATGCACGAGACGTTGTATAAACGTTGTTAAAAATTTACCACTCATTTGACTATTGTGAAGAATTTCAACCCTCCCTTAATTTCATCAATCTTCTTGCATGGTCATCCCCATCGTCTCCTAAGTATAATAAATTACTGTTAAAAAGAAAAAAAAATTCTAAAACGCCAATGATCGTTGAACTAATGGATATTGGGGTTGTTTAGGTCTTTCGCGCTTCTTGGTTAATAACAAATGCTGTGCTACAAATAAAAATTGATTATAATCAATTTATGCACGAGACGTTGTATAAACGTTGTTAAAAATTTACCACTCATTTGACTATTGTGAAGAATTTCAACCCTCCCTTAATTTCATCAATCTTCTTGCATGGTCATCCCCATCGTTTCCCGAGTACATAAATTACTGTTGAAAAGAAAAAAAGTCTAAAACACCCAATGATCGTTGAACTAACAGAAATTCGGGTTGTTTGGGTTGTTCGCGCTTTTTAGTTAATAACAAATGCTGTGCTACAAACAAAAATTGATTATAATCAATTTATGCGAGAGACGTTGTATAAACGTTCTTAAAAATCTAGCACTCATTTGACTATTGTGAAGAATTTCAACCCTCCCTTAAATTAAGGTAGGGTTGAAATTCTTCAGATTGATGATCTTCAAGAAGATTGATGAAATTCATCAATCTTCTTGCATGGTCATCCCCATCGTCTCGCGAGTACAATAAATTACTGTTAAAAAGAAAAAAAAAGTCTAAAACGCCAATGATCGTTGAACTAATGGAAATTGGGGTTTGTTAAGGTCTTTCGCGCTTCTTGGATAATAACAAATGCTGTGCTACAAATAAAAATTGATTATAATCAATTTATGCACGAGACGTTCTATAAACGTTGTTAAAAATTTACCACTCATTTGACATTGTGAAGAATTTCAACCGTCCCTCAATTTCATCAATCTTCTTGCACGGTCATCCCCAATGTCTCCCTAGTACAATAAAATACTATTAAAAAGAAAAAAAAAGTCTAAAACGCCAATGATGGTTGAATGACCGTAAATTGGGCGGCGGTAAATTAGGGTAAAATGCACCAATCTCCCTCGAAGATTGGTGCATTTCGCGCCGCATAATCAACTAGTATACAATGCGGAAAATTCTGTCCCGTTTTTCCTCAATGCGTCAAATATCATCCCATAGTCCTCTCACGGAGCTCACGAGAGTGCGATCGCACTCGTGAATATCCCGCTCGCACTCAAGTGCAGCTGCACTCCGAGATCGAGTACCGTTAACCCACGAGAAGTACACGAGCACTTGACAACGGTACGGCGAAACATCCGAATGATAATAAAATGCCGGTCTCGCGGATTCTCACAACTTTTCATAACAATTGTCAATTGGAAGAAAAAAAAATTACATTTTACATAATATAACGCACAGGTTTTACGGGATACGAGAGAAGAAAATAAACGTTTGAGTCTAGCCAAGTCGGATTATCGATGTGCGTAATATCGGTCAGCTATAAGTGCAAAGAGTTTTAACTACGCCCTGTGTATTACCGTTGTCAACATCCTACACAGTGCTCACAATTACCTTAGAGTTTTTACATGCAAAAAATATGTACCAATAACATGTAAATTATTGCATGTAAAACATGTAAATTTTTACATGTAAAACATGTACACTTTTGCACGTAAAGCATGTAGATATAAATTTATTTCCTATTTTTATTTTTTCACTAATTTTCCATCATTCCTTTTCTTCGAATTTTCGTAATTCACTTCACGCCTATGAAATCTCGTAATGTCAACGGGATTTGTTTGGTCAATATGTATTTTCAATTGTCAGAATATCACAATAAACGAATAATAACAATAATAACAACAGGAGATACGTGTAAAATAATTGATAAAAAAAAAGGAGTGTGAACCAACCTGCAGGTGTCCGTTGCTTCGTACATTCGTGTGTCCGTTAATATTTCCATTGATAACAGTACCGTTTAACGAATTGTTTCGCAACGACGATGATTTTTCGTCGAGTTCACTGGTCGCGGACACGGCCACGCGGGCTCTCGTAGTGGCCATATCAATCTTGTTTCAGATTCTTTGGTGTTTTTTTCTTCTTTTAAATAAACAAAAAAGAAAGCAAAATGAAACGAAATGAATATCGTTCCTATTATCACGAAGAACAAAAGTTCTGTCTCGTTATCATTGATCAGCGAGATGTCGAGGTGTTTTGTCGATATTTTCTCTTTTTTTTTACGTCTTAAATGGAAAGAAAAAAATTGATACAAAAAAAAAGGAGCACTAACGCCCCGGTGGCTGCCGGCAACTCTGTGTGTTCTCTCTCGGCCAGTCTTCTCCTCTCGTTAATACTCGTCACTACTTTAGTCCCTCGAAGGCTCGAAAACTGCGGATGATTTTTTTTTATTCCTTTCGTTTTATTTTTTCCCCTCTTTTTTCTTTTCCCATTCGGTTAATACCGCAGTGATGTTTGAGCTGTCGTCGATGGGAGGAAAGCGTACATCCGTTCCTGAACGTAGCTCGCAGCTCACTGAAATACTAACTTTTTCTGTACGAACCAATACGAGAACTCGACTGTCTCGCGTGGCCCAGGGCTGAAAGTAAATATCACAAGGCCCCTTGCTATAACACTCGGGGAATTCCAATAATTTCTCGTTGTTACGCCGTATTACAACGCGATAACGAATTTTACAGTTTGAATTTATATCCTTTTCGCGAAAACGAGGATGTTTTTATTTGTCTTTTTCATCGTACACGTTTGAGTTATAATCGAGCCGTAGAATTGTCACACGACCCCAGCCTAGTCCACGTGCAACTGAATTTTTTATTTTTTTTCCCTTCTAACTCGGTATACCTCACTGCTGATCCTTATCGCGGTCGTTAGAAAAAATGATAAAGATTAGACGATTGGTAGTATTGTCGCGAGGACGGAAAGTCGGAACAGACAAACATTGTTTCACATGTCGAGGGATAAAATTGAAAGAAAAAATAGTTGTTTTTTTTTTTGTAATTTTGAATTATTGTTGGAGTATAAAATTCTATGATTTTTCTTTGATATCTTCAGATTTAAATATTTTTTTCTGATTGCGAAATTACTTTGAGAAAAAACATAGTAATCGTAATGAAGTAATAAATTGTTATTTAGAACGAGAGAATTTTTTTTTTTTACTTGATTCATACAAATGTGTAATTCTACTGATGGAAACTCGCGTTGAAAAAAATAAATAAAAAATTCTAAAGCTTATCTCAATGGGCTGCTACGTTGAGGAAGTCAATATTCTATATTTATTCAATATATTAACGTACTCTCGATGACGTCACAAGATTAGATCATCGTACGATACGAAATTTCTATTAATAATTCAAAATTTCATTTGTGATTGGCATATTGGATATTCCTTTGTTTTTTTTTTTTTTTTTAGAATATCGTAGTAAGTTCCTCCGTGAATTAAGAAAATCGTAATTTCAGGAGATTTACTTATTAACATTTTTGGAATAGAAGGAAGGCTTTCGAAAGGAAATTTCATTATCGACATGTACATTGAAAGAAAAAACGTAAATTTTGTTGGTTTTTTACCATTGTCAATATATCAATAAACTATTCCAATCAATTTCAGAGTAACTAAGAACAATTTTGTAAAAAAACTAAAGACAAAAACCTAAAATGTGTCTCTGGATGTATAAAATATCATTTAATGCTGCTTCGCGTCTGCGCCCTACGATTCTCCTTCCCTAAAACCCTAATTTCAGGAGATTTATTGCTTAAAATTTTTAGAATAGAATTAAGTTTTCGAAAGGAAATGTTTTTATGGAAATGTACATTGAAAGAAGAAAAACCTAAATTTTGTTGGTTTATTATCATTGTCAATGAATCAATAAACTATTCCAACCAATTCCAGAGTAACCAAGAATAATTTTGTAAGAAAAAAAGACAAAAACCTAAAATGTGTCTCTGGATGTATAAAATATCATTTAATGCTGCTTCGCGACTGCTCCCTACGATTCTCCTTCCCTAAAATCCTAATTTCAGGAGATTTATTTCTTAAAATTTTTAGAATAAAATTAAGTTTTCGAAAGGAAATTTTATTATCGACATGTACATTGAAAGAAAAAACATACATTTTGTTGGTTTTTTACCATCGTCAATAAATCAATAAACTATTCCAGTCAATTCCGGAGTAACTAAGAATAAGTTTGTAAAAAAAAAAAGACAAAAACCTAAAATATGTCTCTGGATGTCTAAAATATCGTTTAATGCTGCTTTATGGCTGCGCCCTACGATTTTCCTTTCCTAAAATCCTAATTTCAGGAGATTTATTTCTTAAAATTTTCGGAATAAAATTAAGTTTTTGAAAGGAAATTGTATTATCGAAATCTACATTGAAAGAAGGAAAATCCTAAATTTTGTTGGTTTATTACCATCGTCAATAAATCGATAAACCACTCCAATCAATTCCAGAGTAACTAAAAATAATTTTGAAAAAAAAAAAGACAAAAACCTAAAACGAGTCTCCGGATGTATAAAATGTCATTTAATGCTGTTTCGCGACTGCGCCCTACGATTCTCCTTCCCCATTTACCCCGATGACTCTCGTTCTGCTTTCTACCTTGCCCGCTTCGCATCGGCTCTCGGGATTCTCTATATACCCGACTCGCTTCACCATCAAACCAGTACAGTCTCATCTCTCGGAAAGTCTCGTTCACGAATTTCGTGTGCCTTTCCCCGTTTCGGTGAATCGTGTGCGGCCGAGTCACCACACTGACGTTTCACAGCTGAGAGTGTATAGCGTACGACAAAGTGTCTCTCTCCCAAAAAGAGAGAGAGAGAGAGAGAGAGAGAGGGAGGGAGAAAAAAAAGAGTGAGAGAAATAAAACAATAAAAGTGTGTGCAGAAAAGAAAAAAAACTAAAAATATCCAACCGGCGAAACCGAGTGATCAATTTTCCTAGTCTTCTACAAACCGGCTTGGGCGATTTCCAGCCAAAAATTTCGCAATCAATTCCTCTCCCCGTCCCTGATTCAGATCCTCGATCTCGACCAAAAGTTTTCATTCGATTTTAACGAAAAAAAAAAAAAAAACTAATAATACTCCATCAAAAGTAGTTCGTGTTATAACGCGCGTGCGGAGATTCGAGTGAACGAAAAGGGAGAAGGAACGAAACAAAAAAAGAAAAAAAAAAAAGCCGGGCAAAAGAACAGTTAAAATATAAATAAAGTATTTCCGGCTCCAAGTAGGAGCTTCTTCTTCCGCCTCGTACAATGGAAAATAATACGATTTCCGATGCAAATAACGAGCAAACATTAATCGACGATCAAACAATCGTAATAAATGATAAAATCTCATCGAAGGAGACGACAGCGTGTGTAAAAACGATAAAACGTGACAACGACTCGATGGACGATTTTGAGCATCTCGAGCACGAATTATCGCCCAACGATGATTCACGCGACGACATAAAAAATGTTTTAGACTTAACGTCGGTACAGCTAATAGATCTGCCGCGTTCGGCACGCGGTGAAAAGTCTACTGACACTCGCGTTAAAGAATTGACGAGCGTGGCTTCTAAACTCGAGCGTAACATACTCGACACTAGTATACCGGCTGACGAGAGAATTTTACAGCCTGTGCCAGCCACTCCGCCACCTTCAGCGAATTACGAAAAGCACGAGAACGTTGAACGTACCGAAGAGAACGACGACGAGGAGGTGGTGGAGAACGACGACGTGGACGAGACAACGAGCGAACGAATTTTCGCCGATGGTGCGCAGACGTTGAACGAATTTGTCGCGAGTAAGGACTACGAGAAGGACACAGTCGTTCAGGATTATAATAAGCAGTTTAATCAGCAGGATTACAACGTGAATCGTGAAATGGATACGAAAGCTGCGACAATGGCTTTTATGGAGACGGAGAGAGGTACTCACGATTATCAACAATCGAGTCAACAACATAATCACGATAAAGTCGAGACGAACGATGAGAAACCGTTGATCGGATTGGAAAATCGTGATAAAGACATTTTAACGGACGATAAGACTGATTTAACGGAATTTTGTGATAATTATGGCGAAGAGAGTAAAGATAGTACGAGCAGTTTGAATGCACGTTTGGCACCCGACAAGATCGATGACAAATGGGCGATTGATTCGGGTATCGATGACTCATCTATGAACACAATTAACGATAGATCCGATACGATGGATAAATTAATGAATAATGACAAGAGCAAGGATAATGATAAAAATAATGATGATGCGATACTACTGGATACAGATTATTTGTGTAAAATGGCTTCCTCGCCAAAGCCACAAAAATCAACGGAATACGATTTTCTCGCTGGCGAGACATCACCGAACAACGAGAATAAACAAATAATTAGTGAAACGAAAAGTCTCATTGACGACGATACGTGGAACGTTGTTGAGAAACCGGAGTCGAAAAATTTCGCAATTTCGGCGAACAGAGACATCGAACGTAAGAACGAGGATAGCTACAAACACGAGAGAGATTATTACGATGTTGCGCCAACTAAACCATTGCCACCATTGCCGAAAAATGACAATGACGAGGACAATGAGAATTATCCGATAAGAACGGATTACGAGAGAGAACGCTTGCACGACGAAACATTTGAGATGTCGAATGATTTTATGAGCACCGCTGGCGGGAAAACAACGAGAGGACAGCAACAACAGCAACAGAGCGGCGCCGAGACCGGTGATTCGGAATTTGAATCGGCACCCGAACAATCACCCGCTAAATCGTCCGTGAGAACGAGCAACAACGAGACAAGCGCTTATTATAGCGGTAGAAAAGTCAACGCCGATGATATCGCGCCGAAAGAAATATTCACCGACATGGATCTCGGTGAGTATATAACCACCGAATGATTCATCGTTATAACGTTTTATCGGCCTATTGCCTTTATATATACATCTAGTGTTTGTCGTACGCGTACGTTAACAACGTTCATTTTGTACAACACACAATTTACGAATTACGAGAACGAGAAAGATCGCGACGAGTTTGTCCTTTGCTGTCGTGTATAATGATGACGAACATTTTTTTTGGAGTAATTTTTTTATCGTTCAATATAAGGAGAAATATTTCGGAGTAATTTTTCATTATGCCGTGCTTGAAGTAACACTTTCCAGTGATTTTTCATTAGGAAATCTATGGAGAAAAAGTTTGGAGTACATTTTCATTGTCGAATATGTGGAAAAATATTTTAGAGCTATTTTTCGCGATGAAATATACTGAGAAGCATTTTGGAGCAATTCTTGACTATAAAATAGAGGAAAAAACCTTCTGCAGTAATTTTTCGCAGTGAAATATAGGGAGAATCATTTTGGAGTAAATTTTCGATATGATATGTATGTAGAAACATTTTGGAGTAATTCTTCGTTGTAAAATACATCGAGAAACATTTTGGAATAATGTTTCGTTATGAAATATATGACGAAAAATTTTGGAGTATTTTTTATTATGTAGTACTTGAAGTAACATTTTGCAGTGATTTTTTATTATGAAACCTATGGAGACAAATTTTGGAGTAAATTTTCATTGCGGAATATATGGAAAAACATTTTGGAGTAATTCTTGATTATAAAATAGAGGGAAAAACCTCTTGCAATAGTTTTTCGCAATGAATTATAGCGAGAATCATTTCAGAGTCATTTTTCGTTATGAAATATACGGCGAAACATTTTGGAGGAATTTTTTATTATGAAATATATGGAGAAACATATTGGAGTAAATTTTCGATATGATATTTTTGGAGAAAAATTTTGGAGTAATGTTTGCTTATGAAATATATGATGAAAAAATTTGGAGTATTTTTTATTATGTAGTACTTGAAGTAACATTTTGCAGTCATTTTTTATTATGAAAGCTATGGAGAAAAATTTTGGAGTAAATTTTCATTGCGGAATATATGGAAAAATATTTTGGAGTAACTCTCGACTATAAAAAAGAGGGAAAAACCTGTTGCAGTAGTTTTTCGCAATTAAATATAGTGAGAATCATTTCAGAGTCATTTTTCGTTATGAAATATACGGCGAAACATTTTGGAGGAATTTTTCATTATGAAATATATGGAGAAACATATTGGAGTAAATTTTCGATATGATATGTATGGAGAAAAATTTTGGAGTAATGTTTGCTTATGAAATATATGACGAAAAATTTTGGAGTATTTTTTATTATGTAGTACTTGAAGTAACATTTTGCAGTGATTTTTTATTATGAAATCTATGGAGAAAAATTTTGGAGTAAATTTTTCATTATGAAATATATGGAGAAACATATTGGAGTAAATTTTCGATATGATATGTATGGAGAAAAATTTTGGAGTAATGTTTGCTTATGAAATATATGGCGATAAATTTTGGTGTAATTTTTCTTTATGCAGTACGTGAAGTAACATTTTGCAATCATTTTTTAAGTACAAAATATAGGGAAAAACGTTTCGCAGTAGTTTTTCGCAATGAAATATAGGGAGAATCATTTTGGAGTAAATTTTCGATATGATATTAATGGAGAAACATTTTGGAGTAATTCTTCATTATAAAATACATCGAGAAACATTTTGGAATGTTTGGTTATGAAATATATGGTGAAAAATTTTGGAGTATTTTTCATTATGCAGCACTTGAAGTAACATTTTGCAGTAATTCTTTATTATGAAATCTAGGGAGGAAAATTTTTGAGTAAATTTTCATTATGGAATATATGGAAAAATATTTTGGAGGAACTTTTCGCGATGAAATATAGTGAGAAGCATTTTGGAGTAATTATTCACTAAAAAATATAGGAAAAAAACTTTTGCAATAGTTTTTCGCAATGAAATATAGGGAGAATCATTTCAGAGTCATTTTTCGTTATGAAATATACGGCGAAAAATTTTGGAGGAATTTTTCATTATGAAATATATGGAAAAACATATTGGAGTAAATTTTCGATATGATATGTATGGAGAAACATTTTGGAGTAATGTGTGCTTATGAAATATATGGCGACAAATTTTGGTGTAATTTTTCATTATGCAGTACTTGAAGTTACATTTTCCAGTCATTTTTTATTATGAAAACTATGAAGAGAACCTTTGGAATAAGTTTTCATTATGGAATATATGGAAAAACATTTTGCAGTAACTTTTCGCGATGAAATATCGTGAGAAGCATTTTGAAGTAATTCTTCACTACAAAATATAGGGAAAAAACTTTTGCAATAATTTTTCGCAATGAAATATAGGGAGAATCATTTCAGAGGCATTTTTCGTTATGAAATATACGGAGAAACATATCGGAGTAATTTTTCGCTATGAAGTATGTGGACAAACATTTTGGATCAATTTCACGATAAAATATATGAAAGAAGTACTTTACCATTACAAAATATCTCGAGAAACATTTTGGAGCAATATCGCACGATGAATCACACGAGTGAAAATTCAAGTGAAAAGTATACATATCGATAAAATTGGTGTCTTTACATAATTATCTGTACACATAACATCGTGACGAAATTTGCAAATATTACCAATATTGCATTAAATAATACAATAAAAAATGATGTTTCTCAAATTCATTAACGATTACAAATACCGAAGGGATTTTATCATTTTTTTTTCATCGTGTATGTACAGATAATCCTGGAATGTATATGGCACAAATGGCACAGGAGTCTGTCGAGATCATAAGCAAACATAGGCAAACTTGTTGCGCATCCAGTAGCTATTTTAACGCTCAGATATTCTACGTCATAAATCGATCGTGCTCTTTATATATTACTCGAGTGTAAGATAGTCGTTCTAGAATCGCTTAACTGTACGTATGATACGTTGTACGTGTACTCTCGATATGTATTGAACCGTGAGTTTCGTGTAACGAATTTGTAGACCGGAAGTATTTGGCATTGAGTACGAAATTTTTAGTTTCACTCTGTCACCTTACAATATCGAGTATCGTTCCCGTCACCGAACAAAACTTATTAACAGTCTGTGTCTCACCGAATGCTCATGATTCACGAACAAATTTTCTGTCATTCGTTAACGTATAGTTACTGATCATTTCTAATAATAGCTGTGACAAGCTGCGAAAGCTATCGACACACCAATGCACTTGACACAAATGAATTTTTCGATACGAATTTTAATTATCGTTTTGTACAAATTTTTTTCTTACGTTTCTTCAAATTTTTTTTCTTACGTTTCTTCAAATTTTTTTCTTCCGTTTGTTCAATTTTTATTTCCTAGTGTTATCGTACGGTTTTAAAGAATATTTTATAATTTTTCTGGACAGTTTAAAAATTTTTTTGTAGATCTTTGTGGAATTTTTTTATTATTAGTTCCTGCAGTTTAAAAAAAATTATATTTCGTAAAGTCTTTTTGTTGTTGTATATTTTCTTTTGTATTAGAACATTTGTACCATTTATTTATCAAATTTCACAAATACTTCCGATTATTACGATGCAGTAACTCTCTCAGTATTTAATCGATATAAATTATTTATCACGTGTTCTCTAACGAGTGAACAATTATTTTTTGTGACTATCCAACGGTATATATACGCTAATCGCTTCACCTAACAACACGACCCATCGCTCTTCCGTTCTCGTTGGTGTACCCGTTTGCCGCAGTGAGCAACTTCCGCCTGGTTACGATGTCGAACAGTCTCGAGCCTCTTTTCAAACGAAAGTTCAACCGCGAACAGAAACCTCCACTATTGCTGTATAACTTCTATACCTAGAACGTCCGTAGTTACGTTTGTTCATTTTTTTTTCTTCGTATTTTTTCATTATTCACAGAGTCGGTCTTGAGATTCGATTAAAGTTCCAACTGGTTGGAACAGTGCTGGATGAACCTATCTCCAGGTGGACACAGACACTGATCTTTTTGATTTTTTATTGTAATTTTTTTAACTTGAATTTCAAAGTAATAATAACAATTGTGAGCGAAATTTTTGGTATAAAAAAACTTTCACTTTCATATTTGTATGTCCACTTGAAAAATTAGAAAATAAACATTTTTATAGTTGAATAGTAACAACCTTAACTTGAATTTAAACTTTTATTATCTAAAAACTTTTATGCGCATTAATCTTTAAATCTACTAAACTTTCAATGTTCGCACGATCTTTCATAGCAGTTTCAAGAATTAGAGAGAAAAAAAAATTACACAAAAAATAAACAATATGATCTAAACTACCGCAATATTTCTCCAATTATTTCAATACTCGAGATTACCTCAGTCAGTTCGTACATAGGATGCCGATAGGCAAGACAGTTTTTTTTTTTCTTTTATTAGGTTTTGATCGGATAACGAGAAGGTCTGAGGCATGAGTCATCCACTCAGTTTCGTTTCTTGCTGGCGAGAGATTTCTTCTTTTGCTTTACCCCTTCCCCAACCCCCTTCCTCGTCCAGCATCGATACGTTCACCGATAACTGGGCTACTATACTCGTCCAAGAACCAATCGAACGTTTTCTCTGCTCTGTTGAATATTCTCATAAAAGTGAAGTAGGTTGGAATATAAATGTTTGACGGTCGAAGAATAAAAATGAAAATGCAAAAAATTCCGTGTATTTTGTCGTCATTGTGACCGATGACCAATATATTTGACGTTATAGTGTTACAATAATGAAAATGTTGTTTGAGAATTCAAATGGTGAAAATTGAAACTTGGATATTGCTTCCTTGTAATTTTTCCACAACAACAAATTTTCCTCCGCGAGGAAGAGGCTTTTTCAATTTTGGCTTCCTTATAGATGAAGCTTTGTCTATACGCAAAACTGATAAGCAAGGAATATGCAAGTTTCAATTTGAAATATGTTTCTCTTCTTCAAACTGATAGTGGGAGGTTTGCTTGATTTTAAATAGATTTTTCGAAAAGTTGAAAATACCATAAATATAGAAATGTTTTTATCGATTTTCTCTAAATTCAATACCAAATATCTTTCCATAGTACCCAAACAGCAACCCTAAAGACAAACAACCCTTAAAGCGTTAACAAAGATCTATAAGCGTTTTTCGAAAACTTCAAAATTCCATAAATTTATAACGCCTCGATCGATTTTCTCCAAATTCAATATCGAACAGTATTTGATAATGGTCTATTTGTGTAAAAAGGTTTAACTCAAGCCTAACTTAGCCTGATAACTCAAAAATTGCACGAGCTATGCCACAAGAGATATTTTTTAAAACATTCAAAATCGTGTAAAGTCTGGACGAGTAATTCAAACTTCATGAAAATAATATCGTACAAAGGGGCCAGGTAGCTTCAATCGCGTGCAAAATTTCGACTCGATCAGTTAAGCCATTCCAGACAGAACTTTGAACTTTATGTAACCTCATCAAACAGACACACACGCATCTAAGCAGGGCAATGTGTTTTTTCGACGTATTAACACACTTTAAACACCTCTGGTATTGAAAACGAGAAAACATTTTTTTTAACTGAACCAAAGCTTTCTCTATGAGGTAGCAAAATGGTAAAAAAAATCATTCCGTTGAATATTGTTGTCAATGTGAAAAAAAAAACGAATGTATTTAAGATTGGAGTATTAAAAGTGGTACAAACTTTGTACAAGAATTGAAATGAGAAAAATTTCGCGAGGCTATCTCATGACGTGAAAGCCACGAAAAATTATATACTGTCTCGAGTCTCACCCTAACTCCTCCACTGGCTTCATTAATGGGAGTACTTTTCGCACGGGGAAAGTATTACATATAAAAAAATTACATATATCTATATATATTACATATGATATATATTCACAATTCCACGTAAGTCTATGACACGATATGGGGTCGGTGAGCACACGTAGGGTTGCGCGTCCATGCACACACGGTGTTATACATATATGGGGTTGATACATATAGCAATATATATATATAGGGTACGTGAAGGCTATAGGGGACCCACCCCTATATTCCCTACGTCGTATTATATCGATCCGTCCGAGACACGTACCAGCAGCTCCTCTCGGTGCTTTTCGTCTTTCTCTTTGCTCGCTACCCCCGACCCATCCCTTAACCCCTAACTTTACTCCTTTTGGCTCGTGGTAGGCTTTTCCTCGGACGTCAAACACGTTTAAAGAGAAAAAAAAACGAAAATAGAATAAAACTTCTCCAATCATTATACGGTAATATTTCAATTGGTGTAATAATTCTTCAATAACTTATCTTAACAATTAATGATTCTAACATTGAATGTGTTTAAGCAAAACAAACTTTTTTTTACGACTTTGTTTCCTCGTAATGGAAACTTTGTTTCTGAGAGAAAAAAATCATGATCAGATTCTTCAAAATGACTGAAAATAAATCCAAAAATTCTATTTAGAAAATAAATCTATGCGTATTTATTTGTGTTGCCATCCTTTCAAAAATTAAACTTCTGTAACTCGAGCTATCGTGCTTCAAACTCTGCAGAACACCCAAATTACGAATGCCTTTTTTGGTTCGATATGATTTCGTATTGTTTTTTTAAATAATCCCGCTCTAGCTGAAATAAATTTTGAGTTATCGAGAGAGCTAAAATACATAGATAGACCAGAATATTTCGTAGCGAATTTTGCATTAATCGCTCAAGATGGAAATTGCAAAATGAAAATTAATATCTTTTGATAAACGCTTGTTGATGCTCGATAGAAAAATTATAAGGAAAATTATGCAAGTTTCAATTTGCAGTTTATTTCATTATTGTATTTAGTTTGTTTTGTATAATAAACTAGCTGTGCCCCGAGGTTTCACCTGCGTTAAATTTCCGTCCCCCGATTCAACGCGCTACCACCGCTCCTTAGGGCCATAGTATAAAGTTATGTAACGTAAAGCCTCCCTGAATAAAGGGGCTATCTAATGGAAAAAAAAATTTTCAAATCGGATTAGTATTTCCCGAGATAAGCCCGTTCGAATAAACAGACGAACAAACAGACAAACTCTCCAGCTTTATTACAGTAGTAAGATTTCAACAGGATGCATCGAATAAGAGCATCGATGCATAAAAAACATTATATTTTAAATTTCTCCAATTATAAATTTAAAAAATCAAGTATAAATTACACACAAATGATATGTTCCATATAATCACTCGGGAAGTACATAAAACGAACGCTGCTTCTTTTCGAAACCTTAAAAAAGCACCGGATTTTTACGTTTATCGTGAAACAAAAATCTTGCAGTGAAAAATCGATCGAGCGATGACTGTTTCGTGTCGTGCGTGGGTGACTCACAAAAAAAAATGCATTAATTTCTGCGCGATAGTGTCGCCGTTTGTCAGAGATTCTCACACTGTGCGTGCCTTCGACTAAAAATAATATTTTCCGGCAAAACCCGTTGGCAACGGGAACCGGTAATGGCAAGAGATATCTGTTGAGTGCGCGAGCTCGTCTTTCCTCGCGCAACAAAACCGTACAGACAACCGGAAGCGTGGGACGACCGAGACACTCTTTCGGTCCTCGAAAAGAAAAAAAAGTAAAAAATGAGAATAAAGCTTTCACCAATATATTTTTCAATTCTTTCAACGTACGTCGCCGGATATGCTCGAGCTAATTTTGGATTTGTACGAAATATTCTTGGGGAACCTTGGAATTCGTAAAGTCAGAAGAGAATTTACTGTTCGTTGGATGAATTTTTCCTGAACCACCTAGTCTTGCGACATTTTAAAATAGCTCTATTTTATTCAATGAAAACAACGAAAAAGTATACGATTCAAAATGTACAATTGTGCATCGAATGAAGGGTAATAAAAATGTATATTTTATCATTGCCCTTTTTTTTTAGTAGACTTTGATTTCTTTTTTAATTACACAATATTTGTAAAGATATTCCAAGAATCACGAATTTTTAAAGCTTTAAGGTCTGGTAACTTAAGCCGATTTTCATGTCTTTTTTGGAGGGCGTTTTTCTGTAGGAAAATAAAAAGGAATCGTTTTGGATATTTAGGATTTGTTTATTTACATATTAAAGATACAAAGAAAATTTTTTTGAAAAAATTTAATAGTTTATTATTATTATTATTATTGAACGAAGTTGGCACCTCGAAGTTGGCCGCCCGGGTCCTAACTTTTTTTCTACCGAACCGATTGCTTTCAAATTTTAACAGGCTACTCTACACACTTATAGCTCTCATCGGAACCACCGAGAAATTTTTTCACCCCTAACTTTTTATTTTACAACCCCTTCTTTGCTAAAGTCCTTTTATTTTAGCAAAGAAGGGGTTGTAAAATAAAAAGTTGGGGGGGAAAAAATTTCTCGGTGGTTTCGACGAGAACTATAAGTGTGTAGAGTAGCCTGTTAAAATTTGAAAGCAATCGGTTCGGTAGAAACAAAGTTAGGACCCGGGCTGCCAACTTCGAGGTGCCAACTTCGATCAATAATAATAATAATAATGAACTATTAAATTTTTTCAAACAAATTTTTTTTTGTTTCTTTAATATATAAATAAAAACATCCTAAATATCCAAAACGATTCATTTTTATTTTCCTACAAAAAACACCCTCCAAAAAAGACATGAAAATCGGCTTAAGTTACCAGACCTACCTTACCACCTACCTTAATCATTTATTATTTAATTTTTATCAAACTGTTTTTGCAATTTTAAAAAATCGAAGTTTACTAAAAAAAAAAGGTAAACCCATTTCGTTGCCACAAATGTTTTTTTTTTTTTCATTTAATAATTTATCTTACTGACGCTCATCTTTGTAATTGTACGAAAAATATTTTTCATTGTTACGATCGTCGAGCTTTTACCTTTTTGTCAATTTAAAAGTACAGATATCCCTATGGACGCACAATTTTCTCAAAACTAGAGCACACTTGATATTGGAAATGCGCTAAAACACTTTTAGCAATTTCGCAACTGTTTTACGATTGAGGATACGTCGATTGACACTGGATGAGCACTTTATGAACTCGTGGGATTTCGATAAGAGCATCGATAGCTCAACTAATATTTATTGACTGATAACGATAACAGAAACAAACATAAAAAATGAAAAAAAAACAACGAAAACTCTTACGAGTTCCGCGTGTTTCTGCTTTCACAGTGCAACTGCTCCTACGTGAAAAATTATGAATATCACAAACCCGTAAAGCATTGTATCCACATGTAACTCGTTGCCGCATAAGTATAGGCGCAGATCTAGAGCCTAGGCAAGTTAAGGTCATTTTTTTCCAGCTCTTTGATTGGACGAACGATTTATCGCGACTCGACGCCGCTCTATCTTCGATATATCGTGTCTCCGCGGCTTGATCATCGTAGTGTGACAGAGTCGCGTTTATGATTTTTGGGAAATTTCGATAAAACGCCATTTGATAAGCAGTGAAAAGCAATTTTTTTTTTTCAGTAATTTGCTAGTAAGTTACTAAAAAAAAGTATTATTGAATTATTTTCACGTGAAAATAATTTGTATTTCAGTGTAGAAGCAGTTTGATTTTAATTCCTAATTTCCCGGTACGTTACTAAAAAAAAATGACTCTTTCATTATAGAGGAAGTTTGGTTTTAGTGAACATTTTTTTGTTCAAAACGTCGGAAAACACATTTAAAAAATTTCCGGATGGTTGTATACGTGCGCGTGTGACGAGGTTGAAAAAATCAAAGTTCCATAACTCTGGAATGACTTGAACAACGCGTTCAGATTTTAAACGATTTTGTATTTTGTTTTTTTATTTTCAACAATAACTGATAACCAGTATAACTTTCTGAAACTTTCTACACAAACGGACTATTTCCAAATACTGTACGCTATTGACTTTCGAAAAAATTGCTCGAGGCGTTCTAAATTTACGGAATTTAGAATTTTTCGAAAAATCGCTACCGGTGTCTTTTAACGCCTCAGTTCGTGCAATTTTTGGACTATCGTGTCAAAACTTCTTACATAAATTGAGTACCATGGAAAGGTATTTGATATTGAATTTCGACAAAATCGATCTAAGCATTTTATATTTGTGGTATTTTTTGAAAAATCGAAAAATACATAGAAAATCAAGCAAGCCTCACACTATCAATTTAGAGAAGACAAAAGAATGGTGCAGATTGAAATTTACATATTACTTCTTAATCGTTTTTTTTTTCGCATACACAAAGCTTCTTCCTTCATATGACGAAACGAAAATGAAAAAGCCTTTTGCTCATAGAGGAAAATTTGTGAATGCGCAAAAATAACGAGGAAACAATATGTGAGTTACAATTTGGGCCATTTTTTTTTTTTTAGAAACTTACTAATAAGCGACTAAAAAACTGCTACTTTTCACTGCTCATAAAAAATCATCTTTAAGGTAGTAGTCTGGTAACTTAAGCCGATTTTTATATCTTTTTTGGAGGGCGTTCTTTTGTAGGAAAATAAAAATGAATCGTTTTGGATATTTAGGATAATTTTATTTAGATATTAAAGATACAAAAAAAAATTTGTTTGAAAAAATTTAATAGTTTGTTATTATTAATATTATTGATCGAAGTTGGCACCTCGAAAAAAAAGCGCGTGGGTGACCAAGGTGATTTTGGCTCTTGATGTTATCTGAAATCAAAAATTCTTGATGATTCTTAATCTATAGACATGTCATTCTGGTCGGAACTACTGAAGTTAAATTTTATGGATAAATAACAAAATGGCGGACTTTGGAAAAAAAAGTTTTTTTCCAAAGTCCGCCATTTTGTTATTTATCCATCAAATTTAACTTCAGTAGTGCTTTTTCGAGGTGCCAACTTCGATCAATAATAATAATAATAATAATAAACTATTACATTTTTTCAAAAAATTTTTTTTTTGTATCTCTAATATTTTAATAAAAACATCCTAAATATCCAAAACGATTCATTTTTATTTTCCTACAAAAAAACGCCCTCTAAAAAAAACATGAAAATCGGCTCAAGTTACCAGACTACTACCTTAATAAAAAAAACAATTGCTGCTTCTTTCGGAACTTAGTAAAAAAAAACAGCTACTTTACACAGTTCGTGTTCTTTCGTAGAACGCATTTCGAATATTTAGGGGATGGGAATGTTCAAAGAAAAATTATTATCGATTTTTTCAACGAAAACAAAAATCAATCAAATACGGAAACGCTCATTGAAGAACGATATTTTAATAATGTAAGTTGAGAATTCGTTTTTTTTTCTCAGATAGGATCGGAGATGCTGCTATGCGGTACAGATGGGGGGGGGGGGGGGGGGGGTTGGTTGAAACTCTCAGTGGGAGTTTCCGCAGTAAGAAAGCGCGAAGTGCTGAATCAGCAAGCCAGTAGTTGAATTTGGCATTTATCCAGCATCTGCTTCGTTGCCTGATTAAAGGATGAAGAAAGAAAAAAAGGGGAGCAAAAAAAAACGAACGCATATCCAAAAATACGACAATTCAGAATGAATAATTTGAGCGACGTCATTGGTGTAGATTTTTGTTTTGTGACGTTGAAAAAAAAAAAAATAACCACACGGGGGAAATCCCCTCGTTCCAGCCAGGTAGCACGTATTGATCGTTGTGGTTTTATTCCTGGTATTCCGGCAATATGTTTGTTACGCATATAGTTTCCAGCTCTGTCGAGGGTTTTGAAATCCGAGGGTTGGCGCACAATTGTTATTCTCGTGCAATTATTTTATCCTCAATTCTCATTGTCGTTCGTCAAATCGTCGAAGAATTTTATACCGTTGATTGTCGGATAACGGTGATTGAAGGTAACTTGAAATACTGTACCGTCCGACGAGAAACGTGTGATAACATCAGGAGAAATTCTACAATACCGATAAACTGTCGGCAAGCTGTTCCGACATGGTTTGTGCTTTTTATTGCACTACCAGTGTGCAGGAAGTACAGTAAACAATCGTCGATCATAAAGATCGTAAACTGATTTATTTTCAAGATATTTTGCGTTTGCTTGAGTTTGCGTGCAAAATTTACAAATAAATTTTTCTTATCACAAAGTGATAAGATCGAGAGACGAGGATACATTTTAATTAAATTTTGGGTAATTTTGCATTTTGCAAACTTTCCCGATTATTCATTTTTTCGGGGTTTCTCTTTGAACTAATATGTTTTTTGTGTTTTCATCAATAGTCATGATCAATCGGGGGGAATCAAAGAAAACCCACATCCGTCAAGTGGCTTAACCGAGTTTCGGTATTTTTCCAAAATTTAATTTATCACTAATGAATTTTATTTAATTAATATGGATTTTATGTATTTATTTTACTTAGTTTACACTTAGACGATATAAACATCCTAATACATTTTATTCCATAAAAATGAGTTTATAGTTTTGTTCAAAGAAATTTTGATTCAGAAATTTATCTCGTGGCATCGAGGTCAAATGATCGCTCCATTATCAACAAATAAAAATTAATAAATATGCACATTAGGACGATTCAAAATAACGCAATTTTGAATTTTTCAGTTGCTCGTAGATTATGAAAAAACAAAAACGAATAAAAACCTTTCCACTAAAAAACCTCATGATTTTTATTTTCAAGATATTTCGCGTTTGGTTGAGTTTACGTGTAAAATTTACAACTTAATTTTTCTTATCACAAAGTCGAAAAACGAGGATAATTTCGGTGTAATTCAATTTTGGGTAATTATGCATTTTGCAAACTTTCCCGATTATTAATTTTTTCGGGATTGCTCTGAACTAATGTTTTTTGTGTTTTCATCAATAATCGTAATCAATCGGGGAGAATAAAAAAAACCCACGTCCTTCAAGTGGCTCAACCGAATGTCGGTATTTTTCCAAAATTTAATGTATCACTAATGAATTTTGTTTGATTAATATGAATTTTATGTATTTATTTGACTGAGTTCACACTTAAACGACATAAACATCCAAATACATTTTATTTCATACAAATGAGTTTATAGTTTTATTCAAAGAAATTTTTATTAAGGAATTTATGTCGTGGCATCGAGGTCAAATGACAGTTCAATTATCAATGAATAAAAATGAATAAATATGCACATTAGGTTGATTCAAAATAACGCAATTTTGAAATTTTCAGTTGCTCGTAGAATATGAAACAAAAAACAAATAAAAACCCTTCCAATAAAAAACCTCATGATTTTTATTTTCAAGATATATCTCGCCTTTGGTTGAGTTTACGTGTAAAATTTACAAATTAACTTTCTTATCACAAACTCGAGAGACGAAAATAATTTTGGTTCAATTAAATTTTGGGTAATTATGCATTTTGCAAACTTTCCCGATTATTAATTTTTTTGGGATTGCTCTGAATTAATGTTTTTTGTGTTTTCATCAATAATCGTAATCAATCGGGGAGAATAAAAAAAAACCCACGTCCTTCAAGTGGCTCAACCGAATTTCGGTATTTTTCCAAAATTTAATTTATCACTAATGAATTTTGTTTGATTACTATGAATTTTATGTAGTTATTTTACTGAGTTTACACTTACACGACGTAAACATCCAAATACATTTTATTTCATACAAATGAGTTTATAGTTTTAGTCAAAGAAATTTTCATTAAGGAATTTATGTCGTGGCATCGAGGTCAAATGACCGTTCAATCAGCAACGAATAAAAATGAATAAATATGCACATTAGACGACATTAGGACGATTCAGAATAATGCAATTTTGAATTTTTCAGTTGCTCGTAGATTATGAAAAAAAAAAAACGAATAAAAACCCTTCCACTAAAACACGTCATTAATTTAAAAAATATCCATTTTTGAAAATCAATTTCTTTGCTCTGTGAAAGCGAATAGCCCAATACTACAATCTTTCAACTGAATTCCTTATTTCATTACGTTCCATCGATTGAAAAATAAATCTCAATTTCGATCGACGATGGAACGGTCGTTATCTTCAACTACAATTATCAGTTCCTTCTTTTTAATCAAGTCCAATACAATACAATTATTAGCAATGATAAAAATGTTCAATTAACTCGTTATTTCGTGATTGAAATTTGAATTTGTTCGATTTTACAAACAAAATTGACAGGATACACCGGATAAAACAATAGGGTTGTCTGATTCACAGGAGGGTTGCGAAGGCGGTAACAAAGGGTCTCTCCCCGTTTAACGGTTGCATGGGCGCCGCAAAGTCTGCACGACTTCCCCACCCTACTTAGATCACGCTATATCAGTAGCTCGCATATTGTCTATCGTTTTTTCATTTATATATAGAAGAAAAAAAAAAAACATGCGTCAGAGGGCTCACTTTCTGCTCGTGAGAAAATCGCAAAACTAGTTTAAAGTTATAGACACAGAACTTAGCGATTAAAATGGATTTATTAATTAAAAAAGAAAGGAAAAAAACGTTGAGACATTTTTCATCGTCTCACAAGATGATACTAATTCAACGTTGAATGTAAAAAAAATAATTGAAAGAAAAAAAACCGTTGAATGTGATTGTAGTAATGTGCAAAGTTTTTGAGATTAAAAACGTGACAGAGAAAAACTCCGATGACGCGAAACGTCTAGGATAGCCGTTGATATCGTGTTTCGGTCGTCACACTTTGAACATATCCGAGACGACGAAATTTCCTTGATACCGTATAAGATTACAAAATGAATTGCGAGACACGTTGTATCGTATTACAATGACACTTCTCATACGTGCCGACAATCTTAATTCGTTGTACTCGAACTTTGAATTAACAGATTGCGGAAGATTTATCGATCTTAACCGCAACATTTTTCCTTTCCTTCCGATAAACAATTAATCGTTGTTACGATTGTTGAAACATTTTTTTTTCGACACTCGATAAATAATTGATCGTACAGACGACAAAATATGCGATTACTGAGAAAAATTGAATCCGCATTTGTTACAGCAAGTAGGGACAATTTGTTACTTTTATTTTTTACGTAACATTCGTTCTGGCTTCGTGTGCAGCATGAATTAGCACTCTTTATCGTTCAAACTACGCTCCTCATGAGAATAATACATTTATCGCGATTCCCTATCTCCTCGGAGCACGGTGACAAATGAATTTTTGTTGCGTCATAGCTGACTCGATGTCTCAGGGAGGGGCTGAAACGTTCGTGAAACGAAACCAGGTGTACTTAGTCTCGTAATCCTGTGAGAAGAATTTATATATATATATGTTTGATGTAATACGATTACCTAAAAGCTTTCGTAGACGTAAAACGAAATTACGTGTAAATCGATGTAATTCGGGCAATAGGTGTGAAGAAAAAAAAATTATTTGACGAGCCAGTGATTCGCTCAAGAAATTACTGACCAACGATTTTCATTTAAAAAAAAATACTAATCGGATAAAGAATTGTCTATAAAAATTGGAGTAAATATTTCGAATGATTGAGCGACGATGAAATTGGCATTAAATGATACAAGGTATACTGAATTACCGGTCCGTAAATGGCACCTAATAAGCTCATTACTCGTTGCAGCCTTCGTTCATAAAAAAAATTACCACACGTGCGCATCGGTTCAATCGTCGAACACCACGTAAACATTAAACGTGTTCTTTAACTCCTGCAAAATATTACGAACTCGAATGAGAGACGACGATTTTTTTTGCCTACTTCCCACAATACAATAGATGATGCATCAGCACTTATTAAACAGTGTTATTGTCGCGCTAATTGTGCCCTGTGTTATTTATTATGACAGAGCTATTTCACAAACGGGAGACGATCGGTAATCCTTGAAAAATTTAGAAAATTCGTCACCAATTTTTCAGAATATTCATTAAATAGCAATTATTCTTAATGCCACAGTTACCAGATCCCAATAAATTTTTAAATATGCTTAATTATTCGAATCAGTTTTAACAAATAAAAATAGGATGCTTATGAATTTTCAATCAATTATTAACAAATATCCTAAAAAAAATTGATTACTCATCTCCCTCACGACTCAAGGATCAACATTGATTTGTCCATGACTACCATTTTCATCGCGTACCATCCTTAGCCAAATCGGAGTTCAAATGATTAGGAAAAATGCCATCTCAGCGTCAATTAAAATAAATACCATCAAACATTTTGAAAATTCGTCACCAACTCTCCAGAATATTTATTAAATGGCAACTATTCGTAATATCACAGTTATAAGATCCCAATAAATTTTTAAATATGCCTAATAATTCGAATTAATTTTAACAAATAAAAATAGGATGCTTATGAATTTTCATTCAATTATTAAGAAATATCCCAAAAAAAAATTTTTTACTCATCTCCCTCACGACTCAAGGATCAATATTGATTTGCTTATGACTACCATGTTCATCGCATATAATCCTTAGTCAAATTGGAGTTTAAATGATCAGGAAAAATGCAATCTCACCGTCATTTAAAATAAATACCATTAAAAATTTTGAAAATTCGTTACAATTCTCCAGAATATTGATTAAATAGCAACTATTCGTAATGCCACAGTTACAAGATCCCAATAAATTTTTAAATATGCTTAATAATTCGAATCAGTTTTAACAAATAAAAATAGGATGCTTATGAATTTTTAATCAATTATTAACAAATATCCTAAAAAAAATTCATTACTCATCTCCTTCACGGTTCAAGGATCAAAATTGATTTGCCTATGACTACCATTTTCATCGCGTACAATCCTCAGCCAAATTGGAGTTTAAATGATCAGGAAAAATGCGATCTCAGCGTCATTTAAAATAAATACCATAAAAAATTTTGATAATTCGTCACCAATTCTCCGGAATATTTATTAAATGGCAACTATTCGTAATATCACAGTTATAAGAACCCAATGAATTTAAAAATATGCCTAATAATTCGAATTAGTTTTAACAAATAAAAATAAGATCTTTGTGAATTTTCATTCAATTATTAAGAAATATCCTAAAAAAAAATTGTTTACTCATCTCCCTTCACGACTCAAGGATCAAAATTGATTTGCCTATGACCACCATTTTCATCGCATACAATCCCTACCCAAATTATAATTCAAATGATCAGAAAAAATGCGATCTCACCGTCATTTAAAGTAAATACCATTAAAATCTTATCGAAAGACCGATTAGATTAGCAAAATGTCAAAAAATGGTACCCGACCATTGCGAGTTGGTCATAAAAAATCCCCTAAAATCGAACAATTTAAAAAATCCTCGTTGCGATAACTCTTCCATCCTGTTACGAAAATATATCACATCGACATTTGTCGAAACATCTTCGATAATTACCATTTGTTACAAACCAAAAAAAAATCAGCAACTTTCCTCTGACAATATGAAATATCAATAATTCATAGACAAGTGCACCGGAAGTGTTTCATCCAAATTGCATTGTTAAAGTTCATCAGCAAAAATCCCCACGTTGACATAAGCAAGTTTAAAAAAATGGTACCCCATCATTGCAAATTCGTCATGAAACGTCACGTAGCATTGAAAAATTAAAAAAATCCTATCAGCAGTACTTTTTCATGGTGACTGTAAAAAGAAAAATTCTTGAAATCACTACTTCACACAAACCACTTGTCCCATCTAAGTAACGGATGCTGGTTGACATTTTGTCCGGTGTTGTTGCCATACAGTGCGAGAAAGTCATTGGGATCTCATCCGGGAAACGTGAGAGTTTGACCATGCGCGATAGTCGCTGCGGATTTCAGACCCAGACTATCAGACTAGCCAAAAGACTCGACTGGATGATAGAGAGTTAGGCGGACAGGGGGAGGTGAAAAGGGGAGATATAGGGTGTACATATAGTGCATCGAGTAAAGTACTAAACCATGCATGCGCAGTAAATATAGACTGACAAACGCCCAGAGGGAAAAAAAAGCGACAGTACGTAATGGAGGACAGGAGGGCACCGCAGAGCGACGAGGGGGAAGCATGATCACGGTACAAAAGCGACGCCATTTTTACTAGACCCGTGTAAAGAATTTCGTGGTAACGAAAGGTCGTGAAAAATACAATCTAACATGTAAAACAATTCGAGTTCAGCCTTTTTGTTCGTTAGCATACGATACGTTTATATACACGTATATGGTTGGTATATACAGTGATATAATAGCGTGTAAAGAGGGAAGAGTGGCGACGGGGGAGGACGCGGAGGAAAAGCCCGAGCTCGCGCGGTACAGATCGATAAGAGCCTCAGTTCTCACTTCGACGTGTACGAGTCACGATCCAGCATTTCTTTAGAAACGGCTAGTAACGTTTGAATCAACGTTTTTGACGTAAATTACAAGAAAAAAAATATTAAAAAAACTTGTCTATTACATAAT
The DNA here is from genome assembly GCA_958009045.1 of Oxytorus armatus. NCBI lineage: Eukaryota > Metazoa > Arthropoda > Insecta > Hymenoptera > Ichneumonidae > Oxytorus > Oxytorus armatus. Next base: position 12,881,268 of record OY253746.1, on the reverse strand, counting down.
TTATATGTACGACATAAATGGTGCAATAACGTGTTTTTAGTAAGCCCGGTGTATAATACACTCTAATCGCAAGGACGACTCTCGTGTTTGTTCCTCTTTTGCTTATCGCGAAGTTTCCACGGTAGTGCGCGCTCTAGCAAAACGCTGAAAGGCATACGACGCACTTTGTGCGCCGGTACGTATCCCTCTCTTCCGCGAGCTCGTGCTGACGCTTTTTTTTCCTTCTTTTTCTCCTATCTCCCACACAGTTAACTCTCATGACGTTGTAGCTTGCGCGCAAGTTCGATATCTCGAATCATCCCCTCCCGGCCGTTCCCTCTGTTTCACCGAACGTTTTATTATTTCGTGACTGCGTTTTGTGTGTGCGCGCGCGCTACCCGGAGCTCAGTTTCTAAGAGGCGAACACCAAAAAATCCAACAACCCCTCTGAGCACGCTCACGAACGGGTAACAGCGAGAAGTGCGAATTTGTTATTAATTCGTTGTAACGATTGTAAACGATTGCAAACGATTGCTTGAGAGAAAAAGTGCGAAACGAAATTTTTCGTTGAATCAAGAGTGTCCGTAAAATCTTGAGTTTATTGTGTGTGTGTGTGTGTGTGTGTGTGTATAGGGATCGATTGGCACGAAAATTTCGCAAAGTTTGAAAGGCAAAGGGACGATAAATTGCGTCATTGTCGCGAAGGGTTTGTGCGTATAGAAAGAAGGGTGGTTCAAGGTGAATAATAGTGCGCGCGTTTTTATTCGGCCAAGAGCCTCAAGGCTCGTTGACTCTTTGTTTTTTTTTTTCCTGTCGTTTGAGCGACGAGTAAAAACAATCGAGTTCCCGGAGGGAAAGGGGAATTTTTGAAGAAAAGAAGAGAGAGAAAATAAACGTAAATAAGATGGAAGCGGAAGGACCGACACCGGCGTGCAGTTTGCCGAGGAAGGAGTCCCAATCGAACGGTGCCGAGGCCGATATCTGCAAGAGGACATCGGCCAATTCTACAGTCGGTTCGGGCACTCCCTGCTTCTGGAATATTCTTGATCCTCGTAAGGGTGTTTTTCTATTTTTTTTAAATTATCAGCGGTTTTTTTTATTTTTTTTTAATTAAAAGAAACTGTTATTTTCGTTGTTCGAAATTTAACGCAAGCCCCGTTCCGCGCAATGTAGGATAGAAAATACATTCGCGCGTGAGGTAGCTGATAATAGATCACAAAGATGAAGAGACGGGGAGGGAAAAAAAAAAACGATTTGTGGGTCTGAGATGAATGCGTTTTCTGGGTGAAAAAATCATGAAGCCTAGTTGGCAACGAGAGAACCGAAAGCTCACTTGGTCAAGACACGATTCGATTCTATCTTTGTCCTCCAGGGCAAATCAAGACTTTTTGGCTCCTTGGCATACGTGCGTGGCGAGAGAGAGAGACGGATGGATGAAAGGGGATGGCCGTTTTCTGAATTCTCAAGACGCACACCGAGAACTCATTTGTTTTTAGTATATTAAAAGCACATGCGCAAGACCTACCATTGGATCAAATATTATATGACTATCGTAGACGCGAAGAGAATAGGGTCGATGCTACATAACTCTCTTTTTCTCTTTCTCTCTCTCTCTCTCTCTCTCTGGCAATATGGTCTCGTCTGGATGACCTCGTTGTTTGTTAAAATTACAATTATAGTACCGTTAATTCATTGTATCGATCGGTTGTCGAGTAACAGTGAGTAAGAGATACAAATTTTAATTAGGAAGTTTAAAAGTATCTTAATTTCTGAAACACCGGATGAGATCGCAATTTTTCAGCGAATGATGTATGAAGTTTCGAGCAATTAGAAAGCACAATTTTCTGCTGCAATTCAGAAGTTAATGTCAGGGTATTTTTTTTTAACTGATATAATTAAAATAGTACTCGGATCGCACAGAAACTTGTACGAATCGCTTTGAAATGTACTCCAAACGGTGTCAAAATATATTTAAATAGTTAACAGGATGCTCAAATGATTAACAACGCCCTCAAGTCGTTTTGAAACTACTTGGATGGTTGAAAAGTGTACTCAAATTAATTTAAAAATACTCAAAGCAATGTAAAAATCCTCTGGTCATTTTAAAAATGTATTCAAATTGATTTAAAAGTACTTGGATCGTTGAAGAGTATACTCAAATCGATGAAAAGTAGTTCGATTATTGATAAAATGTACTCCAATCAATGAAAAGTACTTGGATTCTTCGAGAACTACTGAAATCTATTAAATCTATTAAATGTTGTAAAAACATTCTTTCCATTTGCATTACATTTTTATGCAATCTGAGTAATTTTTAATAGATTTCAGTAGTCTTCGAACAATCCGAGGACTTTTCCATTGATCAGAGTACATTTGTTTCAATAATCTGAATATTTTTAAATTGATTTCCATACATTTTAAAATAATCAGAGGATTTTTACATCGTTTTGAGTATTTTCAAATTAACATCATTTGAAAGTATAAAAAATTCTGTACAATGTATCGGAATATTTGGACTTTGTTCAAGAATTTGTACGGTGTCATTAAATATTACACCTGAGTTATCTGACAATGGGTGTGACCGAAGGTCATGGACTTTGGACACCGTATAGAGAAAAAAAACACGAAATAGCCGCGAGGCAAGTGAATCTTTTCGCTATGAGACGTCATACATAACATAAACACACACATGCATGCATAGTTGAGAATGCGACTATACCAGTTAGTCAACAATGATGACAACACGTCTACTCTCTACGTGTTAAAAAAAAAAAAAAAAAGAAGACTACAAATGGAGTCTGACTGGTAGCAGAATAGTATACAAAGCTGTGAAGCTTGCTACTATTTGCTGTACATTGAATGTTCATTGAGGTCGAGGTTCAGGCTTAGCCAGCAGAGCAGACACACACACTCGTCAATTTTCGCCTCCCAATCGTCCGGGCCCAATGGATCAGTACAATGCGCCCTCACACACTTAATAAATTGCTCAATCTCGTTCAATTATCGGTCGCCTTATTTAAAAAACAAAGCCGTCGAGTAGAAAATCGTGAAAGAAAGAAAAAAGCAAACGTTACGTTTACCGAAGGTGTTTGGGAGCTCGAGGATATAGAGGAGACGAGATAAAACGTTATTACGTAATATCGATGCAGTTGCCGGGTCGAAATCGGCAAAAGTCCATCTTTGCAAACCTCGCGTACTCTCTGCTTGGACTCTGGCATTTTGCCTGATAAATCGCATCTCCGTACGAGAGTATTAGTTTATCGCGAGGGAGCTATGACACCGAGCAAAATGTACCCTCTTTCTAGCCAAATTTGTTATATACAAGGATTTGTACATATGAGCTTAAATATCCATTGCTAGCCAAAAAAAGAGCTTAATTTCGACCATTTAAAGCTTAAAGTACGTCTTACGTCCTTTTTTTTACGAATTCGCATCGAAAATCGCAACTCTTATGGTGAAATTCGATTATTCGTCCGTCCGTCCGTCCGTCTGTCGTGCTTTCACATGTGTCTAGCTCCTGAACGGTATAACATATCGACATGAAATTTTGCACGCAACTAGAGTGAGATGTAGCGCAGATGGTCCGTGAGTGATTTTTGAAAAAATATTGTTTTAAGAATTTTGACAGACCAAAATGTGTGATCTCGGGAAAACAAATTTCTTCTGTCCTGGCAAGTGGGGTATCGTTTGAAAGAGTTTGCCTTGAGGATTGATGAAATATTTTTTAATATTTTTTTCGGTAAATATTTTCAACATTATTCATCAAAATGTATGGTTCTTTTGCTACGCGCACCCCACCCCCTCAATTTCCGAACTACCGTATCGATAATTCTGAAATAATTCTGAAATACGAAGGCATATGGGAAGTTTGGAGAAAGACTATAGTGACGTCGAAGCTTTTATTAGTTTTTGAGATATATGAAATTTACGACTTCACTTAGGGAAATGCTAAGGAAGCCTCGGCGCACGAGGGTTCATGCTTAAGGGGGGGAATAGAGTTACGACAGCGTTTCCTCAATGATTTTCATGAATTTTTTTATAGTATAAAAAATGAATATAATTTATTGAAACTTTGAGAATATTTTATACGTATATTTAAGTATATACTATAAAATTTTTGAAGAATTTTCTTGAAAAACACCGGGGATATTAGCGACCCCATATTGTAGGTCACAATCAGACTCAGAATTTTGCGTACATTCTGGAAGCCGCAATTTTCATCTGCAATCAAACGAGGTTGGAATTTACTTTTATCATATATCTCTCTTCTATATGAACCTAAATGCTATCAAAAAAAATAGAAAATTGAATTTTTTACAGGGGTCAAAAGAAAAAAGCATGATTTTTTGCCATTTTTTATAACTTTATTTGCAAAAAAAAATTATTTTAAATAATGATAATATTCCGATTTTAGGTTCATATAGAGCGCAATACTATGAAGAAAGTAACTGCCAATTTTCAAAACGATCGGTTGAAAACTTTTCAAACTAGCGTGTACGCAAGTTCAATAAAAGTCGTTTTCAGAAAAACGCGTTTGAAAAAATAGCGCGCTCGGGGCCTGAAGGAGAGCTACTCACTTTAATGGCTTATAACAATAGAACGAGTCGGAATTTTATTAAAAATTTTGGGAACATATTTTTCAATAGTTTTACTAACAATTTATGAAATCAACAAAAAATCGATTTTTCGAACCGTCTAATCCTATTTCCCCCCTGAACTGGTTTTTTTTTATGCCCACACTAGACAAATATAGTATTACACAGGCGAGATATGGGGGAGGCTTGATTAAGGAGAAACCGAACGATAAAATCGATTTATATTGCTACCAAAGCTCTTGGAGGTTATGAGATAATAAAAACAAGGGATGAGCAGTGAAGTGGTGTGGTATATATATAAGTATAATCGATTGGTCTTGCTTCTGGCTGGATAGCACTCGAGAAATTTTTCTCGATTGGCATGACTAAGCACGAACGTCACGTATCTCCTCGATGAGTAATCACGGAAATTCGAAAGTCCACGCGTTCTTTAGATACATAATAACAATTTGTCGATTTTATAATAGCTTCGATCGGTAGGAGAGAAAAAAAATATATTCCCAATACGAGACTATAAGTTCGTGAAAAGCTCGCTACGGGCAAATCACACGGGAAGTAGTGTAACGAAGCTGCAACTGATCGATGCGCTATTCTCATATCTCGCCCAGCGACGTTGAATTATTAATTTTTCCCCCATTGTCGACAGAAACCACCGAGGGGGCAGTCTCTAGAAACATAAAATCATTTTAACACACGCGACGAACGAGCCTACAGTTATTGGCGTATTTGTGTTTTTTTTTCCGTGTCAATGTGTATTTTTTATAGGGGAACACCGACTATGATGGCGTTTTATTGATTATCAAGCGGCCAAAGATTGTTGTATTGTTAAAACACAAATTTGTTTTTATAAAAATCTTCTCGCGACGCTTAAACGAAACAAATGTGCATAATTGAATTTTCGCATTTTTTTACTCCAATAATTTGAACAATAATGTAATGTGGGATTAAATAACCATAAAAATATAAATTCGATCGTGAAAATTACAATTTTTTTATGTAATTGGAAAATTCAATTTTTTATGTAATTGGAAAATTCAATTTTTTCCGATTTTGATCTTTCTAGAGGAAAAAGGCGAGTTAAAATAGTGATTCATTTTTCAGAAAGGACGTGTCGTTCAGTCTAGTGTTTCCTGGAATAGTGTAAAATTGAATAGGGATCATCATCATCATTGGAACACTTAATTAAGTAATCCAATGATCACATTTCTCCCCTAAATAAATGTTTAAACAAATTTAATAGTGAATATTTAAGAATGAAAATAAATTATCATGGCATCAACGAATGTTTGGCAATGAAAAGAAATTTATAAAAATAAAAAATAAAATATCGGTGAACTTTTGGTACATCGTTGAATCAGTAAAATTCCTGCCCTAAAAATAAATAATTTTTTTAATCGTTAAAACGCCCCTGTTTAATAAAATGTACTCTTACAAGTTGCCGTGTTGAATGACATTTTAGAATATCGCTTGAATAGGGATCATCAACGTTGGAACACTTAATTAAGTGATCCAATAATGACATCTCTCCTCTAAGTGAATATTCAAACGAATTTAATAGTGAAAATTTAAGAATGAAAATAGATTATCATGGGATCAGCGAATTTTTAACAATGAAAATAAATTTACGAAAATAAAAAATCAAATTTCGGAGAAACTTTGGTATATCGTCGAATCAGTAAAATCCCTGCCCTAAAAATAAATGATCTTTTTTATCGTCAAATCGCCCCTGTATAATAAAATGTACTCTTACAAATTGTCATCGTTGGAACACTTAATTGAGTGATCCAATAATGACATCTCTCTTCGAAATAAATATTCAAACGAATTTAATAGTGAAAATTTAAGAATGAAAATAAATTATCATGGGATCGGCGAATTTTTAACAACGAAAATAAATTTACAAAAATAAAAAATCAAATTTCGGAGAAACTTTGGTACATCGTCGAATCAGTAAAATCCCTGCCCTAAAAATAAATGATCTTTTTTATCGTCAAATCGACCCTGTATAATAAAATGTACTCTTACAAATTGTCATCGTTGGAAAACTTAATTAAGTGATCCAATAATGACATCTCTCTTCGAAATAAATATTCAATCGAATTTAATAATGAAAATTGGAGAATGAAAATAAATTATCATGGGATCAGCGAATTTTCAACAATGAAAATGAATTTACAAAAATAAAAAATCAAATTTCGGAGAACTTTTGGTACATCGTCGAATCAGTAAAATCCCTGCCCTAGAAATAAACGATTTTTTTTATCGTCAAATCGCCCCTGTATAATAAAATGTACTCTTACAAATTGTCATCTTTGGAAAACTTAATTAAGTGATCCAATAAAGACATCTCTCTTCGAAATAAATATTCAAACGAATTTAGTAATGAAAATTTAAGAATGAAAATAAATTATCATGGGATCAGCGAATTTTTAACAATAAAAATAAATTTATAAAAATAAAAAATAAAATATCGGTGAACTTCTGGTACATCGTCGAATCAGTAAAATGTTTCCCCTAAAAATAAATGATCTTCTTTATCGTCAAATCGCCCATGTATAATAAAATGTACTCTTACAAATTGTCGTGTTGAACGACATTTTAGAATATCGCTTTGAAAGGTTGCGGCATATAATGCCATGCAATACATATTTGGTATATCCGATATGCAAATACCGTGTACCATAAAGCATATGCCTTGTCAACTCTCTGATAAAGCCCATTGTGATATAGCTCAGTGAAAAAGTTCTCTCTCATATTTATCAATATATTTTACGTTAGGCGATATACGCGCAACGAGCGAAGTATTTTTTACTAATATATACGATCCCTCGTGACTTGGAGTGTTCCTCTTATGGCTCGACTAATAATAGCAGGTGATACAAGAACAATAATCATCGGTGCTCATCGTGCGAGACTCATTCACGGTTCACGACGCAATTTACTTTGCCACCTTTGTCCTTCGATACGAACTAATCTAACATTTGCTGTATCACAGAGGGACACGATTGAAAAGCCATTTAAACAATTTTTTCAAACACATTTATTATCTAACATATTTAGTTAATCATTACTCATTTTTGATCGCTATTATTTGATGAATAAATAATTTATAATATGTTTGATTTTATTCAAATTAATCTTCTCGTTGGATAACTGAAATTATTTATTTACTTTGATTTTTTAACAATAATTATTCGTAATTATTTTGCTGAATCGCCTGAGAGGCACAGAAGTTAGGAAATTTTGAATTGGAAAAAAAATGATTCCTACCTTGAAACTGAAGGAAAACATATTATTATTTCCACCTACTAAAAAATGACGGAAAAAGGTGTAAACTGATAACTTGTCCATGGCTTCCTCCTCGTTTTCAAAGCTTCACGTAGCTTCCTCCATGAAGAAGCCAAAACGCAAAAAGCCACTTGCTCGTGAAGGGAAAAGTGTAAATTTTCGAAAATGAGGTGTAAACGATGTCTTATTTTTTTTTTTTCTTAAATTAACTTTCAATTCGAACCTATTTACCTATTCTTCGATTATCTATTCCTGTGGATTCTTGTGGAAAAATTTTAAACAAATTAAATGTTTAAAATAAAAATATTTTAATGCGTAAGCTCGAACGCAGCTGCACACTTGTACATTCCAAAATTTATGTATACACGCGATAGAGATTAATGGCGTGTCAGAATCGACGACGATGAATTTATAGCCTCGCGAAAATACCAAAATTGTCTTTTACGACATCGATGCCAGAGGCTGTTAGACAAAGCATCGTTAAACTAACATCTCGATGCTAATTGTTTCTAGGAGCTAAGTTTAAAATATCGTTTGAGCTCTGTGCTTTTGCGAGCCAGCACATTCTCGAGACTCATATGATCTCTGCAATAATTGTACATTTCTCATCATTGTATACATGTATACATTTTTATGCGCGCAATTGCTTAAAGAGCTTGACCTCTTGGAAAATTTTAAACATTCTCAGCGGATGTTAATGAAACGTTGAAAGGGATTCGGGTGTCAATAACCGAAGCGTGCCAATAATAAATTATACGCAACCTTTATCAACTGGAAATATTCATTCATCTGATCAAATAGTATGAAAAATAAATTCTAAACGAAAAAAAAAACGCTTCAATAGTATGAAAAATTAATTCTAAACGAAAAACAAAACGATTCAAAAGAAATGAAATTCAAATTAAGGCAATAAAAAATGTTTTACTTCCATTTTTTTTCTCTTCCATGTGTAATTTATACGGTTGAATAAAAATGACCGTTCATTAACATTTCACATTTATCGCTATTGCAGAAATGCTTTTGTAATGTTCGACTTTTCGACTTCTAGAAACTATCAATTCTCTATACTCAACTATTTCACGAAGCTTAACCCGACAATAAATAAGTTTATTCAATTGTTTTCAACTTTCGCTTAAACTTCTAAACTTTAGTTTATTAATTATTCAAGAACATTTAAAAGTTGGAACGGAACTTTGTGACTCTTACTCGCTTATTTCTCGTTACTCTATTCTCTGTAACTTTATAAGGCTATTATGGTGATGGAATGTAGATAATAACGTTGTACGTTGTATTGTTTACAGACGCATGGTTTAACCCAGAAAGACTGAACCCGAAAGGTAAGAGAAATATTAAAAGATGATTTTGTTTTTTCTTCGTATTTTCGATTTTTTGGGTTTTGTACTTGGCAAAAAATATATTTTTACTGTACTTTCGCAATGCTTTTGTAATATACGCAATTTTCGTTGATTCTAAAGGAGAATGAATCTGAAAGTTCGACCATAGACAGTGGAATAGGTCAGAAATCCCATAAATAATAACTACTTAAATATTTATTGTTTGAGGGTGAGTGATAATTTATCGTGTTGATGGCGAGAGTTCATTATTAGTCGACATGACTCACTTGAGATTACCGATGATGTCTGTCGTAAATTTTCCGCTTTACTTAGTGACTAAGTTTTCTATGATTTTCCATTTCTCGTCTTTTCGTGCAATCTTATTGTAAAAATATTTTCTTACTGCAAACATAGTCACTGAAATTGATTCATCAAGATCGTTTCAAATAGTAGTGCTCGCTGCATCATTCATTTAAGGTAGTAGTCTGGTAACTTAAGCCGATTTTCATGTCTTTTTTGGCGGGCGTTTTTTTGTAGGAAAATAAAAATGAATCGTTTTGGATATTTAGGATGTTTTTATTTATATATTAAAGATACAAAAAAAAAATGTTGTTGAAAAAATTTAATAGTTTATTATTATTATTATTATTGATCGAAGTTGGCACCTCGAAAAAAAAGCGCGTGGGTGGCCCCGGTGATTTTGGCTCTTGATGTTATCTGAAATAAAAAATTCTTGATAATTCTTAATCTATAGCCATGTCATTCTGGTCGGAACTACTGAAGTTAAATTTCATGGATAAATCACAAAATGGCGGACTTTGGAAAAAAATGTTCTTTTCCATTTTGTTATTCAATATTAACATCAAGAGCCAAAATCACCGGGGCCACCCACGCGCTTTTTTTTCGAGGTGCCAACTTCGGTCAATAATAATAATAATAATAAACTATTAAATTTTTTCAAACAATTTTTTTTTGTATCTTTAATATGTAAATAAAAACATCCTAAATATCCAAAACGATTCATTTTTATTTTCCTACAAAAAAACGCCCTCCAAAAAAGACATGAAAATCGGCTTAAGTTACCAGACCTTAATACTAATTATTTGGGAAAAGGGTATTTCTTAATTTCGTTAGACAATCATTTTTGTCAAATAAAAATGTCAATTATAAAAATTAAATCATTTAATCCTGTATAATAATTTTTTCTTGCAAATAATGATTTAAATAATATTAAAAAGTTCTCTTCGAGGAGTTAACAATTGTTCAATTTTTCATACACCCCTCAGACCTTTTCTGCGGATAAAAAATATTCGAAACGATTTTTTTTTTAAGTCGCATTAAGAGTTCGAAAAAAAAAGCAAAATCTTATGAATTCCGGGATTGATAGACGAATTTTGCAAGATTTTGTTCTGAAAACCTCTGAACGTATCTCTGAAAAAGGTAACAATTTTTTTTACCGACCGTTGGTACAACGCGTTAGCGTGAAGAACAGTTTGAAAATATAAATTAAATAATTAAAAAATAAATAATTAGATTTTGAATTAATAATTGTCGAAAAGAGATACAAATCTGAGGGAAAATTGTTTTAAAAAATCTTGAATAAAGTCTTACGTGTGTCTTACGGGTTTTACAATATCCCAGAATGAGTTATTTTCCAATTAACCAATAGGTTACCTACAGTTTTACAATTCAAGTGTTATTTACATTTTCTAAAATCACTAATGTGAATTATGAGAAGAAGAAAAACGTTAATAATTTATTTATTTTTTTTCATTTCAATGAAACAAAAGTTGGGAATCCCTGGTAAATAGTGTTGCAGATATAGAATTCTCGATCGTTAAAAGTCCCGTAGTCTGCGTTCCTGGGCTCTTACATCTACAAAGATGGGCCTGGATGGGCCCTAAATCTCCAATTGTAGCTGAACCTGGTTTTCCCTTGCAGCCCCTTCTCCATTAAGTTCTACCTGCGAAAGATCCGACGGAGAGGGAATTTTGTCCCTAGCCTCTTAGAGAATACCCAAAGGCCCTTTCCCTTTCCTTCTCAGTACAACGACGCCATCAAAGTCCATGCACAACCCAAAGTCCGTGTGTGCCGAGCAAAAGGCTGGCTGTTGTAATTCACGATAATTTCCTCGCATTGGCGTCTACCATTGTGTTCGAAAAGAAAATAAAAATGAAAAAAAAAATCTAAAACGATATCGGGCAAAGGCGAGGGCGTCTGACAACGCTCGCAGGTCAGTGTTGTTCCTTTGGTGAGCTCACAGGGAGGGGGTAAACGTGGATATCTTGCTCGTACAGAGGGAAAAAGGGAAGAAGTGGGAAAGAGGAAAGAGAGAGAGAGAAGTAAAACGAAAGATCGGTCGGTAGCTCGGATAAACTAAATATAACGCCGAGCCAGGTTGGTTAGCTGGTTAGTTGCCAACGGTCTCGGGATTTTGCGTGTTTCACGTACGGGCCAGTTCCCTCCTTGGCCAAGTGGTCCTCCCCCTAAGAACCGCGTCTTTCTATTCTACTCGATCGGACCGAGCTGTGCAGTTAAAAGAGAACGTTAAAATTTGTGCTCGATGACCGTCGTTTTCTTTTCATTGTGGCAAATTAATTTTTTTAACAATCGTCCTTTCAACATTTTACCAACCAAAATTTCAATTCCAAACGTGTGAATTTTTGTGAAGTTTCGAGAGGTTTTTCTTTTTCTCGACAATCGAAGAGTTTAACCGATTGTGAAGGGTGAATATCCCTTGTAAATCTGACAAGGGAATAAAGATTTTTGAAATGGCCATCACCAAAGAAGAACGTAAGTATATTTGTGTGTATAGCTTTGGGTCGAAGCGTGTGTACGTACGTGCGTTTTATATACACGTAAAAAATGGTAGTAGGGATGAATTGGAGTGGGAGAGATTGTTGCCACTGGACCGAGCGAACGGCTATGCAACGATACTACTCGATCAACGGTACGCCGTGCACAAAGATGTGTAGCGTTTTGTGAGTCTTTCGTTGAGACAATCGACCAGCCAACGACGGGCAATAGCTCGTGATCTCTCGATTTTACATTTAAATTCATCGTTGAAACCTCAAAATCTTCGCTACGTTTATTTTTGGGGGGGAGCAAAAGACGGGTCAACGAGATTACGTAAAAGCTCGAGGCGCGAGGGATTCGCCTCTTCGCGTCTTCGTTCGTTTCTCAATCTCGCTCTTTCCGATTTTACACTGTCTCAAACGTAGGGTTTTTTTTTCTTCTTCGAGCTACGGAAATATATTCGATTTTCGATTCTCCTAAATCCCATTGTGCCGTTGTTGGTTAAGAAGAGAATGAAAATTGGTGAAAAATGTTTATTTCAAGAGAGATTTTCGTGCTGAACATATTTTCGTTGATTTAAATCAATTTTATTCGTGGCTTATCCTTTTTATTTCTCCCTGAACACGTGGGTTTACTGGTTCATGCAAAAAATTAGATTACATACGGATTTTTAATATATTGTATTATAATAAAAAATAGTACTAGTTAAGTATGAATTGAGCGACGAGAGTTCCGTGACACTCGTCCAAGTAAAGTCTGTACCAGATATTTTAATTAAATTTCAAATATCTCAAAAAGCAATGAGAATTTCGACATCGCTATTGTTCTCCTTCGTACTTCCTACGTGCCTTCAAATATCAGAATTTTTTCAGAATTTTCAAAGCAGTAGTGTCGAAATTACGGGGAGGTTTTAACAAACGAACATTTTTATTGATAATGTTAAGAATATTCATGGAAGAAAATTTTAAAAATTATTTCTCGAATCCTTGAAGCAAGCCCTTTCAAACGATATCCCACTCACCAGGATAGAAAAGAATTTTTTTTTCGAGATCACACATTTTGATCCCGCAAAATTCTCGAAAAAATATTTTTTCCGAAATAACTCGCAGACCGTCTTCGGAACATCTCATTCTAGTTGCATGCCAAATTTCAAGTTGATAGGTTGTACCGTTTAGGAATTAGAGGCCTGTGACAGAAGTACAGACGGACGGACGGACGGACAAAGAACCGAGTTTCAGAATAAAGCTTACGCGTTTCGGTATGAAACCCTAAAAGCGGAAAAAAATCAATCATAGCAGCACATAGAGGTGCGATGGGTGAGGGGTAGGTCATATAGAATGTATAAATCGTTGATACGGATTAACTATTTAATGAATAAATAGTATAAGTTCGGTTGAGTGCACGTTAAGGGGGGAAATAGGGTTAGGACAGCGTTTTCTCAATGATTTTCATGAATTTTTTTATAGTATCAAAAATAAATATAATTTATTGAAACTTTGAGAATATTTTATACATATATTCAAGTATATAGTATACAATTTGAAGAATTTTCTTGAAAAACACCGGGGATATTAGCGACCCCATATTGCAGGTCACAATCAGACTCAGCATTTTGCGTACATTCTGGAAGCCGCAATTTCCATCCGAAATCAAAAGAGCTCGGAATTTACTTTTATTATATGTCTCTCTTCTATATGAACCTTAATGCTATCAAAAAAATAGAAAATTGAATTTTTTACAGGGGTCAAAACAAAAAGTATGATTTTTTGCCATTTTTTACAACTGTATTTGCAAAAAAAAAATCATTTTAAATAATGATAATATTCCGATTTCAGGTTCATATAGAGCGCAATACTATGAAGAAAGTAACTGCCAATTTTCAAAAAGATTGGTTGAAAACTTTTCAAACTAGCGTGTACGCAAGTTAAAAAAAGTCGTTTTCAGTAAAACGCGTTTGAAAAAATGGTGACCGCCCGGTTATACACGTGGCGCGCTCGGGGCCTGAAGGAGAGCTACTCACTTTAATGGCTTATAACAACAGAACGAGTCGGAATTTTCATTTAAAATTTTGAGAACGTATTTTTCAATAGTTTTACTAACAATTTATGAAATAAAAAAACAATCGATTTTTTGAACCTTCTAACCCTATATCTCCCCTTAAAGGGTTGATTGTAGAATTGAAACTGAAGAGATGATTTTGTTGAAGTTGACTAACTGAAACGGTCTTGCAGTCGAGGATTTGTCACGAGCTGGCGTTGCTATGCGATTGGGAAATACCGGACAATTAAATGGGACTAAAGTGCTAAAGGGGATGATGATTAGCGGGAACAGGGATTAGGTTAGGATGAAGTATGCATGGGCAATGAGGCATATATTGGGTTTCGAGATATATATAAGGCGGTGAAAAAAGGCTAAAAAAATAACTATCCCAAAAAATTTAAAAACCGAGAAAAGCGTTGACAATTATTCAAACTAATATTTTTTGTAATATATAATGGATGCTCTTTCGTATCGAGCTTGCACACTCCCATCGATACCTTAAAATAAAAAATAAAATTTTAGTCATCCAATGCTGAAAAAACAAAAATACACCCCTATTGAAGCTAAAGCATCCGCACACGCGATACGACAGCTACGTAAGAATATATCGAATCGTAAAATGCCTAAGAACGTTAACCACATAATTTAAAATATCACATAATGTGGTTTACGTCTTTTTCCTTCGTAACAGTCGATATTACGCGTATATATATAGAGGTATATTGTCGCGGGCGATTACGACGTTCGATACTGGAAGAGGGAGCGGTTCTCGCACCCCCCACCCCGGTTCTCGACCACAACCAACAAATCAATAAAACCAACAGCTATACGCAGTGGATATTGCAAGCTGATTTAGAAAAAAATTCACAAGCTTTTTTGCAAATTTCTTTTACGTTAGAATGCTTTCTCGTTAATCAAATATTTATTTGGTGTATGTATTAATTATAGGGAAAAAGTTTAACAGAAAAAATAAATAAATAATTAAATAAAAACGAAATAATGATAATAATTAAAATTGCTATAAAAAACATGGAAAAAAATGGTGCAAATTGAATATTGCTTCCTCATCGATTTTGCGCATTTACAAACGTTTAAATTATGGCTTCCTCACAGAGAAAGCTTTGTTTATACATAAAAACGATAATGAAGCAATATGCAAGTTTCAATTTGCACCATATTTTTTATGGATTTTTCGTAAAAATTGCACGAGCTAAATCTCTCAAACTCCTATAAGCGATTTTTCGAAAAATTCAAAATTTCATAAATTTAGAATGCCTTTATCGATTTTCTGAAAATTCAATATCAAACAGTATTTCATGGTAGTCTATTTGTGTAGAAAGTTTTAGGCTGATAAGCGAAAAATTTCTCGAGTTAGGGTCTTAAGGGGGGGGAATAGGGTTAGAACAGCGTTTTCTCAATGATTTTCATGAATTTTTTTATAGTATAAAAAATGAATATAATTTATTGAAACTTTGAGAATATTTTATACATATATTATACAAGTATATACTATAAAATTTTTGAAGAAGTTCCTTGAAAAACACCGAAGATATTAGCGACCCCATATTGCAGGTTACAATCAGACTCAGCATTTTGCGTACATTCTGGAAGCCGCAATTTTCATCTGAAATCAAACGAGGTTGGAATTTACTTTTATTATATGTCTCTCTTCTATATGAACCTAAATGTTATCAAAATAATAGAAAATTGAATTTTCTACAGGGGTAAAAACAAAAAAGCAAGATGTTTTGCCATTTTTTACTCCTTTATTTGCAAAAAAAAATCATTTTAAATAATGATAATATTCCGATTTTAGGTTCATATAGAGCGCAATACTATGAAAAAAGTAACTGCCAATTTTCAAAACGATTGGTTGAAAACTTTTCAAACTAGCGTGTACGCAAGTTAAAAAAAAGTCGGTTTCAGAAAAACGCGTTTGAAAAAATAGTACCAAGAAAAACAAAGTCAAGGCAGTCATAAATTTTCTTCGGTGTTTTTCAAGGAAATCGTTTAAAAATTTTACGGTATATACTTAAATATATGTATAAAATATTCTCAAAGTTTCAATAAATTATATTCATTTTTTATACTATAAAAAAATTCATGAAAATCATTGAGAAAACGCTGTCCTAACCCTATTTTCCCCCTTAATGGCTTATAACAATAGAACGAGTCGGAATTTTCATTTAAAATTTTGGGAACATATTTTTCAATAGTTTTACTATCAATTTATGAAATAAAAAAAAATTGATTTTTTGATCCGTCTAATCCGATTTCCCCCTTAAGGAATTTTTACTAAAAAAAAATTAAAAATTGCATAAAACCTAAACGAGTTATTCAAACTTTACGAAAATTATATCAGACATAGGAGATTGGTAGTTGTACTAGCGTGCGAAGTTTCGATCCGATCGGTTAAGCCATTTCAGAGTTATAGAATTTTGATTTTTGCGACCCTGTCGCACGGACAAACATCCGCGCGAACATTTTGTTTAAACGTGTTTTTCGGACGTTTTAACACATTTTTTAATACACTGAAAACTGGATAAAGAATTTTAACGAAAACCAACCTTCCCTCGCGAGGAAGTAAAACGAAAAAAAAAAAAAAAAACCATGAGAAGGAACCTTTTACCTTTGAGAAACCGAACTTACCCGCGAACGTTAAAAACGAGAGCGCCTCTATACGAAATATTATACATCAATCTCGCGGATTTAACCGATCACGCAGGCTCCAAAATACTTCAACGTAACTCGCGACTCAATTTACTCCGAAATTCCAATCCTCAGAGATAATAAATGTGCGCCATTGACCTCTGCTATATTTGCACTCCTCTCTAATCGTTCAATCAATGCAATAAAAAATAAAAATCGACCTCTGATTAAACGGTATCGTGTACGTGTTTGCCGTCGGTCACGTGACTTCAACGTGGAATTCTTCGATACGCGTGGCGCCAACCCGACTGACAATTTACAATGCTGCCTCTACCGTCGTACCGCCAAGTTGAAAGCGTTCGTTGCCCATGCGGTTACAATTCCTACGTTCCGTCCTCTCACCGCTACAGTACCGAGTTCAATAAAGTATTAATAATTTTCACCAATTTTCATGTATCACAATCGATCCATGTATTTTCATCGAATTAAAAGAAAATATTTGTAAAAATTTGTTAAAGCTAAAAAAAATGAGTCGTGTTTGCTTTTCATTTATTCGTCAATTTTTACAAAATAATGAATAACTAATGCATGGATAATTTTTTTAGCTTTGAATTATGAAATTTACATATGTTTGCTGTTTACAAACTTTTAACAAACAGCGCGTTTGTTAAATTCAGTAAAAAATTGAGTTCACAAATTTTATTTCATTAATATGAATTTTTGCATTCAACTTTTTAAATTAAAATAACGTATGTTAATTGATTGATGAGTTCCATTTCGTGAAAAATGCTTTTGCAGTCTGAATTTTTTTCGAAATATTATACAAAAAATTGTTTAAATTAAGTTATGCGCAATACATTTATTGTAAATTATTGTATGTATCATTTTTTAAATGTTACATATCACATATATTTGACATAAATTAATAAGTAGAGATTTATATGAAAACTCATTGGCAGGAACTTAATTTACGATAAATGATTATTGAACAATTTTTCATTCGTATAATTTCCGTTATTCAAGGGGGGAAATATGGTTAGGACAGCGTTTTCTCAATGTTTTTTATGAATTTTTTTATAGTATAAAAAATGAATACAATTTATTGAAACTTTGAGAATATTTTATACATATATTTAAGTATACACTATAAAATTTTTGAAGATTTTCCTTGAAAAACACCGAAAATATTAGCTACCCCATATTGCAGGTCACAATCAGACTCAGCATTTTGCGTACATTCTGGAAGCCGCAATTTTCATCTGAAATCAAACGAGGTTGAAATTTAATTTTATTATATGTCTCTCTTCTGTATGAACCTAAATGCTATGAAAAAAATAGAAAATTGAATTTTTTACAGGGGTCAAAACAAAAGAGCATGATTTTATACCATTTTTTATAACTTTATTTGCAAAAAAAATTATTTTAAATAATGATAATATTCCGATTTTAGGTTCATATAGAGCGCAATACTATAAAGAAAGTAACTGCCAATTTTCAGAACGATTGGTTGAAAACTTTTCAAACTAACATGTACGCATGTTAAAAATAAAGTCGTTTTCAGAAAAACGCGTTTGAAAAAATAGTACCAAGAAAAACAAAGCCAAGGCAGTCATAAATTTTCTTCGCTGTTTTTGAAGAAAATTCTTCAAAAATTTTATCGTATATACTTAAATATATGCATAAAATATTCTCAAAGTTTCAATAAATTATATTCATTTTTTATACTATAAAAAATTCATGAAAATCATTGAGAAAACGCTGTCGTAACCCTATTTCCCCCCTTAATGGCTTATAACAATAGAACGAGTCGGAATTTTCATTTAAAATTTGGGAAACATATTTTTCAATAGTTTTACTAACAATTTATGAAATAAAAAAAAAATCGATTTTTCGAACCGTCTAACTGTATTTCCCCCCTTAAACGAATTACATTGTAAAGTTTCCTCGTGAGGTTTCAGCATAGTTTTTTCAAATTTTTATCCACAAAAAGGTGCCACTTTACATGGGAGCTCTCACTTATGCTTATTTTCCTTTAATTTGCATACCATGAACTTATACTTTCATCTATCCCTTCTTTCTTAACCGCGACAGGAAAAAAAAGGCACCACTATATGGTGTCTCATTTTATGGCGTCTGCACATATCGGGGCGTACGGACCGTTACCACTGCCATTGGCCTCTGCTACTATACTGATTTTCACAGTCTCACGCACACGAATTCCTCGCCGGTCTTTCAGGTTTTCCTCCCTCTCTTTTTTTTTCGCTCATTCTCTGCCTTAGCCCGTTTCTCGTTCGAATCACCTCGTGGTACACAAGACGAACTCACGGTTCTACTGTATTGCGCGCATGACACGGACGCACATGAACGTACAAACGCACACGAAAGTTTGAGGTATACTCTCACTCTGGGGATCGGTGCCTCGTCTCACGACGGTTTAGTCGCGCTCATAGCGTCATTCTTGTTGGTACGAATTTTTTTTTTTCGCTCACCTCGACTAACGTTCGATTGACAAACAAATTTTTATTTATATCGAGGAGTTTCATAGATTTAGAAAAAAAAAAATTCTATAAGAATGGTGCGCAAAAATTTTAACAGACGAACAATCGAGGATGAACTTCCCGAGAGAGGACCCGGTGAGTTTCGTGATCGGTCGAATTTTTTTTTATTCTTCTTTACTTCTTTTTTTTCTCGGGCTCGTATAAACCGTGCGCGCCAAGCGCGCTCACGACAGATTTCGAACATATGGTTGCTTGCATCAACGAATCCACGTGGTTTGTTCACAGACTTCACAACCTTACTATTTTATCGTACAGCATCTTTTATTTTCTTCATCATTTTATCGTCGTATTGCGTCTTTTGTTTTTCGGGAATCAGAACCTTTTTTCGACCCTTTTTTTGTTTTTTACAATTTGGACGAAAAATGTAGTTTAATTTTAAGATATTGAGTGATTGAAAAATCATTTAATAACGCCTTTTCTTTTCGTTATATCAATATCCTTTTTTTTTAAATTGTAATTCACGTTTTTTTTAAGTGAACAATTGAAACGTTACGAATGAAAAACTTTTGCCGAATAAAGACTATGGTTGGGATCATCAATTTTCTTTTTTGGAGTATAATTTTCGATATTCAAAAAATACATCTTAATTTTCTTCGATTTTGCGTATACTGATAGAACAAAATGAGGATTTACAAAAGAATCGTGGTTATTTGTAAATTTTTATACAATTCTATGGAATTCTCACTTTTGTTGATAAAACGCTTTTAATTTTTATGAATTTTTCTAAATTCGCGATAGCCCGATTGTCAATATATTTGCGAGCGTTGTAATTTTTTTTTTCTATCCAGTTAAGTTACCCAACTATTTCAGAGCATATATACGATGTATGTGTATTTTTTAATTTCAATAATAAAAAAAAATACAAAAAATGCTTCTAGCTCCAATAAATTCTCAGTTGTTGGATGAATTTTTCTTTCATAAATAAAGTACCAATGAAGGATGATTGGTACTGAATTTGGCAAAAATCAATTGAAAGGGTTGAGATTGTAGGCGAATTTTTCGAAATTTTCACATATCATGAGAGATTTTATAAGTTTTAGAAATATATTTTTGGAAATTTGAATGAAAAAAATTAAAAAGATTGTTTCGTGCCTGACAATTTGTTCAAGGCCAGCCGGCATCCTTGCCACGCCATCGTTGCGTTGGTAGAGAGATGCTCCGCAAGTGCTGCGACCGTGATCCGTGTCTGCTTCTCAATCTCTCTCTCTCTCTCTCGTAGCTTTTTCGTTTCTATCTTCTTTCCTTTCCTCTTCTTTGCCCACCGATGCGACACTCCACTCGTCGTTTCTCCTTATGTTTTCTTCTTTTTTTTCTTCTCCACCCCTCCGCCCCCGTCACACTCTCACTCTGTCTCTCATCCATCGATCTCTCTCTTGACTCTCGAATGAAAGGCGTCGGAGCAACGTGCATACATTACAATTTAAATCTTGTACTAACTATTATTTTTCATGGGCTCATTAACACGAAGATAATATTCAATGAAGTCTAAACAATTTTATGGGACACTTTTACACTTCACCGTTGATCTGTGTGATGCTGTAATGTTTATACATTTTATTTTGAATTCGACAATTTTTTTTTAACATTTTTAATAATTCAAATTATCTGCAAATTTATACGTTACTTTTGATTAGTGTGATGGTACGTAAGCGTTAATAAAATGGCAGCCATACATTTTATAAACTGAATAGGTTCGATTTAACAAAATTTCAATTCAAGGTAGTAGTCTGGTAACTTAAGCCGATTTTCATGTCTTTTTTGGAGGGCATTTTTTTGTAGGAAAATAAAAATGAATCGTTTTGGATATTTAGGATGTTTTTATTTACATATTAAAGATACAAAAAAAAAAATTTTTGAACAAATTTAATAGTTTATTATTATTATTATTATTGATCGAAGTTGGCACCTCGAAAAAAAGCGCGTGGGTGGCCCCGGTGATTTTGGCTCTTGATGTTATCTGAAATCAAAAAGTCTTGATAATTCTTAATCTATAGACATGTCATTCTGGTCGGAACTACTGAAGTTAAATTTCATGGATAAATAACAAAATGGCGGACTTTGGAAAAAAGTCCTTTTATTTTAGCAAAGAAGGGGCTGTAAAATAAGAAGTTAAGGGTGAAAAAATTTCTCGGTAGTTTCGACGAGAACTATAAGTGTCTAGAGTAGCCTGTTAAAATTTGAACGCAATCGGTTCGGTAGAGAAAAAGTTAGGACCCGGGCTGCCAACTTCGAGGTGCCAACTTCGATCAATAATAATAATAATAATAAACTATTACATTTTTCCAGACAAATTTTTTTTTGTATCTTTAATATTTAAATAAAAACATCCTAAATATCCAAAACGATTCATTTTTATTTTCCTACAAAAAAACGCCCTCCAAAAGAGACATGAAAATCGGCTTAAGTTACCAGACTACTACCTTAATATCAAGGAGAAGTTTTTTCAATGTCGCAATGTTTCTTTTTTTTTTCTAAGTATAGTAAAATATAGGAGAAAAAAAAACATTTCATAGTAGTTGCATCAACGATCGTATCCCTTGAGAAATATATTTGTATGCAAATTTAAAAAAAATTTTTAAACTTGAATAAATCCCTAAATTAGCGGACATTTTTCAATAAAATTTCGGGATTTCCATTTTAAAAAAAGAACGAAATTCTTTTTTCTTTAAAAATACGATTCTCCGGGGAAAAACGATACGAATAAAATACATAGATATAAAAATGAATTTTTTATTATGATTCTTAAAGAAATGATTTATTGGAGATTCCTTTAAAAACTTACCCTTAAGGACATGTGAAAAACCGATTATCGGTTAGAAAGTAGATTGTAATCGGTCTTTCTCAAAGATAATTGACATATGGGGAACTAAAGCAACATCTAATGCCCTTAATCAATCAATTATCTGAGGCATGACATTTTACTTTTCTCCCAAAGTGCCAGTCATCTTTAATAAAAGTATATTTAAAAAAAAAATGCTATTTCTCTGAAACTGCTACGAGTTCTCGAAACTCTTAATGATCAAACAATAGTTATTAAATAATATAAATCGCAGCAATTCTCAAAATAAAAACAAAATTCGAGTTCATCGACATTTGAGGTTGGCAAGTGAGGCGCTTGTAATTTAATGTCCGTAAAATAATTCTCAAGTAATTTTGTAACAGATTGCAATTGCACCTATATTTATTAGTGGGTCTAGTCCTCGTATCGATATCTTTCATCTTTGCCAGGATGAACACGACACGCATCGTAGATTTCGGCGTTTCCGCTGGAAAGTATCTCGCGAAAGCACGAGAGTTCGCTGAATTCGAACGAGAAGCCACGCTCACAATCGTTCGTCCGACTACTTATATTTACATATAAAAACAACAATGAAAAATTGATTATTATTATTAGCAGTCCTTTGAGTCTCGGGCCGGAAATCGTAATTTTTTAATTCTCAAGAACGTTTTATTTAGTCGTGTTATTTTTAGAGTTCCGTACCGAAAAACGGAACTTTTATGATGACGTTCTATTGTCTGTCCGTCCGTCTGTCGTTCTGTCACAGACCTCTAATTGCTAAACGGTTTAACCTATCAAGTTGAAATTTGGCACGCAACTAGAGTGAGATGTTCCAAAAGTGGTTCACGAGTCATTTTTGAAGAAATATTTTTTCGAAAATTTTGCGGGACCAAAATGAGTGATCTCATAAAGAAAATGTTCTGCTTACCTGGCAAGTAGCGTATCGTTCAAAAGGGTTTGGATCGAAAAATTATTTGCCAATATTTTTTTCGACGAATATTCTCAACAATATCCATCAAAATATTTGTTTTTTACCATTTCCCTTCCCCCTCCGCCCTTAATTTCAAAACTACTGCCTGGAAAATTGTAAAATTATTCTGATGTCTAAAGACATACAGGAAGTTTGAAGGAGAACTATAGCGACGTCGATATTTTCATTGGTTTTTAAGACGCGAAACTCTCGGTTCATGCTTGTTCGTTTTTTTTTTAATTATCGATGATATAAAAAATTCACGTGAATTTTGTTTAACTTGGTGCTGCCAATATTTATAGACATGTATTTTTGAAAAATGCTTTTTATACGTTCAGCTTCTAGCGCCGCGTACGTGTACACACGCAGATTGTAAATGTATCCAAACGGAATATCAATTATCGACACGTCCGAGACGACGTTCGCAAATTTGGACGAGCGACTAACATTCCAAAAGTAACATTTCCAAATATGTTCGATCGTCAGGGTTCAAATAACGGGGATGATAGAAAGATTCGCTAATATATTTTACGCGATTTGTTTTAAATGCATCGAAAAAAAACATTTTTATTAATTTCGGAGTTATGACATTCCCTGAAACAGTTTTGTTAATTGCAATTATCAAGGGCTAGGCCCTCCTTTCCTCCGGAAGGGTTAAATATCAATTATTAATGTGGATATCAATAATTCCTAATTAAACAATTTTTTAATAATATAAATATTGATTTCACAAAAAAAAAGAACAAATTGATAAAGTAAATGGAGTATGAATCAATTGAATTTTTTTTCCATGTATTAATGCAATAATTAATTGATTGATTAATTGATTACAGTGGCCGCGCTAATTTACTGGCGTCAACCGGAAAAGACTGGAATTGTCTTTGGCGCGGTACTCGGTGTACTACTGTCGCTGGCCTATTTCAGTTTGATCAGTGTATTCGCTTATCTATCGCTTCTCACACTCACGGGCACCGTGGGCTTCCGTGTCTACAAAACTTTCATGCAAGCGGTACAAAAAACATCAGACGGACATCCGTTCAAGTATGTATTGTAAATTTCTCAATGAATTAAATACGTTCGTTCGATAAATCATTCTCAATAAATTAAATACACACGTTAAATACGTAATAGGTGCTAAAAAAAAAAAAAAATATTTCCTTCCATTTCATCTAAATCGAGTAAATCCATTTTTTTTTTTTTCTAAATTGTATTCAACCGCTAGGATCATAAAACGGATAAACATTCTTCAAACGTGAATTTCATACTTACAACCCTGCCAAACAATTTTTCTTTCTCAGATTTTATCGTCACTTTAAAATCACAATAAATTGAATAAAGTATAACGATGAAAATTTTATTTTATTGATTATCGATGAACTTAAGGAGTATTGAATGATATGTTTTCTTCCATCATTGCAGAGACATTCTTGAGGTAGATCTGACGGTACCGGCTGAGAAAGTTCACGAGGTTGCTGACGTCGCTGTTGCGCACGCCAATGCAGCCGTTGCCGAATTACGTCGACTTTTCCTCGTCGAAGATATCATCGATTCGCTCAAATTTGGCGTTGTATTATGGTGCTTCACTTATCTCGGTTCTTGGTTCAACGGCATGACGCTCATAATCATTGGTCAGTATTTCATTCTTATACTAGTTTTCCAATTTTTGATTTTTCTATTTTTTCATAATAAAAAATAAAATTGAAATAAAAAAAAAACATTGTAATTACAGGAGTGGTCGCGCTTTTCACGCTTCCGAAAGTCTACGAGACGAACAAGGCGCAAATTGACCAGAACGTGGCACTTGTGCACGGAAAGATCAGCGAGCTTACAGCCAAGTAAGTTTTAACGAATAAATTCGTTGAAAAAAAATTCAATTCCCTTAGTTTTCGGTCAATTTTACACAAATCAGACGCAATTTCAACTGATGCATTTTATTTGGATACATCTTTTTTAGTAAAAATGTTTAGTTCAGTGTAAAATGGATCGAAACGATCCGGCAAATTTTTTATCAAATTTTCTTCCGGATGGTCAAATGGAATTTAAATGAAAATTGAAAAATCAATACAAGACTTATCGAAAGAAAATCAGTTTCATTGAGTTGTTGCTCGGAGTAATTTTAAATAATAAAGAAAAGGGCACACAATTCGTCGATAAGTACGATTTCTCACGTACCAACAAATTCATTTCTTTCCGAATTTGCAATTATTCCTCATTAATAGGAATCCCCATCAGGTATCTGTCGAGACAGTGTAACTTAATGTTTTGTTCCCTCGAGTTAATGTAGGCAATTTATCATTAAAAAAAAGACATAAGTTAGAAATTAACAATTTTGCACATGGTTCATTAACGTATTAAAAAAAAATATTCCCTTTCATCTAAATCGAGTAAATCCATTTTTTTTCCAAATTGCATTCAACCGCTAGCATCATAAAACGGATAAACATTGTTCAAACGTGCATTTCATACTCACACCCTGACAAACAGTTTTTTTTTCTCCGATTTCATAGTTGTTTTCAAATGACAATAAATCGAGCAAAATATAACGTTGAAAATTTTATTTTTCAGAGTCAAGGCAGCCATTCCTCTCGGCAAGAAGTCCGAACCCACGAAGGAGGAGTAAGGGAAATTAACGTTCAGCGATAATTTTTCGATTGTAAGAGAGAGAGAGAGAGAGAAAAATAGAGAGAGAGAGAGAGATTTTGAGAGACAAAGAGAGAGAGAGAAATCGATTGTAATGAGGCGAATGAATTAAGATCGTATGAACAAAGAAGAGGATTATTGTACGATCGGTGAAAGATGAAAAACATACAAACGGCAATGGGAAAAGATTAGAAGTCGATGAAAGTGGAATTCCAGCACGTCGTATCTCCTACAGAGAATGAGGGATGAGGATGTGAGGGGGGGGGGGGGGGTGACTCCGATCGTTGGATAATATGGATGGACAAGAGATGGAGAAGAGGAAGAAGGAGTTGGAGCAGGCGTTCAGCATCATTCTGATATATAATCTGAATAGGCTCTCGTAAGAAGAAAAAAAAAATTTTAAATAAAAGAAAAGTAATTTTTAGCCAATAATTAATTGTTCGGTATTACGATACGATGGTTGTAATATTTACAGTGCAATGGGGAGACTCGTCTCCGGGGTAGCACCTCCGAATTGTATTTTTTCCTCCCGTAAACTCGTCAAAGTTTACTTAAACAAAAAAACAAAAGAAAACACTCATAACGAAAAAGTTCCCCGCGAGAATTTTCCTGGCCCACCCCACACGTCCAATCTCCCCCCCCCCCCCCCCGCCCATTATTCCTCTACTTTCGTCGAATACCCGTCCTTCGAGAGAATTAAAAAAAAAAAGAAAAAACAATGAAAAAATGAAGCGCGAAAGAAAAAAAAATGAAATAAAGTAAAAAAAAAACTTGAATATCCATAAGTATTAATGATATAATCACTCAACTCGCCGCATTGTCACACGACGACCACTCGAGGCATCAAAAAAGAAGAATAACAAAAAAAAGAGAAAGAGAAAAAAAAACAAAGCGCGTTTGCGTTAATGACGAGGGGGATCACACTTTTTTCTATGCAGCGGAGGTAAGCTTTTGTTATATTGTTGTGGGTGTGTGTGCACGTAATGGCATAAATAATGGAGAAGAAAAAAAAAAAAGAGCGATAAAGAGAGAGATGTAAGATGAGGGGGGAGAGAGAGAGCTTGATCGTGCGAAGAGTATAATACTAAATGTGCTGTGTTGAGCGGTAAGAGAACCTAGTTAAACCATCATCTAATAATGCGCTTGACGATATTATTTCTTTTTTATCTTTAGTTTTTTAAGATATTAATATTGCGTAAACGTGCAGCGATCATCGGCGTGTTTTTTTTTTGATAATTATTTTATTTTTTTCCGTTGTTGACGCGATTAAAGAAAGATTAAATGAGTAATAAAAAAATAAACAAATAAAAAGAATGAATTAAAAAATAAAGCGAATATACGAACGAATATATTGTAACGGACACTTAATCATGTTGAGAATTGCGAAATATCATCTCTACTATTCTATTATTGTAATTATACACGTAATATATTGTAAAACAGACGTCTGAATTATATTAAAAGAGCAAAATGATAAAATGAAGAAGAGGAGAATGAGAGAAGAAACGGCAATGGCGAATGGTCGGGCGAAAAACGTTAGAAGGCTTATCCGATGAAGATGCAACTTTATATTATATCACGATATCTATATATCTATATTAATTATTATCGAAACCACGTGTTTTTATCGAGACGATGGCAAAAAAAAAACAAAGAAAAAAAACAACGTGTTGAGAATGTGAATTGTAATACTACGCGTACCCGCTTCTTGACGTTTTCATTATTGCATCTGCATCCGCACGATTAATTTATAAATAAAAAAAACAACAACAACAACAACAAATGATATTAATAAGATTTGAAGGTTTGTAGAGATTAATGTTATAACGATATTATTCGTAACTCCCATTTTTTTTTCTCTTCTAATGTTTGACAATCGTTTCCACATGACGAAGACAAAAAAGCTCTGGCTCCAAGAATTTGTAAATCCCCGTTTTTTCTTTTATTTTGTTCCTCCATCGAGCACGTTGATCTTTTGTAGCGACAGTGAGTGAATATTCCGAGTGGTACAGTAAGTAGATGGGGGAGTGAGTTAACCTCGAATTTTCTTCAATTAATATTATTGTTACTATTAAAATGTAATTTCATTAAGTAATCTTTGTAGGGTTAAAAGTTTATTTATTATACCGGAGATGGAACTGAATTTTGGCTATGTTATATTTTCAGAAAAATCGACAAATTTATGATAAACGACAACTTAAGCTGCACTGCTGACAATGTGTTACACTTTAAAAATTGTATTTATTAATTTTCGTCGATTAATCGACGACAATGCGTAAACACTCCAAAATGTCTTATTAGCATAAAAATAATAATTACAGTGATTCATTGTTAAAAGTGTAAAGTGAATTTAAAAGAAAAAAAGCGAACTTGTGACTATTTTGAAAGAGCCAATTTGTTTAAATTTTGCATTTCGGAATTTTTTCAAGTATTACGTCTTGTTAATGAATTAACGTCTTATTAATATTAGCAAATTATTAATAAAAACTCATCTTCGACGGTTACATTCGTTACAAAAATGGACTAATCATTTTCGGAGTAAAATTTTATGTTAAATTCCTTGAATTACAAAGTTTCATAAATTTCTTGTACAGAAGTTGAAATTTTTTTTTCTTTCAAATAAAATTCTAAATTTGTTACAATACATTAGAAATGAAAATTGGAGCAGTATTGTCGATTTTTGAGAAAAAAAAAACGGAAAAAAGATTTAAAATTGGCATAACACACTGCAAATAATTCGCTAATAATGATTACTCACGGAAAAAAAACTCATGCTGTAGTTACAGTGCCACGTTACATCAATGATCTATAAAAGTTCGTAAATCATTTCTTTTTTTTCATCATTCTAACACTGCCAACGCCAAATTATCAAAAAAAAACTATGATTTTTCTTTTCAACCGCGCAAAAAATATGTCGAAATCCGAAAAAATCTTTCTCATCTTCGTTCCGACGTTGGAATGAACAATTGGAAGGGAAACATTTTCTCGGGGAAGAACAAACGAGAGATAATCAAGACTCAACGAGACAGGGAATTTGTTGATTCGTTGATTGGTCTCTCGCGTTCTTAACCAGATGATGAAGAGATGAGATTAAAAAGCGCATGCGCGACCTTCCGACAAGGTGACCGTCCATCGTCGTTGGGTTTAGTTGGGTTGGATCTGTCGCGCGGCTTGTCGGCAGCGTCGAGATACAGCGCCAGTCGTACTCTCGTACCTCCAGAGTCAACTGTTGTTAAACCGCAGACCGTGAAAAAATTACGAAAAAAAAAAAAAACAGACAGAACGGTACAAACGAAAAAAGGGAAATTGTCCGTCCGTAAAAGCGGAGCACAAAATTGAGTGAAAGATGTCAGTAAAAGACGCCGATTCCGAGAAGAGAAAGCAGATCTCGGTAAGGGGTATCGTTGACGTTGAGAACGTATCGAATTTCAAAAAAACTTTCAACCGACATCTTCATTATACCCTCGTGAAAGATCGCAATGTTGCCACAAGCAGAGATTATTATTTCGCTCTGGCGCACAGCGTCAAGGACAATCTTGTCTCGAGATGGATTCGTACTCAGCAGTATTATTACGAAAAAGATCCCAAGGTAAGGTTGTTTTTTTATTTAAATACTTATTTTTATCTATTTTTTTTATTCTCTCGGTATTCGCGGGATATTAATTGGTACTCGAATACAACGGCCCTTGTTCAAGTTGTTCGTGTTCAACCGCGTAAGGGTGGAACATTTGACCTTGTCCCCGATCATTCAAAGGCAAAATGTTGAGACGAAGAGATGATTCGTTCGTATCTCTCTTTCGTACGAGATAAGATTAAATCTATATTCGTTCCAATTGAGATGAGTACGTCGTTGTATTTTGGGGAGGTAGTTTAAAACGTCTGCGTCCGTTAATTCGTGGCGAACGATAACTATTTTTTTTTCACACGTGCTGCCGGTAAACCGGTAAACGACTCGAGTACTCGATACCCCCTCCAGTCTTTTCTCACTCCTTATCTATTCTCATTTGACATTTCTCGCAGCTTAACATCGTAATTTTTTTTTTTCACTGTTTTGTTTTTTTTTATCGAATAAACGTACTATTGAAATATTTGAATAATTGAATATTTGAAAATTTGAAAATTTGGAAATTTGAAAATTTGAAAATATGAAAATATGAAAATTTGAAAATTTGAAAATTTGAAAATTTGAAAATTTGAAAATTTGAAAATTTGAAAATTTGAAAATTTGAAAATTTGTAAATTTGAAAATTTGACAATTTGAAAATTAAAAAATTTGATGATTTGAATATTTGAATTTTTGAATATTTGATAATTTGAATATTTGAATTTTTGAATATTTGAATATTTCAAAATTTCAAAATTTCAAAACTTGAAAATTTGATAATTTGAATATTTGAATATTTAAATTTTTGAATATTTGATAATTTGAATTTTTGAATATTTGAATATTTGAATATTTGAATATATTGTAAATATTATAAATCGAAATTAATTATTGATTATTTTCATTAGTTCAATGATTATAATATATGATAATTGCAAAATAATTACAATTCAATTAACGAAAATAATAGTGTTTTATTATTACGTAATTTAAATATAGTATAATTACAAATTGATTACGTTAGAATGAACAACAAATATTATTATCGTTATTGATCGTTGTAATTATGATACAATTCTCATTTACGTAATTGTATGATGGTGCATACTCGTAGGTAAATGAATAAAATAATGTTGGATTATTTAATGAAGATTATGAGTAAAAAAATGAATCAACGTAGAGAGTTGAACCGAGCGTCCGCGTTGATTTAATCTGGATTGGTTACTTTCGAAGGCCTTTTTCATAGTTTTCGATATTTCCTTCCTTTGCGGATTTTTCCGGTAAAATGAGCTCGGACCATGCCATGGTGTAATTAACGTAATCGTCTGTTCGACGAGGCCAACTCGAGCCACTCTAGACGAGCCTCGAGTTTCCGTACTTTTCAAATACAATCCTCGAAAATTTCCCTGACAGAACAGACTCCTAATAACAAACCACCCTTTGTCATTAGGTGGCAATACTCTTTTGGTCTTAATAACCAGCTTTTATTTTTCATGTAGATTTCTAGAGTAAACAGACGTTCCTTCCTCGTACATTACAATAAGTAAAGAAAAAACTGAAAACTATAATCCACTGCATTTTCACGTTTATTTATCTTCTCGTATTCAATAAATAAAAAATAAAATAAATGAATTAAATATTAATTAACATCTTTCGTTGATTCTACGTTTCTTATTACAAATAATTTAAAATATTATTTTTTCTCATGTTCATAATCCACTATCTGGAAGCCAGTAATCTCTGAATAAGTTTTAACGAGTTATACGCAGTTGGAAATTTCAAAAAATCGATTTTTTTTATTGCATTTTCGGAATGTACATATATTTGAGTGTACTCTCTGAAAATTTCAAATCGATCCGGCAAGTATACCGGTAAACGACTTTTGAAACTTTGAATGCGTTTTTTTCAAGACGGTGTTTTCAAAGTCGGTGAGCACGTTTTCTCAAAAACGGCTCAACCAATCGGTCTGCAATTTTAACACAACCTTCTCAGATATATTCTACAGGTATTGATCGAAGAAATAAGATTTTCGGTAATTATTTCTATTTTTTTTTAACAATACAACGAGAAAATTTTGGTCGAAAATTGGAGTTTTTTCTTTTTGGAACCGCCATTTTGTCAAAAATAAAAATTTCGACTATTCCTTCGATCAATACCTAGATTTATCTATCCACTAATAGAATCTTTTTGGTTTTTTAATTTTGAATAATCCAAACTGGAGATATCGTGCTCACCGCCAGACACCTTTTTTTAGAGGAGCTCCCGGAGATCGGTTATAGCAGCTGTAAAAATCATTATTTTTACAAATAAAAATATGAAAATAAATTTAAAAGTTACCACAATACGTATATAAATGTTTACGTTAATAAATGAAAATGTCTTTCCAGGAAAAATTCTTGAAAAATCCCCTTTTTCCGGTCTCCTGTCTGCGTATAACTTCTTTATACAATCACGATAGAACTTCGCTCGGACCCAAGCTCGCGTCATCTTTTATTTATGTACTAGCAGATTATAGCTCGATCTATGTGCCCCCTTGCATTTTGACACAAAGAAAAAGACATTTTTTTCATTCTCAAAACGAATTATTGAGCTTGCGACAAAAACCCGTTGTCATTAGAAACGAGCGGAAAATTTGCAATCGTATAGAGACTTAAAACTTGGTTAAAGATGAAAAATTTACTTTTTTTTTGCGACTTTATTAGAAACTCAAAGATATCGAAATTTCAAATGACCATAACTTTCCTCCCGTAAGATTGATTTAAGCTAGTTTGAAGAATTTTTTATAATTCTTTATAACAATTTTTTATAATTTTTTATATAAGGGTTACAAAAAATATTACCACAAAGCCAAGTTCTAACTACAACTGGAAGCGAAATTACAGCGATTTTAATGGATTAGATTATTTTTTATCAAAATTTGAAAAAATGTTGGATTTAAAAATGTTCTTTCAGAAACCTATGTCGATGCACCTACCCATTGATCAGACACGAATACAAAAGCAAAATTGTAAAAGAAAAAACCGATATGTTGAGAAGTCAATAAGTTATGATTTTGAGTCCTACACAGGCCCAAGAACAAACATCACAGAAATTTTGTCACTTTCCATTATATATATATATTCATTTAACATTATAATAATTCGATTTGCTGACTTTGTAACGCATTAAACGTATTGTTTATATTTTGTATTACCGTTAAGAGTAGAGACAGAACAATTGGCTCTTGGATCCGATACCTTGATTCTTTATCGAGGTCGAAGATCACATAGCTGCTCCGTTTTAATTACATTATCGCTAACTGATATAGCACTCGTTATAAAAGGCCTCTTAAGTATCTCCTGTCGCGATTATCGAGTCAAAACAAGGGTCAGACGAAAAATTATGAAAAACAAACAAGGAAAAATAGCCGGGTACTCGTTGACTCGTATTCTCAGTGCTGATACAACCCCCCTGTGCTCGGTTATACTCGCAAAAAAAAAGAGACAGAAAGAGAGAGAGAGAGAGAGAGAGAGAGGACGAAGTACAAAAGTCGATGCAACGATTTAGTCATCTATTTCAAGACGAACTTTAATGATCCGTATATCTACTCGCGTTGGCCCATTGCATCTTATCGTCACTGTTATGACATAACAATGACTTCAAGTTGGAATTTTTGTTCGACTATAGGAAGTCTCATTAAATGGCATCGCAACCAATCTCCGTGCTGCCATGTCTTGAAATCACTTTAACAGATATTTCGAGCGATATTTCCCCTTCCCCCCACAAGTATATATGCTCCACAACGACGTATTGTTATATCTCTCTCGAGGCGGAATAATTTGTTTAATATTTTGCAATGGAAAATCGTAAATAACAGGTCAGAGAATCATAATATGACTTGTGCGATGACCCATGGAAATTCTATTCTTTTTTTTTTCCTTCGTTTTTAAGGTCGCGAACTTTATCGCCCGAGGGCAAATTTGAATAGACGAGATTAGAGAATTGTTATCGAAGCGGTTGGATTTTTAAATGTAATAATTCTTTTAAATAATTTTCAACTTATTTCCTCGTCTTGCTTATCGGGTGAACGATTATTTCGTAATGATTGCCAGAGTTTTTAGAATTTTGGCTCGTCCTCGCGGAACCAAAAAGTCTCTCACGCGCCAAGATATTTCGTAAACTCGTGTTCCCGTCGTAATATTCGGCGAAGAATCGACTGATCTTCGAGCCAAATGACATTTTCCGCACGTGACAGACCCTCGATGAACAAGACACGGAAAAAACAAACGGTGATGACATATTTTGTGGGGTGTAATAACCCACGGGGTGGTAGGAACTAGCGAGAACGTGTTATTTATATAATCAATGATAGACGATTTTCCATGAGCTTTTTAAGAAAGATGAAAAAAAAAAGTGTCGCATCGAAATTCAAGTCAAACGACCAGTTTCACCACGAATTTATAAACCATGTTTCGCTCATTTTTTTTTTTTTTTTTCTTTCGGAGAAACATGATATCTCATTTTTATCAATGAAAAGGACCAAATGATTATTCTTTTATTTTAAATCGCATTTTCGTAATTATTCGCAAAATGAAAATATAAAATTTAAAAGAGATAAAACGTTCAACATATTTTTGTCATGCAAAGCTAATCATTGTAATGCATCTTTTCATAATTGGCGAAATTTAAGATAAAATAATATAAAACCAATATTTTCATTAGTTTTTTTATTAATTTATTTTTGGTCATTCATTTTTTTTAATTCTTGAAATAATTGTATTACCTCATTATAGAAATTATTTCAAAATTTTGATGATTTCTTCGAAACGCATTATAATCAGATAATTACTATTAAATTAATATTGATATAATATACCATTTACATTCACGACTTATTAATCACATTTGTAGATTGACAACAAACAAATAAATTGCAAAGAATTCGTGATCATAAAATTGCTGCAAAATTCAATAATATTTCGTCATATAAAATAGATGTAAAACTTTATTAGAAAATTTTGTTTAATTTCAGAGAGTCTACTATCTCTCTTTGGAGTATTACATGGGTAGATCGCTGCAGAATACGATGATAAATTTAGGAATTCAAGGAGCCTGCGACGAGGCTATGTACCAGGTAATTTGTTTAAAAAAAAAAAAAAAAACTTTATTAACTAGAACCACAAATATTATGATCGACTAATGAATCGTCCCGTCAGATGGGACTGGACATCGAAGAGCTCGAAGAATTGGAGGAGGATGCTGGTTTGGGAAACGGAGGATTGGGTCGTTTGGCCGCTTGTTTCCTCGACAGCATGGCCACTCTCGGTTTGGCGGCTTATGGTTACGGTATTCGTTATGAATACGGTATATTCGCGCAAAAAATTAAAAACGGCGAACAAATGGAGGAACCTGATGATTGGCTCAGGTATGGAAATCCTTGGGAAAAGGCTAGACCCGAATTTATGCTTCCGGTGAATTTTTATGGACACGTTATCGACACACCAGAGGGCAAAAAGTGGGTAAACACGCAGGTATGTCAAAACATTGATGTGCAATTAAAATTTTTTTTTAAAATTCATCGAACTACTAGATTTTATTATTTTTTGGTATTTTGTTAAAAAAAATGATTTCTGTCATTCATTTTTTTTTAAATATTACATTCAGTATGATATTGATCACATTAATTGTGATAAAAAAGTGTTACTATTTTTATACCGTTTAAATTTCGAAAAAGTCATTATTTTATAAATTAATTTTATCATTTTGTTTTTCCAAGGTCGTTTTTGCCATGCCCTACGACAATCCCATTCCCGGCTACAAGAACAACGTCGTTAACACTCTGAGACTATGGTCAGCTAAATCGCCGATTGAGTTTGACCTCAAATTCTGTAAGTCCATCCAAAAATAATAAAAATTCGTTATTACAATAATTTTAATCGACTAATCTTGTGTTTTTTTTTTTTATTATGTTTTTGCAGTTAACGACGGTGATTACATTCAGGCTGTGTTTGATCGTAATTTGGCCGAAAATATCAGTCGAGTTCTCTATCCGAACGACAACTTTTTCGAGGGCAAAGAATTGCGTCTCAAGCAAGAATACTTTATGGTAGCGGCTACACTTCAAGACATTATAAGACGTTACAAATCGAGCAAATTTGGCTCGCGCGATCATCACAGAACGGATTTCGATGCTTTTCCGGATAAAGTAGCGATTCAGTTAAATGACACTCATCCATCGCTCGCTATACCGGAATTAATGAGAATTCTCCTCGATGTCGAGGGTTTGCCGTGGGAAAAAGTACGAAATGATATAATTTTTTTCGAAATTCTCTTCAATGTTTTGACATAATTTTTAACGATTAATATACATTTTTTTTTCAACTTAAGGCCTGGGAAATAACTACTCGAACTTGTGCCTATACAAATCACACCGTTCTTCCTGAGGCTCTCGAACGTTGGCCAACTAGCATGCTCGAGAGTATTCTACCGAGACACTTGCAAATTATTTATCATATTAACTTCCTTCATCTGCAAGAGGTTGGTGCAAGATATCCCGGTGATTTTGATCGTTTGAGGCGCATGTCACTCGTCGAGGAGGACGGAGAAAAGAGGATTAATATGGCACACTTGTCGATCGTTGGTAGTCATGCGATAAACGGTGTCGCGAGAATTCATTCCGAAATTCTCAAGGAGAGTGTGTAAGTGTGTTTTCTTTTAAGGTCTGGTATCTTAAGCCGATTTTCATGTCTTTTTTGGAGGGCGTTTTTTGTAGGAAAATAAAAATGAATCGTTTTGGATATTTAGGATGTTTTTATTTACATATTAAAGATACAAAAAAAAATTTTTTGGAAAAAATGTAATAGTTTATTATTATTATTATTATTATTGATCGAAGTTGGCACCTCGAAGTTGGCAGCCCGGGTCCTAACTTTTTTTCTACCGAACCGATTGCTTTCAAATTTTAACAGGCTACTCTACACACTTATAGTTCTCGTCGGAACTACCGCCAAATTTGTTCACCCCTAACTTTTTATTTTACAACCCCTTCTTTGCTAAAGTCCTCTTATTTTAGCAAAGAAAGGGTTGTAAAATAAAAAGTTGGGGGTGAAAAAATTTCTCGGTAGTTCCGACGAGAACTATAAGTGTGTAGAGTAGCCTGTTAAAATTTGAAAGCAATCGGTTCGGTAGAAAAAAAGCTAGGACCCGGGCTGCCAACTTCGAGGTACCAACTTCGATCAATAATAATAAACTATTAAATTTTTTCAAAAAAATTTGTTTTTGTATCTTTAATATGTAAATAAAAACATCCTAAATATCCAAAACGATTCATTTTTATTTTCCTACAAAAAAACGCCCTCCAAAAAAGACATGAAAATCGGCTTAAGTTACCAGACAACTACCGTAAGCGTTAAAGGAGAATTTTCTTTTGAGAATGTTTTGCGTATTATATTAACCAACCAAAAATGAGTTTCGATGAGAATTTGCAGTACTTTGAGTTGAGTTGAGTTTGAGTATTATATTGAAAATACTGGGAAATGCTTTTAAATTAATAATAATGCCATAAAGTTATTTATAAATTATTTATCAAATTAAATTTGCTGATATTTTTTTTAAATACGTACGAATTTTTCTATAGTTTTCTCGTATTTTCGAAAATCTCGCTTTATCCCTTTTTCGAGAATTTTCAAAAGCTGCTTTCGTAAAACTATTTGTTCAATAATCCTGAAACTTCTCTTGCGTTTAATACGGAGCGTGCAAACGAAAATATTTGCAAAATTCGAAATATTTAGAAATATTAATGTTAAAAAACTGAAAAATAGATAGAAAATTCTTAAAAAAATGTACTGACGAATTTTCGTACAATCATTTTTAAGGTTCTTTTTATTAATCACTTTTCTGCATTATTTTTATCGAAATCCAATGTTCTAAATATCTTAAATACGGTTAATTTTTTTTCTTCACATTATCATCGTACCGCAAAGTACTGAGATTTTCATCGAAGAAAACTTTTCGTTGACACAATTTATGAATTTTTAAAAATAATTGTTCAACTGCCGAATAAAAGTAACGATTTTCAAAAGAATATCATCAACAGTATTTCTGGAATGTTTTAGTGATTAGAGAAATTTCAGAAATGCATTGATTTCATTAATCATAAACAAAAAAATTCTATCAAATTTTAAACAACATTCAGCGTCTCGATTTTGCAATCTAATTAAATTTTTTTTTTTCATCGTAGATTCCGCGATTTCTACGAAATGTCACCAGACAAATTCCAGAACAAAACCAATGGAATAACTCCGAGGAGATGGTTGCTGTTGTGCAATCCAAATCTCTCGGACGTTATCGAGGAGGTAAATTAATTTTTTTAACACTAAACGTACCAGCACATAAGGGGTCATTTGACTCCTTATGAAATAAACGGTGATTGTTAGAAAGAAATTCTTGATTATTAAAGGAAATAATTCGTAACATAACTTCTAATTTCTAGTAAAATAATCAAACAAGTTTACAGAAAGTCAGATGAGCGAAAGAAATAACAATGAATGTACGAATTTAAAGTAAATTTTGAAAGGGGTCATTTGACCCCCGCTTGGTAAATTTAGTGTCAAACTCCGAACCGATACCTAAGTTTTTTTTTATCGTAATTAATCAGAGCATAATATCAATGGCTATTTTTTTTTTTTACAGAAAATCGGAAGCAACTGGACGGTTCATCTCGAGCAGCTTACAGCTCTGAAAAAGTGGGCTAAAGATCCGTCATTTCAGCGAAGTATCGTGAAAGTCAAGCAGGAGAACAAATTACGTCTCGTTGAAATGCTCTACACTGATTATGGCGTAAGAGTAAATCCAGCCTCGATCTTCGATATCCAGGTGAGAAATTTCGTTATAAGAATCGTGCATTCTTGTAAAAAAGAACTCCTTCTTCTCTTTAAGGGAGAACACCACTGTGACCCCCTGTTTTTTTTCACATTTTTCAAGAATTTTTTTTTGTGGGAAAAAAAAGAGATATTCGAAACATTTTTTTGGGTTTTGTTCCTTGTTTATTAATGTATCAAAAAACATTTTTTTCACATTTTTCACGCCGCATGGTGGCGCTGGGGAAGCTCTCGCGTCAGGTGCTGTTATTTCCGCGGCACGCAGCAGAACTCCCTTCAACGTCGATCTGAAAAAAAATACCGAGTGTTTTCGTTAATATTATGATATTTTGAAGAGAAGTACACAGGGATTTGGAAAAATATTGTTTTAAAAACAATAGGCACGCCTTTGAAATTAAAGTTAATTTCCAAGGCGTGCCTATTTTTTTGAAAATGGCTTACAACAATAGAACGAGTCGGAATTTTCATTAAAAATTTTGGGAACATATTTTTCGATAGTTTTACTAACAATTTATAAAATAAAAAAAAATCGATTTTTTGAATCGACTAACCCTATTTCCCCCCTTAAATCGTCCTATATCTGTAAGAGAGTTAAAATATTTTTTTTTGTTTTCTTCAACAAGGTCAAACGTATTCACGAGTATAAACGTCAGTTGCTCAATTGTCTGCACATAATCACGCTCTACAATCGAATAAAGAAAAATCCATCGGCGCCGTTCGTACCGAGAACCGTGATGATCGGTGGAAAAGCAGCGCCCGGTTATCTTCTCGCGAAAAAAATCATTAAGTTGATCTGCAGCGTGGGTAATGTCGTCAACAACGATCCCATTGTCGGCGACAAGCTCAAAGTTATTTATCTAGAAAATTATCGAGTAACACTCGCCGAAAAGATCATTCCCGCTGCCGATCTCAGCGAACAGATCTCGACAGCCGGTACCGAGGCTTCTGGCACTGGTAACATGAAATTTATGGTAAGTTGCATTTTTTTTATGCGGTTTAAAAACAAAATGAATTAATTTTATTCCGCTTTGTTTTTCATGAAAATAATTTTTTTCCTTTTCTGGTGGAAACTCGACTGTTAACGAATTGGATAATTGATTGAAATATTTCTGTAACGAATTATTACAGTTGAACGGTGCCCTGACGATTGGTACTCTGGACGGTGCAAACGTCGAAATGGCCGAGGAAATGGGCAACGATAATATCTTTATTTTTGGTATGACCGTCGACGAGGTCGAGGCTCTCAAGAAAAAGGGTTACAACGCCTGGGATTATTATAACAAATTGCCCGAGGCAAAACAGTGCATCGATCAGATTCAGGGTGGTTTCTTCAGTCCGAACAATCCCGACGAGTTCAAAGACATCACCGATGTACTTATGAAGTGGGACAGATTCTTCCTTCTCGCCGATTACGAGAGTTACATCAAGACTCAGGATCGCGTGAGCCAAGTTTATCAGGTCAGTTAAAAAAGAAAAGAACAAAAATTCCAAAAAAATTTACACAGATGTTACAGTAGAAAGAGCTTATTAAATAGGGTAAAAATAATTTTTCTCAAGCAATATGGTGAAATACAAATTTACTGATAAAAAAAAATCAAAATGTCACTCTAAAATGTCGAATTTTTGTCTGTCATACAGGACGAAAACAAATGGATAGAAATGGCGATTCACAATATCGCCTCATCCGGAAAATTCTCCTCTGATCGAACGATCGAGGATTACGCGCGCGACATTTGGGACGTTAAACCCAATTGGCAAGCACTTCCGGATCCTCACGAACCTCGCGACATTTAGATGAGAAAAAATATTATCCAGCGCAAATAAAAATACTCTAGAAAGTATTTGCTAATTGTTGTTAAATGCTCTCTCGCTCTCGTTGTTTCTTCGACCGATGCCAATGGGCGACGGCACGAAAAAGTTTCGAATGTTATTTTGATGTTACGTAAGTGGAAAAAAAAAAAGAAATTTGAAAGCCCGTGAAACCTAACTTTTGCAATCGGATGAACAAGCACGATATGGTGTTAATCAAGAGGCTATTATTGTCTCTCGTCAAACTATATATTAAAAAAAAACAATCTATAGTACACAGAGTTCGCGAACACAGACTCTCAAACTCTCATCTTGCAAATTTGTTACAAGGTGTATGAAGTTTGCCGGAATAATCCGATTAAAGAGAAGAAAAAAAACGACTGTACAATTACATCAATGGTCCATCGCAAATCGTGATAGATTTGTTGATCCGTCGCGTTTTTTCTTTCTTTCTTTTTTATCAAACTGCCATCTTTCATAGGCAATGCAAAAAAAAAATTGCATACATCTCCCAACGATAACGAAGAGCTCTCTATCGAAATCTCAAAAGTTCATACAGACTACTAATCGATATATATTTTTTTAATGATCAAACATATATGTACAGGCAAACAAAAAAATCGAAGAAATTACCTCTAGCCACTATATTTACGACTCCGATCAACAATCTGTTTTATCACAAATATTATTCGTCGTTGTCAATTATATAAAGAAGATAATAACGAAAAATCTTTTAGGCAATTGTGCAAGTCCGAAATTTAAATATTTTATATAGGGCGTAGGAAATATATATATTATTACTCGTTGTTTAATCTTCGATCGATCGTTTATCTAAATCCTGTTTCGTCTCTTAATTATCGCGAAATTAATCATCAGATTATTATCAGTCTCCGTGATTGTAGAAAATTTTACGATCGTTAATTATCATGGGTAAAAAATAAATGAGTTGTTTTTATCGATAGTTTATTGATTTTTTATTTGTTTAATAAAAATCCACTTTCCTCAAATATAATGACAAGGTTTTTGAGCTCTTCGCGTACGGGAGCTCTTTCAGATGCGAATTCGTGGGCCAGGACCCTCGCGACGTCGAAATTTCATACTCAAAAACTTTGAAACGTGACATCAGAAAAATATGAGCCAAAGTTTATTTTAAAACCGCAAAATTTTATATTCTTGCCCGTTCGTCCAATATAAATTGATGATTTACCGAAAGTTTGGAGATCGTGAAATCATGTATTTTGTTTATAACGTAAAAATTATATGAAACCCTAATTTATTTTCTTCGCCATTCGATAAATAAGATCTTGAAATACTTTCACGAATTTTATTTAGTTTTTTTGAGAAATTTTCGTTCGAATGATAAAATGATTGTTTCAATTATCCATCAACTGAAATATATTAAAGATGATTAAAAAAATATTGTACTTCATGAAATTAAGTGTTGACATCATATTTTTTATAGAATTTTTTTGATTCGTGAAATATTAGACATTTTTTTCCAATACAGCAATTTTAATATCATTATCCGCATGTTAAGGGTTGAAGGAGGGTGCGTTTCGATTTTAAGGAAGAAAAACGTAAAATATCATTTTTTTCTTCTTTCCCAGAGTGTCCCCCTAACCCAACAGTACGAATTAATTCTCGAATACTGTTTTGATTTTGTAAACTTCCAATTCAATGATTTATTGCTGCAGGCAATGTTAGATAGCGTCTATGACATAATAAGGCGATTTTTTTTTCGACTTTTTTTTTTTTCAGTCCCCACCCGAAATTTTGTTGGATATGTCGAAAACGAAATTCCCTGAAAGTTACAGCCCTTAATACTATAACTCAGCCGCATTTTTTGCTATCACATTGTTCTTGGTTTCGATTTACTCAGAATAGAACAATCTAAAAAAGTGCCTTTTGCGGCGAAAGTGTAAATTGTACTGGTGAGTTGGTACGGCTCACTGAAGTTGATTTTTACCCAAAATTCTCGTTTTTTTGCTGTTATCTCCGAAACAATTAACTTTACGAAAAAAATTTAAATGAAAAATTTGTTGGAAATTTAATTTCCTACTACTCATAAGTTAAAGTTCTTTATACTACTCATAAGTTAAAGTTCAATATCTCAAGAATTATTAACCTAAGCAATTGGGTCGATAGGACCTTTTTTGTAGGAAATTTAATTTCCAACAAATTGTTCATTTACATTTTTTTCGTAAAGTTAATTGTTTAGGAGATAACAGCAAAGAAACGAGAATTTTAGGTAAAAATCAACTTCAGTGACCCGTACCAACTCGCCATTACAATTTACACTTTCACCGCAGAAGGCACTTTTTTAGATTGTTTTATTCTGAGTAAATCGAAACCAAGAACAATATGATAGCATAAAATGCGGCTGAGTTATAGAAATTTGAAAAAAAAAAAAATTCGATTTACGTATATTTTGGATGGAAAATCTTCTCACGCTTTGGGAAAGTACTTAGAATTAATATTAAGGGCTGTAACTGTCAGGGAATTTCTTTTTCGACATATCCTACAAAATTTCGGGTGGGGACTGAAAAAAAAAATAGTCGAAAAAAAAAATCGCCCTAATGACATAAGATATATGGAATGTCGATGAAATTTACTGTAAAAATAAAGATGTATACAGTTTCAATGATTTTGAACATATTATCCTTTAGAAATTGGAAATTTGAATGAATTTTATCATAAAGATGTTCCAAATAATGTTTAAAACGTTACTTGACGTTGTTTACAGTAATAATACAGTGATTTAGAAATTTACAGCGTTAAAAACAGACTATTTCACTTAATCCAGTTTTAATTCAATGGCTCGTGTGTGTGGAAATTGCCGGTTATCCATTATATTATATCTGCGACAAATAATATACGCTCCAAGTCTCGTATTATCGTATGATCGGCGTAATAAATCTTTGGTGACGAAGCCGACGAGTGTTGTGACCAGTTATTGGCACATGTACAATCGTAAGAACAAGCTATCGGAGAGCTCGCACTTGGTACGTTAGAACAGTAGGTGAGTGTGCATTTGCAACGACGTTCACCCTATCTCGTGAGCTCTTTTTATATTCTGCCCCGTAGCAAACACAATCATATCGATGGTTTCGACGCTGAAAAACGTCGTTGACAGAAGAGAAGAGGCTCTCAAGAAATTTCAATTCTTCGATACGTTAGCACAGCCATTGGTGAGTGGGATTTGGAATTTTTTTTTTTTCCAGTTCAATTGTTCGAACATGGTTGGAACGTGAACGACGTGTCGTTGGTTCGATATTTTGCAGTATTCTCACTGATTCTCACCACTCGACCATTCGGATACGAGATTATTACTGTGTGGTTATAAAACTTACGTCGGCTAATTCCGTTTATTCTCGGGTTAACTCGTATGCGGTTGTACAGTCACTGATGGTACAGTCAGTCGCGTATTATGTGTGAATATTAAAAAAGCACTGGGATGTCCGGTATTGAATTTAGCGGGAAATCGCTTAAGTTGTTGAATTTTGAGAATTTGAATATTTTTTTTCAAACGACTGTTAATGATCCAATTCTAACAGATTATGAGTCATCGTTCTAAAACTTTATGCGTACAAATGTCAGGGGATCAAGATTTCCGATATCGAATTTAGGGAAAATTACTTAAGGTAGTAGTCTGGTAACTTAAGCCGATTTTCATGTCTTTTTTGGAGGGCGTTTTTTTGTAGGAAAATAAAAATGAATCGTTTTGAATATTTAGGATGTTTTTATCTACATATTAAAGATACAAAAAAAAAATTTTTTGAAAAAATATAATAGCTTATTATTATTATTATTATTATTGATCGAAGTTGGCACCTCGAAGTTGGCAGCCCGGGTCCTAACTTTTTTTCTACCGAACCGATTGCTACCAAATTTTAACAGGCTACTCTACACACTTATAGTTCTCATCGGAACTACCAAGAAATTTTTTCACCCCTAACTTTTTATTTTACAACCCCTTCTTTGCTAAAATAAAAGGACTTTAGCAAAGAAGGGGTTGTAAAATAAAAAGTTAGGGGTGAAAAAATTTCTCGGTGGTTCCGACAAGAACTATAATTGTGTAGAGTAGCCTGTTAAAATTTGAAAGCAATCGGTT
This sequence comes from Oxytorus armatus, assembly GCA_958009045.1. Lineage (NCBI taxonomy): Eukaryota > Metazoa > Arthropoda > Insecta > Hymenoptera > Ichneumonidae > Oxytorus > Oxytorus armatus. Next base: position 12,837,258 of record OY253746.1, on the reverse strand, counting down.
CGGTAGAAAAAAAGTTAGGACCCGGGCTGCCAACTTCGAGGTGCCAACTTCGATCAATAATAATAATAATAATAAACTATTAAATTTGTTCAAACATTTTTTTTTCTATCTTTAATATGTAAATGAAAACATCCTAAATATCCAAAACGATTCATTTTTATTTTCCTACAAAAAACGCCCTCCAAAAAAGACATGAAAATCGGCGTAAATTACCAGAAGTTACCTTAAGAAGTTATACGCAGTCAGGAGACCGAAAAAAGGCGATTTTTCAAGAATTTTTCCTGGAAAGGAATTTGAATTTATCAATGTAAAAATTTATATACGTATTGTGTGAACTTTTAACTTTATTTTTATATTTTTTATTTCTACAAAGAATTATTTTTAAAGCTGCTATAGCCGATCTCCGGGAGCTCCTCTCAAAAAAGGTGTCTGGCGGTGAGCACGATATCTCCGGTTTGGATTATCCAAAATAAAAAAAACCAAAAAGATTCTATTAGTGGATAGATAAATCTAGGTATTGATCGAAGGAATAGTTGAAATTTTGATTTTTGACAAAATGGCGGCTCCAAAAAGAAAAAATTCCAATTTTCGACCAAAATTTTTTCGTTGAAATGTTTAAAAAAAATAGAAATAATTATCGGCAATCTTATTCCTTCGATCAATACCTGAAGAATGTATCTGAGAAGGTTGTGTTAAAATTGCAGACCGATCGGTTGAGCCGTTTTTGTGAAATCGTACTCACCGACTTTGAAAGCACCGTTTTGAGAAAAACGCGTTCAAAGTTTAGACCGCCTACTTTGTAACGCTCCGATCGTCCTTACAAATCTGTATGTATCTCCAAGAATATTTGGCGGATCGATTTGAAATTTTCAGAGAATATACTCAAATATACGTACATTACGAAAATGCAATAAAAAAAATCGATTTTTTGAAATGTCCAACTGCGTGGTATTCACTTTTTATGACAATTTGAATTTTTCAAAAAGTGCTCTTTAATGCTCTAACTCAAACAAATTTTTACTCATCGATTTTAATCTTTATGGAGACAAAGATCAGGGGATCAGGATGTTTGGTATTGAATTAGACGAGAATTGCTTAAGGCGTTATACGCAGTCAGGAGACCGAAAAAAAGCGATTTTTTAAGAATTTTTCCTGGAAAGACATTTCAATTCATTAACGTAAAAATTTATATACATATTGTGGTAACTTTTAACTTTATTTTCATATTTTTTATTTGTAAAAATAATTATTTTTAAAGCTGCTCTAGCCGATCACCGAAAGCTCCTCTAAAAAAAAGGCGTCTCGCGGTGCGCACGATATCTCTGGATTGGATCATTTAAAATGAAAAAAAAACAAAAAAGATTTCGTTAATATAAGGTATTATCTAGCATTTAATCGAAGGAATAAGCAAAATATTAATTTTTAACAAAATGGCGGCTTCTCAAAAAAATGTCAATTTTCAATAAAGATTTTGGCTTTAAATTGTTTATACAATGGGAAATATTTATCGGCGAGGAAAAACCTTCGATTAATCACTAAAAAATATATTTATAAAGCTTGTGTAAAAATTTCAGACTGATCGGTTTAGCCGTTTTTGAGCAATTTTACTCACCGATTTTAAAAACACAACTTTGAGAAAAACGCATTCAAACTTACGATGCTACTTTCAAACGCTCCGAGACGTCTTTACAAATATGCGTGTAACTTCGACAATATTTGTCGGATTGACATGAAATTTTCTGTGTATATACTTAAATATATGTACATTACGAAAATGAAATGAAAAAAAAATTCTTCTGAAAACCCTGACTGCGTATAACCCCTTGAATTGTCGAATTTTTACAAAAAATGTATTTTTGTTAAATATCGCTGAATGCTCTAACGCGAATTTTTAGCCATCGAGCTAAATTTATGAGTAAGCACTGTGCAAGTTTAAATTTAGAGCTTCTTTCTTCATTCATTCAATTATTTTGCTCGACTAAAAAAAAAATAACTATTTGAATTACGTAAATTAATTTACAAAGCAAGTTACTTTAATTTTGTTTTTTTTTTTAAGAAAATTTCAGCTCGTCGTTTATTCGCATAAAAACAAACGAGACTCTGGCAATCTCATATTTACTCGGCAGTCAAAATCTAACAAAAATAATTAGTGGTCCCGGTTCGCAAGCGCGACCGACGAATTTTCGTTCTCGAATGTCGGACGGAGGCTCAAAACGAATAAACTTTCTCGCAGCCGGTGAAACGATCATCCGTGAGTTACTAAATATATTTCCTGAAAAGACTAATTTTTATTATTTTTTATTTTTTTTTCAATCGGAAAAAAAAATGTTAAACGACTGTTCCATTGGGAGAAAGTATTGTATTTTTTTTTGTCATGAGCTCGAACGAAAACAGTGGTCGTATGTAGTCGGCTGTTAAGTTGACTAAAGGAAGTTTTGGCGATGATAGGCCAGTTTCGTGTTCGTTTATAATGGGAGTGATCTGCGGGAAAGTGAGGCTGGTAACATCCGGTGAGCAAGGAATGATGAAAATTAGGAAGAAATTTCGTTACACGGATTTTAATCACGACTTTGACGGCTATCTATGTACGAATAAGGGTAGCCTCAATGGGATGTTTCGACGAAAATATATTTTAACGATTTATCGAACGAGCAAATAAATGTTTGTGTTGCAGAATGTGTCGCAGCAGTCGGCGATACAGATACAATTGAAACCAACATCAGCTGTCATCGTGACGGGTTATCTTTCTGATCAAATTTCCGCGTAAATATCATTATCGTCATTTATTGAAATGAAATAAAATTTAATTAATTTTTTCCCCCCCGATAACTTGATCTTTTTTTTGTCAATTTATATTTTGCTTTTTTTATTTCCTTCTTTCTCGAACGTACGATCTTGTAATCGATGTTTTCGTTTTTCGTTTCCAATCAATTTCCGCAGATTCGCCATAAATCTTACGTGCAAAATACCCGGAAATGTGGCTCTACACTTTAATCCCCGTTTGGACCGAGGCTACGTCGTTAGAAATTCAAAATCTCGTAATTCCTGGGAGAACGAGGAAACGTGTTCGCCGGCAGTCGCGAGTTCAGCAATTTTCGAGCGAAACGCCTATTTCCATATTATAATTTTTTGCACAGCAAACGAATTTCTCGTGAGTCTAGAGAAAAAGTTTTTTTTTATTTCAGCGGTATAGCCACGGTAGCGGGTACATGTGCACGTTTAACAATTTTTTTTTGTACGAAAAAGTAATTTATTTATAAAACTAATTACACATCTATTTAGTATAAATATCAAGCTAATAAAAAATATTTTTTTTGTTTTTTTTTTGTTACACAAAATGGCCGACTACCGCTATTTGCTTTTGGTATGTTTTTTTTGAGGCACTCAGCGGCGTGACATTTGGCATCCGAAATTTTTGACCTACAACAAAGAAAAAAAATTCTCGTTAATCTATATCAGAATACCTAGAAAAGTACGTACGGAATTTGAAAAATATTGTTTTATTCGAATATTGTAAGCATTCGAACGTAAACGGTGAATTTCCAGTGAAAAATTTCGTATAAAACTGCTCATAAAATGGAAAGTTTTTAATTAATCAGGAATTCCGCACGTACTTCTCTAGGTATTCTGATGCAGATTAACGAGAATTATTTTTTTTTCTGCTAGGTCAAAAATTGTGGTTGCCAAATGTCACGCCGCGAACCGTCGCAAAAAAAAAGATACCAAAATCAAATAGCAGTAATCGGCCATTTTGTGCAACAAAAAAAATATTTTTTATTAGCTTAATATTTATACTAAATAGATGTGTAATTAGTTTTATAGATAAATTACTTTTGCATATAAAAAAAATTGTTGAATGTGCTCATGATTTTTTACCCGCTACCGTGGCCATATCCATTAATTGATCTTCCAAAATAATTAAAAATTCGATAACAAGTGTATTTTGATGTTTTGTTAAAATTATTATTATTATTATTTTTCAGATAGCCGTGAACGGTGAACACTTTTGCGAATTTCATTACAGACTGCCGTTGGAAACGATAGAATCGTTGGAATTTGTCGGCGGTATAGAGGACGTGAAAACACGTTTGACGATACTTCACATTTATCCGGATCCAAAGATCTGCAAACCATGGAGACATTTAAAGCTCAATGAACAAAAACCCGTTGTCGAAAATCTCGTAAGAATCGTGACATTTCACAAATCTCGCTTTGTCACCGTTTTTTTCTTTCATTTTGCTCAATGTTATTCTAACAAAGATATTAATTCGACACGTTTCATGAATTATTTCAAGGATGTACCAGTTGCCGTATCGATCGATCAGGAATTTCGTCATGGAGCGCGGATTTTCATCAAAGGACGACTCAAGCTACTTCCACACTCGTAAGTACAGAACTCAAATCGTCACAATTACGGCAAAAGGCTGAGAAATACAAATTCAAATTTGCATAATTTTAAATATTATTTACACGAAAAAACTTACGTTAAATTTGATAATTTTTTCCTACTCACACAAACTCTTCAATTCTACGGAATTATTAATTTAACTTGATTATTGACGCTCTCTTTCGATGTAAAAGAAAAATCACTTTCTTTCCAGATTCTACGTTAATTTGCAAAAGGGTGAAATGATATATCCACATCCGGAAATCGCATTGCATCTAAATCCACGATTTCAGTACGGTAGTCGACCTGCCTGCGTTGTCATGAATTGTTGGGCCGAGGGAACTTGGAGCAACGAGGAGAGACACGAGGGTCAATTATCCTGGGGTCCAGGACGTGATTTTTTATTAACGTAATAATATCTCTCTCGTTCTCTGAAACACTTCACGTGATCAAGTTGCAATTTACGTGCAACAAAATAAAGAGTTAACTCCTGTTTTCTTTGTGCTCAGTATACGGTGCGAGTACGAGGGCTACGTGATATGGCTCGGTGACAAGATGATCGGTGAATTTAAGCATCGACTGCAACCAACAATCGTCGATACACTGAAAATAACCGGTGACGTAGTTCTCTATGAGATTGCCATGAGCTACGCGTGATATTAATTTTCTTATTTTTTTTTCCTTCACATCGCGCAAATAACGAACGATTTCATTCCAAGAGTACATTTTCTCTATCTCTCTCAAGTCAAGTTTCTTCAAGCTTCTCAATCTCCATTACAGGGTGGAGAATTTTTTTTATACATATATACATACATATATATATATATATATATATACATTTATTTATTTGATATGTACTCGAGGAATGCGTCGCGTCGTTTTGTGTACCATGTGGATACTCCGTTTACACTATTCTTCCTCGTCCTTATACAACGCGAAGCCCTTTTGCCACGAGTTGTGAATATTATTTTAGAAAATAAAATACTACGTAAAATATATTGCTTCACAGATTATCGATTGTCGTAGAGAGATTTGTCTGTTATCTTTTGAAATTGTCAACAGGCTATGTTGAATATCGTAAAAGAAGGCAATGAAAAAAAAAAAAATAGCAAATACCATTGGAAAATGACATATTTCGTAAAATATTTATTACGTCGTAAATACTAGAAGGAGATTTTTTTCCCAACGACTGAGATGCTCTCCACGAATATCGTAGAGTGCGAAATAAAAAATGATCTGTTACACGACAAAATACTTCGGAAAATATTTAATTATAGTAAATTAATTCCGGGAGGAAAAGAGGATGTTTTTTTTTCAAGCGAGACAGATCATAGCCATTATCGCAAATATCGTGGAAAATAAAAAAAATGCTAATCTATCGATAGCTGTAGAAGCGAGAATCCATTCCAATTGTGCTGTGCTTGTCGTCGGTATAATTATACTTTCTCGCTCGCCGTTTTCCGAAGAATTTGAGAACAGCAAATTCGATTGTCGATAAGTATTTCCATCGGAACTTTGATTCTCACGCAATTCCTGCTCGCCTGTTGGTTTTTGCGAACCGATCTGTATGAGAATTGTTTATTGAAAGAATTGGGTTTTTTTAAAATTAATATTAAAAATCCATGTTCTAATGATGCTGTTATAGGCTAGATTATTTCGAACTAACCACTTCTATGTGATCGACGAGACCCAAGTATTGTCCGAATCTTCCGAACAGTAGTTTCTTAATGCGACGAGGAAGCGGTCGACAGTGAGGACGACGCGACAAGTTTATAACGGAAACCGATATTATCAGCGATATCGTAACGAGATGTAGGCAGCCACTGTAGAAACATACTGAAAGATAATTGTTGACAATAAATACTATGCATTCCAACTCCTGTTTTTAATTAATTTCATTAAATAGGAAGGGTCATACGTAAAAATCCGCAAGGGTATACGTCGAAACACAAATAATAATAATAATAATAATAATAATAATAACGTCTCGCTTCCATTAATATTTCTTACTCAAAAGTGGTGGTTTTCCGGACAGGGGTGGCACTTTGTGACCGAGATATATCAAAAATATCGATATTATCAGTGCCGTGCAACCGCACAATGTCACCTTTTCGGTGCTCTGCGGCGGTAACCAGAAGATGACCAGTGTCAAAAAGACGATCGCTGAATAAGATTTTGAAAAAGAATGATGTGAAGAAAAGATGATTTAATAATTCAAAAAAACATCAAATTGTGCAACGTCGTTGTTAGTGTACAGTGGGTCAAAAAAGTATTCATACACCTTGTTTTTTTGCGATAACTTTATAACCATAAGCGATACGCAAAGAAAGCGAATTTTATTTAATAGTACATCAGGTACAGAGATAAACTGCAAATGGAGAATTTTTTCCCAGGAATAATAGAAGAATTATTCAAAAAAAACCTCGATAAGCTGCTAAACCTGGATATTCACTCACGGACGGTCTGACCTCTGCGTACAATGTAAACAAGTCTTCGCTTACACAATGGTTTTGACCTATTCCATGCGGTAGTAGATCTTCAAGCTCTGAACAGACATGATGGCAAAAAAAAGCGAAATATCAATATCCATACGAGATAGAGTGATATTTCTTCGGAAACGCGGTGAAAGTTATCGAAGAATTAGTAAAGAACTAAATCTAAGTTTCGCAACAGTGCAATATATAATAAAAAAATACGAAAGAAGAAACAGCACAGAAAATAAGCCACAAACTGGTCGACCGAGAATACTAACGGTACGAGAGCGTCGGAGTATTGTTACAGAGGCTACAAAAAAACCGTTCACAGGTGCTCGCAGTTTAGCGAATGATGTCGCGTCAACATCGGGGAAGAGCGTGTGTCCCCAGACTATTCGAAACGTTTTGCATTCTGCCCAAATATACGGCGGAACTGCCCGCAAAAAACCATTAATTAATAATATAAATCGAGAAAAACGTTTAGGTTCCGCAAAAACCTACGTAAAAAAATCTATAGAATTTTGGAAACGTGTCGTATTCTCGGATGAATCGAAGTTTAACATCTTCGGGTCCGATGGAAAAAAATTCGTCTGGCGGAAACCAAATACCGAGCTCCGGCAGAAAAATGTAATACCGACTGTAAAGCACGGCGGAGGAAGCGTCGTGGTTTGGGGCTGTATGCGATATTATGGCGTTGGTAATCTGGCTTTTATAGATGGTACAATGAATGACCAGAAGTATATCGACGTGTTGCGCAGCAATTTCAAAGCAAGTGTAGATAAAATGGACCTGGATGGAAATTTCTACTTCCAACAAGATAACGACCCGAAACATACTGCCATGAAAACGAGGGAATGGTTACTCTATAATGTCCGCAAACAATTGATTACACCACCACAATCTCCGGACAGCAATCCTATTGAAAATGTATGGCACTTGGTGGATGTAGAAAAAGAAAAAGAAAAATAACAAACAAATCCGATCTCCAAAGAGTGCTTTTAGAAGAATGGACGAAAATAGCAAAATAAACAACGCAAAAGCTAGTAGAATCCATGCCTAAGAGACTCGAGGCGATAATTGAAGCAAAAGGGATGCACACCAAATATTAGTTATAATTAACAACTATGATGATGTAGGTTTTCACTATAATCGTAAGTGTATGAACACTTTTTTTGCCCGAAAATTTTCGTTTTTGAGCATAATTCTTCTATTATTCCTGGGAAAAATTCTCCATTTGCAGTTTATCTCTGCACCTGATGTACTATTAAATAAAATTGGCTTTTTTTGCCTATCGCTTATGTCTATAAAGTTATCGCAAAAAAACAAGGCGTATGAATACTTTTTTGACCCTGCAGTACTGCAGGGTCAAAAAAGTGCAGTCTCTGCACTTTTTGTATGTGCAGTCTCGACCAAATTTAGATTCAATGCACATTGCAAGAAAGTCATGAATTTTGGATGTGTTTATGGAAAAATGATCTATGACACTTTTAGATTTGTAATTCAATTATGAGCTTTCCAAAGATTGCCTTTTCAAGTATTCCCCAATGAGAAATCGAAAAAAAAAAACAAAAAAACATTTCGAAATATTTGGTAAACGAATTTTTTCAAACTTTTTAAAATCTATTACGTCATTAGTACAGTTTTTTTTAATAAGCGTCCTTGGTGCTTTCAATATGATTGAAAATTTGTCATCTCATTGCAAAACTCAAATAGAAACTACTCATCGAAACTAACTTTTGATTTCGACTTTATAAGTATCCTCGAGGCTGTACGAGAAATATATACAAAAAGCTTATCATCGTTATCAATTCTGGATATATTTTCGAAATCATCATTTTTTAACCCTCCCGTGATCACTGGGGGATCGAACTGACCCTAACTTTGCAGCTATGACTAAAAATTCATGATTACCAAATGAGATTTGACTCGACCTCTACTGGAAGTTTGAAAATCCCTTAGGATTAATACTTTTTTTGGATCACGAACTAAAAAACGATTTTTTTTTCCTGAAAATACCATATTTCATATGTATCATTCATCAATGTTATAAATAAAAAAACTTAAAAAATAGAAAAGAAATATTTCTTAAGTGAAAAAGTGCTTTTGTTTACATCACGACTTTTTTTTTCAACACGTTACCATTTCTCATGTAAATGCGATTGTTAAATATTCTACAATGTTCAAAGTATGTACGACAATTTTTTTGGAGCCAATTGATCCGAGACTCTTCGTACGGGAACAATTTCCAAAAGTCTAAGATAATTTTGACCCCACGTGTAAACAACGGGGAATTGGGGAAAAGTATGACCCGCGGAGGGTTAAAAGAATATTATTGTTAAAAATGAATGTTCTCGATAACCTCGGTTTAGTTGAGTTTTTTTTCACAATGTTCAGCTCATTCGCGCGTTAAATTATCATTTGAAATTAATTTTTTGTTATGTTACGTTTGATAAATCGTTAAATTTATAATTTTCGTAACTCACTGACTGCGGGTGTGACAACCGTCGCATAATAGATCGGCGAGTGTCTCTTTATCGCGATATTATAAAATATCGATACGTAACCGCGCGGATCGTGCTTTATCCGAGTACGATTTCTCGTCATTGACACTATGTCCCATTGAGAATACTGTTTCGTCCAAACGTGCTGTAATTAATTCAACAATTTTTCGTTATACCAAATCCTCGAGATTTTCACATATTCGACGAATAAACCATTGTCACTCACATCACCGTCGTACTTCATGAATTGAAGATCAATTTCGCCAATGTGATACATCCACGAGCCCAATTGTAAATAACAATGTTGCGTGTCGAACGGCCAGAAACGTAGATCGAGATCGCATATTGCGTGAAATTGTGTCGGGGGTACCCAGAGTACATTGCCATTTGGATATATCTTACAGTGAGTGTCGCCATAGTGCTCGATCGACGCACCAGCTATGCTGTATAAGTCACGAATGAAGATTTAAAAAAAAAAAATGTTCCTTTATTTTTTGGCTGTTTGAAAATTGAATGTATCTTATGTGTAGGATTAAACGTTTCTTTTGAATTAAGGACAAATTTGTTAAGTTGAAAATTTTGCAATTTGCACCTGGATCGAACGCTTTTCATTTAAGGACTCACATACCCCTGCGCGCGCTGAAAACCGAGTAAATTTGAAAAATTATTATAAAGGTTTTATGGTGAAAAAAAAATTAAACCGTTGATTTCATATTTTTTATTAACTTTTCAACTATGAGAAAAAAAATTAAATTTTTTTTTATACTAACATTATTTACACACGTTTTTCTCGAAACTATGTTTTTAGACAGTGTCAGCACGATACCTCAGTCAATTTTTTATATTTTTTAACTTTTTTTTTTTAAATCTTGATAATTATTTTCTTTATAGTTGACGAGAGGTTTTTTGATTTTTTGATTAGACAATTTTTTACAAATTATTAAACACTAATTTTTTTTTTAATGGCATACTGTAGTTTGAAATACTGTAATTTCTTTATTTTCGAAAAAAAAAAAAATATTCCCTCCGTCAGACTATTACTACTTTATTATTTCACTGGATTCTTTTTTATTTTTGTAGATTGGATAATTTTTGGTGAAGTTATAATGTCGACAAGGAGGCGCCATGCTTTTCGTCAGTAGTCCATTTATACCCGTAAAAAATAATGTTAATATATATATTTTTTTTCAATTTTTTTTCTTACAGTTGAAAAGTTAATAAAAAATGTGAATCCAACAATTTAATTTTTTTTTCACCATATAACCTCTATAATAATTTTTTCAAATCTACTCGGTTTTCAGCGCGCGCAGGGGTGTGTGAGCCCTTAAGGACAAATTTGTTAAATCGCAAATTTTGCAATTTGCAACTTGACCGAACGATTTTCATTTAAGGCCTTTGAGTGAGGAAGATGTGAGAACGGTTCAAAATGCTATAATTTTTTGCCACAATGTTTAGACGAATGATTATCAAAGTTGTTAAAAAATGTGTAACCGGACTTTGAATTTTTGTTTAGTTTGAAAAAAATTCAAACTGCAGTTAAGAGACTATAGGAATTTCAGGACTCCGCTAGGAAGCAAAACGTTTTTTTTTCGATGTCAAACAATAAACTTTACAAGTCATTAATCGAAACTATGTGGCAAAACAAAATTTATAGCGGTTTTAATTTTCGACATATTTTGCTAACTCGTTCCCCTTAATTACCGTTAACTTCATTTGATTCGAATAAAACTGATCTATGGAGAATTACAAAAAAAATCACATAAATTTATAAATTCATCTGTTATTGTTTTATTTTTATTTGCGATTCGTGACGATTCACCTGTTATACAAGAGCACATCAGGCTGCCAGACTTCGTGATTTCCCACATTAAGTTCATCCAACCCTCCGTACTTCGAGATGTTCCATTTCAGTTTAGCGTCTTGCCATTTCTTTACGACGTGTACAGATACAGATAGGATGAAACAAAAACTTCGACGACATTACAAATTGACGACTTGGATTTTTCTAAATTATTTGTATTCGAATATAATTAAAGAAAAAGTTCAAAGAAAGACCGTGATCGAAAAAAAAACGTAAGTAGTTAACCGTTAAAAATGTCAATATCAACGTTACACGTGCAAGATTAATAATCACGTCACGAAAATATTTCGTGTAATCATTTTGTAAATTCAACGAAATAAAATATTACGGACCATCTTAACCCAGGCTTGTACAACCATCGACGATCTAAAGTCATCCTGTAACCCACGATAAATTTTGTACATACGATGAAAATATATTTTTTCGTCTTTTTTGTTTAAAAATAAACCTTTGCTTTAGAATAGACTTGCCACTGTGATATCTTTTATGTTTATATCAAACTGTACGGTAGTCGTGTTAAAGTGTTGAGCCGGTCTGGCAAATTTGTCGTACTTGAGAAGTAGATCTCGCTTTAAACGATCCGTCCAAGTGTCGTTCCATGCCGGTGTGTCTACGTTTGGAAACGATATTATCCACTCAACATAAAAATTAATGATTTTTCTAAAATAAATACATCAAGAAATTTGTCCGGGACATAAGTTTGTAAAAAAAGTATTTCTAGAAATATAAAGGGTAAATTCACCAGTGAATTGATAGCTCCAAGTAAATGGACACGTTCACGTAAATTAATACATCACTCAATAAGTTCGTAGGATGACATATAGATGGCGCCACCATTGACAAATCCATATGATTTTTAGAAAGTACTAACCTCCAAACGATACGTGTGAAAATTTTATGATAATCTAACGTTTAGTTCACAAGTTACAGTGGTTTTGGTGACGCTATTTTTGTAATTTTCAAAACAATGGAAAAATCTGAATTTCATTGTGATAAAATGTTTACACGTATCATTTGAAGGTTAGTATTTCTTAAAAAACATATGGACATATTTGTCAATAGTGGCGCCATCTATATGTCATTTTACGAACTTATTGAGTGATGTGTTTTATCTATTAACAGTGATTGTAATATGGGTGTCCATTCGCTGGTAGCGTTTCTCAGGCAGTCCATTTACTGGTAATAGGCCATTCACCCTATCATTAAAACTTTTTTTTACAATCACTCGTCAAGGCGCTACCGCGTCTTTTGATAATTTTTTTATGATCTCTCGTATAGAGCAAGTTTTATTTGCATGAGACATTTTTTTAATGAAATTTTCATACCCAATCTCTTAAAATGTGGTTTCTTTAATTTTCGTAAATGTTGATATGTCGAGCAAAATTATGTTTTATCCTAACTAGAAAATTATTAAACTACGGTTAGTAGTGAATTTGATGCAAAATTGTTCAGGTTCTTGACGGTGATAAATTTTCGAACTTTTCGAAAATTAAAAACTTTCACAAATTTTGAGATATCGAACATAGATTTTTAACATTAATACCAGTATCATCGAGAGATGTTTGGTGTTTCGGTGGTTTAGATTTTATGAAATTTCGAATTTTTTAGGAATTAAAAAAGACAAATCTATGACTGTTGAAATGGAAGTGAAAAAATAGCGTGCAAATTAGAAACATTGATTCATTATTTTAACTCGCCCGCAAAGCTTTCTGCATGAGAAATTAACAATTGAAAAATGAACCAACTCGTAGAGAGGGATGAGCGAAATAAAATGATGCGAAAGTAATGTGAAAATGTCTAGTTTGCACGATTTAAAAAAAAATTAATATTCATACATTTTTTATACCATTAAAAAAAATGTGTAATTTATTTTTGAACAAATAAACATGTAGTGTGCGAAGAGTTATCGAAACAAATGATTTGGGTAGCCAACGAGCATTAGAGCGGGCTCTCGAAGAGCTCAATGAATGATTGGACGGTGCCAGGTCCTCACGAACAACAAGTGGTTAAACGGATAAACGGTCAACTCTCGCGGGTACATTGCAAGACTCGGTTTTATCCCAGATAATCTTTGTTAAATGTTACGTGCGAATGATCGCGTCGGCCGATTTTCAAGAGCGAATGTGACGAGAGATAAGTTTGAAAAATGTCATTAAACTTAGGTGATGAATTAATTATCACGATAATGCTAATTATTAATAATTACCAAGAGATGAGACGGCGTCTTGACGTCAAGTAATACAAAAAAAACTTTATTCGAGAAAGTCTATCAGACTTGCATGCAATGAAAAATTGTTTTTTATTTGATAATATTAATAACAACAATAATACGTTCTATTGGCATGAATTACTAAAAAAAAATATTGAAAAGATCGTTCATCAGGACTACCTACGATAATTTTTACTCACATCCGGTCACTAAACCGACGGTCTTACCGTCGGAAGCGATACGAGCCAAAAATACAAATGCAAATAGTCCAAAGATTGGATAGCTGATTGTTGATGTACGAAAAAAACTCATGGTTACTCGGAGATAACGTCGTTTCGACGTCGTCACACTGTCCACGTCGGAATATCACTGAGAATACTTGGGGTCACTCGTCGTTTGCAAATATATATATATATATATCGAACGAGTTCCGCAAGAGTGATGAGATGATCCGACCAATCTCGGCGCATGAAAATGGTAATGGTCCACGTATTGGAACCGTAAATAACCATTGCTACACACGCGAGAAATGCGTCGTGTCGTTGTTGTACCATGCGGATAATTACTCCGTTTATTTTATTCCGCGATCGTTGTACAACGAATAACGCCTTTTTGGCAAAAGGTGGTGTGTTATTATATCTGAAATTGAATACCGTGTAAAAAAAATGTTGCCTAAAGATTTCCGATTGTCGAAAAGAGGTGTCTTTTTCCACGGCGACAGATGACAGCTTTTATTATAAATATCGTAGACGATAAAAAAAAAAAGGAATGATAAAATATTTGTCTCCCGATGGTCAATTCTAGGGGCGAGGATTTTTTTTTACGTGAGAGATACCAAAATATTTCGTGAAATATTTCTTTAATAACAGCAAATAAATTGCGGTAGGAAAAGAGTTAATTTTTCAGACGAGACAGGTTATAACCATTATCACAAATATCGTTAAGGACGAAATAAATGCTAATCGATCGATAGCCACAGCTGCGAGAACCCATTCCAATTGAGCTGTGCTCCTCGTTGGGACAATTATATTTTCTTTGTCGTCACTTTCGGAGCAATTGGAGGACAACGAATTCGATCGCTGATAAGTATTACCATCGGCACTTTGACGTTCTCGCAATTCCTGCTCGCCTATTGATCTTTGCGAAACGATCTGTATAAATTGAAATATAAATCTATGGTTAATCGAGCTATTTTTTTCAATATTAAGATTCTAGATCCAAAATTCCTACTGTCGGGACTCAACGAACCAATTGTACATGATCGGCAAGACCTAAATATATTCCAAGTCTCCCGAAGAGCAGCTTGGTAATCCAACGAGGAAGTGGTCGACAGTGAGGATTACGCGACAAGTTTATAACGAAACTTGATATTACGAGAGATATTGTAACGATATGTAGGCAGCCACCGTAGAAACGGACTGAAAGAGATTTTTTTATAATAAATAGTATTCAGTCCAACTCCTATTGCTAATTAATTTCACCTCAATTAATTGATTCTTAATGTAATATTGATGAATCAATTAATGTCAATCCTACATTTAATAAATTCATAATGTAACGTAATGAAATTAGTTATTAATTACTCTTCCCTTTCATTTATAATTCTTACCCAGAAGTGGTGATTTTTCAAACAGGGGTGGCACTTTGTAACCGAAATATATCAAAAATATCGATATTATAAGCGCTGTGCAACCGCACAAAGTTATCTTTTCCTTAGTGTCCGGCGGTAACCAGAAGATGACCAGTATCAGAAAGACGATCGCTGAATCAAATTTGAAAAACAAGACGATTTGAAAAAAAAAGAGGATTTCAAAATACATCGAATAACGTCAGTCTCATCCCAATTTCGATTCAATGCAAATTTTGAGAAAGTCATGAATTTTGGACATGCTGGTAAAAAGGATTTATAAGACTAACGAAGGTATCACATTGATAAATCAGTTTTCTAAATGCAATTTGTCAACAATTGTAAATCGAACCAAGGGAGAAAAAATGATTTGAAAAAATTGCATGTATTCAAAGCGAATTCATAATTATATTTTGTAATTAATAATACTTTCTAAAATTTGCTAACATTTTTTTCAAGCTGCGTTATTTATCTTTGTTACTATTAGTATTGTTTCAAATCAGTGTCCTTGATATCTTCAATGAGATCAATTTTTTTTCCAGATTGATATCTCATTCCAATATACGCAAATTCTCGTCGAACTTAACTTCTGTTTACGAGTGTACGAGCATCCTCAAGGATGTATGGGAGGTATCGTAACAAAAAGCAACAAAATTCATCGCTTTTGGAAATACGCATTTGCGAAGATAGTCTTGTAGGGGCCACGTGTAAAAATTCAGGGTTACAGACCGGTTTCACAAATATATTCTCACAAAGAGTATTGAGAATACTTTTTTCCACCTAATCTATTTTTAACACAGCTTTCTTTGTCTTTCACTTTGTCCAATTTCAAGTGGTTGAACGAAATTAAATTTTTTTTCAATGTCCAGAAATTTTTCTAAAATTTTAACTAAGATTAAACAAAATTTGAAAAAATGTATACAAACAAAAAATATGCAGTGTATCACAGACATGGATAATTATAATGTATGGTGAATAAAAAAATATTTAATTCACGAAAGATTCTTAACCGTTTACTAATAACTTTTATAAATTTATCATTTTTCAACACTTGATGTTCCCAATATTTTCATTATAGTTCATTTCTGACCCTCCGATCTTTGTAATACTCGCACTGAAAGTCTGAATGAAATTAAGCTTTCAATGACATACTCTTGTCCCTTAAATTCTTGAGTTTATAATTTTCGTAACTCACTGATTGCGGGTGTGACAACTGTCACGTAATACATCGGCGAGTGTCTCCTTATCGAGAAATCGTAAAATAACGTTACGAGATTGCCGTGAGTCTTGTTGATTAAAGTACGATTGCTCGTGATTGATAATAGTTCCCATTTCGAATATGGTTGTAGCAGGTCGCCCTGTAATTGACGAGAGTTCGACATAATCCTGATCGAGAGTTATTTCGAATTAGATTAATAAACATTGTGACTCACTACATGAAGATACGGCAGTGGTTGCAAATCAATTTCTTCGGCAAGATGAGCCCAGGAACCTACTTGTAGGTAACAATTTTGTGTGTCAAAGGGCCAGAAACGGAGATCGAGATTGCAATAAGCGTGATAGTCTGTCGGTGTGCAGCAGAGCACTTCACCATTCGAATATAAATGACAGCGAACATCACCGTATTGCTCGGTCGACGCGCCGGCTATGCTGTACATCGTAGATGGCAATAAAACAAAAAACTTGCGTTCTATTCTATTGTTATTTTTTCCATCGTATTCGTCTTTGGGTATAAATAATGATTATATGCGTGTCCGAGTAAACGTATTTGAGTTAAGTAAAATATATCTTAAGGGCGGGGTAAGGGTTTTCACTTTCGAAAAATCGAATTTTTTTTTTGCCTTATCTTATTGTTTAACATTTCAAGAATATGTCGTTAAAATTTTAAACCGATCTAAGCAATATCCTTGAAGTTATTGTCTTATTAATCTCCTGGCCTTTAACGCTATACCTCTAACAGCTGCGGGCGGTCGGGCTAGCAGTGCACTTTAGACGCGTTTTTCTCAAAACTACTTTTTCAAAGTCCGTGTTCACTGCCATTTAAAAACTACTTGACCGATTCATTTCAAACTTTGTACACATTTTCTACATATAAAATACCTCCCCCCAACGTTTAGTTAAATTTTTTTTTTTTACATTAAGGGTGTTTCCCACCCACAAAATGGCGGAATTTTTCGTGGAGATAACAGTTCACAGTTTAGATAGCCGCCAAAAATTTTTTAATGAAAAAAAAAATTATCAGAGAACGTTGGGGGGAAGATTTGATTATGATTTGACTAAATTTTCATGGTTTTTCATTTTCAGATAATTTCCGGCCGAGTTATAGTGAACACCGCAAATTGTTTTTTTTCCAAGACGTTCTGGGGGCAGCTCTGTTACGGGCTTATGCTTCAATATTTCTGCATGAAAAAATTACACAACATTGTCAAAAGTATGCTCAATAATGTACAAAAGGTTCGAATAAAATTGCTCAATTCATATTTGAGAAAAAAAATCGCAAAAAACGTGTTTTTTTTAACGCTGAAACCCTTACCCCTCCCTTAAAGCGTTCTATACGCGATTTCGACGATTTTCGAAAGTACTCTTCTAGACGCGGTTAAAAAAAATTACGCATATTTATAATTGCATAATGAATGTATCTTCAGTGTGAACCAGCAATATTATAATAATTTTTTTTATCATCAACAATATTATTAAAAAAAAAATTATTATAATATTGTTGGTTCACGCTGAAGAAACATTCATTATGCGATTATAAATATGGTAATTTTTTTTTTCAGACACCCGCATCGATGCCGAAAACTTTCACCATCAACGCGCGCGCAAAAAAAATACATTGCTTTATTATGTTAGTTCTCCGCCATTTGTTAATATTTCTGATTTTTTTTTACATATTCTTAACCATGTGCATAAATGATCTGTAAAAAAAATGTCAATATATGCGTCATTTTTTTTTAACCGCTTCTAGAAAAGTACCTTCGAAAATCGGCGAAATCGCGTATATAAGGCCTTAAGAAATTGTGCAATTATGCGACCGAACTGTTGTCATTTTGTGTTGAAATTAAAATTTTGCTCGACTCAAATAATCTTCAACTGAATCTTCTTCGCATAACCGAAAAACGAAGATTATTATGTTCGTTTTTTTCCATTCAATTGTGATATTTTTCAGATCTATTTACGATGTTTGATAGTTTACCTATTATACAGGCGAATATCAGGCTCCCAGATTTCGTGATTTTTCACACGCAGTACTTCCAAACCTCCGTAGTTCGACACGTTCCATTTCAATTTATCGTCTTTCCATAGCTGTGCGTAACATAGGAACAGAATAAGTTTCGTCGACATTCACAAATTGACGATGAACGAGGTAGAAAAAATTGATTGTCTATCTATTGCGTGTAATTAATCTATGGAATAGGAATTCTGTAACGTATTCTTTAAATATAAATACAAACAAATTTCGATCGAAAAATTTGCCGTTGACCAACCGTTAAAAATTCCAATATTAAATCACAAGCGCAAGTTAGATTTTTTTTTACCGCGTTTGTCGTATTATTATTGTGATTAAGTTTAGCAAGATTATATATTACGGACCATACAGCACGCGGCTTGTACGCACATCGATGATTTGAACTCATCCTGCAACCCACAGTATATTTCGTACATGTACACGACGGAAATATTTTTTTTTACAGTAAATAATGTTTCACATTTCATCATAAACTTGCCACTGTGATGTCTTTATAGTTCATAATTTCGAAATATACGGTAGTCGTGTTAAAGTGTTCGGAGGGTCTCGCGAATTTGTCGTACTTTGGAAAAAGATCTCGCCTCAGACGTTCTACCCAAGTCGCGTTCCATGTCGGTGTGGCTACGATCGAAAACTATATTGACCATTCCTCATAAAAGCGTTGCAATTTTTATCCCTCGAATAAACAAGTTGATTAAGAAATCGATTTTTATTAATGTTTTCCAGAAATGGATGAAGAAAACGTTTTGACGCACTCGGCGTCAAGACGCTCCCGCCTTTGTTTATATTATATTTAATCCTTAACGTGCACCCTTCAGCAGAATTACATAACGGTCACACTAGGGTTATTTCAGTCTAGTAAAATCCTTGCTGCAATGAAGCTATTTGATTATTCGACTTGAAAAAATTACACAATAACTTTGAAGCATCGTTCTATACGACGGAATTTTATTTTTGTACATAAAATTTGATTTTGAACATGAAAACATTACGAAAGCAAAGAAAGAGTGAAAAATGACTTTTTTTTACTGGAAAAATCAGAACTTGTACAATTTTTGATATTTTAAGCGGGGAAGTTAACCCGTTAATCTCGAGATATGACGCTTTAAGGAAAAAAAACTGCAATAGAACGCGTTCGAAAAAGGCATTTATTTAGAGAATCTGGTCGACGCATCATAGGGAAAAGGAACAAACTTTTGTTTTTTAAGGGAGAACACCACTGTGACTCCCTGTTTTTTTTCACATTTTTCAAGAATTTTTTTTTGTGGGAAAAAAAGAGATATTTGAAACATTTTTTTGGGTTTTGTTCCTTGTTTATTAATGCATCAAAAAACATTTTTTTCACATTTTTCACGCCGCATAGTAGCGCTGGGGAAGCTCTCGCGTCAGGTGCTGTCATCTCCGCGGCACGCAGCAGAATTCTCTTCAACGTCGATCTGAAAAAAAATACCGAGTGTTTTCGTTAATAATATGATATTTTGAAGAGAAGTACATAGGAAAACACTCGGCATTTTTTTTCAGATCGACGTTGAAGAGAGTTCTGCTGCGTGCCGCGGAGATGACAGCACCTGACGCGAGAGATTCCCCAGCGCCACCATGCGGCGTGAAAAATGTGAAAAAAATGTTTTTTGATACATTAATAAACAAGGAACAAAATCCAAAAAAATTTTTCGAATATCTTTTTTTTTCCCACAAAAAAAAATTCTTGAAAAATGTGATAAAAAACAGGGGGTCACAGTGGTGTTCTCCCTTAAATAGTATTTTTTAGATAAGTTGGAGTAAAGTGCCGTTGAATTTGTCTGCAATCACCCTGAGCCCACAGTGCATGTTAAGGGTACATAGACCAAATTAGCGCAATAATCATAAAATCCAAAGTACCAATCGATATCATCGAAATTTTTACTCACGTTCGGTCGTTATATCGACGGTTTTACAGTCGGACACAATGAAGCCCAAAAATATAAAGGAAACAAGTCCAAAAATTGGACAGCTGATCCTTAAGGACTGTGGTATCGTTGTACGAAAAAAAATCATAATCATTTGTATAGAACGTCGTTCCGGCGTCGTGACACAATGTACTTTGAATTATCACTGAAGTTTACTCGTGACGCTCGTCGTTATATATACTTCCGACGGGCTCACAAGTGTTGAGACGATCCCACCAATCTCGTGACAAGAAAAATTATAACGGTTCACGTGTAATAAATTGCCATATGAAATTACACTAACTTACACCATTAACTATTTGTCAAGCAATAAAGTATTCTATACTCTATTCAAAAATGTTCCCTCTCGTTCATTCGTTCTCGAGGGACATTCGTGGAAATTGAGTAATATCGAAAAAATGTTCGATCGAAAAGAGTACCATAAAAAAAAATGATTTATCATAAAATGCTTCGATAGCATGAAATTTGTCTTCAATGCAAAAAAAAAATTATTCACGTCATTGATTGACGAAGATACAATTGAAATTAATTCAGTATTTCCGGAATATTTGACCCTGTTAAAGAAAAAAAAAAATACATTCTTGAAAACATGACATAATTTTGGCAGTTTTTATTGAATGAATGATGCTCTGATGGCTGAGAACCAGAAGCATTCAGTTCAGCAGCATCATCGTCATCGTCATGATCGTAAACAGCGGGACAAAGAAAAACCACCGGGACGAATCGATGGTATCGTTGTCATGCATTCCTCTAAAAAGATTGAAAATAGATCGCTCGTATTGTTCACAATATTTTTATTTGCCGTGGGAATTGACACTTAAACAATTTAATTTCGTATATTAAATATTGCTATTTATATACTAAAGTGATTTTATAAATTTAACGACTCTTTATTTACGATCATCGTGACTATTTTTCTTGTCATTGCAAAACCTTGCTCCATAAAAACCTACCAATTAAAAACTTTTCTTAATGATATAATAATGTTCTATTGATTAAAATTAGGATCACAATTTTGAGAAATTCGTCGACGGGACGTACGCGAAATTATGAACGAGACAAATCAACGCAGTTGGTCCAAAAAATTAGTGATAAAAGTATTAGGACGAAAATAAAACATTACAATATTTCGAGTGTAATTTTCGCTCTCTATTGTGATTCATTCACCCAGGAAGAATTATCGTGACAGAGGCCTCGAGATAGGAGAGAAACGGAAGCCTCGGTATCATTGAAGGGACCGAATTTTTTGACCGGCCCACGAGTCACTCAGACGGAAATGCAGAGCACACACACCTGGTTACAGAGAACGAGAGAGAGCCAAGCTTCGATGAGAAGCCGATCTCGCGTAATTCGGGAGATACGATTTCCGGAAATCTTCAATGGATTTTATTGCGCACGATTTTCGCCAAACGGTGAGTTCATCGTTACGTGCTTTGGAACTAGTGGAATTCGGGTTTGGTATTTTGATTATGAATTTGAAAAATGGAAAACGCCTTTTTTGGTAAAGACTGGTGAATTATATATCAGAAATTGATTATTTGTAAAAAAAATTTTCCTCACAATTTTCGATTGTCGAAAAGAGGTGTCTTTTTCCATTGCGACAGACGACAGCTTTTATTGTAAACACCGTAGTACAAGAAGTAGGCCGAGCGCGGGAAGGGACGTCATGGGAAGGGGGTAGTGAAAGGGGAATAGAAAACAAGGGCTTCAGTGACCCGAACTGGACCATGAAATCGGGAAAGAAGAATTCCAAAGAGTGCTGAGGAAAATAAAAAATAAAAAGGCACCGAAGGCGGACAGGATAACGAGTGAAATCATAAAAAACTTGACAGCTGAAGGGAAGGCGGAGGTATTGAACATCATGAACGAGATTTGGCAAGGCGGACGACTACCGAAAAGATGGGAAGTGGTGCGAATTTATCCGATCCACAAGGCAGTGGACCCTGACGTCGCGGGGATTTACAAAGTGGCTGCTGGACATCGGATATAAAATAACCACCAGTATCATGGTAGAAAGACCCAATAGGTAGATTGAGCGAGAAGGCATACTCAGGGAAGGCCAGGGGGGAGTTAAGGCAGGAAGAGGTAGGAGGGATCGCATATTCGTGTTAAACGCCCTTATAAACAATAGACTGAAAGGGAAAGGACGCGGGGGAGTTATACGTGGCATTCGTCGATTTTAAGGCATCGTTCGATAAAGTCTGCAGAGCTGCTCCTGGCCAGATTGTGACGAAGGCATCAGAGAGAGGATGCACGCGATGA
The DNA here is from genome assembly GCA_958009045.1 of Oxytorus armatus. Classification (NCBI taxonomy): domain Eukaryota; kingdom Metazoa; phylum Arthropoda; class Insecta; order Hymenoptera; family Ichneumonidae; genus Oxytorus; species Oxytorus armatus. The sequence goes on along the minus strand of OY253746.1, from coordinate 12,814,741 downwards.
TCAGGGGAATCTATAGGAAGACGGAGAATGTCGTGATAACGGGGGTGGGCATCTCAGCAAGGTTCGAGGCGGGGAAGGGGTCCGGCAAGGATGCCCCATCAGCCCGATGCTATTCAACATAATACTGGATGAAATGTAAACGACGAATAGGGGCGGACGAAAGAGGGCGGTACGGTAATGGGGGGAAAAAATTCTACGTACTAAAATACACGGATGATATAGCGATAGTGGCAGAAGAAGCCAGGGAATTGACAAGGATGCAAAAAACACTGGAGAAAAGCGTGGCTAGCCTGAGGATGGAGGTAAACGTGAACAAGGCAAAAATCATGGTGTTCGCGAACGGTGGAAGGAGGAAAAAGTTAGAAGAATGAAAATTCAGGGGGAAAAAACATCGAAGTGGTAAATGAGTTCAAGTATCTGGGATATTGGTTCTCGATAAGGAATACGACGAGGTACCTGGAGAGGCTGGTGGCAAAAGCAAGGAAAGCGGCGAACTCGGTGTGGAGGGTGATGAGAAGAGCGAGGGTCGACAAACTTATGGTAGTAGTCTGGTCTTTTTTGGAGGGCGTTTTTTTGTACGAAAAAAAAAATCAATCGTTTTGGATATTTAGGATGTTTTTATTTACATATTAAAGATACAAAAAAAATTATTTTTTTTTAAATTTAATTTAATAAACTATTAAATTAAAAAAAAAATAATTTTTTTTTAAATTTAATAGTTTATTATTATTATTATTATTCATCGAAGTTGGCATCTCGAAAAAAAGCGCGTGGGTGGCCCCGGTGATTTTGGCTCTTGATGTTATCTGAAATCAAAAATTCTTGATAATTCTTAATCTATAGACATGTCATTCTGGTCGGAACTACTGAAGTTAAATTTCATGGATAAATAACAAAATGGCGGACTTTGGAAAAAAGTTTTTTTTTCAAAAGTCCGCCATTTTGTTATTTATCCATGAAATTTGGAAAAAAAAACTTTTTTCCAAAGTCCGCCATTTTGTTATTTATCCATGAAATTTAACTTCAGTAGTTCCGACCAGAGTGACATGTCTATAGATTAAGAATTATCAAGAATTTTTGATTTCAGATAACATCAAGAGCCAAAATCACCGTGGGTCACCCACGCGCTTTTTTTTCGAGGTGCCAACTTCGATCAACAATAATAATAATAATAAACTATTAGATTTTATCAAAAAAATTTTTTTTTGTATTCTTAATATGGAAATAAAAACATCCTAAATATCCAAAACGATTCATTTTTATTTTCCTACAAAAAAAACGCCATCCAAAAAAGACATGAAAATCGGCTTAAGTTACCAGACTACTGCCTTAAGTACAGACTCGGTAGTCAAGGCGGGCGCGCTGTACGGGATCGAAATTTGGGAGCGGAGAAGAAGGGAGATAGTCGAGAGGCTGAAAGGCAGACTAGTGACATTTCCAATGGGGGTAGCCCGCAGCACGCCGGAATATATATGGAAAATGGAGGCAGGAAAGTGCAGTGTGGAATTTGAGACGAGACGAAGAGCAGGAGACTATTGAGTACAAATCCTCAGGATGACCGACTATAATACGGCCAAAAATATGCTTAAGGGAGGAGATCAGAGGGATGATAAATGGGCGCCCGTCGAAATGGGGGAAGGAGTCCGAAGGAGCAATGAGGGAGGTGGGAGAGGGAAGAATCTGTAAGCTCATGAGGGAGGGGGGACAGGTGCGTATGGTGGAAAAACTCCTTAAGGACGTAGTAACAATAAGATCAGCGCAGGACGTCTAAAACGACCGGGCAAAGATCGATAAATCAACATTCTGCGAGATGTAAAAAGACATTAAAAGCGGCGTGGGGAGGGAAAAATACTGGGATGAGTCAGGGGTGAGAGAAGAACCGAGAGAAGAATGGTCAAGATTGAGGTGTGGCAACGTGGGGAAAGTAAGGAAAAAAGGGTTTGCGAGTTAGGTATGCGACCGATTCAAGTCGGAGGAAGAAAGTATCGAGCACCTATGGTGCTGCGCGACAGCAAGAAAAGCAATAAGAAACGAATGGGCGGAGAGAGTAGACCGATGAAGAGACGGCAGAACGGACGAAGAGCTAGTGAACTGGCTAAAGACAACGCTAAGAGACCAAATCGGAGTGGAAGTGTGCGAATACTTTACGGCGCGGGGAATGCTGCAGCTAGAAGAGAGTGCGGGGGCGAGTGAAGAAGTGGCGAAGCAGCGGCTAGGCGGGGGGGAATTCATAATAGAAGTGATATGTAAATAAAGAGAGGAAGACACGAGTACATGGGTGGGCTAAGTCAAGACGTGTATTGGGTTAATGTAGGCTAAGCTGAGTTAAGTTAGATTAAGTGAAGCAAAATGTAACTTAGGCTAAACTTCGTAATCTGTAATATGTAGAAGATAAGAGGAGGAGGTGATTATAAGGGGTTGTAAAAAGCGTTGGCCGCCATACACATGAAATAAAATCTTGATCTATCTGTAAATATCGTAGACGATTAAAAAAAAAGTAATGATAAAATATTGCCGAAAATATTTGTTTCGCGATAGTCAATTCTAGGAGATAAGATTTTTTTTTTCACGCGACAGATATCAAAATATTTCGCGAAATATTACTTTAATGACAGCAAATAAATTGCGGTAGGAAAAGAGTTAATTTTTCACACGAGACAGGTTATAAACATTATCGAAAATATCGTTAAAAACGAAATAAATGCTAATCGATCGACAGCGATGGCAGCGAGAATCCATTCCAATTCAGGTGTGCTCCTCGTTGGGACAATTATATCTCGTTTGTCGCCATTTTCGGAGCAATTGGACGACAACGAATTTGATGGCCGATAAGTATTACCATCGGTAGTTTGACATTCTCGCAATTCCTGCTCGCCTATTGATCTTTGCGAAGCGATCTGCATAAATTAAAATAAAATTCTATGTTTAATCGAGCCATTTTTTTCAATATTAAGATTCTAGATCCAAAATTGCTACTATCGGGACTCAACGAACCAATTGTACGTGATCGGCGAGACCTAAATATAGTCCAAGCCTCCCTAAGAGTAGTTTGGTGATCCAACGAGGAAGTGGTCGACAGTGAGAATTACGCGACAAGTTTATAACGAAACTTGATATTACCAGAGATATTGTAACGATATGTAGACAGCCACCGTAGAAACAGACTGAAAGAGAATTATTTATAATAAATAGTATTAATTCCAACTCCTGTTTCTAATTAATTTCACTTCAATCAATTGATTCTTAATGTAATATTGATGAATCAATGTATGTCACTCTTACATTCAAGAAATTCATAATGTAATGGAATGAAATTATTTATTAATTACTCTTCCCTTTCGTTTATAATTCTTACCCAGAAGTGGTGATTTTTCAATCAGGGGTGGCACTTTGTATCCGAAATATATCAAAAATATCGATATTATAAGCGCTGTGCAACCGCACAGAGTTATCTTTTCCTTACTCTCCGGCGGTAACCAGAAGATGACCAGTATCAGAAAGACGATCGCTGAATAAGATTTAAAAAAGAAAACAAGACGATTTGAAAAAAAAGAGAATTTCAAAATACATCAAATAACGTCACTCTTAGTCTCATCGCCATTTCGATTCAATGCAAATTTTGAGAAAGTCATGAATTTTGGACATGTCTGGTAAAAAGGATTTATCACACTAACGAAATTATCGCATAGAAAAATCAGTTTTCTAAATCCAATTTGTTAACAATTGTAGATCGAACCAAGGGAGAAAAAATGATTTGAAAAAATTGCATGTATTCACAGCGAATTAATGATTATATTTCGTAATTAAAAATACTTTCTAAAATTTGCTAACATTTTTTTCAAGCTGCGTTATTTATCTTTGTTACTATTAGTATTGTTTCAAATCAATGTCCTTGATATCTTCAATGAGATTAATTTTTTTTCAAATTCAAAAATTCATTTTTAAATTTGAAATTTCAATTTTTCATTTTCGCAAATTCTCATCGAACTTAACTTCTGTTTACGAGTGTACAAGCATCCTTAAGGATGTATGGGAGGTATCGTAATAAAAAGCAACAAAATTCATCGGTTTTGGAAATGCATATTTGCGAAGATAGGCTCGTAGAGGCCACGTGTAAAAATTCAGGGTCACAGACCGGTTTCACAAATATATTCTTCTAAAGAGTATTGAGAATATTTTTTTCCGCCAAATCCATTTTTAACACAGCTTCTTTTGTCTTTCAGTTTGTTCACATTGAAGTGGTTAAACGAAATTAATTTTTCTTTCAATGCCAAGGAAATTTTATATTCTTTCAACAATTAAGATTAAAGAAGTATGAAAAATGTATACAAACACAAAATATGAAGTGTATCACAGACATCCATAATTACAATGTATTATTAAAAAAATGTTAATGACGAAAAATTCTTAATCGTTTATTAATGAATTTAAAAAAAAATTTATCATTTTTCAAAATTTGATGTTCTCAGTATTTTCATCATAGTTAATTTTTTCCCTGCCCGATCTTTGTGATAATCGCACTGAAAGTCTGATTGAAATTAAGCTGTTCGATGATATACTGTACGTCACGTAAATCATTGAGTTTATAATTTTCGTAACTCACTGATTGCAGGTGCGATAACTGTCACGTAATACATCGGCGAGTGTCTCCTTATCGAGAAATCGTAAAATAACGTCACGTAGACGCCCTTCGTGTAGTAGGTCCAAGTAAGATTGCTCGTGATTGATACTAAATCCCATTGAGAAAACTGTTGTACCAGATTGCGCTGTAATTGAAGCGTATTCGACATAATCGTGATCGAGAGTTAATGCGAATTCGATTAATAAACATTGTGACTCACTGCAGATTTATGCGGCATTAGTTGCAAATCAACTTCGTTAGAGACATGAACCCAGGAGTTACCTATGTGTAGATAACAATTTTGTGTATCAAAGGGCCAGAAACGGAGATCGAGATTGCAACGAGCGTGATAGTCTGTCGGTGTGCAGCAGTGCACGTCACCAGAAGAATATAAATGGCAGTGAACATCACCGTATTGCTCGGTCGACGTGCCGGCTATGCTGTACATCGTAGATGGCAATAAAACAAAAAACTTGCGTTCTATTTTATTGCTATTTTTCCATCGTATTCCTTTTCGGATATAAATAAGGATTATATGCGCGTCCGAGTAAACGTATTTCAGTGAAATAAAATAGATATTAAAAATGTATGCAATTATCGACCGAGCTATTGTCATTTTGTATTGAAGTTAAAATTTTGTTCGACTCAAATAATCTTCAACTGAAGCTTATTTGAGTCGAGCAAAATCGTTTTTTTTCCATTCAATTGTGATAATTTTTAAGTTGATTCATAATGTTTGATAGTTCACCTATTATACAAGCGTATTTCAGGATGCCAGATTTCCTGATTTTTCACACGCAGTACATCCAACCCTCCGTAGTTTGACTCGTTCCATTTCAATTTTTCGTCTTGCCATTGCTAAGCATAATATAGGAACACAAAAATCTACGTCGATATTCACAAATTGATAGTGGACGAGGTAGAAAAAATTAATTGTCTATCTATTGCGTGTAATTAATCTATGGAATAGAAATTCTGTAATGTATTTGTTTAAATAAATACAAACAAATTTCGATCGAAAAATGTGCGGTTGATCAACCGTTAAAAATTTCAATATTGAATTACAAGCGCAAGTTAGATTTTTTTTTACCGCGCTCGACGTATTATTATTGTGATTAAGTTTAGTAAGATCACATATTACGGACCAGAGAAACCAAGGCTTGCACGGACATCGATGATTTGAACTCATCCTGCAACCCACAGTACATTTCGTACATGTATACGATAGAAATATTTTTTTTAACAGTAAATAAACTTTCACATTTCATAATAGACTTGCCATTGTGATGTCGCTAATTGTCTGAATATCGAAAAATACGGTAGTCGCGTTAAAGTGTTCGGCGGGTCTCGCGGATTTATCGTACTTTGGAAAAAGATCTCGCTTCAGACGATCTACCCAAGTCGCGTTCCATGTCGGTGTGGCTACGATCGAAAACTATATTGACCATTCCTCATAAAAGCAGTGCAATTTTTGTCCTTCAAATAAACAAGTTGTTTAAGAAATCGATTTTTATTAATGTTTTCCAGAAATGGATAAGGAAAACATTTTCAAGCACTCGGTGTAAAGACGCTCCCGCGTTTTTTGATATTATAATTAATCCTTAACGTGCACACTTCAGCAGAATAACATAACGATCGCACTGGGATTATTTTAGTCCCAATTAGTAAAATCCTTGCTGCAATGAAGCTATTTGACTATTCGACTTGAAAAAATTACACAATAACTTTGAAGCATCGTTCTATACGACGGAATTTTATTTTGTACATAAAGTTTGATTTTGAACATGGAAAAGTTACGAAAGTAAAAAAAGAGTGAAAAATGACTTTTTTTTACTGGAAAAATCAGAACTTATACAATTTTTGATATTTTAAGCGGAAAATTTAACTCGTCACTCTCGAGATGTGACGGTTTAAGGAAAAGAATTTGCAATAGGACGCATTCCAAAAAGGCATTCATTTAGAGAATCTGGTCGAGGCATCATAGGGAAAAAGAACAAACTTTTTTTTTTAAATACAACGATTTACTACTAAATTTTTTATTTTGTAAGTTGGAGTAAATTGACGTTGAATTTGTCTGCGATCACTCTGAGCCCACAGTGCACGGTAAGGCTACATAGACTAAATTAGCACAATAATCATAAAATCAAAACTACCAATCGACATCATACAAATTTTTACTCACGTTCGGTCGTTATACCGACGGTTTTACAGTCGGACACGATACAACCCAAAAATAAAAAGGAAATGAGTCCAAAAATTGGACAGCTGATCCTGAAGGACTGTGGTATCGTTGTACGAAAAAAAATCATAGTCACTTTGATACAACGTCGTTCCGGCGTCGTGGCACAGTGTACTTTGAATTATCACTGAAGTTTGCTCGTGACGCTCGTCGTTATATATACTTCCGACGGGTTCACAAGAGTTGAGACGATCCCACCAATCTCGTGACAAGAAAAATTATAACGGTCCACGTGTAATAAATTGCCATATGAAATTACACTAACTTGCACCATTAACTACTTGTCACCCAATAACGTATTCTATACTCTATTGAAAAACTTTTCCTCTCGTTCATTCATTTCCGAGGGACATTTGTGGAAATTGAGTAATATCGAAAAAATGTTCGATGGAAAAAAGTACCATAAAAAAAATGATTTATCATAAAATGTTTCGATAGCAGCAAATTTGTCTTCAATGCAAAAAAAAATATTCATGTCATTGATTGACAAAGATACAATTGAAATTAATTCAGTATTTCCGGAATATTTGACCCTGTCAAAGAAAATTAAAAATACATTCTTGAAAACCTGAGATAATTTTGGCAGTTTTTATTGAATGAATGATGCTCTAATGGCTGAGAACAAGAAGCATTCAGTTCAGCAGCATCATCGTCATCGTCATGATCGTAAACAGCGGGACAAAGGAAAACCAACAGGACGAAGCGATGGTATCGTTGTCATGCATTCCTCTAGAAAGATTGAAAATAGCTCGCTCGTATTGTTCACAATATTTTTATTTGCCGTGGGAATTGACACTTAAACCATTTAATTTCGTATATTAAATATTGCTATTTATATTCTAAGGTGATTTTATAAATTTAACGACTCTTCGTTTACGAGCATCTCCACCAGTTTTCTTATCATTGCAAAACTTTGCTCCATAAAACCTTGGAATAAAAAAATTTTCTTAATGATAATAATGTTCTATTGATTGAAATTAGAATTCGAAACTTTGAAAAATTCGTCGACGGGACGTTCATGAAATTCCGAACAAGAAGAGTCAGCACAGTTGGTTCAAAAATTAGTAATAAAGGTATTAGGAAGAAAATAAAACATCCCTCATTTTAAGAGTAATTTTCGCAATTTATTGCGATTTATTCGTCCAGGAAGAATCATCGTCCCAGAGACCTCGCGATAAGACGGAAAATAAAGCGTCGGTGTCATTGAAGGGACCGAATTTTTTGACCGACCGACGAGTCTCTGAGGCGGAAATGCATAGAAGACAGACTTGGTTACAGAGAACGAGGAGAGCCAAGCTTCGATGAGAAACCGATCCCGCGTAATTCGGGAGAGGCGATTTCCGGAAACCTTCAATGAACTTTATGGCGCATGATTATCGCCAAATGGTGAGGTCACCGTTACGTGCTTTGGAACAGGTGGAATTCGGGTCTGTTATTTTTATTATAAATTTTAAAAACGGAAAACGCCTTTCTGGATAAAGCATGTGTATTATATATCAGAAATTGAATACTGTGTAAAAAAAAATGTACCCCACGATTTTCGATTATCGAAAAGAAGTATCTTTTTCAATGGCGACAGACGACAGCTTTTATTATAATTATCGTAGAAAATTAAAAAAAAAAAGGAATGATAAAATATTCCGTAAAATATTTATTTCGCGCTGGTCAATTCTAGGGGAGAGGAATTTTTTTTTACGCGACAGATACCAATATATTTTGTGAAATATTTCTTTAATGACAGCAAATAAATTGCGGTAGGAAAAGAGTCGATTTTTCAGACGAAACAGGTTATAACCATTATCACAAATATCGTTAAGGACGAAATAAATGCTAATCGATCGATAGCCATAGCTGCGAGAACCCATTCCAATTGAGCTGTGCCCCTCGTTGGGACAATTATATTTTGTTTCTCGCCATTTTCAGAGCAATTAGAGGACAACGAATTCGATCGCTGATAAGTATTACCATCGGCACTTTGACGTTCTCGCAATTCCTGCTCGCCTATTGATCGTTGCGAAGCGATCTGTATGAATTGAAATAAAATTCTATGTTGAATCGAGCAATTTTTTTCAATATTAACATTCTAGATCTAAAATTGCTACTATCGGGACGCAACGAACCAATTGTACGTGATCAGCGAGACCTAAATATATTCCAAGTCTCCCTAAAAGCAGCTTGGTAATCCAACGAGGAAGTGGTCGACAATGAGGATTACGCGACAAGTTTATAACGAAACTTGATATTAGCAGAGATATTGTAACAATATGTAGACAGCCACCGTAGAAACAGACTGAAAGAGAATTATTTATAATAAATAGTATTTAGTCCAACTCCTATTTCTAATTAATTTCACCGCAATTATTAATTGATTCTCAACGTCATATTGATGAATCAATTGTCAATCCTATATTCAATAAAATCATAATGTAATGTAATGAAATTATTTATTAATTACTCCTCCCTTTCCTTTTTAATTCTTACCCAGAAGTGGTGGTTTTTCCAACAGGGGTGGCACTTTGTGACCGAAATATATCAAAAATATCGATATTATAAGCGCTGTGCAGCCGCACAGAGTTATCTTTTCCTTACTCTCCGGCGGTAGCCAGAAGATGGCCAGTATCAGAAGAACGATCGCTGAATTAGATTTGAAAAAAAAAAACAAGACGTTTTGAAAAAGAAGAGCATTTCGAAATACATCAAATAACGTCACTCTTAGTTTGATTCCAAATTCGATTCAATGCAAATTTTGAGAAAAGAATTTTGGACATGTTCTGATAAAATGGATTTATCACACTAACGAAGGTATCGCATCGAAAAATCAGTTTTCTAAATCCAATTTTTCAACAATTGCAAATCGAACCGAGGGATAGAAAATGATTTGAAAAAATTGCATGTATTCAAAGCGAATTAATGATTATATTTCGTAATTAAAAATACTTTCTAAAATTTGCTAACGTTTTTTTAAGTTGCGTTATTTATCTTTGTTACTATTAGTATTGTTTCAATTCAATGCCCTTGATATCTTCAATGAGATTAATTTTTTTTTTCAAGTTTGATATCTCATTCCGATATACGCAAATTCTCATCGAACTTAACTTCTGTTTACGAGTGTACAAGCATCCTCAAAGATGTATGGGAGGTATCGTAATAAAAAGCAACAAAATTCATCGCTTTTGGAAATACGTATTTGCGAAAATAGTTTTGTAGGGGCCACGTGTAAAAATTCAGGGTTACAGACCGGTTTCACAAATATATTCTCACAAAGAGTATTGGGAATACTTTTTTCCACCTAATCTATTTTTAACACAGCTTTCTTTGTCTTTCACTTTGTCCAATTCCAAGTGGTTGAACGAAATTAATTTTTTTTTTTATGTCAAGAAATTTTTGTAAAATTTCAACTAAGATTAAACAAGATATGAAGAATGTATACAAACAAAAAATATGCAGTGTATAACAGACATCGATAATTATAATGTATGGTAAAAAAGAAAATATTTAATTGACGAAAGATTCTTAATCGTTTACTAATAACTTTTTAAAATTTATCATTTTTCAACACTTGATGTTCCCGATATTTTCATTATAGTTCATTTCTTCCCCTCCGATCTTTGTAATACTCGCACTGAAAGTCTGATTGAAAGAGCTTTCAACGACATACTCTATGTCCCTTAAATTATTAAGTTTATAATTTTCGTAACTCACTGATTGCAGGTATGACAACTGTCACGTAATACATCGACGAGTGTCTCCTTATCGAGAAATCGTAAAATAACGTTACGAGATTGCCGTCAGTCTTGTTGATTAAAGTACGATTGCTCGTGATTGATAATAATTCCCATTTAGAATACGGTTTTATCGGGTCGACCTGTAATTGACGCGAGTTCGACATAATCCTGATCGAGAGTTAATGCGAATTAGATTAATAAACATTGTGACTCACTAAAGGATTATTCTCCATTGGTTGCAAATCAATTTCTTCGGCAGGATGAGCCCAGGAACCTACTTGTAGATAACAATTTTGTGTATCAAAGGGCCAGAAACGGAGATCGAGATTGCAATGAGCGTGATAGTCTCTCGGTGTGCAGCAGTGCACGTTACCAGAAGAATATAAATGGCAGTGAACATCACCGTATTGCTCGGTCGACGCGCCGGCTATGCTGTACATCGTAGATGGCAATAGAACAAAAAACTTGCGTTCCATTTTATTGTTATTTTTTTCATCGTATTCCTTTTTGCACTAAATAATGATTATATGCCCGTCCGAGTAAACGTATTAGAGTTAAGTAAAATATATCTTAAGAAATTGTGCAATTATGCGACCGAACTATTGTCATTTTGTATTGAAATTAAAATTTTGCTCCACTCAAATAATCTTCAAATAAATCTTCTTTGAATAACCGAAAAACGAAGATTATTAAGTTCGTTTTTTTCTATCCAATTGTGATATTTTTTAGATTAATTTACGATGTTTGATAGTTTACCTATTATACAGGCGAATATCAGGCTCCCAGATTTCGTGATTTTTCACACGCAGTACATCCAACCCTTCGTAGTTCGACGTGTTCCATTTCAATTTTTCGTCTTTCCATAGCTGTGCGTAACATAGAAACAGAATAAGTTTCGTCGATATTCACAAATTGATGATGAACGAGGTAGAAAAAATTAATTGTCTATCTACTGCGTGTAATTAATCTATGGAATAGGAATTCTGTAATGTATTTTTTTATATAAATACTAGCGCAAGTTAGATTTTTTTTTACCGCGCTTGTCGTATTATTATTGGGATTAAGTTTAGCAAGATTATATATTACGGACCATACACCACCAGGCTTGTACGCACATCGATGATTGGAACTCATCCTGCAACCCACAGTACATTTCGTGCATGAATACGACGGAAATATTTTTTGTTACAGTAAATAATGTTTCACATTTCATCATAAACTTGCCACTGTGATGTCTCTGTAGTCCAAAATCTTGGAATATACGGTAGTCGCGTTGAAGTGTTCGGCCGGTCTCGCGAATTTGTCGTACTTTGGAAAAAGATCTCGCCTCAGACGATCTACCCAAGTCGCGTTCCATGTCGGTGTGGCTACGATCGAAAACTATATTGACCATTCCTCATAAAAGCAGTGCAATTATTTTCCCTCCAATAAACAAGTTGTTTAAGAAATCGATTTTTATTAATGTTTTCCAGCAATGGATCATGAAAACACTTTGAAGCACTCGGCGTCAAGACGCTCCCGCGTTTTTTGATACTATATTTAATCTTTGAGGTGCACTCTTCAGCAGAATTGCATAACGGTCACACTGGGGTTATTTCAGTCCCGACTAGTAAAATCCTTGCTGCAATGAAGCTATTTGATTAATCGATTTGAAAAAGGCATTTGTTTTGAGAATCTGGTCGAGGCATCGTCGGGAAAAAGGAACAAAGTTTTTTTTTTGAATAATTGATTTATCTCTAAAATTTTCGTCTTGTGAGTTGGAGTAAATTCACGTTGAATTTGTCTGGGGTCATCCTGAGCCCACAGTGCACGTTAAGGGTAAATAAACTAAATTGGCACAATAATCATTAAATCAAAACTACCAATCGACATCATTCGAATTTTTACTCACATCCGGTCGTTATATCGACGGTTTTACAGTCGGACACGGTACAACCCAAAAATACAAAGGAAACGAGTCCAGATATTGGAGAGCTTATCCATGATGACTGTGGTATCGTTGTACGAAAAACAATCATAGTCACTTTGATACAACGTCGTTCCGACGTCGTCACACTATGTATTTTGAATTATAACTGAAGTTTACTCGTGACGCTAGTCGTTATATATACTTCCGACGGGTTCACAAGAGTTGAGACGATCCCACCAATCTCGTGACACGAAAAATTATAACAGTACACGTGTACAAAATTACCACATGAAATTGCACTAACTTACACTATTAACTACTTATCAAGCAATAACGTATTCTATACTCTATTCATCAATTTTCCCGCTCGTTCATTCATTTCCAAGGGACATTTGTGGATATTAGCTACTATAGAAAAAAAATTTCGATACAAAGAAGTGCCATGAAAAAAAATGATTTATCAAAAAATGTTAGTCTGGTAACTTAAGCCGATTTTCATGTCTTTTTTGTAGGGCGTTTTTTTGGAGAAAAATAAAAATGAATCGTTTTGGATATTTAGGATGTTTTTATTTACATATTACAGATACAAAAAAAATTTTTTTTGAAAAAATTCAATAGTTTATTATTATTGATCGAAGTTGGCACCTCGAAAAAAAAGCGCGTGGGTGGCCCCGGTGATTTTGGCTCTTGATGTTATCTGAAATCAACAATTCTTGATAATTCTCAATCTATAGACATGTCATTCTGGTCGGAACTACTGAAGTTAAATTTCATGGATAAATAACAAAATGGCGGACTTTGGAAAAAAGTTTTTTTTTCCAAATTTCATGGATAAATAACAAAATGGCGGACTTTTGAAAAAAAAACTTTTTTCCAAAGTCCGCCAATTTGTTATTTATCCATGAAATTTAACTTCAGTAGTTCCGACCAGAATGACATGTCTATAGAATAAGAATTATCAAGAATTTTTGATTTCAGATAACATCAAGAGCCAAAATCACCGGGGCCACCCACGCGCTTTTTTTCGAGGTGCCAACTTCGATGAATAATAATAATAATAATAAACTATTAAATTTAAAAAAAAAAATTTTTTTTTGTATTTTTAATATGTAAATAAAAACATCTTAAATATCCAAAACGATTTATTTTTATTTTCCTACAAAAAAACGTCCTCCAAAAAAGACATGAAAATCGGCTTAAGTTACCAGACTACTACCTTAAATTTTTCTTCAATGAACAAAAAAAAATTACTCACGTCATTGATTGACCAAGATACAATTAAAATTAATTCGATGTTTCCGGAATATTTGATGTTGTAAAAAAGAAATAAAAATACATTCTCGATAACCTAACTCAATTTTGGCAATTTCTATTGACTGAATGATGCTCTAATGGCTGAGAACGGGAAGCATTCAATTCAGCAGCATCATCATCATCATGATCGTAAACAGCCAGACAAAGAAAAAACAGCGGGACGGAGCGATGGTATAGTTATTATGCATTCCTCTGAAAAGATTAATACGATTGAAAATAGCTCGCTTCTAGTAGTTACAATATTTTTTTTACCGCGGAAATTGACACTGAAACCATTTAATGTCGCATATTAGATGTTATTATTTATATACTAACGTAATTTTATAAATTCAACGACTCTTCATTTACGATCATCGTGACTAGTTTTCATGTCATTGCAAAACTTTGATCCATAACAACCTACGAATTAAAAACTTTTCTTAATGATAATAATGTTCTATTGATTAAAATTAGAATCCCAGTTTTGAAAAATTCATCGACGGGACGTACACGAAATTCTGAACAAGACAAATCAAGAAAAATACTGGGATGAGTCAGGGGCGAGAGGAGACCCGAGAGAAGAATGGGCAAGATTGCGGTGTGGTAGCGTGGGGAAAGTAAAGAAAAAAGGGTTTACGAGCTGGGTATGCGACTGATCCAAGTCGGAGGAAGAAAGTATCGAGCACGTATGGTGTTGCGCGAAATCAAGAAAAGCAATGAGGAAAGAATGGGTGGAGGGAATAGACCGATGAAGAGACGGCACAACGTGCGACGAGCTGGCGAACTGGCTACAGGCAACGCTAAGAGATGAAATCGGAGTGGAAGTGTGTGAATTCTTTTAGCGGGAAATCCTGAGGCCAGAAGAGAGTGCGGCGGCGAGTGAAGAAGGTGTGCCACAGGGGTTAGCAGTGGGGGGGGATTCATAAGAGAAGTGATATGTAAATAAAGAGAGGAAGAGACTAGTACAAGGGTAGGCTAAGACGTCTTGTCTTAGCCTACCCTTGTACTAGTCTCTTCCTCTCTTTATTTACATATCACTTAGCCTACTTTAACCCAATACACGTCTTGTGTATTGGGTTAAAGTAGGCTAAGCTAAGTTAGGTTAAGTGAAGCCAAACTTAGGCTGAACTTCGTGACGATAAGAGGAGGAGGTTATTATAAGGAGCTGTAATAGGCATCGGCTGCCATACACATGGAATAAAATTGATCATTGATATATCTGTAAATGTCGTAGACGATAAAAAAAAAGTTATGATAAATTATTGCGTAAAATATTTGTATCGCGATAGTCAATTCTAGGGGATAGGATTTTTTTTTTCACGTGACAGATACCAAAATATTTCGCGAAATATTTCTTTAATGACGCGAAATAAATTGCGGTAGGTAAAGAGTTAATTTTTCAGACGAGACAGGTTATAAACATTATCAAAAACACCGTTAAAGACGAAATAAATGCTAATCGATCGACAGCGATAGCAGCGAGAATCCATTCCAATTGAGATGTGCTCCTCGTTGGGACAATTATATTTTGTTTGTCGTCATTTTCAGAGCAATTGGAGGATAACGAATTCGATGGCTGATAAGTATTACCATCGGTACTTTGACATTCTCGCAATTCCTGCTCGCCTATTGATCTTTGCGAAGCGATCTGTATAAATTGAAATAACATTCTATGTTTAATCGAGTAATTTTTTTCAATATTAAGATTCTAGATCCAAAATTGCTACTATCGGGACGCAACGAACCAATTGTACGTGATCAGCGAGTCCTAAATATAGTCCAAGTCTCCCTGAGAGCAGCTTGGTAATCCAACGAGGAAGTGGTCGACAATGAGGATTACGCGACAAGTTTATAACGAAACTTGATAATACCAGAGATATTGCAACGATATGTAGACAGCCACCGTAGAAAGAGACTGAAAGAGAATTATTTATAATAAATACTATTCAGTCCAACTCCTATTTCTAATTAATTTCACCTCAATTAATTGATTCTTAATGTCATATTGATGAATCAATTTTAAATCCTACATTCAATAAATTCATAATGTAATGTAATGTAATTATTTATTAATTACTCTTCCCTTTCATTTATAATTCTTACCCAGAAGTGGTGATTTTTCAAACAGGGGTGGCACTTTGTAACCGAAATATATCAAAAATATCGATATTATAAGCGCTGTGCAACCGCACAAAGTTATCTTTTCCTTAGTCTCCGGCGGTAACCAGAAGATGACCAGTATCAGAAAGACGATCGCTGAATAAGATTTGAATAAAAAGACGATTTGAAAAAAGAGGATTTCAAAATACATCAAATAACGTGACTCTTAGTTTCATCCCAATTTCGATTGAATGTAAATTTTGAGAAAGTCATGAATTTTGGACATGTTCTGGTAAAAAGCATTTATCACACTAACGAAGGTATCGTATTGGAAAATCAGTTTTCTAAATCCAATTTGTCAACAATTGTAAATCGAACCAAGGAAGAAAAAATAATTCGAAAAAATTGCATGTATTCAAAACGAATTAATGATTATATTTGGTAATTGAAAATATTTTCTAAAATTTGTTAACATTTATTTCAAGCTGCGTTATTTATCTTTGTTACTATTATACGCAAATTCTCATCGAATCTAACTTCTGTTTACGAGTTTACAAGCATCCTCGAGGATGTATGGGAGGTATTGTAATAAAAAGCAACACAATTCATCGGTTTTGGAAATACATATTTGCGAAGATAGTCTCGTAAGGGCCACGTGTAAAAATTCAGGGTTACAGACCGGTTTTACAAATATATTGTTCTAAAGAGTATTGAGAATATTTTTTTCCACCTAATCTATTTTTAACACAGCTTTTTTTTTTATTTCAGTTTATCCATATCGAAGTGGTTAATCGAAATTAATTTTTTTTTAATGCCAAGGAAACAGTTAAGATTAAACAAAGTATGAAAAATGTATACAAATAAAAAATATGCGGTGTATCACAGACATCCATAATTAAAATGAATGATAAAAAAAAATTTTTTGACGAAAAATTCTCAATCGTTTACTAATAACTTTAAAAAAAAATTTATCATTTTACCAAACCTTATGTTCTCGGTATTTTCATTATCGTTCATTTTTTCCCTACTTGTTCTTGTAATACTCGCACCGAAAGTCTGATGGAAATTAAGCTTTCCAATGATATAATGTACGTCACTTGAATCATTGAGTTTATAATTTTCGTAACTCACTGATTGCAGGTGCGACAACTGTCACGTAATACATCGGTGAGTGTCTCCTTATCGAAATAGTGTAAGTTATCATCATCAAACACTCGGACAGGTAACAGTCGGTCAAATCACGACTGCTCGTGACTGATACTAAATCCCATTGAGAAAACTGTTGCAACAGGTTGCTCTGTAATTGACGCGAGTTTGAGATAATCCTGATCGAAAGTTAATGCGAATAAGATTAATAAACATTGTGACTCACTGCAGATTTATGCGGCGTTAGTTGCAAATCAATTACGTCAGACCAATGAACCCAGGAGTTACCTATGAGTAGATAACAATTTTGTGTATCAAAGGGCCAGAAACGGAGATCGAGATTGCAGTAGATGTAATATTCCGTCGGTAGTACGCAGAGCACTTCACCATTCGAATATAAATGGCAGTAAACATCACCGTATTGCTCGGACGACGCGCTGGCGCTGTACATCGTAGATGGCAATAAAACAAAAAACTCGCATTCTATTTTATTGTAATTTTTTTCCATCGTATTCCTTTTCGGATATAAATAATGATTATATGCACGTCCGAGTAAACGTATTTCAGTGAAATAAAATATATATTAAAAAATTATGCAATTATCGACCGAACTATTGTCATTTTGTATTGAAGTTAAAATTTTGCTCGACTCAAATAATCTACAATTGAAGATTATTTGAGTCGAGCAAAATTGTTTTTTCCATTCATTTGCAATATTTTTTAAGTTGATTTATGATATTTGATAGTTTACCTATTATGCAGGCGAATTTCAGGATGCCAGATTTCGTGATTGTTCACACGCAGTACATCTAACCCTCCGTAGTTCGACTTGTTCCATTTCAATTTTTCGTCTCGCCATTGCTAGGCGTAACATAGAAACACAAAAAGTTACGTCGATATTCACAAATTGATAGTGGACGAGGTAGAAAAAATTAATTGTCTATCTATTGCGTGTAATTAATCTATGGAATAGGAATTCTGTAATGTATTTGGTTAAATAAATACGAACGAATTTCGATCGAAAAACGTGCAGTTGATCAACCGTTAAAAATTTGAATATCAAATTACAAACGCAAATTAGATTTTTTTTACCGCGTTTGATGTATTATTATTGTAATTAAGTTTAGCAAGATTATGTATTACGGACCAGAGAGACCAAGGCATGTACGCACAGCGATGATTTGAACTCATCCTGCAACCCACAGTACATTTTGCACATGTATAGGATGGAATAATTTTTTTTTTACAGTAAATAAACTTTCACATTTCATAATAGACTTGCCAGTGTGATGTCGCTAATTGTCTGAATATTGAAATATACGGTAGTCGCGTTAAAGTGTTCAGCGGGTCTCGCGGATTTGTCGTACTTTGGAAACAGATCTCGCTTCAGATGATCTATCCAAGTCGCGTTCCATGGCGGTGTGGCTACGATTGAAAACTATATTAACCATTCCCCATATAGACAGTGCAATTTTTTTTCCTCGAATGAACAAGTTGTTTAAGGAATTGATTTTTATTAATGTTTTCAAGAAATGGATAATGAAAACATTTTGAAGCACTCGGCGTCAAGACGCTCCCGCGTTTTTCGATATTACATTTAATCCTTAACGCGGACACCTCAGCAGAATTACATAACGATCACACCGGAGTTATTTCAGTCCCGACTAGTAAAATCCTTCCTGCAATGAAGCTTTTTGATTATTCGATTTAAAAAAATTACGCAATAACTTTCAAACATCGGTATATACAACGGACTTTCATTTTTGTACAGAAAATTTAATTTTGAACATGAAAAAATTACCACAGCAAAAAAAGAGTGAAAAATGACATTTTTTACTGGAAAAATCAGAAATTATACAATTTTTGATATTTTAAGCGGAAAATTTAACCCATTACTCGCGAGATGTGACGCATAACAAAAAAAAATTGCACGTGCAATAGGACGTGTTCCAAAAGGGCATTTATTTTGAGAATCTGGTCGAAGCATCGTCGGGAAAAAGGAACAAACTTTTTTTTAACTAATTGATTTATTTCCAAAATTCCGTGAGTTGAATTAAATTCACGTTGAATTTGTCTGGGGTCATCCTGAGCCCACAGTGCACGTTAAGGGTAAATAGACTAAATTCGCACAATAATCATTAAATCAAAACTACCAATCGACATCATTCGAATTTTTACTCACATGCGGTCGTTATATCGACGGTTTTACAGTCGGACACGATACAACTCAAAAATAAAAAGGAAACGAGTCTAAAAATTGTACAGCTGATCCTTAAGGACTGTGGTATCGTTGTACGAAAAAAAATCATAATCACTTTGATACAACGTCGTTCCGACGTCGTCACACCATGTATTTTGAATTATAACTGAAGTTTACTCGTGACGCTAGTCGTTATATATACTTCCGACGGGTTCACAAGAGTTGAGACGATCCCACCAATCTCGTGACAAGAAAAATTATAATGGTCCACGTGTAATAAATTGCCATATGAAATTACACTAACTTACACCATTAACTACTTGTCAAGCAATACCGTATTCTATACTCTATTCAAAAATGTTCCCTCTCGTTCATTCATTTCCGAGGGACATTTGTGGAAATTGAGTAATATCGAAAAAATGTTCGATCGAAAAAAGTACCATAAAAGAAAATGTTTTATCATAAAATGTTTCGATAACATTGAATTTTTCTACAATGCAAACAAAATTATTCACGTCATTGATTGACAAAGACAGAATTGAAATTAATTCAGTATTTTTGGAATATTCGACGCTGTCAAAAAAAATTTTTAATACATTCTTGGAAACCTGACATAATTTTGGCAGTTTCTATTGATTGAATGATGCTCTAATGGCTGAGAACGGGAAGCATTCAATTCAGCAGCATCATCGTCATCATCATGATCATAAACAGCCGGACTAAGAAAAAACAGCGGGACGAAGCGATGGTACAGTTATTATGCATTCCTTTGAAACAATTAATACGATTGAAAATAGCTCGCTCGTATTGTTTACAATATTTTTTTTACCGCGGAAATTGACACTGAAACCATTTAATTTCGTATATTAGATGTTGTTTTTTATGTACTAAAGTAATTTTATAAATTTAACGACTCTTTATTTCCGATCATCGTGACTAGTTTTCTTGCCATTGCCGAATTTTGCTCCATAAAAACATACGAATTAAAAACTTGTCTTAATGATAATAATGTTTTATTGATTAAAATTAGGGTAAACCTCAGGTTTAGGGGACCCTCCTCCGATTCCTTTCGTAATAGGTTCATCCGACGTGTTTTCGCACGCGGAACAACTTTTTCCTTTGACAAAATTGGGGGACGTTATTTGTTAAAAAGTTATTAACAATTAAAGTTAATAATTGATGTAGCTATTTCCCTTATGACAGCCAGTCCCAATCATCTTGTCCTTCAGATGTGTTATTAACAATACCTCCTGAGTAACATACATAAAGTTTTATCCGGCGCTCATTGTTTGTTAAAAAGTTATTAACAAAAGAAGTTTCATAAATCAAACATGAAATACTTATACTAGTTTATGGTGAACAGTACACGTATGTGTGAGTAGGCTGCGCCCCCTCTGTATCCCCCACACACCAGCCCAAAAATAACTCAAAACAACCCAAAGACAAATAAAAAACAAACCCAAAACAAACCAAAAACAACAAACAACAAACGTGTTGTTTGTTCCTTGTTCGTTGTTCGTTGTTTGTTGTTTTTGGTTTGTTTTGGGTTATTTTTGGGTTGTTCTTAGGTTGGCGTGTGGGGGATACATGGGGGGCGCAGCCAACCCGCTCATACGTGTACTGCTCACCATACACTAGTATAAGTATTTCATGTTTGATTTATGAAACTTCTTTTGTTAATAATTTTTTAACAAACAATGAGCAACGGATAAAACTTTTTGTATGTTACTCAGGGGTATTCTTAACAACACATATGAATGACAAGATGATTGGGATGGGGCTGAGTGGCTGGTATAAGGAAAGTAGCTATATGAATTATTAAGTTTATTTGTTAGTAACTTTTTAATAAATAACGTCACCCAATTTTGTCAGAGGAAAAAGTTGTTTCGCTTGCGAAAACACTAAACCTGAGATTTACCGCCAAGTGTAACTCAGGGTAAACTTCGCGACGACAAGAGGAGGAGGTGATTATAAAGAGCTCTAAAAGGCGTCAGCCTCCATACACATGGAATAAAATTGATCATCCATCTATCTGTAAATACCGTAGACGATTTAAAAAAGTAATGATAACATATTGCGTAAAATATTTATTTCACGATAATCAATTCTAGGGGATGGGATTTTTTTTTCACGTGACAGATATTAAAATATTTCGCGAAATATTTCTTTAATGACACACAATAAATTGCGGTAGGAAAAGAGTTAATTTTTCACACGAGACAGGTTATAAACATTATCAAAAATATCGTTAAAGACGAAATAAAGGCTAATCGATCGACAGCCATAGCTGCGAGAATCCATTCCAATTGAGGTGTGCTCCTCGTTGGGACAATTATATTTTCTTTATCGCCACTTTCGGAGCAATTGGAGGACAACGAATTCGATCGCTGATAAGTATTACCATCGGCACTTTGACGCTCTCGCAATTCCTGCTCGCCTATTGATCTTTGCGAAGCGATCTGTGTAAATTGAAATAAAATTCTAGGTATAATCGAGCCATTTTTTTCAATATTAAGACTCTAGATCCAAAATTGCTACTATCGGGACGCAACGAACCAATTGTACGTGATCAGCGAGACCTAAATGTAGTCCAAGTCTCCCGAAGAGTAGTTTGGTAATCCAACGAGGAAGTGGTCGACAGTGAGGATTACGCGACAAGTTTATAACGAAACTTGATATTACGAGAGATATTGTAACGATATGTAGACAGCCACCGTAGAAACGGACTGAAAGAGATTTTTTAATAATAAATAGTATTCAGTCCAACTCCTATTTCTAATTAATTTCACCACAATTAATTGATTCTTAATGTAATATTGATGAATCAATTAATGTCAATCCTACATTCAATAAATTCATAATGTAATGTAATTAAATTAGTTATTAATTACTTTTCCCTTTCATTTATAATTCTTACCCAGAAGTGGTGATTTTTCAAACAGGGGTGGCACTTTGTAACCGAAATATATCAAAAATATCGATATTATAAGCGCTGTGCAACCGCACAAAGTTATCTTTTCCTTAGTGTCCGGCGGTAACCAGAAGATGACCAGTATCAGAAAGACGATCGCTGAATCAGATTTGAAAAACAAGACGGCTTGAAAAAAAAAGAGGATTTCAAAATACATCAAATAACGTCAGTCTCATCCCGATTTCGATTCAATGCAAATTTTGAGAAAGTCATGAATTTTGGACATGTCTGGTAAAAAGGATTTATCACACTAACGAAGGTATCACATTGAAAAATCAGTTTTCTAAATGCAATTTGTCAACAATTGTAAATCGAATCAAGGGAGAAAAAATGATTTGAAAAAATTGCATGTATTGAAAGGGACATAATGATTACATTTCGTAATTAAAAATATTTTCTAAAATTCTCATCGAAACTAACTTCTATTTACGAGCGTACAGGCAGAGTCAAACATGTATGGGGGGTATTGTAATAAAAAGCAACAAAATTCATCGGTTTTGGAATTACATATTTGCGAAGACAGTTTCGTAGGGGCCACGTGTAAAAATTTAGGGTCGCAGACCCGTTTCACAAATATATTCTTCTAAAGAGTATTGAGAATACTTTTTTTCCACCTAATCTATTTTTAACACAGCTTCTTTTGTCTTTCAGTCTGTCCACATCCAAGTGTTTAAACGAAATTAACTTTTTTTTAATGCCAAGAAAAATCTATATTCTTTCAACAATTAAGATTAAACAAAGTATGAAAAATGTATACAAATAAAAAACATGCGGTGTATCACAGCCATCCATAATTATAATGTATGATAAACAAAATTTAATTCACGAAAAATTCTTAATCGTTCACTAATAACTTTTTAAAAAAATGTATCATTTTTCAAAACTTGATGTTAACTCGATCTAAACTTGATAGTTAATTTTTTCCGTACCCGATCTTGTAATACTCGCACCGAAAGTCTGATTGAAATTAATTTTTCAATGACATAATGAACATCACGTAAACGTAAACGATTGAGTTTATAATTTTCGTAACTCACTAATTGCAGGTACGACAACTGTCACGTAATACATCGGTGAGTGTCTTCTCATCGACATATAGTAAACTATCGTAACCAAACAGTCGGTCAGGTAACAGTCGGTCAAAGTACGATTGCTCGTGACTGATACTAAATCCCATTGCGAAAAGTGTTGTATCAGGTTGCTCTGTAAAGCGAGTTTGACATAATCCTGAACGAGAGTTAATGCCAATTAGATTAATAATCATTGTGACTCACAGCAGATTTAAGCGGCATTAGTTGCAAATCAATTTCATCAGAAGACTGAGCCCAGGAGTCACTTATGCGTAGAAAACAATTTTGTGTATCAAAGGGCCAGAAACGGAGATCGAGATTGCAATAAGCATAATATTCCTTCGATAGTACGCAGAGCACTTCACCACTCGAATATAAATGGCAGTAAACATCACCGTATTGCTCGGACGACGCGCCGGCTATGCTGTACATGGTAGATGACAATAAATCAAAAAACTTGCGTTCTATTTTATTGTTATTTTTTCCATCGTATTCCTTTTCGGGTATATATAATGATTATATGCGCGTCCGAGTAAACGTATTTGAGTGAAATAAAATATGTATTAAAAAATTATGCAATTATGCGACCGAACTATTGTCATTTTCTATTGAAGTAAAAATTTTGAGTCGAGCAAAATCGTTTCCTCCATTCAATTACGATATTTTTTAAGTTTATTTATGATGTTTAAAAGTTTACCTATTATACAGCCGAATTTCAGGATGCCAGATTTCCTGATTTTTCACACGCAGTACATCCAACCCTCCGTAGTTTAACTCGTTCCATTTCAATCTTTCGTCTTGCCATTGCTAGGCGTAACATAGGAACACAAAAAGTTACGTCGATATTCACAAATTGATAGTGGACGAGGTAGAAAAAATGTATTGTCTATCTGTTGCGTGTAATTAATCTATGGAATAGGAATTCTGTTATGTATTTGGTTAAATAAATACAAACAAATTTCGATCGAAAAATGTGCAGTTGATCAACCGTTAAAAATTTCAATATTAAATTACAAGGGTAAGTTAGATTTTTTTTACCGCGCTTGACGTATTGTAATGTGATTAAGTTTAGCAAGATTATATATTACGGACCAGAGAGACCAAGGCTTGTACGCACATCGATGATTTGAACTCATCCTGCAACCCACAATACATTTCGCACATGTATAGGATGGAAATATATTTTTTTTACAGTAAATAAACTTTCACATTTCATAATAGACTTGCCATTGTGATGTCGCTAATTATCTGAATATTGAAATGTACGACAGTCATGTTAAAGTGTTCGGCGGGTCTCGCGGATTTGTCGTACTTTGGAAAAAGATCTCGCTTCAGATGATCTATCCAAGTCGCGTTCCATGGCGGTGTGGCTACGATCGAAAACTATATTGACCATTTCTCATAATAGCAATGCAATTTTGTTCCGTCAAACAAACAAGTTGTTTAAGAAATTGATTTTGATTAATGTGTTCAAGAAATGGATAATGACGCTCCCGCGTTGTTTGATATTATATTTAATCCTTAACGTGCGCACTTCAGCAGAATTACATAACGGTCGCACCGGGGTTATTTCAGTCCCGACTAGTAAAATCCTTGCTGCAATGAAACTTTTTGATTATTCGCCTTGAAAAAATTACACAATAATTTTGAAGCATCGTTCTGTACGACGGGATTTTATTTTTGTACATAAAATTTGATTTTAAACGTGAAAAAATTATAAAAGCAAAAAAGGAGTGAAAAATGACTTTTTTTTTACTGGAAAAATCAGAACTTATACAATTTTTGATATTTTAAGCGGAAAATTTAACCCGTTACTCGAGAGTAACGGGTTAAATTTTCACATCTCGAGAGATGTGATGCTTAAAAAAAAAAAATTGCAATAGGACGCGTTCCAAAAACGGCATTTATCTTGAGAATCTGGTCGAGGCATCGTCGGGAAAAAGGAACAAACTTTTTTTTTTATAATTGATTTATTTCCAAAATTTTCGTCTTGTGAGTTGGAGTAAATTCACGTTGAATTTGTCTGGGGTCATCCTGAGCCCACAGTGCACGTTAAGGGTAAATACACTAAATTGGCACAATAATCATTAAATCAAAACTACCAATCGACATCATTCAAATTTTTACTCACGTTCAGTCGTTATATCGACGGTTTTACATTCGGACACGATACCACCCAAAAATAAAAAGGAAACGAGTCTAAAAATTGTACAGCTGATCCTTGAGGACTGTGGTATCGTTGTACGAAAAAAAATCATAGTCACTTTGATACAACGTCGTTCCGACGTCGTCACACCATGTATTTTGAATTATCACTGAAGTTTACTCGTGATGCTCGTCGTTATATATACTTCCGACGAGTTCACAAGAGTTGAGACGATCCCACTAATCTCGTAACACGAAAAATTATAACGGTCCACGTGTAATAAATTGCCATATGAAATTACACTAACTCACACCATTAACTACTTGTCAAGCAATACCGTATTCTATACTCTATTCAAAAATGTTCCCTCTCGTTCATTCATTCCCGAGGGACATTTGTGGAAATTGAGTAATATCGAAAAAATGTTCGATTGAAAAAAGTACCATAAAAGAAAATGTTTTATCATAAAATGTTTCGATAGCATTAAATTTTTCTTCAATGCAAAAAAAATTATTCACGTCCTTGATTGACAAAGACACAATTGAAATTAATTCAGTATTTTTGGAATATTCGACCTTGTCAAAAAAAATGTTCAATACATTCTTGAAAACTTGACATAATGTTGGCAGTTTTTATTGAATAAATGATGCTCTAATGGCTGAGAACAAGAAGCATTCAGTTCAGCAGCATCATCGTCATCGTCATGATCGTAAACAGCGGGACGAAGAAAAAACAGTGGGACGAAGCGACGGTATCGTTGTTATTCATTCCTCTAAAAAAATTCAAAATCGCTCGCTCGTATTGTTCACAATGTTTTTATTTGCCGTGTGAATTGACACTTAAACCATTTAATTTCGTATATTAAATATTGCTATTTATATTCTAAAGTGATTTTATAAATTTAAAGATTCTTTATTTACGAACATCTCCACTACTTTTTTGTCATTGCAAAACTTTGCTCCATAAAACATTTTCTTAATGATAATAATGTTCTATTGATTGAAATTAGAATCCCAAACTTTGAAAAATTCGTCGACGGGACGTTCACGAAATTCCGAACAAGAAAAGTCAGCGCAGTTGGTCCAAAGATTAGTAATAAAGGTATTTGGAAGAAAATAAAACATTTCTCATTTCAAGAGTAATTTTCGCTATTTATTGCGATTCATTCGCCCAGGAAGAATCATCGTCACAGAGGCCTCGCGATAAGAGGGAAACGAAAGCCTCGGTGTCATTGACGGGACCGAATTTTTTGACCGACCGACGAGTCTCTCAGCCGGAAATGCAAAGAAGACAGACCTGGTTACAGAGAACGAGACAGAGAGCCAAGCTTCGATCAGAAACCGATCCCGCGTATTCGCGAGATACGATTTCCGTGAACCTTCAATGAACTTTATTCCGCATGATTATCGCCAAACGGTGAAGTCATCGTTACGTGCTTTGGAACTGGTGAAATTCGGGTCTGTTATTTTGATTATATATTTAAAAAACGGGAAACGCTTTTTTGGCCAAAGCTGGTGTGTTACATATCAGAAATTGAATACTGTGTAAAAAAAAATTGCCCCGCGATTTTCGATTGTCGATAAGAGGTGGCTTTTTCCACGGCAACAGATGACAGATTGTATTATAAATATCGTCGACAATTAAAAAAAAAGGAATGATAAAATATTCCGTAAAATATTTATTTCACGATAGTCAATTCTAGAGGAGAGGATTTTTTTTTACGTGACAGATACCAAAATATTTCGTGAAATATTTCTTTAATGACAGTTATAACCATTATCACAAATATCGTTAAGGACGAAACAAATGCTAATCGATCGATAGCCATAGCTGCGAGAACCCATTCCAATTGAGCTGCGCTCTTCGTTGGGACAATGTTATTTTCTTTCTTGCCATTTTCGGAACAATTGGAGGACAACGAATTCGATGGCCGATAAGTATTACCATCGGCACTTTGACATTCTCGCAATTCCTGCTCGCCTATTGATCTTTGTAAAGCGATCTGTATGAATTGAAATAAAATTCTATGTTTAATCAAGCCTTTTTTTTCAATATTAAGATTCTAGATCTAAAATTGCTACTTATCGGGACGCAACGAACCAATTGTACGTGATCAGCGAGACCTAAATATTGTCCAGGTCTTCCTAAGAGCAGCTTGGTTATCCAACGAGGAAGTGGTCGACAATGAGGATTACGCGACAAGTTTATAACGAAACTTGATATTACCAGAGATATTGTAACGATATATAGACAGCCACCGTAGAAACAAACTGAAAGAGAATTGTTGACAATAAATAGTATTCATTCCTGCTCCTGTTTCTTATTAATTTCACCTCAATCAATTAATTCATAATGTAATATTGATGAATCAATGAATGTCAATCCTACATTCAAGAAATTCATAATGTAACGTAATGAAATTATTTATTAATTACTCTTCCCTTTCATTTATAATTCTTACCCAGAACTGGTGATTTTTCAAACAGGGGTGGCACTTTGTGACCAAAATATATAAAAAATATCGATATTATAATCGCTGTGCAACCGCACACAGTTATCTTTTCCTTGCTCTCCGGCGGTAACCAGAAGATGACCAGTATCAGAAAGACGATCGCTGAATAAGATTTGAAAAAAAAACAAGAAGTTTTGAAAAAAAAGAGGATTTCAAAAAACATCAAATAACGTCACTTTTAGTCTCATACCAATTTCGATTCAATGCAAATTTTGAGAAAGTCATGAATTTTGGACATGTTCTGGTAAAAAGGATTTATCACACTAACGAAGGTATCGCATTGAAAAATCAGTTTTCTAAATCCAATTTGTCAACAATTGTAAATCGAATCAAGGGAGAAAAAAATATTTGAAAAAATTGCATGTATTCAAAGCGAATTAATGATTATATTTCGTAATTAAAAATACTTTCTAAAATTTGCTAACATTTTTTTCAAGCTTCGTTATTTATCTTTGTTACTATTAGTATTGTTTCAATTCAATGTCCTTGATATCTTCGATGAGATCAATTTTTTTTTCAAGATTGATATCTCATTCCGATATACGCAAATTCTCATCGAACTTAACTTCTCTTTACGAGTGTACAAGCATCCTCAAGGATGTATCGGAGGTATCGTAATAGAAAGCAACAAAATTCATCGCTTTTGGAAATACGTATTTGCGAAGATAGTCTTGTAGGGGCAACGTGTAAAAATTCAGGGTTACAGACCGGTTTCACAAATATATTCTCACAAAGAGTATTGAGAATACTTTTTTCCACCTAATCTATTTTTAACACAGCTTTCTTTGTCTTTCACTTTGTCCAATTCCAAGTGGTTGAACAAAATTATTTTTTTTTTTGAATGTCAAGAAATTTTTCTAAAATTTCAACTAACTTAAACAAAATATGAAAAATGTATACAAACAAAAAATATGCAGTGTATCACAGACATCGATAATTATAATGTATGATGAAAAAAAAAGTATTTAATTGACGAAAGATTCTTAATCGTTTACTAATTACTTTTTAAAATGTATCATTTTTCAACACTTGATGTTCTCGATATTTTCATTATAGTTCATTTCTTCCCCTCCGATCTTTGTAATACTCGCACTGAAAGTCTGATTGAAATTAAGCTTTCAACGACATACTCTATGCCCCTTAAATTATTGAGTTTATAATTTTCGTAACTCACTGATTGCGGGTGTGACAACTGTCACGTAATACATCGACGAGTGTCTCCTTATCGAGAAATCGTAAAATAACGTTATGAGATTGCCGTCAGTCTTGTTGATTAAAGTACGATTGCTCGTGATTGATAATAATTCCTATTTAGAATACGGTTTTAGCGGGTCGACCTGTAATTGACGCGAGTTCGATACAATTCTGATCGAGAGTTAATGCGAATTAGATTAATAAACATTGTGACTCACTACAGGAATATACGCCAGTGGTTGCAAATCAATTTCTTCGGCAGGATGAGCCCAGGAACCTACTTGTAGATAACAATTTTGTGTATCAAAGGGCCAGAAACGGAGATCGAGGTTGCAATGAACGTGACAGTCTGTCGGTGTGCAGCAGAGCACTTCACCAAAAGAATATAAACGGCAGTGAACATCACCGTATTGCTCGGTCGGCGCACCGGCTATGCTGTACATCGTAGATGGCAATGAAACAAAAAACTTGCGTTCTATTTTATTATTATTTTTTCCATCGTATTCCTTTTTGGGTATAAATAATGATTATATGCGGATTCGAGTGAACGTATTTTAGTTAAGTAAAATATATCTTAAGGCCTTCTATACGCGATTCCGCCGATTTTCGAAGGTACTTTTCTAGACGCGGTTAATGAATGTAATGAATGTATCTTCAGTGTGGACCAACAATATTATGATAATTTTTTTTATTACCAACAATTGAAATAATCCAAAGTTTCCAGTCGAAAACGCTGGGATTAATAACGAACGTGCCGCGGTACGTCAAGAACGCCTTAATCCATAAAGACCTCAAAATTAACACCATCCATGAAAAAATAAAAAAGTGGAGCAGTCACTACCAGTACCGGCTGAGAAATCACCCGAATCAGCTTGCCGCAAGTCTAGTTGAAAACAACTCCCAAAGAACGAGACTACAGAGGTTCAAACCCGGACATCTACTCCAAAGATTTAACTAGGGAACCAATATCTAAAAACTAAAATATTTTTAAAACAAAATAACGTAGCCCAAAATCAATGGAAAATCAATGGATTTCCATTTGCCCCTTTTACTGTAAATCACCCATAACTATTTATTGTTAATACTATTAAAAGATATAGTTGAAAATAAAAAGGAAAAATAACCAACAATATTATTAAAAAAAAATTATTATAATATTGTTGGTTCACACTGAATAACGTTCATTATGAGATTACAAATATGTTCATTTTCGTTTTTCAGACACCCACATCGATGCCGAGAACTTTCGCCATCAACGCGCGCGCAAAAAAAATACATTGCTTGATTATGTTAGATCTCCACCATTAGTTAATATTTCTGACTTTTTTTTACATATACTTAACCATGTACATAAATGATCTGTGAAACAATGTTGTTAATATATGCGTCATTTTTTTTTAACCGCGTCGAGAAAAGTACCTTCGAAAATCGGCGAAATCGCGTATATAAGGCCTTAAGAAATTGTGCAATTATACGACCGAACTATTGTCATTTTGTATTGAAATTAAAATTTTGCTCGACTCAAATAATCTTCAACTAAATCTTCTTCGAATAACCGAAAAACAAAGATTCCTATGTTCATTTTTTTCAGTCCAATTGCGATATTTTTTAGATTTATTTACGATGTTTGATAGTTTACCTATTAAACAGGCGAATATCAGGATGCCAGATTTCGTGATTTTTCACATGCAGTACATTCAACCCTTCGAAGTTCGACACGTTCCATTTCAATCTTTCGTCTATCCATACCTGTGCGTAACACAGGAACAGAATAAGTTTCGTCGATATTCACAAATTGACGATGAGCAAGGTAAAAAAAATTAATTGTCTATCTATTGCGTGTAATTAATGTATGGAACAGGAATTCTATAATCTATTTGTTTAAATAAATACAAACAAATTTCAATCGAAAAATTTGCAGTTGACCAACCGTTAAAAATTCCCAAATTAAATTACAAGCGCAAGTTAGATTTTTTTTTTACCGCGCTTGTCGTATTATTATTGCGATTAAGTTTAGCAAGATTATATATTACGGACCATACACCACCAGGCTTGTACGCACATCGATGATTTGAACTCATCCTGCAACCCACAGTACATTTCGTACATGTATACGGCGGAAATATTTTTTTTTTTACAGTAAATAATGTTTCACATTTCATCATAAACTTGCCACTGTGATGTCACGATAATTCATAATTTCGAAATATACTGTAGTCGTGTTAAAGTGTTCGGCGGGTCTCGCGAATTTGTCGTACTTTGGAAAAAGATCTCGCCTCAGACGTTCTACCCAAGTCGCGTTCCGTGTCGGTGTGGCTACGATCGAAAACTATATTGACCATTCCTCATAAAAGCGGTGCAATTATTTTCCCTCCAATAAACAAGTTGTTTAAGAAATCGATATTTATCAATGTTTTCGAGAAATGGATAATGAAAACGTTTTGAAGCACTCAGCGTCAAGACGCTCCCGCGTTTTTTGATATTATAATTAATCCTTTACGTGCACACTTCAGCAGAATTACATAACGGTCATACTGGAGTTATTTCAGCCTAGTAAAATCCTTCCTCCAATGAAGCTATTTGATTATTCGACTTGAAAAAATTAAACAATAACTTTGAAACATCGTTCCATATGACGGAATTTTGTTTTTGTACATAAAATTTCATTTTGAACATGAAAAAATTACCAAAGCAAAAAAAAAAGTGAAAAATATCTTTTTTTACTGGAAAAATCCGCACTTATACAATTATTGATATTTTAAGCTTAAAATTTAACCCGTTACTCTCGAGATGTGATGCTTTGAGAAAAAAAATTGCAATAGGACATGTTACAAAAAAAGGAATTTATTTTGAGTATCTGGTCGAGGCATCGTCGGGAAAAAGGAACAAACTTTTTTTTAAATAATTGATTTATTTCCAAAATATTCGTCTTGTGAGTTGGAGTAAATTCACGTCGAATTTGTCTGGGGTCATCCTGAGCCCACAGTGTACGTGACGGGTAAATAGACTAAATTGGCACAATAATCATTTAATCAAAACTACTAGACGACATCATTCGAATTTTTACTCACATCTGGTCGTTATATCGACGGTTTTACAGTCGGACACGATACAACCCAAAAATACAAAGGAAACGAATCCAAAAATTGGACAGCTGATCCTTAAGGACTGTGGTATCGTTGTACGAATAAAAATCATAGTCACTTTGATGTAACGTCGTTCCGGCGTCGTGACACAATGTACTTTGAATTATCACTGAAGTTTACTCGTGACGCTCGTCGTTATATATACTTCCGACGGGTTCACAAGAGTTGAGACGATTCCACCAATCTTGTGACAAGAAAAATTATAACGGTCCACGTGTAATAAATTGCCATATGAAATTACACTAACTTACACCATTAACTATTTGTCAAGCAATAACGTATTCTATACTCTATTCAAAAAATTTCCCTCTCGTTCATTCATTCCCGAGGGACATTTGCGAAAATTGAGTAATATCGAAAAAATGTTCGATCGAAAAAAGTACCATAAAAAACAATGATTTATGATAAAATGTTTCCATAGCATTAAATTTTTCTTCGATGCAAAAAAAATATTATTCTTGTCATTGATTGACAAAGATACAATTGAAATTAATTCAGTATTTCCGGAATATTTGATCCTGTCAAAAAAAATGTTTAATACATTCTTGAAAACCTGACATAATTTTGGCAGTTTTTATTGAATGAATGATGCTCTAATGGCTGATAAGAAGAAGCATTCAGTTCAGCAGCATCATCGTCATCGTCATGATCGTAAACAGCGGGACGAAGAAAAACCAGTGAGACGAAGCGACGGTATCGTTGTTAATCATTCCTCTAAAAAAAATTCAAAATCGCTCGCACGTATTGTTCACAATATTTTTATTTGCCGTGGGAATTGACACTTAAACCATTTAATTTCGTATATTAAATATTGCTATTTATATTCTAAAGTGATTTTATAAATTTAATGATTCTTTATTTACGAGCATCTCCACTAGTTTTCTTGTTATTGCAAAACTTTGCTCCACAAAACTTTGAAATAAAAATTTTTTCTTAATGATAATAATGTTCTATTGATTGAAATTAGGATCCCAAACTTTAAAAATTCGTCGACGGGACGTTCACGAAATTCCGAACAAGAATAGTCAGCGCAGTTGGTTGAAAAATTAGTAATAAAGGTATTAGGAAGAAAATAAATCATCCCTCATTTCGAGAGTAATTTTCGCTATTTATTGCGATTAATTCGCCCAGGAAGAATCATCGTCACAGAGGCCTCGCAATAGGACGGAAACGAAAGCCTCGGTGTCATTGAAGAGACCGAATTTTTTGACCGACCGACGAGTCTCTGACCCGGAAATGCATAGAAGACAGACCTGGTTACAGAGAACGAGAGAGAGCCAAGCTTCGATGAAGAACCAATCCCACGTAATTCGGGAGATACGATTTCCGGAAACCTTCAATAAACTTTATTGCGCATGATTATCGCCAAACGGTGAGGTCACCGTTACGTCCTTTGGAACAGGTGGAATTCAGGTCTGTTATTTTTATTATAAATTTAAAAAACGAAAAACGCCTTTTTGGCCAAAGCATGTGTATTATATATCAGAAATTGAATAGTGTGTAAAAAAAATTTGCCCCACGATTTTCGATTGTCGAAAAGAGGTGTCTTTTTCCACGGCGACAGACGACAGCTTTTATTATAAATATCGTAGACAATTAAAAAAAAAAGGAATGATAAGATATTCCGTAAAATATTTATTTCGCGCTGGTCAATTCTAGGGTAGAGGATTTTCTTTTTACGTCACAGATACCAATATATTTCGTGAAATATTTCTTTAATGACAGCAAATAAATTGCGGTAGGAAAAGAGTTGATTTTTCAGACGAGACAGGTTATAACCATTATCACAAATATCGTTAAGGACGAAATAAATGTTAATCGATCGATAGCCGTAGCTGCGAGAACCCATTCCAATTGAGCTGTGCTCCTCGTTGGGACAATTATATTTTGTTTCTCGCCATTTTCGGAGCAATTAGAGGACAACGAATTCGATCGCTGATAAGTATTACCATCGGCACTTTGACGTTCTCGCAATTCCTGCTCGCCTATTGATCTTTGCGAAGCGATCTGTATGGATTGAAATAAAATTCTATGTTGAATCGAGCATTTTTTTTCAATATTAACATTCTAGATATAAAATTGCTACTACCGGGACGCAACGAACCAATTGTACGTGATCAGCGAGACCTAAATATATTCCAAATCTTCCTAAGAGCAGCTTGGTAATCCAACGAGGAAGTGGTCGACAATGAGGATTATGCGACAAGTTTATAACGAAACTTGATATTATCAGAGATATTGTAACGATATGTAAACAGCCACCGTAGAAACAGACTGAAAGAGAATTGTTGACAATAAATAGTATTCATTCCAACTCCTGTTTCTAATTAATTTCACCTCAATCAATTGATACTTAATGCAATATTTATGAATCAATTAATATCAGTCCTACATTCAAGAAATTCATAACGTAATGCAATGAAATTATTTATTAAATACTCCTCCCTTTCCTTTATAATTCTTACCCAGAAGTGGTGGTTTTTCCGACAGGGGTGGCACTTTGTGACCGAAATATATTAAAAATATCGATATTATAAGCGCTGTGCAACCGCACAGAGTTATCTTTTCCTTACTCGCCGGCGGTAACCAGAAGATGGCCAGTATCAGAAAGACGATCGCTGAATAAGATTTGAAAAAAAAAACAAGACGTTGTGAAAAAAAAGAGGATTTCAAAATACATCAAATAACGTCACTCTTAATCTGATCCCAAATTCGATTCAATGCAAATTTTGAGAAAATCATGAATTTTGGACATGTCTCGTAAAAAGGATTTATCACACTAACGAAGGTATCGCATTAAAAATCAGTTTTCTATATCCAATTTGTCAACAATTGTTAATCGAAACGAGGGATAAGAAATGATTTGATAAAATTGCATGGATTTAAAGCGAATTAATGATTATATTTCATAATTAAAAATACTTTCTAAAATTTGCTAACGTTTTTTCAAGCTACATTATTTATCTTTGTTACTATTAGTATTGTTTCAAATCAATGTCCTTGATATCTTCAATGAGATTAATACTTTTTTCAAGATTGATATCTCATTCCGATATACGCAAATTCTCATCGAACTTAACTTCTGTTTACGAGTGTACAAGCATCCTCAAGGATGTATGGGAGGTATCGTAATAAAAAGCAACAAAATCCATCGCAGTTGGAAATACGTATTTGCGAAGATAGTCCCGTAGGGGCCACGTGTAAAAATTCCACCTAATCTATTTTTAACACAGCTTTCTTTGTCTTTCAATTTGTCCAATTCCGAGTGGTTAAACGAAATCAATTTTTTTTTTAATGGCAAGAAAATTTTCTAAAACTTCAACTAAGATTAAACAAAGTATGAAAAATGTATACAAACAAAAAATATGCAGTGTATCACAGACATCGATAATTATAATTTATGGTGAAAAAAATATATATTTAATTGACGAAAGATTCTTAATCGTTTACTAATAACTTTTTTAAATTTATCATTTTTCAACACTCGATGTTCCCGATATTTTCATTATAGTTCATTTCTTCCACTCCAATCGTTGTAATACTCGCACTGAAAGTCTGATTGAAATTAGGCTTTTAATGACATCCTCTATGTCCCTTAAATTCTTCAGTTTATAATTTTCGTGACTTACTGATTGCGGGTGTGACAACTGTCACGTAATACATTGGCGAGCGTCTCCTTATCGAGAAATCGTAAAATAACGTCACGAGATTGCCGTTCGTCTTGTTGATGAAAGTACGATTGTTCGTAAATGATAATAATTCCCATTTAGAAAACGGGTTTAGCAGGTCGACCTGTAATTGACGCGAGTTCGACATAATCCTGATCGAGAGTTTATTCGAATTAGATTAATAAACATTGTGACTCACTGCATGATAATACGACATTGGTTGCAAATCAATTTCTTCGGCAAGGTGAGCCCAGGAACCTACTTGGAGATAACAATTTTGTGTATCAAAGGGCCAGAAACGGAGATTGAGATTGCAATAAGCGTGATAGTCTGTCGGTGTGCAGCAGAACACGTCACCAGTATAGTTTAAACGGCAGTGAACATCATCGTATTGCTCGGTCGACGCGCCGGCTATGCTGTACATGGTAGATGGCAATAAAACAAAAAACTTGCGTTCTATTTTATTCATATTTTTTCCACCGTATTCCTTTTTGGGTATAAATAATGATTATATGCGGGTCCGAGTAAAGTGATTTGAGTTAAGTAAAATATATCTTAAGAAATTGTACAATTATGCGACCGAACTATTGTCATTTTGTATTCAAATTAAAATTTTGCTCGACCCAAATAATCTTCAACTAAATCTTCTTCGAATAACCGAAAAACGAAGATTACTATGTTCGTTTTTTTCCATCCAATTGTGATATTTTTTAGATTTATTTACGATGTTGGATAGTTTACCTATTATACAGGCGAATATCAGGCTCCCAGATTTCGTGATTTTTCACACGCATGTGATCCAACTCTCCGTAGTTCGACACGTTCCATTTCAATTTCTCGTCTTTCCAGTGCTAGGCGTAACATAGGAACAGAATAAGTTTCGTCGATATTCACAAATTGATGATGAACGAGGTAGAACAAATTAATTGTCTATCTATCGAGTGTAATTAATCTGTGGAATAGGAATTCTATAATGTATTTTTAAAAATAAATACAAACAAATTTCGACCGGAAAATTTGTAGTTGACCAACCGTTAAAAATTCCAATATTAAATTCCAAGCGCAAGTTAGATTTTTTTTTACCGCGCTTGTCGTATTATTATTGTGATTAAGTTTAGCAAGATTATATATTACGAACCATACACCACGTGGTTTGTAGGCACATCGATGATTTGAACTCATCCTGCAACCCACAGTACGTTTCGTACATGTATACGACGGAAATATTTTTTGTTACAGTAAATAATGTTTCCCATTTCATCATAAACTTGCCACTGTGATGTCTCCGATGTTCATAATTTCGAAATATACGGTAGTCGTGTTAAAGTGTTCGGCGGGTCTTGCGAATTTGTCGTACTTTGGAAAAAGATCTCCCCTCAGACGATCTACCCAAGTCGCGTTCCATGCCGGTGTGGCTACGATCGAAAACTATATTGACTATTCCTCATAAAAGCAGTGCAATTTTTTTCCCTCATATAAACAAGTTGTTTAAGAAATCGATTTTTATTATTGTTTTTTCAGAAATGGATAATGAAAACATTTTGAAGCACTCGGCGTCAAGACGCTCCCGCATTTTTTGATATTACATTTAATCCTTAACGTGCGCACTTCAGCAGAATTACATAACGGTCACACTGGGGTTATTTCAGTCTAGTAAATCCTTCCTGCAATGAAGCTTTTTGATTATTCGACTTGAAAAAATTAAACAATAACTTTGAAACATCGTTCTATATGACGGAATTTTATTTTTGCACATAAAATTTTATTTTGAACATGAAAAAATTATCAAAGCAAAAAAGGAGTGAAAAATGACTTTTTTTTACTGGAAAAATCAGAACTTATACAATTTTTGATATTTTAAGCGGAAAATTTAACCCGTTACTCTCGAGATGTGATGCTTTAAGAAAAAAAAATTGCAATAGGACGCGTTCCAAAAACGGCATTTATTTTGAGAATCTGGTCGAGGCATCGTCGGGAGAAAAGAACAAACTTTTTTTTTTAATTCGTTGATTTATTTACAAAATTTTCGGCTTGTGAGTTGGAGTGAATTCACATTGAAATTGTGTGGGGTCATCCTGATCCCACAATGTACGTTAAGGGTAAATAGACTAAATTAGCACAATAATCATTAAATCAAAACTACCAATCGACATCATCCAAATTTTTACTCACGTTCGGTCGTTATATCAACGGTTTTACATTCGGACACGATACAAACCAAAAATAAAAAGGAAACGAGTCCAAAAATTGAACAGCTTATCCTTAAGGACTGTGGTATCGTTGTACGAAAAAAAATCATAGTCACTTTGATACAACGTCGTTCCGGCGTCGTCACACCATGTATTTTGAATTATAACTGAAGTTTACTCGTGACGCTCGTCGTTATATATACTTCCGACGGGTTCACAAGAGTTGAGTCGATCCCACCAATCTCGTGCCACGAAAAATTATAACGGTCCACGTGTAAGAAATTGCCATATGAAATTACACTCACACCATTAACTACTTGTCAAGCAATAACGTATTATATACTCTATTCAATAATTTTTTCGCTCGTTCATTCATTTCTAACGGACATTTGTGGATATTAGGTACTACAGAAAAAAATGTTCCATAGAAA
Source organism: Oxytorus armatus (assembly GCA_958009045.1). Classification (NCBI taxonomy): domain Eukaryota; kingdom Metazoa; phylum Arthropoda; class Insecta; order Hymenoptera; family Ichneumonidae; genus Oxytorus; species Oxytorus armatus. The sequence goes on along the minus strand of OY253746.1, from coordinate 12,776,181 downwards.
AAAGTACCATGAGAAAAAAAAGATTTATCATAAAATGTTTCGATAGCATTAAATTTTTCTTCAATGAACAAAAAAAAAATTATTCACGTCAATGATTGACAAAAAAACAGTTGAAATTAATTCAGTGTTTCCGGAATATTTGACGCTGTCAAAAAAAAATTGAAAATACATTCTTGATAACCTGACATAATTTTGGCAGCTTCTATTGACTGAATTATATTGGCTCTAATGGCCGAGAACGAGAAGCATTCAAGTCAGCAGCATCATCGTCATCGTCATGATCGTAAACAGCGGGACAAAGAAAAAACAGCGGGACGAAGCGATGGTATCGTTGTTATTCATTCCTCTAAGAAGATTCAAAATCGCTCGCTCGTATTGATCACAATATTTTTATTTACCGTGGGAATTGACACTTAAACCATTTAATTTCGTATGTTAAATATTGCTGTTTATATACTAAAGTGATTTTATAAATTTAACGACTCTTTGCTTACGAGCATCTCCACTAGTTTTCTTGTCATTGCAAAACTTTGCTCCATAAAACCTTGGAATAAACAAATTTTCTTAATGATAATAATCTTCTATTAATTGAAATTAGAATCCCAAACTTTGAAAAATTCGTCGATGGGACGTTCACCAAATTCCGCAAAAGAAGAGTCAGCGCAGTTGGTCCAAAAATTAGTGATAAAGGTATTAGGATGAAAATAAAACATCCCTCATTGTGAGAGTAATTTTTGCTCTCTATTGCGATTCATTCGCCCAGGAAGAATCATCGTTACAGAGGCCTCGAGATAGGAGAGAAACGAAAGCCTCGGTATCATTGAAGGGACCGAATTTTTTGACCGATCGACGAGTCTCTCAGGCGGAAATGCAGAGAAGACACACCTGGTTACAGAGAACGAGAGAGAGCCAAGCTTCGATGAGAAACCGATCTCGCGTAATTCGCGAAATACGATTTCCGGAAACGTTCAATGGACTTTATTGCGCACGATTTTCGCCAAACGGTGAGGTCATCGTTACATGCTTTGGAACTGGTGGAATTCAGGTTTGTTATTTTGATTAAAAATAAAAAAATTATCATGATTCCAATGAAAAAGACATTTAAAAAGCATGAAAAAAACTGCGAATTGAAACGTACAAATTACTTCCTTGAAATTTTAGACAATTGTAAAATCCCCCACTACAAAAAACTATATTTTTTAATTTTAGTTTTCTCAGGGAGCAAGCATTGAGCGTTCTGTGAAATTTCAAGGAAGCAATTTTCAACTCTCATCTTTTTCCTTCCACGTGTTGGCAATCTTACATTTTTCGAAAACTGTATAATTCCACAAAATCAAAACCCTTCCACCGATTTCGGACAAATTGAGTATCGATCATTCTTTAAGGATATTAAATTTATAATTTTATAGAAATAGCCCTTTTTTCGAAAAATTCAACATACGAAATCTGAACCTTTTCAATTATTCTCGCCAAATTCAGTGCCGCATTCAGTATCAGTCCGAGGTGATTAAATATGCAAATGATGGATATTTAGTCACCTCTGACTGTCATCTAACTACAATAAGTTTTGTGTAATAAGTTTTGGCTCAAACGCTTCGAATTTGTACAAATGCGGAAGTTCACGAAGTTTTTGTGGAAAAAAAAAATGTGAAAAAACTGGTAAAATGTCAATGCCCTCGTCACTTTGACCTGAACATATTGTTAACAAAGACTAGCTCGTGTGCCAAATTTCAGCACCATAGCTGAAAACATTTTCGAACAATAAAAACTTTATTTTTGGCACTCTGACTATTGGAACATTTCTAACACCGTGGCCAAAAATACTCTCACGACAAACGAAAAAAATTTACGGAAACGTAGCTTTCTAGGAGGAAAGCAAAAGTTAATGAGTTATTTTCACATTCAGAATTATTGTCAGAATAAAGTTAATGTTAAAACATTGTTCTAATTTGTTTACAATTACACAATAAAAGTAAATTATTATTATTTTTTGAAAATCGAGTCGTTATTTATTTTCGTAAAATGATTGTCACAGTATCTTGAAAAAAAATAAACCCATCGGTACGATCGTTGTTTCGATTCGAACAGGTCCGAAACGGTGAAACGGGCGATCTAAGGAACACCCTTAGAAGCGGTTTGGAAACGTCATTTCCGGTTATGTGTTGCCGATTCAATCCCATTCGCATGGAAACTTTTTATGCATCGAGTGCCTGCGGCAATATATTTCTTTGCACGACGAACACTAATGAATTTACGCGCTTCATTGAGGGTAATTATTGTAAATAAATAAAAATAAAAAAAACAAAAACAAATTTTCGTACGGTAGATAAATCGATTGATAATAAAACGATTAAAGAACCGAAAAACGAGGTAAACACGATAGACGTGAGCGTCGGTGGCGAGTACATCGTTTCGGGTGGGAAAGATGCAGCTGTTAGATTGTACGATGCCGAAATTGGTAAGGTATAATCAAGAGTCTCGAGCATCTGCCAAATGGACATTCGCAAACTTTTGACTCGATCAAAAATAACAGATAACATATTCAATATCAAAAGTAATCGACAATTTTCTCAATTGCCAATGATTCGTCGAAAAAAATGATAAATCTTTCGAAAGTCATTGAATCAGATTTTGCCAATATCCGTTATCACAACTTCTGACGAACAATTATTATTAGCTCGTTTTTCTTTTTACGCTCGCAGTTGATCACAGTTTATGGAAAAGCCGAGGGCGAAATGGTCGAAGAAAAAGTCAGCAAGTATCATAGAATGAGAATATTCGCTTCAAAGTTTCATCAGTCTTATCCGGAATTGTTCATCACAGGAGGCTGGGACGATACTGTTAGGGTAATTATAATAGCTAGATGTAATAACCAAAACTGTCTATCTCAAAAATTCTAAAGAATTTTTTTTCTTTTAGATTTGGGACGTACGCGTGGGTAACGGTTCCGTAAGATCGATAAAGGGTCCTCACATTTGCGGAGAAGCGATAGATACAAGAGTGAGCACAACTTTTTTTTTTGTTATCACAGACAAATTTTTATGAATGAATTAATTAGGCAATTTTTAGATAAATTAGAACGAAAATTGATTAACCATTTAGTCGCTAAAAAAATAGTTTGATCACTCAATTAATCCGAGAATCAGATGACGTCCTGGTTAGTTTAAAAATCGAAAAAAATAATTAGTCATTTGTTTCATTAAGGGGGGGGGGGGGGGGGGAATAGGGTTAGGACAGCGTTTTCTCAATGATTTTCATGAATTTTTTTATAGTATAAAAAATGAATATAATTTATTGAAACTTTGAGAATATTTTATACATATGTTTAAGTATATACTATAAAATTTGTATACATATATTTAAGTATATACTATAAAATATTAGCGAACCCATATTGCAGGTCACAATCAAACTCAGCATTTTGCATACATTCTGGGAGCCGCAATTTTCATCTGAAATCAAGCAAGGTTGGAATTTACTTTTATTTCATGTCTCTCTTTTATATGAACCTAAATGCTATAAAAAAAATAGAAAATTGAATTTTTTACAGGGGTCAAAACAAAAAAGCGTGATTTTTTGCCATTTTTTACAACTTTATTTGCAAAAAAAAAAATATTTTAAATAATGATAATATTCCGATTTTAGGTTCATATAGAACGCAATATTATGAAGAAAGTAACTACCAATTTTCAAAACGATTGGTCGAAAACTTTTCAAACTAGCGTGTACGCAAGTTCAAAAAAAGTCGTTTTCAGAAAAACGCGTTTGAAAAAATAGTACCAAGAAAAACAAGCAATATAGGGTCGCTAATATTTTATAGTATATACTTAAATATATGTATACAAATTTTATAGTATATACTTAAATATATGTATACAAATTTCATAGTATATACTCAAATATATGTATAAAATATTCTCAAAGTTTCAATAAATTATAATCATTTTTTATACTATAAAAAAATTCCTGAAAATCATTGAGAAAACGCTGTCCTAACCCTATTTCCTCCCTTAATGGCTTATAACAATAGAACGAGTCGGAATTTTCATTAAAAATTTTGGGAACATATTTTTCAATAGTTTTACTAACAATTTATGAAATTAAAAAAAAATCGATTCTTTGAACCGTCTAACCCTATTTGCCTTTTAATATACTAAATTTAGGATATAATGAGCGAGTAAAGAAAATGAAAGAGCGGTGCCAACGTTAATACAAAATAAAGCTCATAAAACACTTAAGACGATCCGAGCTAAGAGTAACTACTGGGGGGGGGAGGAGGAAAAGAGGTTTTCTGAGAGCTGAATTTATTAATAGGTGTTGATAGATATTTTCCCGCGATCATCGTTATTCTCGGGGTACATAAGCGACGACTATGTTCTTTGCTCTTAGAATTTTTTTTTTCAAATTTATTATACAACGTATCTTGTGACGCCCTTGAGTACAGGAAACTCACATTTTGACCGGTTCGTGGGTGGTCCGAGGTAGTCTACAGATATGGGACATGACGAGCGGCAAGTTAATCGAGACTATAATTCCGGAGAACAGGCCGACTACGCTCGACGGTGAATTTCTTTACGCGGTTCAATACTTCGATGGTGATCCGTATGGGGAACATGTTATAGTCGGTGGTTCGGGGACAGGTGAAGTCGAAGTCATCAGTTTAAAAGAAAAGAAAGTAGGTCAAAAAATATCCAATTAAAACAGCGTATTTTCGAAAAAAGTTTTCATGATGAGTATTAAATCATTCATTTTTACGATTATTTTTAATGATTCATTTGAATGATTATTTTTAATGGTTAGTTTTAATGATTATTTTTAATGATTATTTTTAATGGTTAGTTTTAATGATTAATTTTAATGATTAATTTTAATGATTAATTTTAATGATTAATTTTAATGATTAATTTTAATGATTAATTTTAATGATTAATTCTAATGATTGATTTTAAGAATTAATTTTAATGATTAATTTTAATGATTAATGTTAATGATTAATTTTAATAATTAATTTTAATGATTAATTTTAATGATTAATTTTAATAATTAATTTTAATGATTAATTTTAATAATTGATTTTAATGATTAATTTTAATAATTAATTTCAATGATTAATTTTAATGATTAATATTTATAATTAATTTTAATGATTAATTTTAATGATTAATTTTAATAATTAATTTTAATAATTAATTTTAATGATTAATTTTAATGATCAATTTTAATAATTAATTTCAATGATTATATTTAATAACTTATTTTAATCATTATCGAGCAGGTCATGGGAAGTTTCACCGTAAACAAAGCGGTCGTAACTCTGGACAGTTGTAGAACATCTATAGTCTTTGGTGGTATGGAATCCGTTATAAGACTGGCCGATTACAGTTAACAATCATTATGTAAAATGAGAAAAAATAAAAGTGAGAAAAAAATCCCCCAAAGAAAAAGCTCATTTCTCTACATCGGCGTCGTCAATTACTCGTCATTAATCACGAAGGTCTCGGTGTCGAAAATAAAAGAAAAGTCTATTCGCGAAAACTGTCACGAGGGACAAACCCATCTCCTTCGTCCGATCGCGACGTTACACAATCCCGCGCGAACTTTGCGACGTTTTCTCTCAACGCAAAATTATCGATGAGCGATTGACGCGACAACGACGATCATTGACTCATCGATGCAAATAGCCTATGCTGCGATGTTTTACTAACGTCGCGCCGGAAAAATTCGAGGATGACCGAATAAAATGAAACGTTTCGAGAGGACAACGAGGAAGAGGCTACGATGAGGGTGAAAAGGGTTAGAAGGGTTGGCGGGCTCGATGATGACGATGAAGAGTAAATGCTTTAATGGTCTTCTCAAATATATATATATATATGCATATCTATATATATGTATGTATATGTAAAAGCGTTAAGCCGAATGCGTCGAGTGATGCCAAAGTTAAATATAAATGTGGCGGCAAGAGGAGCTTCCCGACGGTAGTAACGGGCGCGAGAGTCGCCGTACGACGCCAATCCTGGACCAGACCGAATGATCCAGTCTGTTCGTGCTCTTCGGCGGTGAACCGGCCTTAATCGTTAAGAACGAACGAGGCTCGATTAAATGTCGAGCAATTATCGCGACGAAAAGAGAAAAAAAAAACATTTTTCAAATCTTGACAACGAGGCGACCGTCAATCTACTGTTTTGTCCAATCGCGATCGTTTCTCGTCTCACTCCGGACGATCGAACGTTTTTTCCTTCAATCCATTTGCCGAACGTGATAACTTTTTTTTTTCACCGCGAATCTTCGATTTTTTGTTGTTGTTCTTCCTCTACGTTTCTTTTTCTCGCTCAATTTTTCTCGTTTTTCCTTCTTTTTTTTCCCGTCCAAAATTCGAAAGGTGAGCTTACCGGTTGTACGAAACGATCAGTGATATTACGATAATACATTGTGGATACGCGAGGCCAAATTAATCGAGGTATTTCAGTCAATTGAATTAATTTTTTTTTAAATTAATTTAATGTAATTAATAATACATTTATGTGTTCATTTTTTTTTTACTTTTCTTCCGTTTTAACTGGAATTTTATTGAATTCAATGGTTCGTTTAAAAATTGATCTGAGGTGCACTAACGATTTTTTTTTTATTTAACAAAATATCTAAAAGTTTATGTCAATTTGAAAAAAAAAGATTAACTGCTAATTACTGTACTTTGATATTGTATGTTTAACAAATTTTTATAATTGTCGAATTGAAATTTTGTTAGCTTTATTTAAAAAAAAAATGTACTTAGGGTGTACCGAAGGTGTTAAATTAATTTACGAGGCCATTTTTCACGGTACATTTTTACAATGTATAAATTCTCGGAGGGGTTCATTTTCGACCTCTTGATCCCGCCGTAGCCGGGCAGTTTAACGACCTCTTGGTTACTTGCGTCGTCGTACAACGTCGTAACACACGCACGCACACACATTTTCCTATTTCGCACTGTATAGATCGTCCGTTCCCGTGGCCAAACCCGAAATGGGAGCTTTCGCCGGTGGTACTTGTAATTGTTCCCAGCTCGGCCAAATTTGGCACAAAGACAAAAGAAGAGTGTGTTATAGAGAGACAGGAAATTGAGAAAATCTTGAACCTAGTGTTAATGCTCTCTCACGAGCTGTTTAGTAATTTTAGTAACATTTTGTCTCGTGACCAAGTTGTCCACATGCGCATATGATACGTACAGATTAATTTTGAAAGAAAGATAAAGTTCGAAGAAGAAAAAAAAGGTTAATAGAATTTTATCGCAAAGTTTTGACAATGAAAAAAATCATTTAACGACAAAATAGTCGTGAATTATTATAATGGATGAATAAAAATGATAAATTTCTAATAATTACGAATAATTCATAATAATCAATGTTTCATATTGTACATTGTACTTATTTTTCTTTATAATCATTCGTTCATGTACCACAGATATTTTTTTCATTAAAATCGCCCTAGATACTTATATTTCAAGGATATTTCTTTCTTTTTCATCATCGAGAGGAAAATCAACGAGTATCATGAAAATTCCGAGAGGAAATTTACCAATGATATAGCAAATGATGAAAGTCCCGAGACAGGGGGACATCCGCCTATCGGACCGAACTATTTCTGATCGTCAAGATTTTATTTTCGGATCTTAAAGAGAGAGAGAGAGAGTGAAAGAGAGAGATAGAGAGTGAGAGTCTGCGATGTCCAGAATCCAGATCACGCTTTATTCCACGAAACCCCGACGCCAGAAAAACTATTAACGGAGTGCGAAGAAAAAAAAAAAAAAAGAACCGGCAAAAAAAGATGTAATGAAAAATCGAGGGCGTAAAGTGCGATAAATTTGACGGGAGAATGATCCGCGAGAGTCTAGAGGAGATAATTTTTGTTCTATATTTCGAGTCGAGAAGGGCAATTGCACGGAAAATTTCACACGAATAATATCGTGTAAGTTTCGGAAATATCTTGTTGGCCAGGGAGTCACGGGTAAATATGTCGGTTACCGTCTCATCATCGGCGGTCGACGCTTTTTACCCCGATCTTTCTCATTCTCGCACGTAAACCACACGGCATATGTATCTAAAGCGGCGTCTTGTACCCCCCCCCCCTCCCCTCCCCACGTAAAAATAGAAAAAGCGCTATATTTAGGCGGCCTACACTCGGTATCCGGCCAAAAAGCTCTACAATCTCGGTAGCCGAGACGTCTCGGGGAGAGGAAAAAAAAAAAAAAACAACGGCTGTCGAACTCGTTTGCGTTAATTCGGTGGATTTTTATTGTTCACCAAGACAACGTTAATTGCGGTGGTGCGCGTTGAAGAAATGAGAAAAATCGATTTAATGTACGAGAAAATGTGAAAGAAAAGTTAGGGGCGGTTTTTTTTTTTTGGTTCCAGTCTCTCAGGATAACTCGGGACATTAAAAAAACAAAAACGCTTCTCCAGAAGTGAAAGTTTGAGCTCGCATGCGAGTTTGATGGGGGGGACTTTGCTCTCGCCTGTTCGAAAAGTTCGAGTAGTACAAGTAGCCCAAGAGCGAAAGATTTCTCGGACGTAGAGGCCTAAAAGCTCCTATTTTTAGTTGGGCTGCTGGATGCGCGCCTCTGTACAACGGCACACGCGGCTTTTCGATTAAAAAAAACCGAAGAAATCTTTGCTGTGACAGCTGTGCCCTCCCATACACCCTTCCGTCCTGCTGTGCATTTACATGAACGATGGAAAAACAAATGCTGTGACAGTTTTCCCGGTGGGTTGGGGAAAACTTGTTGGCACTTGGAGAACGGAAATTGTGGTCAAAACTTTTCTTCGACGGTATAACGGCGTTGTATTTCGAAATGAATGAATAGGTTTTTTATGAATGAATAAAGTACGTAATACTTCTACACTTTTGCGAATGGAAAATAATTTTTATTACGTTATTAATTGAGTTTATCGTTAATTATTTATTAACTATTTTTTCTAATTTTCGAAAAATATTTTTAACCATCATGTATTTTAAACAAACAAAAAGTATGCTAACGGAGGTTTTCATGGACTATCGTATTTTTGAGAGTTCGAAGAAAAGTTTTGCGTTGGAAAAATTCTAAATAATGAATAAAAATGAAAACGCCGAAGTGCAGTGTCAATTTTAATTGCGCAATCGAATTGATTATCTTTTATTAAAATAGCTACCGGAAAACGCGATTATTTCTAACAATAAGTAACATAGATAGATTGATAAATTTATTCCAATGAATGGCGGCCAATGCCTTTTACAACTTTTTACATTCGTTCTTTCCTCGTTATATCTATTTGTTACATTTTACATTTCACTTAATTAAGGGGGGAAATAGGGTTAGGACGGCGTTTTCTCAATGATTTCCATGAATTTTTTTATAGTATTAAAAATGAATATAATTTATTGAAACTTTGAGAATATTTTATACATATATTTAAGTATATATTATAAAATTTTTTAAGAATTTCATTGAAAAACACCGAAAATATTGGCGAGCCCATATTGCAGGTCACAACCAGACTCAGCATTTTGCGTACATTCTGGAAGCCGCAATTTTCATCTGAAATCAAACGAGGTTGGAATTTACTTTTATTATATGTCTCTCTTCTATATGAACCTGAATGCTATAAAAAAAATAGAAAATTGAATTTTTACATGGGGTCCAAACAAAAAAGCATGATTTTTTGCCATTTTTTACAACTTTATTTGGAAAAAAAAAATTATTTTAAATAATGATAATATTCCGATTTTAGGTTCATATAGAGCGCAATATTATGAAGAAAGTAACTGCCAATTTTCAAAACGATTGGTTGAAAACTTTTCAAACTAGCGTGTACGCAAGTTAAAAAAAAGTCGTTTTCAGAAAAACGCGTTTGAAAAAATAGTGACCGCTCGGTTATAGACGTGGCGCGCTCGGGGCCTGAAGGAGAGCTACTCACTTTAACGGCTTATAACAATAGAACGAGTCGGAATTTTCATTTAAAATTTTGAGAACATATTTTTCAATAGTTTTACTAACAATTTATGAAATAACAAAAAAAATCGATTTTTTGAACTGTCTAACCCTATTTACCCCCTTGGAACTTACCTTAATGTACACTTAAAATTAACTTAAATTTAACTTGTACTTCCCCCCTTCTTATTTTATACGTATAGCTCTTGATCTCTTTTATTCCATCGAACTCTTGTTCTCTTCATTTACCTGAGACTTGGTTCTTATTCTACCCCTCCTTACTAGCCCCAGCGGGCCACCCTGCCGCTTCTCGTGACCCGGCGCTGCTTTCTTTCTTGGCAGGACCGCGGTTCTACAGATTCCAACTGTACACCTACCCAACTGTCACGACCAAACTGACACGAGCATACGAATATTTCACAATATTGTCACGACAAAACTGTTCCCGAACAAAACTCTCACCATTAAAACTGTCACCACTCAACTCTGCCCGATCTCTATTGGACACGTGCAGAATCTTCACGAACAAAACTATCACCGTCTAAACTGTCACATCCTAAACCTTCACCATCTAAACTGTCACCGTCTGAATTGTCACCGTCTAAACAATCACCGTTTAATCTGTCACCGTTCAAACTGTCACCGCTTAAATTGTCACCCCAGCAACTGTAACCGTGGCAATAGTCACCGGCGAAACTGTCACGGGCAAAACTGTACACGGCACCAACCGTCACCGCTTAACGCGAGATTTACCCAACTCACACTCGTAGACGCTGTACCCGTAAGTAAGAGCGTTCGGGCTGCTTCACCGAACGCGGCGCAATAATGCGCGATATTTCGTGCGTGCCTGCTAATACTTACGTCATTCGCCGCTGTCGTCTCAACGACAGCCTTCGCACTGCGCGAACTTACTTGTGGTCAGCGATCGGTAATAGCGGACACGCACGAAATATCGCGCGCTATTTCGCCGCGTTTGGTGAAGCAGCCCGAGCGCTCTTATCTACGAGTTCAGCTTATACCCGTGTAAGTTAGTTACCGCGCCTTAGCGCGGTGACAGTTTTGCCGGTGACAGTTTTGTGCGGTGACGGTTGGAACGGTGATGGTTGGTGCAGAATATAGTAGACGCCCTGACAGTGTAGACGGGGACTATTCTGCTGCGTTACAGTTGCGCAGAATACAGTTGAGACCGTAACAGTTTAGACGGTGATAGTTTTGTTCGTGAAGATTTCTGCACGTGTCGAATAGAGATTCAGGAGGGTTGAGTGGTGACAGTTTGTGCTGTGACAGTTTTGTTCGGGAACAGTTTTGTCGTGACAATATTGCGAAATATTCGTATGCTCGTGTCAGTTTGGTCGTGACAGTTGGGTAGGTGTACAGTTGGAATCTGTAGAACCGCGGTCCTGCCTCTTTCTTCAGCCTTCTCAATGCCTTTAGGTACTCACAGATTTCTACCACCAATTTGTTTTTCTAAGCAACATTTTTGTAGTTAACGGGGATGAACCAATCGAAAAATTCGGATGTTAGCTCCTCATTCGTTACTGTGCTGGGTGCCACGTTTGAAAATAAGGATTTTCACCATTCTTCAACAAACAATAACGGCATGTTTCCGTTTTACAATAAATTAATACAATGATTTATTTATGACATTCATTTGAAAAAAAAATGCATTTCTCTTTCTGTAAAAAACGGATCAAGCATGAATTGAGGATTTCGCCGAAGGTACCGTACGAATTATTTAAGTGTAGTTGTTACTAGATATTTTCATTAAATTTCATATCAACTCAAAAACCAATGACATTTTCAACATCGCTATAGTATTCCGTCAAATTTCCTACATGTCTTTATAAATCAGAATTATTTCAGAATTTTCGCTGCAGTACCCACGTAGAAAAATTGTAACGGCCGAGCGTTGGGCCAATACTGGTTGCCCTAGTGCCGGTACTGGCTGCCAGTATTGGGCCAGTACAGATTCGGTACAGGAGTGTAATAGCCGGCCGTTATACTGGCACCAACGGTCGGGCCAGTACCGGTAATTTAATTGGCCCGAACTTTGGCCCGGACTTTGGCCCAGATCTGGCAAACTTCTGGCTTACTACTGGCACCAACGGTCGTACCAATACTAGTTATTTCATTGGGCCGGATCTTGGCAGACGATTTTGCCGACGGTGCAAATTACATCACAGCGAGAAATGGTAAATTAAATAGATATCGAATCGACGTCTTTTAGACACTATTGGCGTCCAGTGGACGCCGATCCAATGTCTATTTAAATTTTATTTCTCTCTGGAAGTAATTTATATTTCTTTTTACCACGTTACCAGATGTTTCCCGAGCAGCACACGTACGTCCAAAGTATGTACTTTGGACGTAAGGACGTTCTTCGGATGTTTTTAGGACGTCCTTTGGATGTCTGTGTTGTCTGGGTTGTTTATGCACAAATGTTTGATAATTAAATGCACTTGATATATACTAAATACTCGGAGTAGTTTTTATTAATAAGTGAATAAGTACATATACAGGTCTAAAATACGTACTTAAATGTTTATAGAACAGTGTTTATAAAATATAGGCTTTATAAAGCAAATATTACACTGAAAAATACTGTATTAATCGTGCAATTTCAAGTTCGGGGCATTATAATGCAACAATTTGGTTGTTTGCAAAATAATGGACTTTTGATCGGAATAACCTAATCAACAATTACATTACAGAACGCAACTGTTAAAGTGAAATACTCTCAGTATTGGCATTTTCTATAGCCCAGTACTAAGCCTGTATCGAAGCCAGAGCTTGGCCGTATTTTATAGCCTATTTTGGCCCAGATCTGGTTATTATACCGGCCCGTAGTGCGGCCAGATTGACAACCAGTACTGGCACAAGACGATATTTCATACTGACCCAAAGCTTGGCCAGATTGTCAGCCAGTACTAAAACAATACTGGCTGCCAAAGTTTGGCCGCCAATACTGGCCCAAAGCTTGGCCAGTAGAATTCAACCGGTACTGGCATAAGACTATTTTATACTGGCCCGTAGTATGGCCCGTAGTACGGCCCGTAGTTTGACCCGTAGTATGGACCGCAGTATGGACCATAGTATGGCCAGATAGTCAGCCAGTACGGGGCCAGTACTGGCGGCCAAAGTTTGGCCGCCAATATTGGCCCAAAGCTTGGCCAGTAGAACTCAACCGGTACTGGCATAAGACTGTATTTTATACTGGCCCGTAGTATGGCCCGTAGTACGGGCCGTAGTACGACCCGTAGTATGACCCGCAGTATGGCCCTTAGTATGGCCAGATAGTCAGCCAGTACGGGGCCAGTACTGGCGGCCAAAGTTTGGCCGCCAATATTGGCCCAAAGCTTGGCCAGTAGAATTATACTGGCAATTTCTACGTGGGTAGTTTCGAAAATGAGAGGGGGCTGGGCAATTATTAAAAGATCAACTTTCAAATGCATATTGTTGAGAATATTGATCGAAACAAAATAATAAGCCATTTTTTTTTTTCAATCTCTAAATTATACTCGTTCAAACGATACTCGACTGGCTAGGATAGGAAAAAAGAGATTTTCGAGATCACAAGATTTGATTCTTTCAAATTGACGAAAAAAATTTTTTTTTCAAAAATGACTCTGGGCCCATTTTCGGAACATCTTACTGTACTTGCATGCCAAATTTCAAGTTGATCGGTTAAATCGTTCAGGTGTTAGAGCCCCGTGACAGAAGGACAGACGGATGGACGGACGGACGGACAACGAAGTCTCGCGATAAGGGTACCGTTTTTTTGGTACGAAAAAATGGAAAAAGATTTTTAATTTAGGGCAAATGTATAATGAAATATTGCTTTCCGTTCAATTGCAGCGATGCTATCAAGAGTCGTGATTTCAAGGAGTAAATAATGTCGCAACATCCATCGAGGCCACCGGGAAGTGGTGGAGGAGGGGGATGGCCCGTCCGTCCAAATGCTCCGAGTCCCTTCCGACCTGCCTCGCCCTACAGTCCCTGCCCATCACCTCATCCCCAGCAGCAATTCCATCAAATGAGTCAACATCCACGCCCCCGCGGACCAACACCAGTTTATCATCATCATCAAACGACTCGTCCAATGTCACCGCTGAGTTATCAACCGGGCATGATGCATCCAATGAGTCCGGTACCCATTGGAATGCCAATTTCCCCGGGTATGTCGCCGGTATTTGGTTGTCCACCGCCTGGATACATTCAATGTCCACGGCCGAGATGGCCATCACCCGTTTCATCCGGAAATCCAGCACCAAGGCCTTACATACCAACTCACAGACCACAGGTGCACATTCACGAAATAATTACAAATTTCGAGCGATCGTTAGAGCGAATGCATATTTCCACATTTGCTATTTCGATACTAATATCAATTAAAATGTGGTTAATTTGCTTGTCGTTTTAAATAAGTAAGACTAGTCGATTAGTCATCACGAACTTTTGTAGAATTTTCAAATCCGTTCTGAACAGCTCAAAGTAACGAATTCTTTATTCAAAGTTCCGTGAATGAAGAATAACACAAATGGATGATAAAATATCATCAATATTCGGGTGTAATATTTTTTCGCCACGTTGATAGAATATTGGATAACAAATCTGATAATCAGGACGGTAATTAGGAAAATCAATGACAGGATTTTTACCGGAGGAATAAAGGCCAATATAGTTCAGGTAAAATTGTCATGAAAATGACAATTTGCTTATGAAAATTAAAAATGATGTTCAATGAATATTCAATAGGACCTTATTCATTGACATTAATTTTGCCAGTGAAAAATAGCCATTTAAATGGACTTTGCTGCGGGCCGTAGTGGACTTAGAACTTCAATTTATTACAAAGTACTTAAATTCTTTGTTGACAACCAAATAAATTTTCTCCGCATAAAAATGAATTTTATTCAACAAATTGAAAATCCACTGAATCCACTGAAAATAAAAAATGATGTTCAATGAATATTCAATAGGACCTTATTCATTGACATTAATTTTGCCATTGAAAAATAGCCATTTAAATGGACTTTGCTGCGGGCCGTAGTGGACTTAGAACTTCAATTTATTACAAAGTACTTAAATTCTCTGTTGACAATCAAATAAATTTTCTCCGCATAAAAATCAATTTTATTCAACAAATTAAAAATCCACTGAATCCACTGAAAATTAAAAATGATGTTCAATGAATATTCAATAGGACTTTATTCATTGACATTAATTTTGCCATTGAAAAATAGCCATTTAAATGGACTTTACTGCGGGCTGTAGTGGACTTAGAACTTCAATTTATTACAAAGTCCTTAAATTCTTTGTTGACAATCAAATACATTTTCTCCGCATAAAAATCAATTTTATTCAACAAATTAAAAATCCACTGAATCCACTGAAAATTAAAAATTATGTTCAATGAATATTCAATAGGACTTTATTCATTGACATTAATTTTGCCATTGAAAAATAGCCATTTAAATGGACTTTACTGCGGGCTGTAGTGGACTTAGAACTTCAATTTATTACAAAGTCCTTAAATTCTTTGTTGAAAATCAAATAAATTTTCTCCGCATAAAAATCAATTTTATTCAACAAATTAAAAATCCACTGAATCCACTGAAAATTAAAAATGATGTTCAATGAATATTCAATAGGACCTTATTCATTGACATTAATTTTGCCATTGAAAAATAGCCATTTAAATGGACTTTCCTGCGGGCCGTAGTGGACTTAGAACTTCAATTTATTACAAAGTACTTAAATTCTTTGTTGACAATCAAATAAATTTTCTCCGCATAAAAATCAATTTTATTCAACAAATTAAAAATCCACTGATCCAGCAAATACGAATGAATTAATTTCGTCGAAGATTTCACTTACTTTCAGTGCTCGGAAACAGAAAACAAACATGTCTATTATCCCTGATGTTGACAACCTTTCTAATCCTCTTAAAATCCTTTTAAAACCCTTTCAAACCCATTTAAATTCCAACATCGATCTTAATCCACTTAAGCATAGATGCGAACAATGTATTTTTAGAGTCCCATGGAAAGTGGCGGAGGTTCTCCGGTGCCCTGCGGACCACCGGAGTATCTGATAGCTCCCTACAGATCGGGAGATTACGAGTACGTGGGTGTACCGCTGGATCCATCCCGCACAGACGACGAGGACAGCGGACCAAGCACCGCCGAGATCATCGCGAGTCAGAGTCAAGATTACGTCGATGAAAAATTGGCCGAGTATCAAGCGACAATCCAGCTATTACAAGGTCAGTGACAAACGCGAACCCTTTAGCGAAAAAATGGATTTATTAAATTCATATAGATTTAAATTGACTTAAACCAAACAAATTCATTACAATTGAGTAAAATTCAATTTTATTTGTTCATCATCATTATTATAAAAAAAATACTATTGCAATAATGTCTTATCGTTAAAAATTAATACATCCATTTCGTTTATCTATATGACCCAATGACATAAATCTGAATAAATGTCAAAAGTACTGTGTCTAGGTAAAAAGTTTCGCGGGAATGAAATTCGATAGATTCGTTGTAATTAAAAAAAAAAAAAAAATTAAGTAGTCATAAACTTTTGCGAGTTCGTTAAATTTCACGAATGTCAAAGGGATAACAAAAGTGATCTCGGCTCGAGAGAGAATCCTCAATGAACGTCTCTCGAGTGTCGGCGGTATGGTGTAACATTGCGGGTTGCCAAGTCTTTGGCGAGACACACGATAAACACCTGACACGATGAATCAAAACCTACGCAAAGGCATCATCGAGATTAATATCTCTGATTGGTACAAGGGAGTGTGTGATGTGTCGAGAATCATTGAGGTAGCATCTTATTATCTGTACTAATTGGACAGGTTCGGGTTTCATTGAATAAAAACTGTACAGTGGCCAGTATCGACGGCAGAGCTGACTGGACAATATGAAGACGAAAGAGGTGGTCAAGGATGATTTGAATTTGAATAGAGAATATTTTTTAATCATTTTGACAAAATAATCGTTAATAATTATCATAAATAAATAAATGTTTCGATTAATTCAGGGTCAAAAGTAATTACTATTATTCGAGGGTTTAATGGAATAACTATCCTTTTTAAATATGACATTTAATACATATTTACGAGTTTTTGGATACGAATAAAAAATTACTTTCAATGATTTTGATAAAATGATTGCGTAGTAAATTCGTGAGAAAATTAAATGAATCAATTATAAATTATTTGAAATAACTAGCCTTTGACAATAAATAACGTACATTTTGGTTAATTAATTTTTCAAAAATCAAAAATATTATGTTTATATTAATCATTCAAATGTATCTTGTTAAAAAAAATGTTCTATGATAGATTATACGAAAACGTTCATCCTCTGAGGTGGTAGAAGAGCGAGAGGCGTGACATACGCGGCAAATAAATGTAAATTGACCGACTTCAATATTTATCTCGCACTCTCGTTCGTACAAATTATATACGAAGGATAGACGGTACAGTCTGTTAACCACCTTTAAGTGTTTGGCTGCGCTTTCTGGTACTGAATCCTCGAAAAAGAGAGAAATCGCTTTGTTTTTTTATTACTTTGTCTATAGTTACATGATGGCCAATCACTGTGCTATTTATCAAGCTCATACAAGTGCAGAGTCAACAGTAGCGTGTACAAATAGTCTTCTACTGTCATAACACGTTGGTCATGTCAGTGGAAATGTGAGAGAATAAGGATGTCGATTGAATATATAAATTTATATATGAGGCATTCCAGGTCAAATTCGACAGAGACATGACCCTCAAAATTCAATTTTTTTTACACAAACCAAAAAGTGCAAACTAATTTTCAAATTTTTTTTTTAAAACGTTACACATACTGGAAAAAAATCTTATTCACGAGAAAAGTCTTCTCTCCTATGAGGTAAGCATAATAGTCCAACTTCACACGGACTACTCCATGCGTGTACGAGAGTCGTTGCGTTTTATAAATAGGAATGACGGGCCACCTGCCTTAAGCCATTCACATTCGATGATTCGCCGTTCCTCGGTCTCGGGTTCGCATTGTTACTATATATTTTCTTGCAAATTACTATCACTATATGTTTATAGTCTTCGAACTGTGATCACTGATCCAATGCTTTAAGGGGGAAATAGGGTTAGGACAACGTTTTCTCAATGATTTTCATGAATTTTTTTATAGTATAAAGAATGAATATAATTTTATGAAACTTTGAGAATATTTTATACATATATTTAAGTATATACTATAAAATTTTTGAAGAATTTCCTTGAAAAACACCGAAGATATTAGCGACCCCATATTGCAGGTCACAGACTCAGAATTTTGCGTACATTCTGGAAGCCGCAATTTTCATCTGAAATCAAACGAGGTTGGAATTTACTTTTATTATATGTCTCTCTTCTATATGAACCTAAATGCTATCAAAAAAATAGAAAATTGAATTTTTTACAGGGGTCAAAATAAAAAAGCATGATTTTTTGCCATTTTTTACAACTTTATTTGCAAAAAGAAAATTATTTTTAATAATGATAATATTCCGATTTTAGGTTCATATAGAGCGCAATACTATAAAGAAAGTAACTGCCAATTTTCAAAACGATTGGTTGAAAACTTTTCAAACCAGCGTGTACGCAAGTTCAAAAAAAGTCGTTTTCAGGAAAACGCGTTTGAAAAAATAGCGCGCTCGGGGCCTGAAGGAGAGCTACTCAACTTTAATGGCTCATAACAATAGAACGAGTCGGAATTTTCATTTAAAATTTTGGGAACATATTTTCCAATAGTTTTACTAACAATTTATGAAATTTAAAAAAATATTTTTACGGTTCCACCGTGAAAAACCTCCTACGTTATTTTTCAATCATATCATAATCATAATACGAAAGAATTATATGACAGAGAATGCAATTAAATTATTCGCACGGCGACGAAGCATAAAGGCTCGATATTACGAGACTATTTTAACGAGTTTAACTTTGAAAATGTTTTTTTTTTTTTTTTTGGGATTTATTCGTTCCTTGAACTATCGGCGTATGTTGCTAAGTAACTTTTGGACATCATCCAGAATTCTCCGAGACTTTCACTCTCCTCTGCCACGACGATTTGCCGTATCTTTGGCATTTAAGAGACTCGAGCACGAACGAATTTATTTAAAGGTTGCGAGCAGGAATTTTAGAAGTAATATTAAAGTGAATGAAAAATGGCACTGCAATTGGTTCAATTCAATTGGACTATTGTTGAAGCGTGTTATACGATTAAAGTTTTATGTTTGCGAGTGTAATCGCACTCGCGAAATAAAATAATACTCATAATAATAATAATGATAACAATAATTAACACGGTGGACCGAGTTTGCGAGAATTTTGCATTGATTATTTCAAAAATAGAAAGAATATTAATTTTAGGAAGATGAAGAAATTTATGACAGGACATTTTACGAAATTTTTTCAGTCTTTTCAGTTTCGATATTGAAAAGAAATATTATTTCAATAATCAATATTATTTCATCCATCTTTTTTGTACGTTTCATAAACACGAAAACCTTTTTCATAAAGATAAAGATCTCTTCGTCTTTCTCAAACGTGAAAAGAAAATTGAACGACATAATGTCGGTTTAAAAAAGAACTGATTTTTTTTAATTGAAATTATTTCATCCCCTTATTTTTAACGCTTTATGAGGACAACAAGGTTTTTGTTTTCATAAAACGTAAAAAATCAGTGGATGAAATGATTGTCCAATAGATTTTTTTCAGGGTCGATTTCGTCGTAAATTCACCGCTATCTATATCTCGAGAGAGTTTAAGGAAAAAAAAAAGATGCAAAAATGTTTATGCGAGCGACAATGTACAGTTATATTCTGAAATCAGGTCACGGTCGAGGCTGGTCATACAAACGATTCATTTGCGGGTGTAATAAGTCTGTCACACATTCATTTGATCTGAGACTTTGTTAACCAACGCCCATTGGCCATTGTACGTTTATCCGCATCGTGATAAAGGCATAATAAAGAAAAAATGAAGCTTCGCGTAGGTGGTATACGTATACTCGGGGTAAGTTCCGCTTTAAGTTTACGGTCCGAGTGGTGGTATACGAATAATTTGCACGACTGCTCGTGAAAGTAATATATATACATCTTCTCCGACGTAGTCAAGATTACGACCCATAAATGCAATCTCTATGTACCATACATTCGTTACACGACAAGACGAAGAGTGCCTCCGGTGGGCGCGATTGAAAATAGCATCGTCGAGGTTCCGGGATTAAACATTTTTTTTTATTTTTTTAAATACACGGTGAAACAGTTCTTCTGACATTCTGTTGATAGCCAGAAGCTTTTTAAGCATTTGATTCCTATTTTTATCGAAGGTTTAATCCTTTTACGGAATGACTTGAGTTTCAGAAAGGAAAATTGTAAGAAAATTTTAGTGGATTTATGTTTTTTTCCGATAATTTACATGAAATCCTTTTTTCTGACATTATCACGTAATTCACAAGTGCTAAAAGAAATGACAAAAACTTGTTTAATTTCGGCATCGATCTAAATGAAAACAATAATTTCATTGATATAAAATACTAGCTGTGCCCCGCGGTTTCACTCACGTTAAATGTGCCGCCGCAGCTACTCAGGGTCATAGCATAAAGTTATATAGCGTAAAGCCTTCCCGAATAAACGGGCGATCTCATGCAAAAAGAATTTTCAAAATCGGATAAGTATTTCCTGAGATTAGCGCGTTCAAACAAACTCTCCAGCTTTATTATAGTATAGTATAGATATAGTAGTAAAATAGTAAGATTAGGGTCATAGCATAAAGTTATAGGGGCCTAGAGCCTTCCCGAATAAACGAGCTATCTAACGCAAAAAGAATCTTTCAAATCGAATTAGTATTTCCTGAGATTAGTGCGTTCAAACAAATAAACTCTGCAGCGTTATTATTGTATAGCATAGATATTAGGGTGGGTCAAATGAAATTACTAATTTTTTTTTCCTCGATATAATGAAAAATGTATTGTTTGGCATCTCAAAAAAACCCTCTGCAAGTATGAGCCCTTCATATTTAAATTAAGAGGTCCCTCATCGCGAATTTTCATTTCCCATTTAAATAACATGGAAACATTTTTTTTTTTAACTTTGGAATTTTATTAGACTTGAACCGTTGATGTTACGAGAGTTTTTTAGCACATTTTTGTAGAACATTTGATGCTCTACGAAAAAGCTCTCTTGTGTCTAATCGATAAAAGTAACCGTACAAAAAATAACCGGTGATAATTAGCTCTGGATTCTCTCATATTTGTTTGAAAACAATTAGTAATATATTAGTAGTATATTAGTATATTAGTAATATATTAGTAGTATAGATTAATAGTATATATTAGTAGTATATTTGTTTATATTGATAACTAAAATTTTAAAAAATTTTAAATTTATGTACTAATAAACGAGATAAGTAGAATCCAGAGCTAATCATCACCGATTATTTTTTGTACGGTTACTTTTATCGATAAGACACAAGAGAGCTTTTTCGTAGAGCATCAAATGTCCTACAAAAATGTGCTAAAAGACTCTCCTAACATCAACGGTTTAAGTCTAATAAAATTCCAAAGTTAAAAAAAAAAATGTTTCCATGTTATTTAAATGGGAAATGAAAATTCGCGATGAGGGACCGCTTAATTTAAATATGAAGGGCTCATACTTGCAGAGGGGTTTTTTGAGATGCCAAACAATACCTTTTTCATTATATCGAGGAAAAAAAAAATTAGTCATTTTATTTGACCCACCCTAATAGATATAGTAGTATACTAGTAAGATAGTAAGATTAGGGTCATAACATGATGTGATTTGGCGTAAAGCCTTCCCAAATAAACGGGTTATCTAACGAAAAAAGAATTTTTCAAGTCGGATTAGTATTCCCTGAGATTAGCGCGTTCCAACAAATAGACGCACAAACAAACTCTCCAGCTTTATTATAATAGTAAGATGAAAATCACGATCTGAATTATATTGGATTTTTCAACGAGACAGATCATTAGGTTTCTTAAATAATAAAAGGCTCATTAAAACACTTCTCCGAATAAAAATCGTAATAAACGTCGAAATTTTCGATGATCAATTATAAAGATTGAAAATGAAAATTTTACAAACTTTTTTACTTTCGCAAAAATGAAAAATTTTAGAAATTTTCGTAACCCTCCCGCGAAATTGGCAATGCGAAGCAAGATTTTTCGAACTTCGACGCCAATCTGAATTTGCAGGCGTCGATGGAACGGCCGTTTCTCACGGGTTTGACTCCCGAAGGTACACATATTTGTCTCTCGCAAATGCACTTATATATTCAGCAGTTCGTATTTTATACCTTTCTCGTGTGTCGTCCGTTTTCTCTCGACTACCCACTGTGTATCGTCTCGTGGTCTCGTGTATATACAATGCAATCATTTACCATTCGGCTCTCAACGTTGGGAACTGAATGTACCGGATTTTTTTTTTGTTCGTTATGCTTTTCCACCCACTGTCGGTTGTGTATCAAAATGTCTCGATAAAATATCATGCTGTCTCATATTTACTCTCAAAAATCGAAAGCACACAGTAAATCCGATTGAAATAAACATTTCAATTAAACAAAATCTATTTTCAATTATATTAAATCCAAAAATATAATCGAAAATTCAATAAAAATGTATGTCAATGAAATCCCACTGTTTTTCGGGACATACTGGAAACACATGTTTTATTTATACACCGATGTATATACTCGGAAACTCGACCTCGATACGCGCCTTAAATGAGTTCCCACAGCAAGCTAGATTTTCGTATCGCTCGGTCGAATCGCCCAAAATATTGAACATTGAGAGAAGAATATATTGGGCACCGGTATTGGGCAGCCTAATGATTTTTTTTTAAAGGGTTATACGCAGTCAAGAGACAGAAAAAAGCGATTTTTCAAGAATTGTTCCTGGAAAGACATTTTTATTTATTAACGTAAAAATTTATATACATATTGTGGCAACTTTTCACTTTATTTTCATATACTTTATTTGTAAAAATAATAATTTTTAAGGGGGGAAATAGGGTTAGGACAGCGTTTTCCCAATGATTTTCATGAATTTTTTTATAGTATAAAAAATGAATATAATTTATTGAAACTTTGAGAATATTTTATACATATATTTAAGTATATACTATAAAATGTTGGAAGAATTTCCTTGAAAAACACCGAAAATATTAGCGACCCCATATTGCAGGTCACTATCAGACTCAGCATTTTGCGTACATTCTGGAAGCCGCAATTTTCATCTCAAATCAAACGAGGTTGGAATTTACTTTTATTATATGTCTCTCTTCCATATGAACCTAAATGCTATCAAAAAAATAGAAAATTGAATTTTTTACAGGAGTCAAAACATAAAAGCATGATTTTTTGCCATTTTTTACAACATTATTTGTAAAAAAAAAATTATTTTAAATAATGATAATATTCCGATTTTAGGTTCATATAGAGCGCGATACTATGAAGAAAGTAACTGCCAATTTACAAAACGATTGGTTGAAAACTTTTCAAACTAGCGTGTACGCAAGTTAAAAAAAAGTCGTTTTCAGAAAAACGCGTTTGAAACACGTGGCGCGCTCGGGGCCTGAAGGAGAGCTACTCACTTTAATGGCTTATAACAATAGAACGAGTCGGAATTTTAATTTTTAATTTTGGGAACATATTTTTGAATAGTTTTACTAACAATTTATAAAATAAAAAAAATCGATTTTTTCAACTGTCTAACCCTATTTCCCCCCTTAAAGCTGCTGTAACCGATCTCCGGGAGCTCCCCTTAAAAAAGGCGTCTTACGGTGAGCACGATATCTGTGGATTGGATCATTTAAAATGAAAATACAAAAAAAAATTTCGTTAATATTAGGTATTATCTAGTATTTAATCGAAGGAATAAGCAAAATATTACTTTGTAACAAAATGGTGGCATGTCAAGAAAAAAATTCGATTTTCGATGAAAATGTTGGACTTAAATTGTTTATAAAAAGGAAAATATTTATCGGCGAGAAAAAACCTTCGATTAATCACTAAAAAATATATTTATAAAGCTTGTGCAAAAATTTGAGACTGATCGGTTTAGCCGTTTCCGAGGAATCTTGCTCACCGACTTTACAAATGCAGTTTTGAGAAAAACGCATTCAAACGTTCAAAATCTCTATCAAATATGCGTGTAAAAAGTCTTTACAAATATGCGTGTAACTTCGAGAATATAAAATTTGTTTTTTTTTTAAATCGTTACTAAATTTTTTTTTTAAATCCTCACCAAATTCTTTTTCCTGTTCAACGTAAACAATCGGCCTTTTCTTGCCGTTCGAGTAGGCCAATAACTGTGACGGGCTTAGCGTGCTACTAATATCCTCCCACGAGCGCAATTTCTCCCCCTTTCTTGTAATCAACGTCGTACTGTTGGGGACCAGAAATATATTTATATCGGGCTTTAGAAAAAGGGCTTAACTCACACGCTTTACCGATGATAAGTAATGAGTATTACGTCGTTTTTTTTTAAAGGAATTGATATATATATATACATAGAGGGACACACACCTATCCACCGGTCGCATAAATTAGGGGGACTTTACGCAACAATGCCCGCTGGCTATGTTCATACAAAAAGGCAGGTAGAAAAAGACCGTTCGTTATGCAGTAACGCTTCATTGCTATCTCGATTAGATTCCACTCCCGTAAATTTTCTCGTGGAATAATACAATATCAATGGGAATAGGGGAAAAAAGGAACATTTTTGAAACGGTAATTTTCGAGCAACGTAAATTTTACACAAAATTTTTTCGAAATTTACAGACATTTCTCCTGTTCTTAGACAATTTTTTAAAGGCAAATTCCTTTTCAAACAATGTTTAAAACGACGTTTCAAATAACAATTGAAAATATTTTTCAAACTAATTCAACTACTTTTCCAACAATTTTCCATAAAATTTATTTACAATTTTAAACGAAAAGCTTCTTTTAATGTCGAATAAATTTAATTTCGGTTTTTCTCTGTCCATTATTTTTGTACAATACGTTGTTCCGTTTGAAAAAATCGAGAGTATACGAAAAATTGATTTTGCTACTAAAAATTTACAAAAAAAAAAAGTGCGCACTCTACGAACTGAAACGAGGGTTTGCAACGAACGAAGAAGCAGACTTAAGGTAGTTGTCTGGTAACTTAAGCCGATTTTCATGTCTTTTTTGGAGAGCGTTTTTTTGTAGGAAAATAAAAATGAATCGTTTTGGATATTTAGGACGTTTCTATTTACATATTAAAGATACAAAAAAAAATTTTTTTGACAAAATTTAATAGTTTATTATTATTATTATTATTGATCAAAGTTGGCACCACGAAAAAAAAGCGCGTGGGTGGCCCCGGTGATCTTGGCTCTTGATGTTATCTGAAATAAAAAATTCTTGATAATTCTTAATCTACAGGCATGTCATTCTGGTCGGAACTACTGAAGTTAAATTTCATGCATAAATAACAAAATGGCGGACTTTGGAAAAAAACGTCCTTTTCCATTTTGTTATTTATCCATGAAATTTAACTTCAGTAGTTCCGACCAGAATGACATGTCTATAGATTAAGAATTATCAAGAATTTTTGATTTCAGATAACATCAAGAGCCAAAATCACCGGGGCCACCCACGCGCTTTTTTTTCGAGGTGCCAACTTCGATCAATAATAATAATAATAATAATAAACTATTAAATTTTTTCAAACTAATTTTTTTTGTATCTTTAATATGTAAATAAAAACATCCTAAATATCCAAAACGATGCATTTTTATTTTCCTACAAAAAAACGCCCGCCAAAAAAGACGTGAAAATCGGCTTAAGTTACCAGACTACTACCTTAATTCCGTGGTGTAACGGACGAGCTCCAAAAAAAAAACATTTTACGAGTATTACCCATCCCCTCCACTTTTCCGAACGAAATCGTAAGTCGTCACCATGAATTGGGGAAGGGGCGATAGCCGTTACGCAATCGTGCGGGCTCGCGGTTTGTCGGTCGCGCTATAGAAAGTGCTCCCGGTAGAATTTGTGGGTCAATACCTCCAGAACTGTCTGACACACGAATGTGTTTCAACGATGTGTTATGTCGAGTGCGGCTCACTCTGGTGGCACACTCTCATTCGACCCTCGGCAGTAGCCTATAATGTCAAACATTATTATCCGCCTTCGTCGTATACTGGCTACATATATAAATTTAATCGTGGTTTCTATCCTAATGGAGAAGCTTGAAGTTGAAAAAAAAAAAATACGTGCGTTTCCACAAACGACTAAAACGTTTTTTTTCCACTTTTTTCTTCATTATTCTCTGTACGATGTTGCGATACTTGTTTTGCCTAGTATCAATGTATATATATAGACACATGAATAATAAAGCCACGATAACCCCGCAGCGCGAGCAAATTGTAACTTCGATTAGATAAAATCATCGGGAATGCTCAGAGGCAACTCTTAGCTCGTCATTCTGGATCATGGACACAAGACCGACACACACATTCTATTACATTCTTTATATCCGAGAATGTACTTTTTTTTCTCATTCTATCTCATTTTTCAAAACCTTTGGTGTACCGACAAGCGCGCTGTTGTTCGATTGAAAGAGTAATTTTATTTGGTGCGAGTTAAAATGTTGTGGAGAATAAAAATAATTTTGCAGTAGAATTTTTTTAGTAACTTACTAGTGAAACTAAAAAAAACTGCGAACGCATTTTTTTGTAATTCACTTTTAAAAAAACTGCTGTTTTAATTTTAAAAAATTTACGCTCCTTAATGAGTGTCATTTTATGGGCAGTGAGCAGCAGCAGTCTTTTATAACTTAATAGTAAGTTAGTAAAGTTACTTTTATTAAGAACTTACTAATATGTCACTAAAGTTACTTTTTTAGTTACTTTCTAGTAAGTTACTAAAAAAAAACTGCAGCTGTTCATTAGTCATGGGGGCCGGGTCGAAGTTTCAAACCGTAAAAGCTTCGACGGTGCAAAACTCCAAATTGTAATAGTACCGAATTACATGGTTCATTCCGACGACAGTTTGAATAATCGACTGTAAATAACATCGAACGGGTATGAATCGATACCAAAATGACGAATTTAATATCGTCGAGGAAACATTTTTTCGAAAGATTACGCAGACGACAGAGCAATTTATCGAACGGTCAGTAGTATTACTTGAAAAATTCCGAATTGGTGATTTTTAGAGATCCGCAAAGTTCCGAAAATTATATTATCGAACAAGAAACTGTCGGAAAGATGCGAACGTAATAAAATTGAAGAAAAGAATTCTCGGGTATGCGAATTTTTCGGTCTCCGCAAATTACGGCGTCGACGATGCAGTATTCCAAAAATAAAAGTTCACGAAGGGGCAAAATTCCGAAAATTTGCAATTCGAGCGTTTAGATGGCAGCACCACTGGTGTTATGTCCTATGGACCTTTTTCATGAGCGAGCGTCAGAGCCCGCTAGTAGCGCTAGTTTTACTCTCTTTCGAAATTTTGCCCCGTCGGAATTTTGTCCCGTCGAATTAATACACTGTCGTCTGTTTAACCCTTTTCGGGACATACAAATTCTAATATATATTTGGCTTCGAACTTTTTTTTACTGAACGTCTTCAGGTATAAAACTTGACCGTTCGCCAACTCGAGTTTCTATCACCACAATTTTTCGGAACTTTACGTTTTCTAATTATTAAAATACGATTTTTTAAGTAGTAGGATTTTTTATTTTCGATACTTTTGCAGGTCGGTCCCATAATTGTTCTTGTCATTCAACGGACAACACCACTGTGACCCCCTGTTTTTTTTTCACTTTTTTCAAGAATTTGTTTTTGTGGGAAAAAAAAGAGATATTCGAAAAATTTTTTTGGGTTTTGTTCCTTGTTTATTAATGTATCAAAAAACATTTTTTTCACATTTTTCACGCCGCATGGTGGCGCTGGGGAAGCTCTCGCGTCAGGTGTTGTCATCTCCGCGGCACGCAGCAGAATTCTCTTCAACGTCGATCTGAAGAAAAATACCGAGTGTTTTTGTTAATAATATGATATTTTGAAGAGAAGTACATAGGGATTTGGAAAAATATTGAAATTAACTTTAATTTCAAAGGCGTGCCTATTTTTTTTAAAACAATATTTTTCCAAATCCCTATGTACTTCTCTTCAAAATATCATATTATTAAGGAAAACACTCGGTATTTTTTTTCAGATCGACGTTGAAGAGAATTCTGCTGCGTGCCGCGGAGATGACAGCACCTGACGCGAGAGCTTCCCCAGCGCCATCATGCGGCGTGAAAAATGTGAAAAAAATGTTTTTTGATACATTAATAAACAAGGAACAAAACGCACACAAATTTTTCGAATATCTCTTTTTTTTCCAACAAAAAAAAATTCTTGAAAAATGTGAAAAAAAAACAGGGGGTCACAGTGGTGTTGTACCTTAATCCTCGATGTATAACTATTCTTCGCAATGACATTTCTGTTTTAAAAAGGACGGATTTTAAGAATTTCGAAAAGTTTTAAGTTCGTCCCACATAAATTCGGAGTTTTCAACCGTCAAAGCTTTTACGGTTCGAAATTTCGACACCGCCCCGGTTATTTTACAATTTGCATCTTGATCAATTTCTTTTATTTTCAATAAAATTTAGTTAAATAAAATAAAATATATCTGTCCAATTTTCAAGTAAATATGATTAATTTGAGAGCTTTGAAATTTGCCTCATAGACCAATAGGTTTTTTTCGCAAACAAGTATTATTTCAAATAAATAAATTCTTCTCGGTGCAGAGATAATTTTATTGTCACTGTTATTATCATTTTTTTTTTCCTCGATATGAACACACGATGTATTTTAGCTTGCATCAATCACGCTTAATTGACCGTCATTTGACGGTCTTGCTCTACCGAGATAAAATATTCACTAACTATGGGAAGGAAGCGGCGGGAGGGGGATTTATAATATCCAAAGGCTGTTTTCTCATGACAAACAATGTGCTCATCGCCTCAAATTGCCACTACTACACTCGTGCGCGTCGAGTTTGTAACGTGCACGAAAGAAACGATACCACAAACAAATCTGCTCTTTCGTAAATTTAGTCGTCTGTAAAATTCAGCAGCTTGACACTTTTTTTCCTCTTTGACTATCTCCATTGTAAAAGACATCTCGATAATTCGTGAATGACCTTCCGATTTTTTTTTTGACGTCATTTCATTGCGGAATATTGTCGTCGTAGAATTTTCGGGACCTCCGAAGCAACGTTCTCACACGTACACCGTGAATTTTTCATAAAAATAATAAAAATAATAAGTAATCCTTGATCGGTCGTAATAACGAGGGGCTATGCATTTTTTTTCGAGAGATCGATAAATTATATCGAGAATCGTCGATTCACGGAATTCTATCGACGACAATCTATGGATTATTGATCGAGTGAATGTTCTCTCTTATCGGCTCTGTTTACCATTCCGGTGGAGGCGAAGCACATTATATGAGAAAAGTGGATTTATATGATTCAAATAAATTCAATTCGAAAGAAACCAAATTTATTTACTTACAACTACTTTTATTTGAATTTAAAAAAATGAGTTTAAATTTTACAGAAATTAATTTTTTAAACAACGAAACAATTTTTTTTCTTACTTTTATAGATTGGAGAATTTTTTTATTAAATAAAAATGTTGGAGTAAAATCCGTTCGCTATGTCGCAATAAATTTAACTGTTTTCCTCATAAAATATCCGCAGGATGAAAATCAACCGGTAATTTTGCCAAGAAAAAAATCTGGCGCGTTCAATCGAGAATCATTATCTTAATTTCCTATTTAAACCGTTATTCATAAACGATTTTTTTTTCCTACGAGTAATAGATAGAATCTGTGATAAACGCGAGTGGGAGATCGAATTAAAATATTGACTCTAATGTCCCGAGGAGTCTCGATAATCGAATAGAGTAGGTCATGCGCGAAGTAAAATTAATTCCACGAAGAGAAGGTGAAGAAAAACTTCTTTCATTAAAAAATCGAAAAAATAACCGGGTAAAAAAATAACGATCCCCGAATTTGTCAACTCGTTTGTTCGGCTCATCACCCGTTATATCTTCAACCACACTCCATTGTTATTTTTCGACTTATCTACAAAAAAATAAATAAAACCCTATGTGATTCGAAATAACCCAAACAAAATTTCCAATAGAATTTTTTAAGCTTAATAAAAAATTTTCAAAAATAAATTTACATGCAAAATGTCGTAAAGATTTCGATTATTGCACAACGAAATAACTTTCAACTAAACGACAGAATTTCCTTGAAAAAAAACGTTGAAAAAAAAATAATACTAAGACGAAGTACACCGTACAATAGAATTTGTCGATTTTTCTCTCCCTAGCGATTAAACCGTCCGTGTAAATGGGAGGGTGGCAAAAGTACAGTGGGCAACATCAGTGAGTAATAC
This sequence comes from Oxytorus armatus, assembly GCA_958009045.1. Taxonomy (NCBI): domain Eukaryota; kingdom Metazoa; phylum Arthropoda; class Insecta; order Hymenoptera; family Ichneumonidae; genus Oxytorus; species Oxytorus armatus. Next base: position 12,745,756 of record OY253746.1, on the reverse strand, counting down.
AGAAGTCGCGTTAGCGGACAGAGAGGGACGTTGGTCCGCGTTCGGTCGGTTTTCTTCGCCGCTTACGACGCGGCAAGCCAAACACGCGACCCATTGTCGAGACCAGGACGAGAGACAGGATATAAAGGGATTGATCGAGTAGTGTGGAAGCTTCCTCGGTTAGAGACTCCGCGGCTGGAAAGGCGAATGAAACGAGAAGCAGAGACTAGGACGAGGATATACCACCTCGTTTATGCATATACACTAAATAGAGTGGAATTTTCAATAAGTTAACAGTACGGCACCTTTATCAACGAAAATGTTAATTGACCAATAATTCAAAATGGCGATGAGTAAACAAAAACAAAAAAATCTATGGATATGAATGAAATTTGACACTGGAGATTCTTGTGGTACGTTAATTTCGATTATAATATGAAAGATTTAAAATTTTCAATCATCGTAACCAAGTTTGGTACGTGGCCATTTTTGAGAAGGCTGATTTCGCAAACCAATGTCATAATATTGAAATAAAAAATAGCAGAATCGATGTGTCCTGTCTAAAATGAAAAAGCTATTCGATTTCAGCCAGAGAAACTGCTAACCGCATAGTTTAGAGAACGATGATTTCGAATAAAATTAAAAAATTGTGAAATTAAAAATGGCGTCGTCAGTATAGCTGGGAACAAATGAGAAATTGATTCGATTCTAACGAAAACTGACATCTCGTTTTCGAGGTCGTTGATTTCGAATAAAATAAGAAAATGTTGATATTTAAAATGGTGGTATCAACGACATTGAAAAAATAAATAAAAATCATTCGATTTAAACAAAAAATGGTATTCTGAATCTTTAAACGTCTCTGATATCGAAATGATGGCACTGACTCGAGTCTCGAGTGTCCAAAACGGCCGGTTGATTAAAGGGAACCTGTGAACTTACACCAAGTTAACAATATGACAATTTTCAGTCCAAAAAATTCCGGATTTAAAAATAGTGATACTGAGTAAATTTAAAAAAGTACGAAAAATGTCCTGAATTAATTCACGAGCATGTTGAAGCACCGACTGACGTCAACAAAAACGATAATCGAAGTGTTTTTTTTCTAAGGTGTTTTGATTTTCGGATTGACAGACCGTTTTCACGAATCGTCCCCTAAGGGTTTCCCATTTCCCGAAAAATCAATGGATCTTTGAATGAGAAAAAAGTTATATCCAAGATTTGGCGTGGTTACAGAGTCCGAATGGGTGTGTTTCACATGGACTTAAAGGGGGAATAGAGTTAGAACAGCGGTTTCTCAATGATTTTCATGAATTTTTTTATAGTATAAAAAATGAATATAATTTATTGAAACTCTGAGAATATTTTATACGTATATTCAAGTAGATACTATAAAATGTTCATACATATATTTAGGTATATACTATAAAATATTAGCGACCCCATATTGCAGGTCACAATCAGACTCAGCATTTTGCGTACATTCTGGAAGCCGCAATTTTCATCCTAAATCAAACGAGGTTGGAATTTACTTTTATTATATGTCTCTCTTCTATATGAACCTAAATGCTATCAAAAAAATATTTTTTTGCCATTTTTTACAACTTTATTTGCAAAAAAAAAATTATTTCAAATAATGATAATATTCCGATTTTAGGTTCATATAGAGCGCAATACTATGAAGAAAGTAACTGCCAATTTTCAAAACGATTGGTCGAAAACTTTTCAAACTAGCGTGTACGCAAGTTAAAAAAAAGTCGTTTTCAGAAAAACGCGTTTGAAAAAATAGTACCAAGAAAAACAAGCAATATGGGGTCGATAATATTTTATAGTATATACTTAAATATATGTATAAAATATTCTCAAAGTTTCAATAAATTATATTCATTTTTTATACTATAAAAAAATGCATGAAAATTATTGAGAAAACGCTGTCCTAACCCTATTTCCCCCCTTGTTGGCTTATAACAATAGAACGAGTCGGAATTTGCATAAAAAATTTTGGGAACATATTTTTCAATAGTTTTACTAATAATTTATGAAATTAAAAAAAACTGATTTTTTGAACCGTCTAACCTTATTTCCCCCCTTGAGGCTGTTAACTTCCTGCCGTATTAACTTAACAGAATTTCCACTGTACGAGTGATATGGGTGGGAAAAAAGTGTTAGCGGTGGGGCTCGTGCTCTGCGTCGTCGCGGTTCTGTGGTGTTGGCATCGCGTACTAGAGCTCGTGCCCCGAGCAGGAGGAGGAGCGGCACGGGCGCCCACCACCGGCTGCCACTATCCTCGGCTCTAACACACAAGACCCTATACCGTTTCAAAACGATGTGAACAAGGCAGTATCGAACCGGCGGCTGAACAGGCTGCACGTTAATCGTAACATTCCATACATGGCATTTGATTTTTTTCCATCCCTTCCCTGCCCCGCCACCCCCTATTCTCTTGTATCTTTATTACTCTAAGCGCGTTTTCGCGAACGGACGAGGAATATCGTGAGGAAAAACAAAAGTAACTAGCGAGGATAGGGCCTGGTTCTTTGACCTACAAAGACTCTTCGTTTGGATCTTAATCCCTTCGAAATTTTTATCTTCAAAAAGACTAACGATAACTTTACAAAAACAAAATACACAAATACACTGTATATACGTAAAAGAAAAAAAGTTATATATATATATATTGCTATATATAAAGGTGTTAAAGTGTCGTCGATGAAGTCATACTTAATTTAAAAACCGGCCCAACAACGGGACAGCCGGTTTTCATTATTATTACGACTTTGCGCGTTTGTCGATCGAACTATAAAAGCGCGTCAACGTAATCGGTGCACGGAAACGTGACGAGCGAGAACAAAAAAAACGGTGGCACTAACTTTACAAAACGGCAAAAGGTCTGTCGTTAATCGATTTTATACATTCCAGACTGTACCCTTGATCCTTACGGTGTGATTCTTTTTTTTTAAATATACAATCGATTTGAGAGTGATTTTAAGTGCTTTTTTGGCAACGAGTGACTGTGCAGCGTGTCTGTGATCGGATTGTAAGTGATTGAAAAGGGAAAAAGAGAGGGAGAGGGAAGAGCGAGAGAAAAGAAGGAAAGCCGGCAGATCAGCTGGTCCTGCTGCTGCGCCATAACTCCCCTCCCTATCGTCCCTTCCCTAGATACACCGGTATCGAACCGGCTTTGAAAATTCTTGGCGCATCATCTTCGTCTTATCTATTCGCAAAACGCAATTGCCATCAAAAACAGCGAATTAAGAAAGTTGATTTTTTTCATCGATCATTGTCAACTATTCGCTGGTATATTTTTGTCGGTGAGAAAATGTCAACAAAAAAAAACAAAATGTCAAAATGCTTGACGAACGTTTGATGAGATAAAAATTCGTGAGAGTCGGCATGATTTACGTGACGAGAGTGAAAATTCACAACACTTGAGGAAAAACTAAAGTGATTAAAAAGGGGGTGATAAAAAAATAGAGAGAAAAATGTCACAATCGGGTGAAAGCCCGGGCGGGCGGGGCGACGATCCGTCGTCAGGCTCGTCATCACCGTTAGGTGGTGGTAGCCCGAGAACACCACGTGGCGGCCGTTTGAGAGACAGAGTGACGTTTTTCGAAAAAGTTTGGTCATCGGGCGGAACGAAAAATCGTAATGATAGCAGCGAGGATCTCGTTGATTCGGCTGTTCTCGTTGACAGAGAAAGACGTATCGGCGATACAACATCGCCGTTAAATCGACGATCATCCTCGAGAGCGAGCGATTCGTCGTTCGAGGAGAGTTTCGAGCGTCTCGTCGAGGAGGGCGAATTGAACGGTGCTAAAGTTGTGAAATTCGAAAAAATGACATTTCGCAAAAGTCTAAGAGAAGTGACAACGAGCACGAGTAGCGGTATGACGATGCGTCATGGTACGAATTTTACGAGCGAATTGTCGACGACACCGAGCGAGGAACACGCGCTCGAGGATTCGGCTTATCAGAGTCACGGAATTCACGATAGCTCGCACGGCGGTAGTTCGGTCGGTTCTTTCGCGAGATTTCCATCGGAGGAAAATATCTCGCAGGCGGTTGGTCGTCGAACAGTCGAGAATCAGGATGACAAAGGACCGAGCGAATGGTACGCGGAATATCGGAATCAGAGCTTTCACAATGTGGCTGCGAGAATGGAGTATGTGCGAAGTCGTAGCGAATACGATGCGCACATTGCTGAGATCAAAGGTATTGACGAGTTTTTTTGGGTTTTTTTCTTTTCTTCTTCTGGATATGTATGTCGCGAGACAAATTGATCGAGGTCAATTTCACTACCAATGTTATTTTCGTAAAAAAACATCGAAATTTTGTTATAGTAATGATTGACCCTGACACGTAGCGTGAAGTTTCGGTAATTTGGTAATTGTCATCGAATAAACAAAATCGAGAGACGAATATTTAAGGGCGCAAATAGGGTTAGGACAGCGTTTTCTCAATGATATTCATGAATTTTTTTATAGTATAAAAAATGAATATAATTTATTGAAACTTTGAGAATATGTTATACATATATTTAAGTATATACTATAAAATTTTTGAAGAATTTCCTTGAAAAACACCGAAGATATTAGCGACCCCATATTGCAGGTCACAATCAGACTTAGCATTTTGCGTACATTTTGGAAGCCGCAATTTTCATCTGAAATCAAACGAGATTGGAATTTACTTTCATGATATGTCTCTCTTCTATATGAACCTAAATGCTATCGAAAAAATAGAAAATTGAATTTTTTACAGGGGTCAAAACAAAAGAGCATGATTTTTTGCCATTTTTTACAACTTTATTAGCAAAAAAAAAAATATTTTAAATAATGATAGTAGTCCGATTTTAGGTTCATATAGAGCGCAACACTATGAAGAAAGTAACTGCCAATTTTCAAAACGATTGGTTGAAAACTTTTCAAACTAGCGTGTACGCAAGTTCAAAAAAAGTCGTTTTCAGAAAAACGCGTTTGAAAAAATAGTGACCGCTCGGTTATTACACGTGGCGCGCGCGCTCGGGGCCTGAAGGAGCACTACTCACTTTAATGGCTTATAACAATAGAACGAGTCGGAATTTTCATTTAAAATTTTGGGAACATATTTTTCAATAGTTTTACCATTTATGAAATTTAAAGAAAATCGATTTTTTGAACCGTCTAACCCTATTTCCCCCCTTAATTAAATGTAAAGAAATTAATTAAATTAAAAGAATTTTCATTTTCTACATATCACCGAGTGCGATCAAATTTTATTTTTTTCCTAAAAGCCAGCAAACGCGTACATAGACGTAGTTGTACCTTATCGAGATATATAGAAGAGCTGATAGGCCTAATCTGACAGACAGAGATTACAATCAGCGTGAATAAATATTTTCGTGAGTTGAAAATAACTCCTGACGTAAGAATACCTATTGTGTTTTCCACGATTCAACGAACATTTTGACGGATAAGAAAAGAAGCAAATATTGACATTCCGATAAATATGAAAATTACAAAATAGTGTAAGAGATTTGTAAAAAAAAATGTTTGTAAAAATGAACTCGATGTTACTTCATTTTGCTCCCTTCTAGAGAAAGCTTCAATTTCGTGGAAAGATATATCGAGTTTAACGTCAGTGTGCTTAACATATGCCAAAAGATCCGAAAATCACATCTACAAAAAATGTTCGTGTGTGTGTGCGTGTGATAGGATCCAAAAATTCAAGTCGATATATCTCGAGAACGAATTGACCGATTTCTTGGAAACTTAGCACGGATTCAGGGAATCGAACCTCCGTTGTTTGCTGCAATTTTCGTTGGAATTCCTCGAGGATTTAAGATTTTACGGGATTTTGTAATTTTCGACAAATGTCTGTGATCGCTCTAACTTTCGTAAATTTTGATCAACCCAGTCAAAACTTTGTACATAAAAGCGTTAGGGGACACGGATGTTTGGTATTTAATTTAGCAATAATCGCTTGGGCGGTACAGTTTTCATCAAATTTTGAAATATTTGAAAAAATTTTGAGATTGATATAATTTCCAAAAGTTCTGAGATCGTGGGTTAATTTTTCTCTCATAAATGTAATATCGCTAAAGAATGATTGGTATTGAATTCTGCATTAATTGGCGAAAGAGTTAAAGAAGGTTAAGATTTTTATTGAATTTTTAATTTAAAAAAAATTTCATATTTTATAAGAAATTCTATGTTTGTTTAGCTTTTTTTAATTTTCACCTACAGACGTGGTAATTGGTATAAAAATAAGTTTGTGGATAAGCACGTTTCATATTGCGTTTGCAATAAATTAATAACGTGCCTGGAGATTGTGAACAAATTTGAATGTTTGGACTTTTTTATATTTTGCAAAATCAGTGAATTTGCTTTAACTTTAGTACATTTTGGAGAACGTTAATAAAGAATTATGAAATTTTGGAATTTGTGGTACCTCAGAATTGTTTGAATCGAATTCATAAAAAAGAAGATGGAAATTAGAAACATGCACATTGCTTCTTCATTATTTTATCTCGGCGGCCGAAATTGAAGAACTAGCTTACTCATGGAGCTTCGTGAGGGAGATGAAAAATTGAGGAAACAATGGGCAAGTTTCTAATTTTATTGTTCTTGCATTGGTGTCTAAAGATGTAAATATGGAAATATGCCAATAATTAATGTCTGAGATGTTTTTAAGAGGCCAATACCGTACCCTCTTCTACCAATAGTGAATGTAACGTTAGTGTAGCATCTTAAAATGTACGATCCATTGACGGTGTTAGATAGGCGGAGTAGCAAAACACTCGTTGCGCCAGGTCTGGGTCGTACGTGCATTCATAAATTCTCAAGGATAGACAGCAGTATGCGTTCGCCCTCACAAAGCACACTCGTTTAATTCTCGTGGATAACCTACATACCGTATATATATATATATACAAAAAAAAAAGCGATATATCTTGACGATACGTAATAACGGCTCGAGATCGAGGAAAACGAACTTAACGAGTATAACTAAAAAGTTATTATTGTGAAAGACAATTTGTCATAAATTGCATAACATTTATTATGATGGATTGTTATTGCGAAATTAGTACAGTGGGAAAAAAAAAATTTCGTTGGATGTCCAGCACTCATGTTCACCGACGTTCGAACGAATTTTTAGTTGATGCTATTAAAAAATTTGTTAAACAATTCGCCTTAGTCGACATAAATATGTTCGAGGGAACTTAATCTTTGATTATAATAATGACAATTTGATTAGAACGATCGTGAATGCAGGTGTTGGATATTCAGCCAAATTTTTTTTTCTCTTTTCAATATGGCCATATCCAATTTGTTTATTTACGAAAAAAATAGTGCAATTTCAATACATTTTATTTAATTAGAATCTATTTTTATATAAAAACGATTTCAATTGAATTTTTCAATAAATAAAATTGATTTTAGACGAATAAAACGTATTTTAATTTCATAAAATGTCTTAAATCTAAAATAAATCTAATTAGATTTGATCATATTACTAATTTTTATATGGTCGCAATAACGTTTCATTCAAATTAAGGGTGGAAATGGGGTTAGGACAGCGTTTTCTCAATGATTTTCATGAATTTTTTTATATTATAAAAAATGAATATAATTTATTGAAACTTTGAGAATATTTTATACATATATTTAAGTATATACTATAACATTTTTGAAGAATTTTCTTGAAAAACACCGGGGATATTAGCGACCCCATATTGCAGGTCACAATCAGACTCAGCATTTTGCGTACATTCTGGAAGCCGCAATTTTCATTTGAAATCAAACGAGGTTGGAATTTACTTTTATTATATGTCTCTCTTCTATATGAACCTAAATGCTATCAAAAAAATAGAAAATTGAATTTTTTACAGGGGTCAAAACAAAAAAGCATGATTTTTTGCCACTTTTGACAACTTTATTTGCAAAAAACAAATTATTTTAAATAATGATAATATTTCGATTTTAGGTTCATATGGAGCGCAATACTATGAAGAAAGTAACTGCCAATTTTCAAAACGATTGGTTGAAAACTTTTCAAACTAGCGTGTACGCAAGTTAAAAAAAAAGTCGTTTTCAGAAAAACGCGGAGATTTTTTCTGAAAGTAGCTCTCCTGATGGAGAGCTACTCACTTTAATGGCTTATAACAATAGAGCGAGTCGGAATTTTCATTTAAAATTTTGGGAAGATATTTTTCAATAGTTTTACTAACAATTTATGAAATTAAAAAAAAATCGATTTTTTGAACCGTCTAACCCTATTTCCTCCCTTAAGGTTGTATGTTAACTAGGGCATTTTCTATTTCTCGCGTTGAAATTTTCAGATGTAAAGCAATGTATTATATGTAGTTTTTTTCACAGAATTTAAAAGAAATTTTTAACCACGTGGATATTGAGATAAACGAACTCGAAATTTAGTTATTTATTAGGGGGGGAAATAGGGCGGTGAGCTGAGTGTTATTTACGCTAAAATAAAAAATACTTCCAGAGAACTTTTTCGAAAAAAAACTTTTGTACCGTAAAGTAGTAGAACTGATACTTAAAAAAAAAATCCGCACCTGCTCACCTATTTTGGGACTCATTAGTTAAATTAGTTTAAAAACCCATCATATACAGATAACATATCGTTTATGCTGATAAACGTTCATACATTTTATGGTTCTGTACGATTTTTTTACAAAAATTTATTTCAATTTTGATCGTTACTATTTCAATCATCCTAAATTCATTCTATTGTACTCAATACGATCAAAATGTTGATTCACATGTTACTGCTTTTATACCAAAAAAAATTACAATTTTTTTTTACCACAGCGTTACAGAAAAAGTGTAAGTCATATCAGCAACGAAATGTGGAGTAAAAAATTAAAATATGTAATTTCTATAGTATATTTTTGGACTTGCAGCACCTTTTTTGGCTCCCGGCTGAGCACTAAATTCATTTTTGAAAAATTCATTCATTCGAGCCTTTAAATACAATATCCACGTTTTGAACGTTTGGTTGTGTAACGACTCGCCATTATACTTAACATATATCCTTAAATCCAATAAATCTTCTTTTAGCGATGTTGTCAGAGTTTTAGTCTCGGTCCCACAAGCAACAATACGACATACAGCTCGCTTTACTAAGCAGGATTAATGCAATTTAGCATCATATTCACACATATACATATATACATTCTGTTGAAATTGCATTAATATACATGCTTATAGCAAGCCGGAGATGATTCGTACGCGAGTGACGTAAGCCCCCTTGTAATTATGCAGAGTGAAAAAAGAAGAAAGAGCGCGAGGTTTATGCGCGATGTGTGTTGTTCGTGGTGCTCGTTAAAAAAAAAACGGGTTGACCGTTTTCTTGTAGCTTCTCATAAAACGACGCGGTCCGTTTGCTTCGAGTCAAATGTTATACTGAGAGTCACGTATATCCTTGTATATATATACGTGTGTCTTAGCAGAAACACAACGGCCAAGCTGCTAATGATTTTAGCTGGGTGACTCTACAACCGGTAACGGCTAGACATGCAACGGGTTCAGGGACACTAATTTCTCCACGTAAACGCGATCAACTCTCTGTCCTTTCTTTACTTCTATATTTTGCTTGCTAATAGAGGAAGCGTTGTTTTTTTTTTTTTTTGTAAAAATTGTGTTGTTCCGGTTTTCAATGTTTGCGTTTAAAAATTGTCAAAATGTCGGAAAACACACGTTTACAAAAATTGCCCGCACAGATGTATGTGTGTGATGAGGGTGCAAAAATCAAACGTCTATAACTTCAGAATGCCTCAACCGATTGAGCCAAAATTTTCCACATGGATGGACCTATCAATCCCCTGTGTCTGATATAATTCTCGTGGAGTTTGAACAAATCGTTAAGATTTTACACGATTTTGTGAATTTTCAAAAAAATATCTTTCAATAGTATAACTCAAGGAGTTTTCGAGCTTCCGGACTAAAACTTTCTACACAGCTAGACTATCATAAAATGTTGTTAGTTATTGAATTTCGAAAAAATCGATCGAGGCGTTCTAGGTTTATGGAATTTTTAATTTTTCGAAAAATCGTTACAGATGTTCGTTACCGCTTTGGCTCGTGCAATTTTTGCGCAATAGAGTCGAAACTACCTACATCAATTGGGTACCACCGAATGATGTTTGGTATTGAATTTAGAGAAAATCGATATAAAGGAATTAAAATCAAATTGAAATTAAAAAAAAATACTTTAAAGAGTAATTTCATGATTATAATAAAATGTATTTACTCGATTACCCTTTAGATTCCCATTAAAAAATGTATTTCATTTATTTTTCATGCGTTATAATCGCTGATGTCAACGAATTGAGTATATCTGCAGAATGTTTTTATAAACTTTTTTGTTTCAATACCATAATTTAAGTTGTTTACTCTCTGATATTGAAAAATTGGAAAAATTGACTATGTATCCAGAGCTTGTGATTTTCGTTCAATTTTTTGAAATTCGAGCCTCAGACGAAATTATAAACGCCCAGTAAACAATATTTATTCAGAGAAAAATGATCTGTACCATATTTTCGCAAAGTACCACGTTCACGATAAATATCCTCTCTCGTTCTCGTTACTCTGTACAGTACTTTGTTTCGCAAAGCTTTTCGTTAAATTTAGATAAACGAGTTCTCGTTACACGACGAATCGTGAAAGTATGTTTATGAGGGGGGGCAGTAATACACCGGAGAGTACGTCGTGAACTCAAGTCCGACATCAGAGAGTTATGAAGGATGGCATATATATATTAGGGTGGGTCAAATAAAATGACTATTTTTTTTTCCTTGATATAATGAAAAATGTATTGTTTGGCATCTCAAAAAAAACCCTCTGCAAGTATGAGCCCTTCATATTTAAATTAAGAGGTCCCTCATCGCGAATTTTCATTTCCCATTTAAATAACATGGAAACATTTTTTTTTTAACTTTTCAATTTTATTAGACTTAAACCGTTGATGTTACGAGAGTTTTTTGGCACATTTTTGTAGAACATTTGATGCTCTACAAAAAAGCTCTCTTGTGTCTAATCGATAAAAGTAACCGTACAAAAAATAATGGGTGATAATTACCTCTGGATTCTCTCATATTTGTTTGAAAACAACTAGTATTATATTAGTATATTAGTAATATATATTAGTAGTATATTTATTCATATTAGTAACTAAAATTTGTATAAATTTGAAATTTATTTACTAATAAACGAGATAAGTAGAATTCAGAGCTAACTATCACCGATTATTTTTTGTACGGTTACTTTTATCGATTAGACACAAGAGAGCTTTTTTGTAGAGCATCAAATGTTCTACAAAAATGTTTTTAAAAACTCTCGTAACATCAACGGTTTAAGTCTAATAAAATTCCAATGTTTGAAAAAAAATGTTCCCATGTTATTTAAATGGGAAATGAAAATTCGCGATGAGAGACCTCTTAATTTAAATATGAAGGGCTCATACTTGCAGAGGGTTTTTTTGAGATGTCAAACAATACATTTTTCATTATATCGAGGAAAAAAAAAATTAGTCATTTTATTTGACCCACCCTAATATATATAATACATGCATAATGTCTGTTCCTGCAGTACTTGGCTGGTTGGATGGATGGATAATTTCTGATAGTTGTACCAACGTGCATAGAGGGCACTTGGACTCTTCGCATGCTGATCGAGCTTAAAACGCGCACGTACATAACGAGTACATTTTGCGCGAGAGACGTTGTGCACGTGCTCGTAAAACTCTCCCTCTTACCTCTCCCTCTCGTCACCGCGAAACATGCGATCCGTACCTCATCGTCTATGTAACGCCAATTTACCTTTCCATGAGTAATTACGAAACAATTTAACGTACAAATAAACCACCGAATCGGACTAATGGAGAGTGATGGAACCATGGACTTAATCCTTTTGCCCATTTGTCGTCGACAATTTATGTACAGCCCTTTAAAGTAGCCGGTAAAAAAAAATTATTACTTTTCTGTAAAACTGCCGAATTTTTAATAACGAAATAGTAATTATTTTTTTACGAAATGTTTTAGTAGTATTAAGAAAAATACCGTTACTTTGTCATTTGTTGTAATAAACCTGCAATTAACATCAGAGTGTTTCTTAAATTTTAATTAACGATGTAATAGTTATGATTAATTTATCTTGATTCGGAGTCAAATTGTGAATTGGTCTTCTGAAGAAGATTACCCAATTGTATTTCTCGCGATATCTTATTGAGGTATTTCTCACAATATCAAAAAGCGAAAATATGTTTTTGTAGCTCTCGGATATATTTTTGTATTTTCACGTTTTGCATATTATCGAATTTTATTCGTGTTGTTTGTACAGATGTAACACTACAAAAAAGGAGTATTTCGTATATGAGCTCGTGAATTTAGTAGAAATTTTTACGAGCCAATGACACTTTAATATGACGCCCAGTACTTTCGTTCGAAATATTTAAATTTCGTTCGGTATACGTATACACGCTCTAACGCACGTTTTCCAACTGAGCAAACATTAATTCTATTGACTTTCGATGAATTTATGAATATATTTAAATTTTAATTAACCGCTAAACATTTACTACGCGTAATTTTCCTCGATTCGGAGAAACATTGGTTTGAGAAGATTGAAGCGGTTGGCACACTTGTTAAACGAGTTGTAAATTTTTAACACTATTTATAGAACGTTTCATACATAAATTTACAATTATCAATTGTAATTTTGATTGGAGTATATGTTCATAATCAAGAAAAACATTACTAACAATGGATTTACAAAAACATATTAACTGATATGTGCGAATTTTCAAAGAAATAAAGACTTGGTCAGGTTTTTCAAAGTAAAAATAAGGATTAACATTTGAAAAAGCTGAAAGAACATTCCTCTTCTTGAAAATTGACACAAACCAATTAATATTTTTGAAAAATCATTGTTATTAATGTTTTCCTTCGTTGAGAACATATGCTATAATACATGACAATTCACCGTGGTCAATTCATGCTTAAAACTTTGTTTCAACAATGTTAAAAATTTAGCACTCATTAGATTCGAGTGGAGCGTTCCTTCTTAAATTTCATTTCGTCAGTATCGGAAAGATTTTTCAAGTTGTCAAACACTTGAAAATAATGAAAATTTCTTTTTTATTTCTCCCATATCTTCCCTTTTGAAACTTTGAGAATATTTTATACATATATTTAAGTATATACTATAAAATTCTTATACATATATTTAAGTATATACTATAAAATATTAGCGACCCCATATTGCAGGTCACAATCAGACTCAGCAATTTGCGTACATTCTGGAAGCCGCAATTTTCATCTGAAATCAAACGAGGTTAGAATTTACTTTTATTATGTATCTCTCTTCTATATGACCCTAAATGCTATAAAAAAAATAGAAAATTGAATTTTTTACAGGTGTCAAAACAAAAAAGCATGATTTTTTGCAATTGCTTACAACTTCATTTGCAAAAAAAAAATTATTTTAAATAATGATAATATTCCGATTTTAGGTTCATATAGAGCGCAATACTATGAAGAAAGTAACTGCCAGTTTTCAAAACGATTGGTTGAAAACTTTTCAAACTAGCGTGTACGCAAGTTCAAAAAAAGTCATTTTCAAAAAAACGCGTTTGAAAAAATAGTACCAAGAAAAACAAGCAATATGGGGTCGCTTATATTTTATAGTATATACTTAAATATATGTATAAAAATTTTATAGTATATACTTAAATATATGTATAAAATATTCTCAAAGTTTCAATAAATTATATTCATTTTTTATACTATAAAAAAATTCATGAAAATTATTGAGAAAACGCTGTCCTAGCCCTATTTCCCCCTTAATGGCTTATAACAATAGAACGAGTCGGAATTTTCATTCAAAATTTTGGGAACATATTTTTCAATAGTTTTACTAACAATTTATGAAATAAAAAAAATCGATTTTTTGAACCGTCTAACCCTATTTCCCCTCTTAAGAGACTTAGAAGTGGATTCGCGAGCAGGGAGTGAGGGGAGAAGGGGTTGAAGAGATTTCGTTGTCGTCGCAAAGTGTGGAGACTCGCGACCGCGAGTATACGGTAATTAATACGACGGGGGATACACGAGTACACTTTCGCAAGGACGCGATGGAATATTAGATTCGTCACGGATATCATCTGCGCGAAAAGTCGATTCTCGGGGCTATCATGATAAGCAAGCGATCGAGAAGTATGAAACAAACAAACGAAAAGTACCTCTATCACTAAAAGTCGATTATTTAAATGGAGCTAAGTTAAATAGTTAGAAAATGATATAAAGATAATTTTATCATTCGGCAGGAAATCATACGTTTTCAAGTAATTTAGGACAATTACACTTATTCGAATAAATTTTATTCAAAAAAATGTTAAGAAGAAACAAAATCCTACATCGTCGATAAAAATTGTTTGCTCTCAGTTCTTTTGGTCCACCGACATAGCTAATTTCTTGATAAACATCCTCGTATCTCGTAATCTTTCCCTTCAAATCCGCAAAAAATAAAAATAAATTGTACGGAAGCTGACCTAATTTCGGTTAAAATTGCCAAACAAGTTTTTATCGTTTCGTATGTGACACGTGTGTCTTCAAAATTACGTATCAAGCAAGTGGTTAGCAAGATGTGATAAGAATTGGACCAAGAATGACATACGCGGGAGATGAGTTTCGATAATACGGGGAGAACGACGAAGAAATCTCATACGAGGCAAATACGAGTCTGCTGATCTCATCCTCCGCCGAAGAACTTGGTCCCACTTCGTGACATTGAGTTCTATGTATTTCTCTCTTTCTGTCTACACAGTCTCTCTACACAGTTCTTCTTTCTCACAGTGATCGACTTGTGACCTTCTTTCTCTCAGTGATCATCTTGTTACACTCTAGCATCTTGCACTCTCTCTCTCTCTCTCTCTCTCTCTCTCTCTCTCTCTCTCTCTCTCTCTCTCTCTGTCTTTTTCTCAACCATCATCTAACCTTGTTTTTTTTCTCCATTTTAATTCTTTTCCTTTTCTTGATTTCGCTAAACCAGTCAGAGAAACCGTTGAAGCTAAAAATACGAGTTTATAGAGACGAGGACATTCCAAAAGCGGACATATACACATGTATTATATAACTGGTAGTTTCCAAGATACCAAATTAAAAGATGGAATGAAAACCGGATTACAAGCTAAAATAATATTTTAAACCGCCGAAATTCCTGTTTTCGATCATTTATTTTGGTGAACGACGTTAAATAACATTTTTGAGATACTAGACAATAGAAATTTTGTTATATCGGACATTTTTAAGTAATACAAAATTTGTTAAGTTTTACGAAATATTATAGTCAGTTTTAACGTACCGAACTGTTGCTTTTATTGTCAAAATATCTAGCCAATTATTATGCACAAATATTGTAATAATTGTAATGAAAAATGTCGGACAATGTGCTTTAGGAAAAGCGCACTCCTATGTCCGTAAAATCATGGAGCATGGAAATTTTCAAGCGATAAAACCACTATTTAAATGTCGACCGTAATTCTCAGGTTCCAGTTCTCAAAAATGTTACTAAATCAAAAAAATTCCGTGCGCGAAACACCAAAGTGGGAATTCATATTATGAAAACAACTATTTAATAGTCTTCGATTGTGACTGTCGGGGATTTAAGGTCTGAGAACTGTCATGAAATTAAAAAATATCTGCCATAAAGTCAATGAGATAATAAGAAACGTATCCATTGAATCTCGCAAGATTTCATCAATTCTTTCTCTCGCCCTGGGGTATCATAAGCTCGATGCAAACTTGCTAACTCGGCCGAGACGAAACGTGACAATTGGGACTAATTGTTCGTTGAATCACGCTCTCAAACTCGGGACAATTAAATATTTGTTCTTTATGCGCATTTTGTGATTGTGTGTGAAATTATTAGTGTGGCCCCGTTTCATATATTACCTTGTCTTTCTTTTTCATTCCTAGGCCTTTTGGTGAATAAAAAAAAAGAAACAAGTAAAACTGTCTCGTTACCAAATCCGAAGTTTCGCAATGAGTCGAGGGGAGAGTTGAGAAACTGAAGAAACGATATTATGACAGTTGAGTTTTAACTACTGGCTCTGTTGTAATGTAATACTGTTAAGCTTTGAATGTGTTGTATATATATATATATCGCTGCTTAGGAATAAAATCGACTTTGCCAGTACACACGCCACTCTGTCTCTCATCTAGACGGCACTCTCTCGTGTAGCCAACAACCATTAACTTTTTTTTAAATCTCTTTCCTACTCTTTTAGTTTCTCCAGACTGAAAAGCTTAATTACCCCAAACCGAGTCACGATTTTTCGTTCTTTTTTGTTCGTCGCTCTTGCCACGCGTGTACCGTTCAACGATAAGAACTCAATCCTTCGAGGATATTACGTGACCGGTCTGTATGTATTTCCGTTAAAATTTTCGTCTTCGGATAAACTGTTGCCGAAACGAGAACTTCCTCTCCTCACAAGAATCCGGTTTGATTGTGGGCGTGTGAGATGCTCGCAATAATTTCACCCATAAGATTTATTGTCACGAAGGATGCGAGACCTTGAGACAGCTTTTCGTTACGTTAAGGTGTGCCTCTTGGTAACAGAGTCCTTCACTGACGAATTTCTTCATTGAAATTTACCAATTTAAGGACAATTTTTTTTGAAAGCTTAAATTTCTTTTATTATATAAAAAAAAAAGATTAGATGATGAATTTTTTGTTTTATTTCTTAAGGGAAATTTCTGATGTTTTGAAGAAGATACTCAAAATTGGGAATTAACTTATTCTGAGGTATGCAGAAAAGTTGAGAATATTTTTAATACTCTGCTCTTTGACAATTGACCGAAAATTATTATTCCAGAAGTTTGGACATTTTTTTCCGATTTTATAAACAGTGGGTAGTAAAGCATATTACAAATATATTTCGTAACGTGGGCTATGAAATAATTTTAAAAATCCATTTAAAAAAAATGATTTCTATATAAAATTTAATTCACTATTTTCTAGTGTTCTGAGTTCGTGTGACGAAGAAAATTTATTACTAAAAAATTACTTCGACGCTCGTTGACTTTTAGATTAAGAGGGGAAATACGGTTAGGACAGTGTTTTCTCAATGACTTTCATGAATTTTTTTATAGTATAAAAAATGAATATAATTTATTGAAACTTTGAGAATATTTTATACATATATTTAAGTACTAGGTGGGCTCTGCCCCCCTGCGCGCTTCGCGCGCCAACCCCCGCCCCCGCTCGATCCCCTCACCCAACCTACTCGATCCCGCTCGCTCTCCTCAACTCTTGTACACGGCGGCGGCGGCGGCGGCGGCGGCGATATATTTATATAATATATTTAAGTATATGCTATAAAATTTGTATACATATATTTAAGTATATACTATAAAATATTAGCGACCCCATATTGCAGGTCACAATCAGACTCAGCATTTTGCGTACATTCTGGGAGCATCAATTTTCATCTGAAATCAAACGAGGTTGGAATTTTTTTAAATTATATATTTCTCTTCTATATGAACCTAAATGCTATCGAAAAAATAGAAAATTGAATTTCTTACAGGGTTCAAAACAAAAAAGCATTATTTTTTGCCATTTTTTACAACTTTATTTGCAAAAAAAAATTATTTTAAATAATGATAACATTCCGATTTTAGGTTTATATAGAGCGCAATACTATGAAGAAAGTAAATGCCAATTTTCAAAACGATTAGTTGAAAACTTTTAAAACTAGCGTGTACGCAAGTTCAAAAAAAGTCGTTTTCAGAAAAACGCGTTTGAAAAAATAGTACCAAGAAAAACAAGCAATATGGGGTCGCTAATATTTTATAGTATATACTTAAATATATGTATAAAAATTTTATAGTGTATACTTAAATATATGTATAAAATATTCTCAAAGTTTCAATAAATTATATTAATTTTTTATACTATAAAAAAATTCATGAAAATTATTGAGGAAACGCTGTCCTAACCCTATTTCCTCCCTTAATGGCTTATAACAATAGAACGAGTCGGAATTTTTATTTAAAATTTTGGGAACATATTTTTCAATAGTTTTACTAACAATTTATGAAATTAAAAAAAAATCGATTTTTCGAACCGTCTAACCCTATTTCCCCCCTTAAAACACAAAAGTAACATCACGTTTGTTAAATTGACTAAAAAAAATTTGTAAAATTTAAGAAACCTCATTTGCCCGGTAGAAAAATGTACACTGTCACGATATCATTTTTTTTACTGGCTATTATAAAATAAAAAAGTGTTAAAAATAATCGTCTCAGGTTCATTTTTAGGAATATTTACACGAGTACCGTTTTAAAATTGCGCAAACACTTTGTTCATTTAAAAATTGAATATAAGTCAACAAAAATCAGTCCAGTGAATTTTGACTCGTTTCATAACACAGAAAACATTATTTACAACTTTTGCTTTAGCATAAAATTGCACGATATACATTAGGTCCCAAAAGAAAATGATTAGAAACGATCAAATCAAATTTGTTCTTTCATTCGACTCAAAAAAAAAGTCTTCCTCGATATAAATTCTCGTTAGTGTACCGTCAGCTCCACTTAACGCACCAATGGACCGTTTCTCGATAAACAATACGAGTGGGATATGAAAAAAGTACGATACGACTAGTTGTAGATCGGAGATGGTTCGGAGGGTGTTGCATAAAAGTATAAAGAAGTGCCATGATACATATCTCACGTTTCAAGAGACACTGGCGGTTGATCTTTTTTTTCCCCAAATTTCCAGGTCAATCCACTCGAGTAAACTATCGTTTAGATTGCCGTTTTTTTTTCTCGTAAGGTTGGAGAAGCGTCACGAAAGTGGAATCACGAACTTCTGTAAGTTATTTTTTTTGTCACGATGGAAGGGATGGGGGCGCCCCCTCTATCTGAATTAAAGTTATGCAATATCGTGATTCGTGTTGCTTTATATCGTACACGGAGTTTCTTGCCAGTGGTTCTGCTGTTAGGTTTTTATTTTTACTGTACGAGCATCCGATCGAAAGGGTTTACGTACAGTACCGTGGAATATAGGAATATGAGAGAAATATCGATGGTGCCGTGCTGGCACGGGATCGTGCGGCGCCGAGTAAAAAAAAAATATATCTATATCCTTTGAACGCTAAAGCCTCCTGCTGTTGTGTGACTCGACGTCGATAAAACAGTTTTAAAAGACTCGACGTCATTGGGGTACGCAACGAGAGGACACGCGATCCTTTTGTGCAGCCTTAACGATTTTTTAATGCCATTTCCGCGATTATAAAACGTATTAGGGATCGATCCCCCACAACCGAACCAAACGAAATGGATATAACACTCGAAGGAATGTGCATAGAAAGTTTATCCATTTTTACTTTATCATGGAGGAAACTTTTTGGAAAATTCGTCTCATCTAAGTGGAAGCCACTTGTTCATTGAGGCAGATTTTTAAATCTTCAAAAATGAGGAGAAAACGACAGGCACCTTTTAAGGTGTACCATTTTTTTGTTTTCTCATAGAGGAAACTTTGTTTTCGTTAAAAAAAAAGTTTATTTTCCAATTTATAATGCCAAATATGTTCAAAATATGCCAAAATGTCGGAAAAATGCATGTACAAAAAATGCCCCCATGGATGTGTGTGCGTGTGTGTCCGAAGGGGTTGCAAAAATCAAAGTTCTATAAACTCTCGAATGACTTAACCCGATCTTGCCAAAATTTTACAGGCAATTGGAATTGCCAGCCTTCTTGGTCTCATATAATTTTCGTGACGTTTGAAAAACTCATTCAGATTTGGCAGGATTTTGAATTTTTCCAAAAATGTCTTAAGAACATAAGTCGTGTTTTAGCCTAATTGCTCAATCTTTGAGCAATTAGGCTAAAACTTTCTACATAAATAGATAAATATCAAATACTGTTTGTTATAGAATTTGAAAAAAATTGATTGAAACGTTATAAATTGATGAATTTTCAATAAATAACAATTTACTAATGACTTGAACAAAAACAATATTTATTGCGTCAGAAATTGGGTAATTTGGAGTATTTCCAAAAAAAATGACTCAATACATGTTTGAAACTCCAAATTGAATACAGAGATTGGTAGCAAATTCGAATAAATTTACTTTTCCTAAAATTAACTTCACTCGAGGCGTGAACAAATTCATTTTTTTTCTCCGTGCCAACGATTCTCCGTCAGTTTTAAACTTCCGAGAAATCACTTGGCCATTCTTTTTTTTTTACGACGATTCTTTCGGTTTCTTTTGCTCTATCGTACTTTTGGGAATCGGCAGCTGCATGCAACTCGGGTGTACACCGCAACACATACACAGACGAGTCATCAAGCGTATAAAAATAAAATCTGCACTCGTTTACGCTTTGGCATCTCCGGGATGTGTGAATATATATATATATATATTAGGGTGGGTCAAATAAAATTACTAATTTTTTTTTTCCTCGATATAATGAAAAATGTATTGTTTGGCATCTCAAAAAAATCCTCTGCAAGTATAAGCCCTTAATATTTAAATTAAGAGGTCCCTCATCGCGAATTTTCATTTCCCATTTAAATAGCATGGAAACATTTTTTTTTAACTTTGGAATTTTATTAGACTTAAACCGTTGATGTTAGGAGAGTCTTTTAGCACATTTTTGTAGAACATTTGATGCTCTACAAAAAAGTTCTCTTGTGTCTAATCGATAAAAGTAACCGTACAAAAAATAATCGGTGATAATTAGCTCTGGATTCTACTTATCTCGTTTATTAGTAAATAAATTTCAAATTAAAAAAAATTTTAGTCATCAATATGAATAAATATGCTACTAATATATACTACTAATATATTACTAATATAGTAATACACTACTAATATATTACTAATTGTTCTCAAACAAATATGAGAGAATCCAGAGCTAATTGTCACCGATTATTTTTTGTACGGTAACTTTTATCGATTAGACACAAGAGAGCTTTTTTGTAGAGCATCAAATGTTCTACAAAAATGTGCTAAAAGACTCTCCTAACATCAACGGTTTAAGTCTAATAAAATTCAGAAGTTAAAAAAAAAATGTTTCCATGTTATTTAAATGGGAAATGAAAATTCGCGATGAGGGACCTCTTAATTTAAATATGAAGGGCTCATACTTGCAGAGGGTTTTTTTTCAGATGCCAAACAATACATTTTTCATTATATCGAGGAAAAAAAAAATTAGTCATTTTATTTGACCCACCCTAATATATATATATATATATATATATATATATATATATATATATATATATATATTATGTGATTCAAAGAGATAAATCACCGAACGGATTACTCGTGAATTTTCATCCCTTCGTTCTCGGATTTAATTTGAGTTTATTTATTTTTTTGCTAAATTACGATAGAAAAAATATCTTTCACGATATTAATCTAGTTTATTGTTCATTTACTATTAATATTGTACCTTGTTTTTTTTAAACACTTAATATTTTTTAAATTGATATTCTGTTGAAAGAACGAAAGAGTTAAAAATGTATGTGTCGCGGCATCATTAAACTACGAGGGATCAATTTTTCATTTCGCAGACTCAAAGGCTCCCGCGAATATATACACAAGCGCTGTTGCAACTCAAGATGCGAGAATAATTACGAAATCCGGACCGTTCCACTTTTCGCCATTGCCCTCCACCCCATTCTGTCGTACGACCGAAAAATCTCGTGACGATGATCTCTATTTTAATCGTCAATTCGGTGAATCCTAAACGCCGATATGAGTCCATCGTGAAACCCTCCCTTTGCCCCTCAGTAACTTCATAGTTACATTTAGGTCAAGCGCATGTTTCAAAATTGTTTGTACAAGTTTTTCAAATGAAAAACGTGATCTCGATGAGGCTAGACTAGAAAAATATTTATTCCATTTCTATAAAAAAAAACATTTTTAAATGGGCAAAAATAATGTATCGAGTAGAATTGAAAAAAAAATGGTAATTTCAAATTTTCTTCGAATTAATTATGAATTTTTTTACATTTTTTTAAGTTGCAAATGCCTGGAGACGATGTGCAATGTTAAAATATAATGAAACCTTTAATTATAGGGTGAAAATAAAAATCTGAATACTTAGGCTTTTTTTTTTTAACGTTCCGTATAATTGGTCCAAATTTCATCCATGTGTGACATTCACCTGATATCGTGTTTCAAAATCTCAATTGGAAGTAAAATTTCGTTGACTTCCTCGTTTTAAATATAATTTTATAAACAAATGGCTGTGACTAGTAATAAAATTAATATTATCATAATTGTTCAAAGATAAATTCACAGAGTATTTTTCCACGTCCAGAATGACATTTATTTTTATTTTTAAATGCCTTGTGGATTATTGGCCATAAACTGCAACTTGATTAATATTTTATTTTATTTCAATGTAAAACGATCATAATATACCCTCACTTTAACTTCTATATCAGTGTTGCAAAGAATTGGAAAAAAAATAAAAAATTCTCAAGTTACGGAGCCTACTCGATTAACCCGAAATGTTCCCCCAACATTTCGTCAAGGATACTTTTCATTCAGGCAATTTTTAAACTTTATTATTGGGCTTGTACGAGAAAAGGTCAAACAATTTTTACGTTACTGAGCCTGTGCAAGTGTTCTTCTCTTTTTTTTTTATTTCACGAGACACGGGGCAATATAACCGGTTGTAAAGGAGGATTTTATCGCTCTACCAAGGTGATACGAGATATATGTATTATTAAGATCCCTCATTCAATGTGTGGAAGAAAAAAAATTATAAATAAAAAAAATAAGGAGTCGGAGAAAGTTCGCGTTTCGTCAATGACTCCGAGAGAGAAAGAGAGACAAGGGATATTTACGTTGATAAAAAGCTCTCGACGTCGTGCATCGAGAATTATATATGAAAAACTGTTTCAGCTATCAATGATAGCTTATCATTTCGCTATATACACTTTGTGTATCGAACGCTTGGATCGATGTCTTTTTTTTTGCACAACAGAGATAATGGATCTTGCGACAATTTACGCGTTTTGCTTTTTTTTTCTGCAGATGAGCAGGAACGTGTGCAGAAAAAGACTTTCGTCAATTGGATAAACTCTTATCTCTCGAAGGTGAGTGGTTATTTTCGATATTGAAATTGATCTTTGCCCCGATTGATTGAAGAATCATTAAAAATAGTTTTCTAACAAAATAATCATAAATAAGGATTAAAAAAAACATCTATATTCATTAAAAAATAATTGTATTTTCACGATACGATTGAAAATGTAATATTTCGTTGGGGAATATCTTTTTTCATTCAACTATTTTGAATAATTTTTCATCAAAATGCTCGTAAATCCTAACGAAAATAAAGTAATAAATTGCAACTGAAGAAAAAAATGAGAACGTGCCCCGAGAGTCGAATAAACACAGCGTTACGACTTTTTCTCCCTTTACTTTGTTAAATCGTGCATGACGAGAGTCGAAAAACCCTTCGCACAAAGTCACGTAACATCGTGATGAAAATTTTGCCGCACGTCACGTACTCTTGGATACTCGACGTTTGCGTACATCAGAATGAAACTTTGGCAAACTGGTTGCGGGCGCCCTCTCGTGCCTGGCTCTCGATTCCCTCACTTCCGGTTCCTTCAAAAACTAAACTCTTTGCCGGCGCAGTTGCACGCACGCCCTCGATCCCGCGAGAGCCCCTGAATGAAACTCTTGTGGCTTATACATGTCAACTTTTGACTGGAAATTCGAATCTTCATCGAGAAAATAAAAAATTGATAATAAAAAAACAATTAAACATTTCAGAGAGTTCCACCACTTCGAGTTGACGATCTAATAGAAGATCTCAAGGATGGCACGCGTCTTCTTGCTCTACTAGAAGTTTTGTCCGGCGAAAAATTGGTATTACAATTATTTTCTTCTCTTCACTTCAGAGTTAACTACGGAAAATTAATTTTATTATTCATTAAAATAAAATAAAAGTGTATTAAGAATGAATAGGACGTAGTCATATTAAAAACTTGATTTTAACGGGTTAGGCCACGCTAGAGGCCGAAAAAATAGGCTTTTTTGGGGATTTTTTTTCAGAAAAACTACAAAGTATATCGAGATTGCAAAATAGGGTGTTATCATACATATCAGTGACTGTATACAATAATTTTTTTAAAGCGATTAATTTCAAAATGGCGGCTGTGCAGCGTTTTTACGATGACGTCTCCGTTTTTGTTGGCCGGAAAGCCCCAATTTTCAACCGATTCACTTGAAATTTTGAATACTCGTATATCTTTAAAAATACATTGTCTATGGAAGTGCGTAGGATTTTTTTTTTTATATTGCATAGTTCATTTGTTATTAACAATTTTCTGACGATTTTTGAAGCAAATTTTTCACTTCTCACTTCAGAAATGCGCCATTTAGCCAAAAATTAGTATATCAAAAAAATCCCACGCATTTCCATAGACAATGTATTTTTTAAAATATTTTCAAAATTTTAAATGAATCGGTTGAAAATTGTCTGAGTTATGTTTCCGCCCAACAAAAACGGAGACGTCATCGCAAAATGCTGCACAGCCGCCATTTTGAGATTAATCGCTTCAAAAAAATTATTGTATGCAGTCACTGATATGTATGATAAACACCCTATTTTGTAATCTCGATTTATTTCGTAGTTTTTATGAAAAAAAAATAAAAAATCCCCTAAAAAGCCTATTTTTTAGACCTCTAGAGTGGCCTAATCCCTTAATGCGATGTGTGCAATGAAAAAAAATTGAAACAAAATTAGATATGTTGAATATGCCAATATTTAGTTTTAACAATAATAATCTTACAATGTTATTAATAATCGGGAGGATTTATTGACGGGACTAATATGGATCATGAATATGAAAATTTGATGAATTTCTTACTTTTTCCTGAGGATGTACGTTACAAGATTTTTTTTTGTCAAAAAGGTACTCCGGAAGTAAAGCTCGTTACATTTCAGTAACGACGTAAGCAAGAATTCTTTATTAATTAAAAAAAGAGACCCGATACATTTCTTTATAAGATCTGGGAATTTCAGCTTAAAGAATAGAAAATAAATTAGCTAACAACATCCTAAAGTATCGCGCATACATTCATTTCCACTCATAAATTTTCTCACATAAAAAGAATTTTGTTTTCTGATTATTCAACTATCGGAATTATTTTATTTACTAACGATTGATTTTTATTTAAAGCCATTCGAACGGGGCCGTAATCTGAAGAGACCACACTTCCTCAGTAATGCCAACACGGCATTACAATTTTTACAGAGCAAAAAAGTAAGTTTGAACTTTGATGTTTAACTTTTGTATCATTGTGTCAGTTTTTCAAATTGCCAATTTTTGTGAATTAATTATGGATGTCATTGATTAATTACAGATCAAACTGGTGAATATAAATTCATCGGACCTGGTGGACGGACGACCACCGGTTGTACTGGGTCTCATCTGGACCATAATCCTGTACTTCCAGGTAGGATATTGGCAAAATTTCGTCAAGATAACGAAACTTTTTTTATTCTTTCATAAGCACTTTGTAATGAACCGATACAACGAGCATTAGATGCTTGATCGTAAAAAAAAACCTCCCGACACACGTAGGACATCGAATTATCACTTCACGATTAGTATTACATTACTACACTTTTATAAATCATTGAAATAGTTAAAATTTTGTCAGCAATTTTCATTCAAACACGTAACAGTAGAAAGCAGGGTGATTACCACTGTTCGAATAAAAAAAAACATTAAAAATGATTTTTAATGATTTTCAAAGCGTTAAAAATGATTTTTTTCACATAAAAATTATGAACAATCATATTGACTAAATATCGAAACTTTCCTGGAATAATTAAAATGACATTTCCCATAATGAATGATAGTAATTATTTAACAATAATTATTCATCACAATTTCGTTGGAAAATAATTTGAAATAATGTTTTTATTCGAAAATGTTGCTAAGAGACTCTAGTAGAGTAAATCAAAAAAATACGACTATGCTAATCGTATGCGTATTTCAATTGTGAACAAGCTACGATCGAAGGATCGAAAGAGGGTGAGTATCGTTGATCGGTTGATATAGAAAAAATAAATAAAAGAGCACCGAAATGCATGCTTCAATTGTTGTGTTTTATCGCATCAGCCGGTACAATGTGGCACAAGCGAGACATTCGTTGGAGACGAATCAACGTGAAGATAAAAGAAAAATCTGATTAATCAGCGATATACGTGACTTTTTTTTAGATCGAAGAGAACACGAGAGCACTCGAGTATCTTGGGCACAGCTGGGGTAGTCAGAGCAGTCTCGAGAGCCTTGGAACACAGGGATCAGCGGCGAGCGAAAGAAAACGCATTAGCAGCGAGAAATGGAAGCAGGGAGCTCGCAAAACCCTTTTGCAATGGGTCACAAACGCTCTGCCGAAGTGAGTTAATATTTTTATCACGTTTTTTTATAAATTACAGGTATCATTGATAATTCAGGATACTACGAACCGTAGTGCTATGTATAGTAAATAATATACTGCTACGTAATGGAAGAAAACTAAGAATAAATTAACATTCATTTAATAATTGAGATTGAAGAAATTCACTTATTGAAATAAACTATTCATCCTATGATGTTTGGAGCTGTTTACGACTCACCATACTTATGGTTAAACGGCTGTGTGGTTTGGTTTACGTTGTAAATATTGAAAACAAATCATTTTATGATTATTTTTTTATAAATTGAATTGAAAAAAATTTTACAATATTATACAAGGGTGTTTAAAATATATTTGCGTGGAATATGTTTTTGTTAAGTCGATCAAATGTTTATGAAAAATATTACAACATTTAATATGAAAATAATTCAAATATGAAACAGGAAAAGTTTTTGAATATTTAAGGTCGTACAGTAATCCCCAAAAAGTACTAATATTGAGACTAATTGTTTTTAGATTTTTTTTTGTTGTGTAAACTACATTGCACGATCTAATGAATCTTCAATTGATATACAAAAAGATCAATAATTATCAGTTTCGATAGCGTCCCAAAAAGTTAATTTTAATTTTGGTTTTTAAATAAATTG
Organism: Oxytorus armatus; assembly: GCA_958009045.1. Taxonomy (NCBI): domain Eukaryota; kingdom Metazoa; phylum Arthropoda; class Insecta; order Hymenoptera; family Ichneumonidae; genus Oxytorus; species Oxytorus armatus. The sequence continues at coordinate 12,718,688 of OY253746.1, read as the reverse complement.
GAAAATTTCGTAATGGCTGAACTTTGTATTTCCATAGTTTAAGTTTGTTAAAAGATTTTATACTATTTTTGTTAAAATCAATGTTTCATAACATTCAGAATTTAATATATTTTTCTGCTTGGAAATACCTACAGTATAAACAAATGGGTGCAATTTTGAAACAATAATGTAGATGCAGTTCTGGGAAATAGTGTATCTCGAAATCCTAAAAACGTTGGTCCATATATAACTGCTACCATATTATCTGCTATGAAAATTTGTCCGACGAAAAATAAAATAACGTCTTGAGGTGGTTCGAACTACTTAATCGTTTTTTTTTTCGCTACAGGGACGTTGGAATTCGCGTGAGAGATTTCGGCGAGAGTTGGCGAGACGGAAATGCATTTCTGGCAATAATCGACGTGATTCGAGCAAATTTGGTAAACATTGCCGCAATGAGAGAAGCCTCAAATCGAGCTCGTCTGGAGACAGCTTTTCAAGTGGCCGAGGTCGAGTTGGGAATAGCAAGACTTCTCGATCCCGAGGATGTCGATGTTCCCCAACCCGATGAAAAATCAATTATGACTTACGTTGCACAGTTTCTGCACAAATATCCCGAACCGAAGTCAACCGGGCCGGACTCGTTCGCGGCCGTTCAAAAAGAGTACGATTTACTTCTCGCGTGGCTCAATGAACGAACGAGACATCTCGAACAACTCGACAGGGGCAATGCCTTTCCATCGAGTTTTGGGGTTCGTTAACTTTTTTTTTTTTTTTTTTTCCGAAAATTCCGATAACAATTCTTAGAATATTGTCGTTGTTGGAAATTCTGATAAGAATTAAGATGGTCTTTCGAAAATTGTGAAATTCTTTTTTTTTTTTCGTTACAGGAGTACACGCTCGTACGAACGGAGACTGATGAGAAAGCTCTTGTGTACAAAAAATTGCAAGGATTGGTCGACACACCGAGCATGATAAGCATCACTCGGGACTCTTGGAAACACATACAAACGCTTTGGATCAAAATGGAATATCTTGTGAGTTTTTGGCTTAAAAATTTAACTTTTAGAAACTTCATTTTCCTCACCTAATGTCCATTAAATTTGCTGATGAACAATAACAGTTTTCAATTTTGAAGTATTATGCGCTAAGCGATCACAGAAAATTGTTAAAATCGAGGAATTGAAATCGGTGAAATAAAAATTGTTAATACGAAATCTTTTAGTCAATTTAACAAAGGTCTTTTCTTTCTAAATTTTCTTAAAATAAATGTTTGCTATGAGGTTTGTTAAATGTTACACTGTGTCGGGAATTGACAATCAGTTTATTGTCAAACTCTTGGAATAAATTAAAAAATATTATTAAATCTAAATTTTTCTTGAATTTGTAGAAACGAACAATTGTTTTTTACCGTATAAAATTTTTTCATAATTCTTTTCGCCCCAATTCAAATATAATAATAATAATAATAATTGCCAGATGTTGAAATGGCTATGGCTCTTGGATTCCTCGTTACCCGGTGAATTGGGAGAGCTGGGAAGATGGCTGGCTCTTGCCGAGAATCTATTAAATTCCGACGACGACATACCGTCGGAAATGACGGAGGAGACGGCCGGTATAATATCGAACAAGCTCGAGGATCACAAAAAATTTTTCCTCGATCTAACGGAAATGACGGAAAAATTTCAACGAGCGAAAAATTCGCCGCTCTCGCGACAATCGCCACAGGAACAATTGGACAATATGAGCGCGAGATTCGAGAGTCTTCCTATTCGCGCTGCAAAAAGACGAATCAAGCTCAAGTTTCTCGAGCACAAGTGCTGTCTGGTGGCTTTTCTCTATCTCGTCGAGACGAAACTCAAGAGTTGGAGCGTGAAGTACGGTACCGAGGAAAAAGTACATCAGATGCTCGAACAGTACAGAAATTTTGTCTCTCGAAACAGAATTTTTCAAGAATTTCAAAAGGCTTACTTGGACATGCAGCAAGTCGTGGACGAATACAAACGCGAAGGAGACGTTGGTGAGAAAACTTTTACCAACTTTCCGCACTATTGCATTTGATGTTTTTTGAATCTCACAATTTTTTTACATTTTTGAGAATGCCTCACAGTAAAGTGTAAGATTGTTTGGAAAAGAAGAAAAAAAAAACGTAAATTTAGAAACTGAATCGATCGAATTTTAAGTGCCCTACAAATTACTCCCATGTGGAACGGCGAATTTCGAATTTTATTTTTGTCCTATCGAAATGTCAGATTTAAAAAATAAATTCCTCGCAAATAAAATTCTAATTATCAGCGGGAAGGATAACTAAAAAAATATCAATTAAACGCTAAAAAAACCTAAAATTCCAAATTCTAATAAACTAAACTTTCAATTTTTTATATTATCAAATGGAACTTTGGATTGATTAATTTTAGAATATTCCAAACGCCCAAATAATTAAAATCCAAAATTTATGCCCCCTCAGTCGGTTTCAAGATACATGAATTTAAATGGGCCTCAATTGAGACAGAAAATTACCTTCCATATACGACCTGTATAGGCGAGAATTTTAACGAACATCCTTTGATTCGAATAAATGATTTTTTTTTCTCCCCATTAAATAATTCCAAGCAATATTTTTTCTCGCCGATTACATTATAAGAAATTCTCGACAGATCGTGACGAGGTCATAAAAATCGATCGTTTTATGCGTGAGACCGGTGAAAAATGGAAAAACGTCTCGATGGATCTTCGTTGCGTGCAGAGTATGCTGGAGGAGGTTGTCGCTTATTGGCGTCGTTGGAGCAGCGTATCTGACGAATTTGAGAGTTGGTTGAAGCGCGCGGAGCCCGCTCTTGAATTACCGGAGGAGGAAAAAATGGAATTTTTCCAGGACATAAGCGTGTGGAAGGATAAGCATCAGCAATTGTCGGACAGCGTGAGTTTTCTCATAGCAACATCGGACGAGCAGGTGGCGTTACGTCTGAAGGAGCGTTACACAAATTTGTCAACGAGATGGGAAAAATTATTTCCGGAAGCGAAGCAGTACATGCACGCTGGTGATTTATTGCGAAATCGTAAGGATTACCGTGCGGGTGTCGAGAGCCTACAGAAATGGTTGAGAAACGCCGAATCCACTCTCGCGACCACGCAATTAACGTCAACGGAAAAAATCAAAGCGTACGGCGAAAATCTTCAGATACTCCATAACGAGGTCGAGAGTATCGAGGAATTGTTCAAGAGTATAAGCAAAAAATTTCAGACCTTAATACAGGATTTGTCGCGCGACGAGGTTGACAAAATGATGAACACGCTGAAAAAGGAGAAAGAAGCTTTGGTCAGAGTGAGAGCATTGATACCGATGCAATTGCATCTCTATCACCAATTGCTCGTGCAACAAGAGTCACTGGAGGCTGGACAAAAGGAAATATCAAATTGGCTCGACGAGGCTGAACGTCTATTGGCCTCTGTGAATCTGGCGAACGGTCGTGATTTTGCTCTCGCACAATTGGATCGTCACAAAGCATTTTTCTCAAGAACTCTTTATTACAAATCGATGCTCGAATCGAAGAACAAAGTATTCTCGAGTATCGTAAAATCGGTCGATGCGCACGCAAATGTCGAGACAGCGGAGGGTGGTTCCGAGCTCAGATCTCTGAACGAACGTTTCTCAAGAGTCTCGCAAGCGTCACAATTGGCCGAACAACGTCTTCACGAGGCTGTACGTTGTTGGGGCAAATTTCGCGAGTGCGAGAGACAAATATCCGAATGGTTGTGCGCTGCCGAAGGTTTGATCAATGACAAACGTATCATTGACAATCGTCAATCGGTGGAACATCACAAAAATTTCTTTGGCAAAGTGAACGAACGTTGGATACAGGAGCTCGTTAATGCCGGACAAGATTTACGAAATGCACTTCCGGTCGAGCAACAAACGGCAATTGTCGAGACCGTCGAGACGTTACAAAAACGCTGGAGGGATGTTTTAAATTTTGCTCCGCTGCATCTTATGAGATTGGAATTTCGTCTTGACGAAGTTGCCTTTATGCAGTATCTCAAGGAAATCGAGGTTGAAATTAATTCGGAACAACAGGCGCTGATTAAGAACGACGATGTCGAGTGTATTATCGAGAGGAATAAGGAATTTTTCGTTAATCGAGGAATTGTACTTGATGTCGAGCGTTGCTTGCAGACTCTTAAGAAAATTAGTTCCGCTTACGGCTTATTGAAACCGAGCGACTCGAGCCTCAAGGATTCGGCTCAGAGGGCCGAACAACTTTGGGAAAATTCAGCCGAAAGAGTCGAATCGTTGCGCGAACAATTGCGTCAAGTGCCCGAACAGTGGGCTGCTTATAAGAAGAAGTAAGTCTCGAAAGAAACAGGTTGCTAAACGTCGTGTTAATGAGTATTTAATTTTTTTTTTTTTGTTACTGAGATTATTTCAGGTTTTTTTGTTTTCAATTTCAAGTGACAAGTCAAGCTTCTTATTTGTAAATTTTGAATTATAACTTGATCCTTTCACTCTTAACTGTGAAAGTTATTATTGTTATTATTACTATTGTTATTATTTTATTTTATAATTCCGAAACACTCTGAGTGAAAAATTGATTTTTTTCGCAATTTTTGAGTGCTCATTTCATTTTTCATTGTAATATGAGAATTTTATTTATTTCTTCTCTTCTGATTGCTAATCTCATTGTTTGTCACTTCAAAAGGTTCGACGAGATGGGAAGATGGATGGATCACGTTGACAATACACTCAGAACGATCCTGAAAGAAGTCAACACTCTCGAGGAGTTTGAAACTGAAAAAACGATATTCCAGGTAACAGAATTCGGTTTTTCTTTAACAAATGCAATAAACTAATACTACTTGTATTTATAATGCTTTCGTGATGGATAGATTCAAACGTTAACGGTAAATATAGAATTTGGTTACAAAAATAATTTCGTATTTTTTTTATAAGTGCTAAAATAAATTACGAAAATGGATGAATATTATTCGAAAGAATTCTTCGTCGATATTTTCTCTCCAGCAGTATGACCGTAAAAACACTAAAATCGTTGTTGATCATTTGTCGTAACAGAAAGTTTGTCACGAGGCCGACAGCAAGAGAGAGGAGATGAAATGGTTGGTACAGACGCTCGACAGTCTAACGTCGAATCGTTCGGATCGCGAGGCAGTTAGCGAGCAAAATCATCTCGAACAATTGATAACGCGTTACAAAAATTTGATACCAACGATCGAGATAACGATGACAAAAACGGACATTTACTCGAAGAGTTATACGTATCGTAAGGAAGTACGCGAAGTTTGTACGTTATTGCGAAAAGTACGCGAGCAAAGCAGTGCTGAGGGTGGTCCAGAGAGTCCGGAGCGTTTGAAAGATGCTGTTACACATCAGGAGACACGTTTGAATCAATTGGAACAACAGAGAGCAAATATCGTTAGTATGTTACAGCGTGGTAAGGATTTATTGAAAGATCAGCACGCACCGACTTTCGTTTCGTCGGAGGTGCAACAACTCGAGCACAGTTGGAACGATACATACGGTCAGAGTATCGAGGCACTGAAAACATTGAAAGGATCGCAAAAATTGTGGGACACTTACAGAGAACAACGCGAAGAGTTACAAAAATTGATCGAGCAGGCGAATCAAGAATTGCGACGTTTTGGCATTATTGGTTTCCACGATGCCGCCCAAGTTGCCGCCGATCTTCAAGCGAAACAAGAATTATCGTCGACATTGAAAAAATCGGCCGATGAAATGATGAGAAAATTGCGCGACACCCACTCGAGTTTAGCCGCTATAATGCCGCAGGAGAGAAGATCATTGCTGCAGAAAGAGATTACGGAAACCGAGGAGAGGGTTCAGTGCGTTGTTGATAACGTTCAAGAGCGCGTCATCTATTTGCAAGAGCACAATGCTCGTTGGTCCAAATTTCAGACGAAACTCAGCGAATTGCGCAATTGGACGATACAAAGTGCGCCACAATCGATCGCCAATATACAAGACTCGTCGATATCGCCGGAGGACAGAGTACGTAAGACCGAGACGTTGCAGAGACAGATTCACGAGAAAATAACGATTCTGAAGATGCTCGAGGAAGAATCGCGGGAACTCGTTAAAGGTTGGTCGAATATTGCATTGATTTACTCGATGGTTTAATTGTAATTTACGAGGATTTTGAGAAAATTCTATTTTATTTAAATCGGATAATTTTGCTGCCGTGAAAATCTTATCTATAAATTGCTCCCAATGCTTTTTCGATCTTGTAAAAAAATCAGATTGGTATATGAAAAATTGTAAAACCATTTCGGTTTATTAAATATTTGTTATGTACCGAAAAAAAATTTATTTTCTCGTACAATTTTTTTAATTCAAATCTGAATATTTACATGATCGCATGAAGCATTCCCCAATTAAACGCTCGTTTTGGATTATCGATACGATTTCCTTTTTCGGCCAGTTGAAATTAAACGACGCAGTCATTTATCAAATATTATTGAAACATTTTGAAAATATTATCGGAAGACTTGTAAAGTATTTTTAGATTAAAAAAAAAATAGTAGAAAAGTCTCAAATACTATTTTTCACTAACTGCAGTCTCATTTTAGTCGTTTATAATTATACAACTAATTTTAACGAATTATAAATTATTTTTAATTAACCCTCGGTGGCTGGCACTTGTTTGGTTTGTTTGGTTTGTCGTACGAGAAGTGTGTGTTAAATTGGATCCAAAAAATTATGGAACATACTTTGAACACTGTAGAATATGGAACAACAGCGTTTACGTAAGAAATGAAACGATAACATATTTTAAAAAATCGTGAAGTATAAAATAAACTTTTTTCGATTGAAAAAATCAAAACTCTTTCATTTTATTAAGTTGTTTTATAAATGTATGGGTCAAATATAGGAGATATGGTACTTCGAGAGAAAAAATTGTTACATCGTACCCGTTCCATAAAACCCTACTAACCTTAAGCTGTTGCCCCCTTAAGGAGTTCCCCTAAAGAAACTTCGAAACTTCAGTAGAGATCGCGCCAAACTTCATGTGTTGGCAATGTACTTAGTCATATAGCTGAAACTTAACCATTGGGTTTGATTTGTCCACCAGTGACGACGGAGGGTTAAAAACCCCGATAAACTATGAATATCCCAAAACCATCAAACGACATCATCCCGTAATCGGATAAAAACCTAAATCGTGCGATAAACAAATGAATTCTTATTTTTTTCCTTACAGACGAGAGTGACAATCCCGAAGCACGAAAATTGCGCACGGACATTGAAAAATTGCACACGGCCGTTGACGCGTTGAACGACAGCATAGAGACACAGCGTGACATAGCGACGCGCAATCTCGCAACGTGGAAGGAGTACGAGATTGGAATACAAAAATTAAAGCCCTGGATCGAGGAAGCGGCTAATCGTGCAACGTCAATATCAACAAAACCAACGAGCCTCGAGCAAGCACGTGACATGCTGAACAGCGCTAGAACATTTGAGAAACAGTGCGAGGAGCGTTTGCCGCGTGTTCAAGAATTGTCACAAGTTAGCCAACAGATTGCCGGTAGAACGGCAGCGCCCGACGAGGTTGACGCGGTTTACACACGTTGGAACTCGATACACGATGTTGCCGTGCAAACAACAACGAAACTCGACAAGCTCGTCTCGTCGTGGAACACCTTCGAGAACGAGGCGAAAGAATTTGTTAAATGGCTCAACGAGAGCGAGAAAGCATCGTTGATCGTGCCAAACGTTCAAACGCCGGAAGCCACGAAGCTCGAGCAAGACTTAAATCGTTTGAAAGATTTCAACAAAATAATATCCGATCGTCAGGCACAATTGATATCATTGACACAGGTGTCCGATCACATAAGTCATGGACTTTCGTTGGAGGGCGCAACGGGCCTGAAAGCTCGTGTATCCGAGATGAAAGCGCGCGTCGGAAAACTCGCCGACACCGTGAGACATCACATTAATCTCGTGTCGGACGCTCTACTCTCGCGTCAGGAGTTACAAATGAAAATAATCGACTTCGAAAATTGGATGACCCGTCTTAGATCCAGCATAGCGGAAATAAGTGAGGTTAACGTCGACAACGTTGACACGAATTTACAAGCAGTTCACGGTTATCTTCAGGAGCACACGGAGAAACAAACGAGTTTCAATGGAATTTACGAGGAGGTAAAGCGTCTTTTGGTACAAGCCTCGCCGCAAGAGGCTTCGACACTCGACGAGATTTATCGTAATTTAGCGGAAAAATACAAATCCCTCGAGGATGACTTACGTCAGAGAAAGAAATGTTTGGAAAAATGGTCGGAATTGTTGAATTGGCACAACGAGACAACCGCACAATTGTCACATTGTAAGTATCAATTGGAAGCGAGAAAGCCAAATGTAACGGATCTCGAGAGATTGTCCGGCGAATTGCAGAGTGTGCAGACAAAAATAACCGGTTGGAAGGAACAAATACCGATTGTCGACAGTTCTATGGGTATTCATATGCGTGACAAGCTCGGAAAGCCGCTAACAGCTTGCTCTTTGATCAATGATCTTGAGGCTAAAGCCGTGACCTTGAACACGGAATTATCGTCGAAACGCGATAAATTAGCGAATTTAGGTGCTAGATGGGACAATTTTAGGAAGCTACAGCAAAAATTAACCGAAGAAATTGTCGCCACGCAAACGTCACTGCAACAAATAACTTACGAGGTCGACACGTGCGAAAAATTCGCACCCGCTGTCGAGAAGATCAACGATCTCATTGACGATCATAAGTTACGCGAACCTGACAAGGATCTACTTCGTCACGAGGGCAACAGTCTCGTTAAAGAGGATCAAAAAGCAATGACCAATGTTCAAGTTGTCGTTTCGTCCGTTGACGGCAATTGGGAAAAAGTCAATGAATTGTTGCACGAGCAGAGAAAAAAATATTCCGAGATGGAGGCAGATTGGCAGTCTTACACGGAAGCGAGAGAAAAATTGTTGAAATTCATGGATGATTCGAAAAATTTGTGTCAATCGAGCAAAGAAGTGCCAAACGACGTGACGCAGGCTAGTGCCGCTCTGGAGAAGCACAAAAGAGCGTCGGACGTTTTGAAGAAGGGTAAACAATATTTGGAGAAAATGGACACGAAAGCACAACAGCTCATCAAGGAAGCTTCGTTGATGCCAAATTTCAAGTCGCAAACGATCGAGCAAGATCTCTCGCGAGTACGAGGACAGTATCAAGAGACCTACACGACTGTCGTCGATAAAACACAGTGTTACGAGACACAGGTGATAATGTGGAAGCAGATCGAGGAAGGAAAGTACGAATTGACACGTTGGTTGAGCGACACGAACGAAGCACTGAGCAGCGCCTGCGAGCGTTTGACCGACGCTGAATATGGACAAGCAAGATTATCGAGATATCGCGAAGAATTGCCGGCAAATCGTCTGATACGTCAGGCAATAACTAACAAGAGTGAACAGCTCGTTAAAATAAACAACGACGCCGTCATGCCGACGATTAATTCGCTCAATAAGTTGCTCGACGATCAGTTCACACTCGTTAAACAGACCGCCGAAAAACTCGAGTCAATGACGTCAAGTTTGAGCGAGGCCGAGAGAGGAATACGTCAGGATTTGAAGAAATCGAGCGAGACAATATCGAAGATACGCGAGGATATAATCAAGTGTGACGATCTTACTGGTGAAAATACGAAAATTCTCGGACGTATTAACAAGTGTCAAGAGCTCAAAGTACAACTGGAAAAATCGTCTAACAAACTTCGTGAGATTGACGACAAGATTAAAACGGCTGGTAACGCTTATCCCGCTATAGCGAGATCAAGTTTACCGAAAGAACTTCAAGCGCTTGAGCAACGTCGCGAGGGCGTTGCCAGTCACGCTGACAAAGTTGCCGCGACTCTCGTTGCTTTTCTCACGAAGCTCTATCACGAGAAATTCGGTGCTCTTCAGCGTATGGTTACGACGCATAAGGAAAAAGTTTTATGGTGCGAACCCGAGGAGAGCAGCGATCGTTACAATCTCGAGGTAAAAATGGCATCGTTGCTGGACGTTGGCGCTGGTATTGCCGATTGTGAAGCTCGTAAAGCCGATACGGACAGTTCATTGGCACTGCTCGAGACTGTCGAGTCCAAAGAGACGACGAATCTACTGAGAATTGAGCGTGACAAAGTAGCAACGGATTTGGAAGCTTTGAAGCTCAGTCATGGAAAAATTAAGATCGTACTCGAGCGTAACATTGCTCTTTGGCAGCGTTACGAACTCGGCTCGGAGAACGTTGTTTCGTGGTTAAAAGAGACGGAAAATAGGATAAGAACGGAGGGTTCGTCGTTGGTAGATTTGCCCGATGTCGAGACGAAGATAAAAGATATTGAGAATTTTCAGAAAAACGTCATTGATTATCAACGTGAGGTCGATGATTTGGCTAAATTGGGCGATGATATACTGAAAGTTAGTCCGGAATCGCGCGTTGCACAGTACGTCGGACATTTGAACACTCGTTATCAGGCTATTAACAAATTTTTGTCGCAACATTTGCGAAAATTGGAAGAATTGAAGGACGGCCGAGACGAGTACAAGAGTCACGTTCGAGATTTAGAAGCGTGGATCGACGAGGCTGAGAAAAAGCTCAAGAGCTTCGACGGTATCAGCGGACCCAAACCAATAACTTTTTATCAATCGAGACTCAAAGAGCTCAAAGCGTTTGCCGATGATCGCGAGAAAGGACAGGGAGTTTTGAACAAAACTGCCGAAGCCGGCGAAGCTCTGTTTCCTCGTATAACCCCCGAACACCGAGAAGCTATGAGGGGCGAGTTGCGAAATTTACGAAATCGCGTTGATGCCGTCGCCGATTGGGCTAATGTTATTTACAAGAAAATCGAGAGCGATATGATGCATCGCTCGTCTTTCGAGGACAAATATTCTCAGGTTTGTAAACAAAATCATTGTTTATCGAATGAAAGATATTTTGTAGGGAGTTTTTTTTTTACTCACCGAAAGATCACTCGCCGATGGCTAAACCGAGGGTTGGTGCCTGAAAAAAGAAAAATAAAACAATTTGTTATTAATATATTGCATTGCGCGATAGTTGCGTGGATAGTAATATTTTAATACATGAAATGCGTTACAGTTGAGAAAAAAAAACTAATCTTCCACGAAAAAGTATCACAGAAATATAGTTACTTTCAATAAATTTTTTACCAGACACCATTATTAACGTTATTTTTTGAATTATGGAGATTTTTTTAAAAATCTTCCAGTAGAACTATGCAAAAAAAAACGTCTAGCACCTGCGACAAATAAATGCAGAGATATGAATTTTGGAAATTTCTATATTTCAAAGGGAGAAAGTCCTGAATAAATCGATCATGCAATGAGGAATCGATAAATCAATAAAATAATTGATATCACGATATTCATCCTTAAACTAAAAGAATGAAAACATTTTCAGGTGAAACAGTGGTTGATCGATGCGCATGCGAAACTCGGCGACAAGCAAGATCTTTTGCCGACCCTTCAAGAGAAAAAACTCGCGCTGCACTCCTATCGGGCGATAGCCCAAGACGTGAGTGCCCATCGAAATATCCTCCAACAGTTACAAGAACGTTTGGGTAGCGTACCGGACGACGAGGCTAGCGAGATGCTGTCAGCGGTGATCGAGGCTTACGAGAAATTGTCGTGTGACGTTGAGGATCGTATAGGAATTGCGGAGAAGCACGTGGCAAATCACGAGGCCTATTTGCAAACTTTCGACAAAACGAAAGATTGGATAAGCACGATAGTGAACGAGGCAACGACATTGCTCGACGGTGATCTCTCGGTCGAGCGTGAATCGGCAAAATCACGAGTATCACAGTTGGAAAATATTCTTCAACAAAAATCAGAGGGTGATCGTATACTCGACGATTGTAATCAGCAGCTAAACATAATACTCGAACAGACCTCGATAACGGGCCATCCGTTGTTGCACAAGGCATTCGAGAATCAAAAAGCCATATGGCAAGATTTCTTGTCGCAGTGCGTGAGCGGGCGTGAAAAATTGAATCGTATGTTCGATCAGTGGGCGGAATTCGAGAGAGTGGTCGAGGCACTGGAAGCTTGGACGAAGAATATCGAGTCACAGGTGAAGGATCAGAGTCTGAAGAGTACGGAGGACGCGAAGAGAGCTTATTTGGCAAAATTGAAACAATTGGAACAAGTGATAGCCGCTAAAGCACCGGAATTTAACGCAGCTGTGGAGAGAAGAGAGGCTGGAATTGAGGCGGAATCCGAATTGGCCAGTAGAATATCACGGCAGGCAACGAAATATCAGGCTCTGAGAAATCAAGCTAAAGAGGCTGTGACGAGATACGAGCAATTTGTGAGAGAGCACGCGGCTTTTAACGAGCGTTACAACGATTTTCTCGATTGGATAACGAACGTTCGCGCGGAATTGGAAAAACATCGTGAGATCGTCGGTGATCTGGCGGTTTTACAGAGTCGCCAGAAGAACATACGCGATCTTGGCGATACGAGAACAAAGGAGAATGCACGTTTCGAGTCTGTCGTTGATCTTGGTGAAAAACTTTACGCTCAAACGTCGCCCGATGGACGTGAAATTGTTCGTCAACAATTGCGAAATCTTCGCACATTGTGGGACGGTTTTTCCGAAGATTTGCAAACTTCATCGCAGAAATTGGATCAGTGTCTTATGCAATTTGCCGAATTTTCATTGTCACAGGAACAGCTGACAGCGTGGTTACGGGACGTCGAACGTGCGATGCATCAACACACCGAGCTCAAGTGCACACTCGAGGAGAAACGCGCTCAGTTGCAAAATCACAAAATTATGCATCAGGAAATTATGTCGCATCAGACATTGGTCGAGGCTGTGTGCGACAAGGCCCAACAGCTCGTCGATCAGACCAAAGACACTTCGTTGAATGTTTATCTTCAATCGATTAAACAATTGTTTCACAATATCGTTGCAAAGTCGCAGGATTTACTGGAGAATCTTGAGGATTGCGCCGATAAACATCATCGATTTAATGTCGAGTGCAAAAAATTCCGCGATTGGTTGAGCACGGAGAGAGAAAAATTGCTCGATTGCAATGATATTGCCGGTGAGAGGAGCGATATTACACGAAGATTGGCAAATTTATCGGCGTTGAAGAATGGACAGAGTCAGGGTAGAGAACAATTGGCGAAGATCAAAGAATTCGTTGATGTTGTGGCTAAGAGCACAGCTCCTAAGGGACAGGGAGCACTGACGAAAGAAATTAATGCTCTCGAAACTAGTCTTCAACAGCATCTCAGCGAAATTGGTATGTTTATTTTTGTTTTCTCATAGAGGAAGCTTTGTTTTCGTGAAAGACTTATTTTTTTTTTTTAGTTTATAATGACACTGTGTTCAAAATGTCCCAAAACGTCGGGAAATCACATTTCAAAAAAAATATCAGCGCGTGTGTGTGTGTGACACGTTTGAAAAATTCACCTTTCTATATCTCGAGAACTTTGCTCCAACTTTCGTTGAAATTATTGTACTTGACGGTTCGGGATTTTACGGGATCTTGAAATTTTTGACAAATGTCTATGATCGCTCTACTTTTAGTAAATTTTCAGCTCTCGAGTAAAAACTTTTTTTATAAAAATGTTCTATGCCAAAATGTGACGGTGTATATTTTTTATTTGACCGTTATGCAGAAACGATCGAATCCAAGCAAAACGCGGCGCTACAAAAATGGCAAGATTTCGAGGCTCAATTGGACGTGCACACAAAATGGTTCCGTACGATGGAAGCTGCATTCCGGGACCAACAGTTGCAGCCAAGTCTGAGCGAGAAGGAGTCGAGACTTCGTGATTTTCAGGAAAAGCGTGAAACAATATTGAAAGCCGAGAAAGAAATTGACGAATTTGTCGACAAGTCTCACAGTCTTTTACACTCGAGCGGTGTCGAACGTATCAAACCACTTGTATCACAAATAAGCAACAGGTGTGACATTTGTTTAATTTTATTAATTTTTCATTCCCTCTCTATTTTATTTCTAACATTTTATGATTTTATAATTGACTTATATTTAACATCTGAGTTTCGTTGAAACTTTTTATTTTGTCAAAGTCTACGGTGTTTGCTCTTCGATGAAATAATTTTTTTTTCCTACCCTCTCTCATCAGGTATCAATTATTGCACGTACTGAGTAAAGAAGTGTTGAATCGTTGCGAGACGATCGTCGATGAGCATCGTGCTTACGAGGAAAAATTACGAGCGATCGACGCTTGGTTAAAACCCCTCGAGCAACATCTAGCGGCACTAAAGAAGGAGGAGATTGGCGGTAATCTTGAGGCAAAAGTTTCGCGTCTTCAGGTTCTCCTGGCCGAGCGTGAACAAGCGGAAAATCGTCTGGCCGGTCTGAATTCATCGGGCGAAAGAATACTTCCGGCTACGTCGGCTCAGGGACGCGAGATCATTCGCCACGAATTGAGAAACGCTCGTGAGCGTTGGGACAGTCTTGCCGAGGGTATACAAGAGCAACAGAAGAAACAGGACGCGCAATCGTTGCAATGGACGAGTTATCAGGAGACGTTGCAACAAATTCTCGCGTGGCTCGATAATATGGAACGCGCGACGAAAGACACGTCGATGGCTTGGTCGTCGTTGCAAGAGATACGATCGAAGCTTCTCAAGGGAAAGGTACGTACCATTTTTACCGAAATTCCCCCATTTTATGAGATAAAAAAATCTTTAAACAAATATGGTAGCGATCGAGAATGTTTGATATTGGGTTTGTTCCGAATCGACTCACAAATGTGAAATTATTAATTAAATAAAAATAGCTAAATACATTATTGTACTCGAACAAAATTCGTTCGTTCGAATTAAATATTGCAACATTCATAAATTAACACACGAAACAATCAAAGACAAAAAAAAACGCTGATAACAAAATTTTCACATTGTTTCCTCGTTTTTTTTTTCAAGTTACTTATTCAAAAAATTATTATTTATATAGTGTCGAATATTAAAGAATTTTAAATATTTAATGTACTTAAAATTTCAAATAGTAAGTGAGTAAAAAGTATATAGTACTAGCTAACCCGACAGACGTTGTCCTGTCTGAGCTATGAATATTCAATTCGAACTGGAATAAATAATTTTAAAAAAAATGATTTCAAAAACATAGTGTTTATTGTAACTGAAAATGTAAAATTGACTCCCTTGGTGTTTCTAATAACCATGTATAGCACGTGTTAGTCTATCAAAACATACCAAAAATCGATGTTAAATTAAACTTTTAATATAAGGCGTGATTGTGGTGAACTAACTGCGATGGACAAACACTTCTCAAAAAGCTCACACAACAAAATCAAAAATGGATAAACGTTCAGATCGAATGGACTGTGCACTAAGAAATGAATAAATGAATTTTTTGATCGATAGATGCCGACCGATGCATCCATTAAATCACATTTGCTTCGCGCGAACTGTCAAACGCGCGAAGGTTAAACAGTCGTTAAGTTTTCTGAAATTTTCCAATTTTCTGCGCAATTTTCTTAATTTTTCTTTCCCTAAGAACCTTCTACATAGTATTAGAAAACTTAAAAAAAAAAGATGAATGAAATCGGTAAAGTCGTTCTCAAATTATAGCGTGACCAAGGGAAATAGGGGTTCATTTTTATATATAAGGATTGTTCTCAGTTAATAGCTAATTTTCAATTTACACGAAATAATGAAGTAGCAATGTGTTAAAAAATAATAATCTTCCAAATAAATTATGAACTTTCTGGTACTGTGACTTTTAGACAATGCATCACGAGATACTGGCTCACAAACGTATCGTCGAGGCGATATCCGAAAAAGCGAATGCTCTGGCTCAGGTGGCACAGGGACCGAGCGACATTCGCGAAACGGTGACAGCCGTCTCGAGTCGTTACGAAAAACTTGTGGACGCGTCGCAGAAGGGTATCGCGAATCTCGAGGGATTGCTCGAGATATTCCAACAGTTTCACGATCTACAGAAGGCTTATCAGGATTATCAGAAACAACAGTGGGAGAGGCTGGCGAATTACAGCGATTATACGGGTAATAAGGCGAGTTTGCAGGCGAGATTGGCCAAAGTAATCGAGATTCAGGACAGTCAGTCGGAGGGTGATCTCAAGCTCAACGTTCTCGAGGAACATGTGGCTCACAGTTCGCAGAGCTTGCCACCCAGATCTCAGGAATCCATGGAAAGAGATCTAGCAAATTTAAGGCAAGTATCTTTTATTTGAAAATTTGTTTGATTGTTCGTTCTACGTAATTGAATAATTTCTCATTTGTTTCAATTAATATTGATTAATTTTTTAGAACTTATTTGTTAGTTAATGTTTTCATAGCTGATTGTCCTTATAAGTTTCTTTAGAGCTCAATAAATTAAAAAAAATTTTCCACATCGATGAGCAGTAGATCGATTGTATTTAAAAAATTGCTTATATATTTTTTATAATGCATGAATTATTTCTTTAAATTAATTGTTTTTTGATTCATTTGTTTTCTAATTGATTTCTTCGTTGTGTTTTAATGAATTAAAATTCTTGTACTTTCAGATTCGAGCAAAAGAAATTTGCAACGGCGGTCAACGATGTTGTACGAAGTATCGAGGAGAGAATTCAACAATGGAGCGAGTACGAAAATTCGTTGGAACGTCTGTTAGCCTGGCTCTCCGATGCCGAGGCTTCTCTTAAAAATTACGCACTGAAGAATACTCTCGATGAGAAACAAGAGCAACTAGAAAAATATCAGGTAACATTGACAAATCTCAACGAGAAATTATTTAAAACAATAAATAAAAAAAAAAACTCGCAATTTAAAGCCCACATTTTTTCGACATGATGGACATTTTTGCGATTCTGCAATATTACGTCTACTGTCTTCGTTCAAATTTTTATTCGTAGTATTCGAAGTTGTATGAAAAAAAGAAACAAATTCTTAGGAACTACGAAAATTAATGGATTCGCGGACAGTGGATCTGAACGAATTGATCAGCATCGGTGATCATCTCGATCAAGTAAGAAACAGCACAAAAAAAATCACACTAACCAATCCGTCGATTATAGGAAGGTGCTTTGGGACGAAAATAGCCGGAAATCATGCCAATCTATCGCTGCATTTATTCACGAAAGGCTTGGGTTTTACATCGCCTTCATACTTGTCTCTTTCTCTTTCTCTCTTTTTTTTTAATCGGCAGCTTGAAAGCTTTTGATTCTTTCAGGGGCGAAGATCTCTCGACTGGGTAACGGTCGTTGCGCTTTTTTTTTTTCTTCACGAATCACGTTTCGTCACTTCCTTCTCGCAACATTGATCTCTCTCATACGATTTCTTGTTTCAGCTTTGTCCGCTCCGACGTTGCAGTGACGCTCGCATGTTATTTTGTAAAAAATTGGGAAAAATAAAGTCTCGAAATACGAATGCCAGGGGATGGTTGCTTTATTTTAGCAATAACAAGTTCGAAAGTCCTTCTATAATTTGTTGTATGGTTTTTTTTCTTCTAATAGTCTCTCATCATGAGCCTACGTCATCAAGAGGCTGAGTTTGACAAAATGAGCGACGACTCGTCCGAACTTATCGAGATCAGTGGTGAGAGCAGATTTTCCGCTAGTGTTCAACAAGTTACATCGCGTTTTCAATCGATCCAAGCAACTGCCAAGGTAATTCATACGTCAATTATTAATATCACCATCGAAATACATCGAACAAATAAATTCAATAAATTTGATTAAAATTATATCAATTTTTGCTTTAATAAAGCAAGATTCATTTTAATGAACGCCACATTTTTTAACTGGGGCGTCCACTCAAAAAAAGTCGGGGAAATGTTTCGTAACTTTTTTTAATTTGCCAGAAACTAATCGTCGAAAGGACCAAACGACGGGTTCTTTCGAAATGCTTGTCTGGTCATAAAAAAAATAATCAGATCGAAATATAAAAAATTGTAATTTTCTCAATTAATTGATGAAAAAAATCGATCTACAATTTTTTGCATTTGAATGTCAAATCGCTTGTTTGGAATTTTCAGTACAACTTTTTTTTCGGCAATTTACAAAAGATCGTAAAATTGCTCCCAAGTGTAACTCATTTAATTGGGGCCATAGCAAATTTGTATGGATTATATAAAATTTATTTCAACGAAACAGGATCTAATTTAGTGAAACAAAATTTTGTTGATAAAAATAATATATTTTTGCGTTCAATTCATTTAATGAGAATAATATTGGTAAATAAAATTCGTTTCAATTAAATAAAATTGATTTTAATTCGAAAAATTGCATTTTCGTGAAGCAACATTTATTAAAGTCTAGAAATAGTGCAATTTGTTGTGCTCGTTCGTCTAAATCAAATAAAATTTATAATATTATTTTCTTCCGTTCAAAAACATGAAATGAAATAAATCACATTCAACAAAATCTCCAATTAACAAAAATGAAAAAAAATAACCGCAAACAAAAAAATTATTGACATTAGGAGTTGGTGAAAAAGTGCGAACAAGCCGTAACCGATCACGCGAGTTATCTCGAGCGTTACAAGCAATGTACGGAGTGGTTAACGGCCTCTCAATCGCAATATCAATCAACGCGATCGAACGCAACATCAACGCGACAACAATTGGCCGATAACGTCGAAACTCTTCGAGAATTAATAACCCGTCAATCATCAGCGATCCTCTTGGTGAACAATACTGTCGAGGCCGGTGAACGTTTGTATCCGAGTACCGGGACGGACGGGCGTGAAATAATTCGTCAACAATTGCTGGACCTTCAGCAAGCACTGGAGGCACTTTACGACGGTGTAACGGCAACCGAACGTGAGATACAAGTGAAAATATCACGATGGTCAGGATTCGACGAGTCCAGCGAGACATTTGACAAGTGGCTCGATTTAATGGAGAATCAAATGAAAATGGAGATTGAGCTGAAAACTACCCTCGACGAGAAACGCGCTCAGCTACACATCTATCGTAGCTCGTTGCACGATGTTCAGGGACATCAGCAAGATTTGTTCGATCTTTCGGACAAAGCCGACAATTTGCCCGATCGTACGGAAAAAATTGACAAAATACTCGAAACTTTGACGAACAGACACGCCAAGCTATTGAAAAGATTGCACGGTTTTGTCGAACGTTACGAGGGTATCGTTAGCGATCATCAGCAGTACAGCAAAGCTGTTCTCGACACTCACGAGTGGCTCGACGCGACCCACAATGCCGTTAATATGTGGGGCGATGCCGAACTCGAGAGAGTCTCGTTACACACGAATCTCGATCGTTTGAAAAATTTGCAACTTAGCCTGCCCGAGGAGGAGCCACGCGTACAACAAATACGCGGATTGGGCGAAAAAGTAATACCCGGTACGTTGGAATCGGGACAGGTGAATATCAGATCGCAGATCGATTCGTCGCAGCAAGAATGGGAGGGTTTGGTGTCGGCGATTAAAACTACTATCGACACGCTGGAGAATAAACTCTCGCAGTGGAACGAATTCGAGGCTATGAAGGAACGATGCTTGACTTGGATACGCGACACTGACACGAAACTTCATGCTGTCGATCTCAAAGCTACTTTTGCGGAGAAGAAGGAACAGCTGGAACGTCTTAGAGCTCTTCAGGGAGAGGTAATTTTCCTTTAAATCTTATATTTTCCAATTTCGTAATTTTCGATTTGTTTCATTTGAGGGTAAACTTGAAAAAAGCGTGTTTTATTTATTTATTTATTTTCCAAAAACAGATTATGGGGAAAATCTGAAACGAAATTGTTCGAAATGCTTTTCTGATCATGTTAAAAACTATTCAAATCGGTACATCAAAAATCTTAAGTCCAGCACTATTTGTGTTTTCTCATTGAAGAAACTTGATTTTTGTCAACTTTTTTTTTTCTAATTTTCAAAGCCAATGTGTCAAAACGTCGAAAAAAACATGTTTACAATAAAATTTCCGCATGGAAGTATCATGTGTATCGAGGTTGAAAAAAATAAAAATTCTGTAAATCTGAAATGGCTTAAGGCTGAATCGTAAATTTTTAGTACAATCAATAGAGAATATTGTGGCGCATTGAAAATAAAGGATTTTTTTTTTTTTTTGTGAGGTTCAGTATCACGTACTGAATGTGAATTAACAAAATGGTTACAAATTAAGGGAGCGAAAGTGCCGCCATTTTGAGGAAAACCGTATTGGCCAATATCTCCGTTACCGTGCACTTTAGGCCAAAAATGGTAATAACCTTTCTTGTAGATAATTGAATTTCCCATCTTTTTTTTCAATAATTTATTTTGTATCACTTACCGTTTACGACTTATACGACTGTTAAAATGTATTTATTCACTTTTTGACTTGTATCTCTCCTAATAATTGTTTAAACAATAAAATGCTAATAACTTATCTTTTAAGTCCATACATTTTCCACAACTTTTATTTAAAACTTTTTTGTCTAAAATTAATATTCTCAAAGTTATAAAGCGTTTTCATTAGCCTTGCACCCAGTAGCGCAACATTGAACGCGTTATAACTTTGAGAATATTAATTTTAGACAAAAAAGTTTTAAATAAAAGTTGTGGAAAACGTATGGATTCAAAAGATAAGTTATTAGCATTTTATTGTTTAAACAATTATTAGGAGAGATACAGGTCAAAAAGTGAATAAATAGATGTTAACAGTCGTATAAGTCGTGAACGGTAAGTGATACAAAAAAAATTATTCAGAAAAAAAGATGGGAAATTTAATTATCTACAAGAAAGGATATTACCATTTTTGGCCTAAAGTGCACGGTAACGGAGATATTGGCCAATACGGTTTTCCTCAAAATGGCGGCATTTCCGCTCCCTTAATTTGCAACCATTTTGTTAATTCACATTCAGTACGTGATACTGAACCTCATTGAATAAAAAAATTGTCGATTATTTTTAATGCGATGCGGACAAGAGTAACGGGCTCCCTATTGAGTGTACTATTTGTATTTCGATTAAAGAATGAATCTTATTCTTGTGGGGGGTGTGTGGTGATTCGGTGCTGGTTGTTGTACGAAAAGACGGATTTATCATAAGAGTAATGCACAGTATTTATTCATAACCAATTACAAAATTAATTAGTAAAAATTAGTTGGCGCGGTGAATGAATTTGTGACTTGACAGAGAGTCGGTTGAGTTGTTGTCGCGGCGCTTGTTCGTTAGGAACTCCCTCGTCAACAAGAGAATTCCTGATAGTCTGCTTGTTGACGGAGAGAAAATATCGAAGAGAGGGTAGGAAAGTTTTTACGAGAAACCAAAGGTTTAGAAAATGCAAGAGCGCGTGTGGGCCCTTTTTGGTCGCCATAAGAGACTCCCCGTAAAACAGCCTCGTCTCGGGAGAGACTCGACCGGGACCCGTAAGCACTCGAGTTTTATGACAGGGAAAACTGAGACACGGTTGTTCTATTTTGTAGACGACGAAATGAAAGGAGTCAAAGAAGTAAACGCGTGAGAAAGAATCGAGTCTTTACAAAGGAATGACTGTATAGAAGAAAATGCATGTTGGAAATGAAATAAAATGAAATAAAATAAATGCGTGTTTATATGCGACCAGAGAGTGGTGGCGACGGCGTCACCACATTCTTTTTTATATTTTACTTTCTGTGTCTTATTTTTTTTAGTAGTTTTTTGCTTTCATAATTTGTTTGTGTCATCGACAATAATCAATAGAATCAAAGGAATAACAGAACGATTTCTATTTTTCTCCCAGGTACGAGCGAAAGAGTTGGAAATTGACGCTGTTAGCGAACGCGCTCAGCAATTGCAGAAGAACATGACGTCAAGAACGTCCAATGTAGCTGAACTTGGTATAAAGTATCAACAGATATCGAGCAAAGTTAAAGAATTGAACAATCGATGGCATCAATACGTCACGAATCATCAGGACTTTGACAATCAATTGTCCGAGTGTACGAGATGGCTCGAGGGTATACGAGACAAAATTGATTATTGCTCGGATTTTAATTCATCGACGCAAAAAGATTTGGAAAGTAAAATGGAGATTGTTCAAGATCTTCTATTGTACAAAGAGGACGGATTTGCAAAGGTAAAATTAATTTCATTCAGCTAGATTATAATAATATAAATTAAAATGAGAAAAGTTAGTTAAACAAAAATTTGCACCGATTCATAATTCCTCAAATCGTGTAATAATTTTTGTTCAGGTTCAAGGTATCGTCGAACTGGCACAAGCGGTTCTTGCGAACACAGCGCCAGCCGGTCATCGTTCGATAAACGACGCGTTGGCCAATCTCCAGGAGCAGTGGAGCGCGCTAGCGTCAAAAATGCTCGAAACAAAGACAAATCTCGATGATTCGATAAACAAATGGGCGGGTCTGCTCGAGCAAATTCAATCGATCAACAAAACCGTGGAATACATGCAGGCGTCGATCAACGAGATTTCTCAATTTCAAACGACAATGACGGAGAAAAGATCGCAACTGGAGCGTATAAAAGCACTGGAGGAAAAAGTACGTTGTGAAAATATCGAGGTTGACGGTTTAAAGGCTAAAGTTACCGAGATGATAGCCAGTGGTCAGCAGGGTGTAGCCGCTTCCGAGGCGCAAGACATATTGAACAGATTCGATGCTCTCTTCGAGAAAATTAAGTCGTTGCTCTCTGAACGCGAGGATCAGTACAAGGATCATCGTTTGTACAAAGAGGCACAGGACGATTTGGTCGCTTGGTTAAGCAGAGCGCGTGAAAAAATACCGTCGATGAAGCAACGTTCGTTGAGCGACAAATTAGCTATTGAAAATGCTGTTGCGCCCCTCGAGAGTCTATTGAATAAAAAAGCGCAGGGTGAATTGTTGGTGGAGCATTTGCAGCACACCGGACAGGTCGTTTGCGCTAGTACATCGTCGCAGGGTCAGGAAGTCGTGAGAAACGACATAAGAGCGTTGACGGAGAGTTTTGAGAATCTCTTCAGGGAGATAAAGCAGCAAAAGGATCAGTTGGAAGCGACGGTGAGCCAGTGGCGCGATTACAAGGACGAGTACGAGAGACTCAGCGATTGGTTGCAACAATTTGATATTTTGATAAAGGCACAAAAAAATGCACTCTTGCCGAATGTTCACGAGAAGGAGAAGCAGGTTAAAGAGGTGAAGGATATATTGGAAAATTTGACAAAGGGACAGGAACAAATTGATCGTTTTAACAAAACAGCGAGCGCTCTGCTCACCTCGCACTTGGACACTTACATAAATAATCAGTTGCGTCATTTGAATTCGCGTTATCAGGTACAGGTTAATCTCGCGAAAGACGTGTTGAACAAGGTCGAGACTAATTTAGCGCAGCATCGAGAGTACGAGGCAAATTTGGGCAAAGCGCGCGATTGGATCGAGAATGCTAAACAGATAATACGACAGGGAACGGAGGCGGCATCGTCGAGCAGTCGCGAGGAGCTTCAGTGCCGTTTGGACAAGATTCAGGAGTTGTTGAGAAAACGCGAGGAGGGACAAAATCTCGTGCATCTTACGGTGAATTGCGGCGAAAAAGTTGTGCGTAATACAAGATCGGACGGGCGTGAGGAGATTAATTCACAGTTGAAAGAGATACAGAACGATTGGGAACGTTTGGTGAAGAAAATTTCGACAACGAAGGTTCATCTTGAAACGAGTTTGTTACAATGGGCCGATTATAGTTCCTCGTATTCGCAATTGCAACAATGGATAAACGATCGTGAGGCAAAGTTACAGCAGGTTTGCGAGCACAAAGTCTCGAAAGCGCGAAAGGGATTGGCCGGCCTGAGTTCGTTGGCTATCGGCGAGAGAAAAGCGAATTTACGTCAGACAAACAGTATCGTTCAGGATATCGTTGCTTTTGAGCCAATGATACAATCCGTCGCTACCAAAGCCGAGGATCTTCAACAGGCTACGCCAGCCACCGAAATTTCCATTAAATACGAAACACTCAGCAAACAGGCCCGTGAACTCTATGCAAAACAGAAAGAGACCGTTGAACAGCATCAAGCTTTTATCGATAGTGGCAATGAATTTGTACAGTGGATACGAGTGGCGAAGGAACGTCTCGGCAAGTGTTCCGAACCCACGGGCGACAAAGAATCGTTGGCCAGTAAAATTAGCCAATTGAAAGTTCTCGAGAGCGAACTACCCGACGGACAAAAGAAACTTGAGAGAGCGCTTGAACGTGGTAATGCCGCTTGTCAAATTGCCGATACCGAGGACAAGGAAATTATCGAGGAGGAAGTTGCCCTATTGCAGGAAGAGTACGACAATTATGTGTAAGTTTTCGAAGTTCTTTGATTATGGTAATTGTTGTTAATTATTAGATATAATGCGTTGAAAATTAATTTTGTTTCCGGTTCGTTAATAGGTTCAATTTGTTGATTTCAATTTTAACGCTTCGGCGTTTATCATAATTCTCTTCCGAAAAGTTTTTATTGAGTATCTTTAAATTTTGATATTGTTTCAACAAACGATAGAGTTTAGTTCCATTAGTAATGACTATTGTTAATGTACAAAATATTTGGTAAACAATTTAAATTTGTAATGCTCAACAAAAAAAATAACGTTCAATTATTAGTATTAAAAAAAAAACCCGTAACACTTTTAATTCAATAATAATTAACGAGAGGGTTGAATGTTTGCGATAAAAAAAAAATGTCATAATTATCGTTTGATTGCAGAGACTCACTGAACAGCACGAAGAGCTTGCTGGAAGTTGGAATAGTCAAGTGGACAGAGTACGAGGATCAATTTTCCGAGGCTGCGGATTGGTTAACCCAGACCGAACAGCTCGTACAGCCGTTCAACAAACTTCAGGACAGTCTCGAGGAGAAGAAAAATGTTTTGGAACGATTCCAGGTCCATTTGCAAACGCTATTTGACTGGCAGAAGGAACTCGATCGTTTGAACATGAAAGCTCAGATGCTACTGGAAACGTGCGCAGATACGAGAATCTCTAACGCCATAACACAATTAACTACCAAGTACAACGCGCTGCTGTCACTCGCCAAGGAAATTATGAGACGTCTGGAATTGCATT
The DNA here is from genome assembly GCA_958009045.1 of Oxytorus armatus. Lineage (NCBI taxonomy): Eukaryota > Metazoa > Arthropoda > Insecta > Hymenoptera > Ichneumonidae > Oxytorus > Oxytorus armatus. The sequence continues at coordinate 12,693,690 of OY253746.1, read as the reverse complement.
ATCAGGTTAGTTTTGTATAATAAGTCGAGCTTGAAATTTCGTAAAGAAACCTATATTTAAAACTTATGCAATTAAAAGTACACGCTCAGGTGTACGCGATTCCGCGACATTTACAAAAACTTTCGAAAAATGCCCTATTTGCGAAGATTTTTCGACATTTTCGAAAACTTTCGAAAAATGCCCTATTTGCGAAGATTTTTCGACATTTTCGAAAACTTTCGAAAAATACCCTATTTGCGAAAATTTTTCGAATAATTTATCTTTTCGATTGGATATTAATTAACAGTTAAAAAAAAAAACTTCTCTCATCCCACAATTATGAGCTAAACTTTGTTATTTTTTTTTCTCGTAAATCACCAGGAACACCAACAGCACAATACTCTCTATCAAGAGTGTCAAGATTGGATAGAACGTACACGTGACAAGCTCGGCGAGTGCAAGGAAATACCGTCGACGTTGTCCGAGGTGAACAACAAGCTGCACACTTGCAAAGCGATCAGACAGACCCTCGAGCAGGGACAGAACAAGCTTCGTTACGCGCTTGAGCTCAAGGAAAAGGTAATCATGAATACCGAACAGAATGGTGCGGTCAAGATACAAGAAGATACGGAAAATTTGAGGAGCGAATTTGATAAACTTCTGTCGGACGTCGAAGAGGCCAGACAGAGGCTTGCCACACGGGCGACTGCCCTCGAAGAGTTAAACAAACTTCACAGACTGATAACAGACTGGATCGAGGAAGTCGAGGGTAAAGTTAGACCGGAAGAGATTTATCGCAATGATTTGAGCGAGAAGAGAGCTTTGTTGGAAAAATATCGTACTGCTCAGAGAAATATTCAAGGTCACGCTGATACGATTGACCGCTTGAAATCGCGTCTTCGAGAGGACGACAGCATTCCGAAAGGTCCCTACGAGACGACGATAGGAAAGTACGAGGAGCTTCGTCGTCTCGTCACAGAAAAAATTAACGTGAGCTTATTTTTCATTCCTCGCTAATTAACATCGTGTAGGAATTTTTCATTTTGCCATTTTCACATTGCGGTTATAGGCAACGTTAAAAATGTTCGGATAACAATTTTCGTTCAATTCGAATAAGTTTTTTTTTCTGGTTTTCGGCTATGTTCGCTAGGAAATTTTTTTTTTGTTTAATTTCATTTTTCGCAGCATACATTTTTAAGTTTAGTGTTCAAGTAAAGGCCTGTCAAGTTTTATGAAAATACGTAATCGCCGAAAAAAATACTTTTTTATTTTTTAAGTTGCTAAAAAAAATGTCAGAAAATCTCAGATCGCTGTATAAAAAATTGTAAGAATGTTATATTTTTAAATATCTTTCTTATTCTCAATTAAATGCAGCTCCCGCAATTTTTTGGATTATAATCTGAATTTTGGCTCACATGATCGTAGAAGCATTTTCAAAAATGTTTAAAAATGTCACGGAGCACTCCTCCTATTATTCGACAAATTATCTTGTTAGAAAATAATCGATTTTTCTTCTTTTGATTAAAAAATTTCATATATTTCCAGAATCTCGAGGATCAAGTTGGCGAGCACGAAAAGTTCCAGCAAGCTTACAACGAGGCAGCGGATTGGGTCAGAAGAACAAAAGTTGATATCCAACAGTACAGTATGACGCACGGTGAGCGTGAAAAAGTTGCCGAACGTGAAAAAAGAATCAACGAGATTGCGTCGACGATGCCAAAGGGCGAGATTTTAATATCGAAGGTTTCGGATCTGAGCGAGACGGTAATTTCATCGTCGGGTCCAGAGGGTCAAGAAGCGATAAGGCAGGACGTTAGGCAATTGCAATTGGATTGGAAATCATTGCAGACCCATTGTCGCGAATCACAGCGCACTCTCGGCAATTGTATCACAATGTGGTCGCAATTCACCGCAGCCTCGGACGCCATGAAGAATTGGTTGAATCATTTTCAGAATCGTGTAAACGCCGAGCAAGCAAAGGAGAACAAGACACCCGAGGATTTGTCACGTTGCAAACAACTCGTGGACGAGGCAATCCGACAGAAACCCATTCTCGAAGAATTGAACGACAAGTGCGAGGCTCTGTTGGAGATGAGCGCTTGCAGTTGGGCACGTGACAAAACCGTTCAGCTACAATCGACCTACACCGCACTGTTGACCGAGGCGCAGGGTCTTGTCTCGAAGGTCGAGAAAAATCTTTCCGATCACACGGAATTCCTCAAGGCCAAAAAGGAAATGGTCGATTGGTTGCAGACGGCTCACGGATCTGTTCAAGATTGCATCGGTCACGGTGATATTTCGTGGGCAAAGGACAAACTGGAGACCACAAAAGTGAGTTATATATTTTCTTTATTCGTCTGTAGAATTTAAGTTGATGGTCTCAAAGAAATTTACAGTGGTACATTTGAACAAAATCGATAAAAGCCCTCGGGGTCGATCATTGCGACCGCACCAATTTTCGAAAAAATCTATAAATGGGTGTGGAACCATTTTTTTATGTCGTACTATGTACTATTTCGCATATGTACGGATTTGAATCATTTACGAGCGTTTTTGTCCTATTAGTAAGATTATTGGGTTCATAATAGATCAACTAGAACGAATTTCTTAATCCCTTTTGTCCTCCTCATTCTCGATAACGTCTTCAAGTTCAATAATTCTTACTTTGACCATTTTGAACCTAATAATCTCTCATACGGTGCAAAATGGTACCAGACGGCCGAAACGACGCTAAATTCAGGGAATTGCAAATCGGATTTGATTTTTCGATCTCAGGGACGCTGTTTAAAGAGTCAGAAAACTCCCAGAATCCTCATAGAATATCCAACCGATCTCTCGCAACACCCTATCTCACGTTTTCCATTTCATCACATTATTCCCCAGATGGTAGCCACTCGTATCACCGAGGGACAACATTTGCTCTCAACACTTCAGAATGCGTTTGGCAAAGCGATAAACACAGCTTTGCCGGAGCAGCAGGAACAATTGCGTCGTGACATGGCGGAATTGCGTTCAAGTTGGGAAAAATTGAGTATAGATTTGAAAACAGTTCAGGCTCAAGTGAAATCGATTCTAAACAGATGGGACGATCACGCCGAAGGGTACGAGAGATTCAGGCAATGGCTCGGCGAGACGGAAAGTTCGATGAAAAATTTGTCGAACACTAAGGGTGAAATTGGCGAAATGAAGACGTTGCTCGAACGTTGCAAACACATTCAGGATGAGGTTAGAAGTAAAAAAAGTGATTTGGATCAAATACTCGAGGAATCGGTGATACTGTCGAATTGGGCGAAGAACAATGCCACGAAGGAAGAGGCGAATGTTCTTGAATCACGTTGGGAAGCATTGGGTAAATTCGTCGAGGAACAGAAGGAAATTGTTGAGAATGAGATGCAAGAATACAATGGATATCACGCTGCTCTTCAGGATACGGAAAAGTGGTTGTTGCAAATTTCATTTCAACTAATGGCTCACAATTCGTTGTACATAACGAACAAGGAACAAACGGTACAGCAGATAAAACAGCACGACTCGTTGCTCGATGAAATTCGCAAGTATCAGCATGATCTTGACGAGCTTCGAGCCAAGGGACAGTCACAGATTGATCGTTACAAGTCCGTTAATCCGTCTATCGAAACGACGATACAGACGCAATTGCAAAATGTTCAAGAGAGTTATAACTCGCTGTTGGGCACTGCCGTGCAGATTAAAACTCGTCTCGACGAGTCACTCGCCAAGTTCGAGGAGTACGAAAACACGCTGGAGAGCATAATGAAAAATTTGGACTCTTACGAGCCCGAGATAGCGCGAGAATTGGAAGCTCCATTGGACAGTCTCGATTCGGCGGAGCGTAGTCTCGAAGGAGCGCGTAATTTGCACAACAAATTGCAGGCTGAAAAAGCACGACTTGCACTGGCTGTTGAGGCTTGCGAAGCCGCAGCCGCTTGTGTCTCGAGACCGGGCAGTCCTTTGGACGCTCCACCGGTTCAGATACCAGCGAGAGAAGTGGAAGTTCGCACTCGTCTCGAGGATCTCATCGATCAGGTTAGTTTTTCTCACGTTCTTCGCGATGAAATGTAATCATTAATCCTCGTGTTGTAGACTCGTTCGATTGGCCACTGTCAAAGTTGCTTGTATCGCATGATTAGCGTTTGTGTATCAATTTGTTTTCTTTGCTTCGTTCCACGCAGAGATATAAGGAAGACGGAGGCTGCAGACTCAAAGCGCTTTTAGATAATCTCGAGCGCGATGGTTTCTTAGAGAAATTAAACGGAATGTGTGATAAGGTGTGCATTTTTTTTTGTCGTTGTTGTTTCGTCTCGTAATATTTGACAGATGTATGAGGAGCTGGGCGGCGATACTTTTAAAGGTACTCGAAGAGCAAAAAAGTTACATATGTACGGTATTTTTTACTCAACGTTTAAATTGTTTATATTTCATGCTTCGAAGTATTTATAGTTAAAGTTTCAACGCACTTTCCCCGTCAACTTTTAACGTACCGCTTTTTCGAACTAGTAAGTGTTTTTAGATGATGTTTTTGACGTACTTTCACTTGAAGTTTCATAGGACTTTTTGGAGTACGTTTACTCGATACCACATAGTACATTCAAAGTATTTTTACCTGAAGTTTCATAGTAAATTGTGAAGCATTTTTACTCGAAGTTCAATATTACTTTTGAAAGTACTGTTATGTGAAATTCCATACTACTTCTTAAAGTACTTGAAATTCCACAGTACTTTTTGTTACCTGTACTCGAACGATTGTTTCCAAATGTAATTTTAAATATTCTGTTGCCTTTGACGCTTTAAACGTGAATTTGTTCTTGCATTTGTTAGACCAACTTTTTCTGCTCGATATTTGACAATACTTTTTGTATCTATATTCTTGAATTACTTTAGACCATATTTCCCAGCTCCGAATACATAAATAATGTTATTAGCCATAAAAGCTTAACCGACGAAAATATGTCAATTGTCATAATAACGTAATTCGTTCGAATGGCACAGATGCAAACGCATTTGGCGAACGTGACGAAATCGGTGGGTGAATTGGAGGAACAGGCACGTCAAAAAAACGCTCTACGTACTTGGGTCAATCAACAGCGAGCTCTTTGTTCCGAATGGAAATCACGTCCGGCAAAATTACGTTCGGAGGCCGCACAAGCCGAACTTCAAGCGATGAACGAACTTTTGGGTAGCGTCGGTGAGCGTCGAACACGAGCAATGACCGAATTGTCGATTCTTCATGACGGACAGGACGACGATCTCGAGGAGGGACTGAACAAATTGGAGAGCGAAATGTTGGAGGCAATTGGCGAGAAACAATCAGCTCAGGATCTCATACAGAAGTACAGATCTCAGGTTCAAGATATACAATCGTGGTTCGATTCGCTCTCGAAGAAGGTCGACGTTGTCGAACGAGGTAGCGGTCTAACGATTGGTCAGAAAATAACATCGGTCAAGGAAATTACCGGTGAATTTGAGTCTCAAGGACCGGGAAGACTCGACGCGGTGAAAAAACTCGGCGATCAAGTGATGGATTCGGTCAGCAATCTTGATTCACAACAGATTGAGGAACAGATTAAATCGGTCGAACGAAGATACGCCGATATTGGGAAGAAATTGCAGAGAAAATCACAAGTTTTGGACATGACCGCGCAGGGTATCGAAGCAACGAGAAAAGAGATCGAGGATAATCGCGAGTGGATCAGCGAGAAGAAACAACAGGCGAGAGCCTCGGGATTATTGGGCTTTGAGAGCAAACCAGCGGAGGAAAAAGTTTCAGCACTTAAGGTAAGGCAGTCTTGAAAAAAAAATACTTTTTTTTTATGAGACAAATTATTTCGAACTTTTTACACGATATAAGTCCCTCGCCGGAATTTTAGCAGAAAAAAAGTCATTCGGTGTAAAATATTCAATAGAGATTTACTCGGACTTTAGGAGTGTTTAAATAAATAGAAATAATCGATCATTCGTCGTGGAAAAAAAATATTAATTTTAATACGAAAATTTAAGAAAATATTAATTATTTTCAATCGCATTTTTTGCTTATTTTAATCGTCATATAGAATTAGTAGGGATAAAACGAAAATCATTTTTATATGCAGCATAAATAATGACATAAGTCTCATGGATTCTTCTCGCAGGCAATGCTAAAAGAGGCCGAAGGAAAGAGCATCGTTATTGACAGTCTCGAGAAGCGTGTCGGTAACATGCAGAACGAGTTGGAATCGAGCGAGCAACAGCAATTAGAATCGGACACAAAAGCACTGCGTGGCGAGCAGGCCGAATTGTGTTCGATTTTACGGGAGGAAATTTCATCGGCAACGGCAGCAGCCGATGCACGACGAAAGCTCGAGGTTGATCTCGAAAAGGCAAGATTATGGATAAAATCGAAGCACAACGATCTAAAAAAGCTCAGCGGTTATTTGCCGTTGAGAGCGGCTAAAGTCGAGCAGGACATAAGTCATCACGATGGTTTGGAGGCTGATATAAAGAAATTTAACGAGAAAACTCTCAATGACGTGCTGAAACAAGCGAGTAATTTGCTGAAAGAATGTAACGACGAGGATCGCGCCAAGCTACAAGCACTTTTGGACTCGTTAAATCAGGATTACGATTCGTTGAAGCGCGAAGCCGCCGAAAAACAAGCGTCACTAGCCGATCTTTTACAAGGAAGAAAATCATTCGAGAACGAGATCGACAAGTGTCAGAGATGGATAAAAGAGGCTGAAACAGCTACATCCTCGGAGATACGAACGTCAAGCGTCGATGTACTACGCGAACAGCTCGTGAAGTACGATCGTTTGAAGCAAGAGGCAAAATCTTATGGCGATGATGTTGAGAAAATTATTCAACAGGGAAAATCGATTTTACCGACTGTGAGCGACGCCGATAAGCTCGAATTGAGTGATCAATTGAAAAATATGAAAGATTCGCACGGTCGAGTGGCGGATATAATAAACGAGCGTGCCTCGTCATTGGAGAAGAGTATCGCAGAGGCTGAAGAGGCTGCAGCTAGGGTGGCCGAGGCCGTACAATTTATGACGAACATACAGCGCGAATTGCAAGATTTGAACAAACCAATTGGCTCGAGAGTCGAGGACGTCGAGGGAATGCTCGACGCTTACGAGAGGATTCTTCGCGATCTCAAAGACAACAAGTCAAAATTGTCGGATCTACAGTCGGCGAATGTTGGCGATCTTCACGGTGTTGTCGCTCAACAGGACGATTTGATAAGAGCATTGGAGGCGCAAATTGCAAAATTACGAGCGCTACTGCTTCTTCGTCAACAATTTATCGCGCTTATCACGGAAATTATGACATTTATCGCGAAGTACACGGGAATCGTGCACGATATCGAGAAACACGATGGTACGACCGAGGAAAAGATAAAACGTTACGACGACGTGATATTGAAGATACAAGAGTGCGAGGCGAGTTTGGCTAGTGCCACCGACAAGGGTCAACAGATCGCCGCCGATGGTTCCGCGGCCGATAGAAATAACGTCACTGAACAACTTCAATCGCTGAAACAACAGTTACAAACGCTCAGACGTGCTGTCGAGGCGCAACGAGAACAGCACGAACTTGCCGCTGCCGAACACAGAAGATTGGCCGAAGAATTAGCCGACATTCTCGATTGGCTTGAGAACAAAGAGAAGGAAATAAAATCGAGACCATTGCTAGAGCGTGCCGTCGATAGTGTCGAGGCCGAGATTGAAAAGCACAAATTCCTTTGCTCAAGTGTCAACGAATATTTGGACAAAATTCGCGTTATGAAGGAATCGGTACGTCACGAGGAGGGTATGCCTGGTTCGCTCAAGGAAATGCTCAGCGAAGCTGTTTCACTGTTGTCATCGCTGCCCAGAGAAATGGACGATCGTGGCACTTATCTCGAGAACAATCTTCAAATGCGATTGGATTATAATGTTCTTTCGGATAAATTACACGGTTGGGTGAGAGAGGCTGATATCAGATTGGCCAGTGACAAGGATGGTCTCGATTTTGAGAATATACTCGGCGATTTGGAAGAGCACAAGGTGAGATAATTGAACGAAAGGGTTTTCATACTTTACCTTTATTTCAAGAAATTTTCCATCTTTAGTATTGATTTTACGGGAAATTAATAACTGATCGTGAAAAATTGAAATTATTGAGATATTGCATTAGATGCGACATTTAAGGTAGTAGTCTGGTAACTTAAGCCGATTTTCATGTCTTTTTTGGAGGGCGTTTTTTTGCAGGAAAATAAAAATGAATCGTTTTGGATATTTAGGATGTTTTTATTTACATATTAAAGATACAAAAAAAAATTTGTTTGAAAAAATGTAATAGTTTATTATTATTATTATTGATCGAAGTTGGCACCTCGAAAAAAAAGCGCGTGGGTGGCTCCGGTGATTTTGGCTCTTGATGCTATCTGAAATCAAAAATTCTTGATAATTCTTAATCTATAGACATGTCATTCTGGTCGGAACTACTGAAGTTAAATTTCATGAATAAATAACAAAATGGCGGACTTTGGAAAAAAAAGTTTTTTTTTCCAAAGTCTGCCATGTTGTTATTTATCTAAAATTTAATATAACAAATAATATATAAATAACAAAATGGCGGACTTTGGAATAAAAATTTTTTTTTTCCAAAGTCTGCCATTTTGTTATTTATCCATGAAATTCAACTTCAGTAGTTCCGACCAGAATGACATGTCTATAGATTAAGAATTATCAAGATTTTTTGATTTCAGATAACATCAAGAGCCAAAATCACCGGGGCCACCCATGCGCTTTTTTTTCGAGGTGCCAACTTCGATCAATAATAATACTAATAATAATAATAATAATAAACTATTAAATTTTTTCAAAAAAATTTTTTTTTGTATCTTTAATATGTAAATAAAAACATCCTAAATATCCAAAACGATTCATTTATATTTTCCTACAAAAAAACGCCCTCCAAAGAAGACATGAAAATCGGCTTAAGTTACCAGACTACTACCTTAATGAAATTACTGTTATTAAACGGTTCTACGATCCTTTTCAATTGACTTAGAAAAAAAATATTGTAGAGAAAATCTCAAATGATTTTTGCAAACGTTACGATCAAAACAAATATTCAGATACGAGTCTAATACAATTATAGAACTCATTTTTTTCCCCAAATACAAACACTTTTTTAAATACAACGATCTGAATATTTTTCTGAATGGTCAGAAAATCATTTTGGACAATCTTTCGTTTGGAACTTTCGATACGATTTTTGTTTCGCAAAATAAAAATAAAAATTAAGCACATTTTTCCGACTTTTAACTAAAGGGGTAAAAATTACGTGATTTTTATTATTAAATTTTACCTAAAAGTAGCTGAAGAAAAATCACGATAAATTTAATAGACTTTGCATTGAATAAGACCAAGATAGAATAACAAGTTATATTTGATATTACGACGAATCGACGTTGGAAAAAATATAATACAAATTTCAACATAGTTACCATGGAAAATCACATAATAAAAAAATGAGATCAATGTGAATTCGATTGAATAAAATAAAAATAGTTTGCAGTAAAAAAAATTTCTAAAAAATTGAATTTAAAATTCTAATGAATTTGTTCTCATTTGCTACAGATATACTTCAGTTCGGAAGCGTCTATTCGCGAGCTCGTGTCACAGCAGATTCAACAGGCAGCCGATAAGATATGGCCGTCGCTGAACAGCTCGGAACAAGAAGAGCTGAGTGGTGAACAACAACAGCACACTCAGTTACTGAAGAACACACTTAATACCGCGAAATCTCAGCGTGCTCGGCTGGAACAGGGCGCCGAAACTTGGCGCGACTATACGCAAACTCTCGAGCGAGTGAGGGCCGTCATAGCGAGAACAAGATTCACGGACGAGCCGGTCACTAGCCTTGCCGGATTACAATTTAATATTCAGAAAATTACTCACGCTCTCAATGACATACAGGTAAGCGTCAATAAACCATATTGTTATTATTGTTAAATAGAAATGTTTATCGTGAAGTTCGTGAAGTTTCAAATTTATTCATTTAATTAATACGATCGATCTAATTGATTTCCGCGATATTTGTCTGTACTTTCGGGCCTGTGTAGGACTCTGAAACATCAATTTTAAAGCCTCGAGACCTTTTTTTCATTTTTTTTAAATAAATTCAACGGTGTAATGATCCGCGACACAAAATTAATCGATGTAGAGTTGGAAAAACGTAAATCTTCTTTTTTTTGCACTTTGGGCAAAAGTGAGTTGAGCTTAATAATTTTTTTTTCAATTAACTCAATATATTGTTAATTTATTTGTTCACAGAATCAACAATTCGAGCTAGATCTGATGAACGAACGTGGCCAAGAGGTATCACAATTGGCCGATGTGACAAACAAAAAATCCATCGAGACGCAGTTATCGGTGACGAGCGCCGAATGGCGAGAACTCGTTTCCGGTCTCGAGGGACGTCGCGACGCTCTCGAGTTGCTCTCGCGTCACTGGGAGGAATTCGAGGCTAACTGGAGTCAGACGGAAACGCGCGTTAACGTTACCGAAGAGCGTAGCAAACTGGTGGACAACGTTGTACGTTCGAAGCAACAACTCTGCGATACGATAAAGGCGTTGGATGTAAGTTTTGACGTTTCGTCGTGTATGATAATTTTAGAATTGGCCCAGGGGGGAAATTTTCGATTCAACAAATGTGATATCATTGAGGAGGGATGGATCGAGGGTGGGTAAAAAGCAACAAAGTTGCACGGCCAGGCACGAGTGCAAGGTGTTCGGGTTGCTAGCGTGTAAACCCTCGTACAAAACAAATTGTACCGGGAGAGGGAAGGGCAAAATAAAATATAGCTTCGATGTATCCCCACCTCGATAATCATTGTTACGTTCGAACTTTTATCTAAATGCACTGTTACGTTTCATTACAGGAGTTGATAGCTGAGGCAGAAAACCTCCAGCCCGCAACGGAGGAAGTAAGATCGCTCGCGGGTCCGGTACTCTCGTATCTCGCTGTGTTCACCGAAACACCGGCACGCTTGCTCGAGGAACGAATCGATAAGCTTGAGAAGTCAGCGGAAGCGTGAGTCCTCTTACGGAGACATTTTTTTCTTAATTTATACATTTAAATTTTGGCAATGCTCGATGCGCCCTTTGACGCGTCTCTCATGTGACTCGTAACTTTTGATCGTTCGAGAAACGATCAATTCGTAGGAAATTTTCTCGGTAGGATGTGTATCGCGGGAAAATTCAATTGTGATTTGGATAAAACGTGTTTTTCGTTAAGATTATTTTGCTTCCATTTTAATAACGTTCAATTGACTCAAATCTCAGTTCGATCGGTTTTCTTTTTGAGAGTGAAATATCATTTTGAGTGAAATTGGATTTTGATTCAAATTAGATTTTCAGTCAAATAGAATTTTAAGTCAAATTAGATCATGAGTCAAATACGATTTTTAGTCAAATTAGATTTTAACTCCAATAAAATTTGGACTCAAACTGAATTTTCACTCAAATGAAATTTTGAATCAAATAGAAATTTGACTCAAATATGATTTTGAATCAAATAGAATTTTGAATCAAATAGGATTTTGATTAAAATAGAATATTGACGCAAATAAGATTTTGACTCAAATAGGATTTTAACTGAAATAGGACTCGGACTGAAATAAAATTTTCACTCAAATAGGATTTGGACTTAAATATAATTTTGAGTCAAATACGAATTTTGATTGAAATAGAATTTTTACTTAAATAGGATTTGACTGAAAAAAAATTTAGACTTTAATCGAATTTCGATTAAAATAGGATTTTGACACTAAAACGGAATTTTGAATAAAATAGGGTTTTGACTCAAATAAAAATCGATATACTTTATGGTCTCGTTGGTCACTATAAATGATTCAATTTGATACGAATTGTCTTATAATTTTCTGCAGCATTTCACAATTCTATCGGTAATTATATCGATAATATGTGAAAATAACGAAAGGTATTTAGCTATTGAAACGAGCACAGAGAGTCCGACGAGCAGCCAAAGCATGAGCATGTGTGTGTGTGTGTCGTGTGAGCTTGTGCTTTTATCCCTGTATTTCACCGATGAAAAAAAAGAAACTATAAAATATTGATCGCAAAAGTTGCAGAGAGTTTTCTCTGCTAGAAAATTCGTTCATCCTCTATCAGAGACGAATTTTTCCGTTTCGAATTTGTATTCTTTCGCGATGTGTTTACAGGATTATTCACGGGAAAAACATATTTTTCCTTTATCTCTTACGATGACGATTGTGAAAATTCTTCTCAACAGGTGTAAAAACCGCGTTCCTAAGAGCAGAATCTTTTTTTTAAATTACTCACATCTATCGAACATAATCATAATTAAAAAAAAAATCGTTTTGTCCCAGTGGTTACCTGTACATTAAATCAATTTTTTTTTTTCGACTCAGCTACTCAATGACGTGATTTTTCTTAATAAGCACGAGGTAAAAAAAATCCCCGGGGAAAATAAAACGAAAAAAAACTGTCAAGCTGATGATGGCGACGATACGTTCGTAAATGTGTGTCAAGTTTGAAGGAATAACGAGAAAACGACCGATATAAACGATGACGAGAAACGGCGACTCTGTACATTTAGATTTATACATATTTAAGATTCTGTAGTAGCAAAGTAGTGAAACTTGTAATGCAATCATCGTGGAAAAACGTCATGACCGAAACGGTTATATGACGTAATTTATGTAAACATTACAGTCACATCGTTAGGTCACTTCGACAGTAGGGGAAAAAAAGATCTCCGTTGCTCTCTCACTCTTGGCGAAGGCTGACGACCGTGGCATTCGTGACAGCGTTTTTTTTTCTTCTTTTCCCCCACGGTCGATTAAATATTTCGTCGATATTTTAACCGGAGACGGAATTTTTTTCGCTGGTCATCAAATTTTTTCCATGTCAGTCGATATTCAGAGATCGTACGGTTGACAGACCGATCTTTTTTCTTTATTTCTCGATAACTCGCGGTGCCGGAATTCAGTGTTTTGTTTTTGACTTTCGGAATTTCGTGACACCGGAAATAGATGAGGACAATAATTCTGTCGTACAATGCCAATGGAACAATTCAAATTTCATAATCGACACAAGAGCAAGTACACTCGATTTCATCAATATCGCGAAGATCACAGGTTCGCTGTCCTCGTGAACCTGTGGCGAATTCAATGTATATATAGACACCTTGTAGTGATTAGCATCTATATATATTTATATATATATATATATATATATATATATATATATATATATATGTATATGTTCTACAACGATCTATAAATATAACTTTGAAGCCAGAAACAGACGACACGCTGGCCCGTTTCTAAATTTTGAAATTTCGCAATTCGGGATTCCTCGTTTTTGTACGAAACAACGAAAACTATTTGACAATAAAATATGACATGATTTAATATGCCAAGAATGACGACGACGATTATATCATCGCAGACACGGCGAGAGAATTTTTATCTATATGTGTGAATTGCACCGAGATAAATGGCTCTCATTTAAATTTTACTCACCTATCAAACGACATTTATTTTTGTTAAATAAAATCTTTTTGGCCGAGTTGCAAATTTGGCAATTGTCGGTTTAGTAAGTTTGATTTATTTCTAATAATTTTTTTTTAGTCTCGAATAAAATTCAATTACAAAATTTGATGTATTCTGTTTTGTTGAGTTATCATTTTTTGTGGTTACAATTGAGTTTTGAGCTTGCGAATATAAATTGAAACTTGATCGTTTTTATTATTTTTTTTTTTTTCAATTTTCTTTGATTCAAGTCAATTTTTTAGCCAAATGAAAGAATTAACCACCGAAACTTACCGACTGTTTCTACTTCTCGACATTTCGTGTCGTTTTAATTCAATATTCAATTTGAAGACGTATACCGAGGAAAATTAAAGTGGGCGATAATTGAAAGTGAAGGAGTCAATGTGTTAGACCGAAAAAAAAAAATGATCCGATTTTTACGAAATTAGTACCTGAAAGTGCTTCGATCATCGTCGATTCCGAACTTGGAATAAAAATGTTGATATACAAAATGGCAATTTCAATATGGCTGCTTAAAAAACAAAAGCCATTTCGATTTGACAAATTGGTATCTGAGCGTTTTTGAGATCGTTAATTTCGAATACAAGGTCGAAATTTGGATATTCAAAATGACGAAATCAATATGGGTATGGAAAATCGAGTTGTCATGCGATTTTAACGAAAATTGGTATCTGGAGGATTTAGACATCTCGCTGATATTGAATAGGTTATGAAAATTTTGGAATTCAACATTTCGTTCATTACCCAGAGATTTTTCCCGAGGAAAAGTTGGAAAGTGATTTGATTTTAACGAAAAATCGTATCTGCGAGTTTTCGAGGTTGCCAGTATCGAGTTTAATATTTAAAAAAAAAAATGAGATAGTTTGCAACGACGACTCTGACCGAGTCCTACTGTTAGTAGAACTAAGGTGAAATTCATTTTTTTCGATCTCTCGATGTATAGAGAACATAGAATCTTGTGTTCTGGCTGGTGAGAGATGAATATAGGTAGGACATGTGAGTCTTGCCGCCGAAGCGCGCGATATTATTCTTAGTCAGCGATGCTGCCTGCATTGGGATTTTTCAGAGCCGGCGTCGCGACGCCCGAGATCAGAGAGAGGCACGCGAAGCTTTTGCTCGTTCAGCTGTCTCTCTCATTCTTTCTCTCTTCCATCCTCTCGTCCTCTGGTCCAACACAAGCTACAACGGTAGCTTGTGTTGGACCAGAGAGTTAAATGGTGTGAGAGAGCTTTTCTATCCGCATGCGTTGGAGTGGCTAATAGGAGTCTTGCCAGAAAAAACCCAAACCTACCGAGAGACGCTTCAATACGTTACGAACCGCGAACGCTACTGTTTGGCTCGATTGTGCCGCGCCATACTGTTATCCAATTTACGTTTACGAAGGATCGAGGGAAACAAAAACGGGAAAAACTAACAGGAAAAGTAATAAAACTGAAATCGCGAGTTAAAAAAGAAAGGGGAAACAAGGAAGAATTTAAAGCGGAACGGAATCATTTTCACGTATCTTCGAGCTCGCATTTATAGGTATAACGAATTTAAATATCTCCGCGTCGTTTAAACCTTTCGCTCGTGCGTACTCACCGGTTTCCACGATTATATTATCATTCTATCGCGTGCTGGTGCGTAATTGGCTAAAAAAAAAAAATCCAGAAGATTTAAATCGTTCAAACACTTGATTTTAAAGTTGCTAAAAGTTTCAAACATACCTAAAAACAATTAATTTTAATAGTGTTTCATAAAATTCGTTTCGCGTCTGAAAAAAAAATCTTTTTTTCAATACGTAACGAATCGTTTGACAAAAAAAAATAAGTTTTTCTTTAAATTAATTGCCATAAGAGAATCAATCAGTTCGCCGTTATTTTTAATGCGGATCTATTAAAAATTGAAATCGCATTCGCACGCAAATTTTTACATCAATTGCTCATTGTTACAAATAATTAAATGATTAATAATTATTCAAATAATTCACTAAATAATCCGGAAAATTTTTTTATTCGTATAAACGTCAAAAAGATTGATCTCATCTCTCAGACACCCGATATCGATAGTTGGGTTTTAAAGAAGTCCACAAGTATCGAGAATAAAAATAAAGTTTATAATTGAAATTAAAAAAACGTATTCATAAAATGAACGTTCGACTATGGGCGATCAAGGATTTCTTTAAAATGGGGGATGACTTCTCTCGGGTTACGAAAAAAAAAAAAAACTCATCCTCTCGAATATTTAGATTTCGCAGGTGTTTTTGCGCGATCGCGTCGCACGCAAAAGTCCGAAAGATTGATGAAACGAAAAGTAGAAGCAAAGAAACGGGATGGATACTCGACATTGACACACCAGCGCGATATCTCAACGTTTCACAATTCGGCGATAGTGAAAATTCCGCGATGAAAATCTCGTGCGCGCGAAATTTTGGTCGTCGCGTGTTTTATTCTATTCTTGGCCGGAGGAGGGAGAGAGAAGCGGGCAGGAGAACTACACTATGCGATCTCGATGTGTTCGCGTCGTCCGCGCGCTAAAAAAACGTGATGTCATATCTCGGTCCAGCCACTTCCGTCAAGCGAGATAGACGCGAATTCGATTCAATTCTTATGGTTATTTACAAAAACTGGTTTTGTTTATGAAAATAAATAACCTTTTAATTCTTAGCATGAAATGTGACAAAAAAAAAACGGGATTTTGGAATCATCGCGACAGGTGGCGCTGATATCACGAATTTCATTTGAATTCTAAAGTTAACTCGAATCCCAAGGGCAACTTCCGAATGTTGTCGTTCGCATTTTTCTTTTTACTGCATTTAAAAATGGAAGGAGGTTAATATATTTAGCCGGGCGTTTAATTACAATAAAGGTTGTCTTGATGCAACGACATTTATTTTTACTGTGGACGATCCATTGCGTGAAGTTAAAAAAATCGTGAAATCTCTTATATTCAATTGAAATCAATTGTTTTAAAGTAAAATCGTTATGAAATCATATGCATTTGTTAAAATGTCATTTAAAATATTTGCTCGAAACAAAACGAATTTTTTCTGCTGTTTCTTTTGCCGATGTGTCGTAGTTTAAGAAAAAAAATGAAAAACAATTTCCGATGGCAAATTCAATGATGAACTTAGAGTGAATTGTTAGTTATGTTGCGAGAGAATTTGTTACAGGAGGTGAGAATATTGAAGAAGTTTTGGGACCTCTTAGAGGCTGGTTAGGTGCACGTACACACGTAGTTCATCTACTTTTAGCCAAGGTTCTCTCTCTCTGTCCTTTTTTTTTCTCTCTTTTTCGTCGAGACTCTCTCGGTCTCTCGAAGCCTGGGATTCTAGCCAGTGAAAGACAGAGATAGGAAATGAGAGAGCAAGAGAGAGAGAGAGAAATATCGCGGTGAACGTACCCAACACGCATTTCCGATTCTAAATTCGTATCGTCCTCCTCGTTGTACTTTTTGTTTTCTATTTTTTTTTTCCTTCTCAATTCCCTTTGGGTCTTTCTATATCCGTACATAAATCGACGAAAAAGTTTATCGGCTTGACAGTGAGAATCTCGCAACGAATGAGTTTCCGATACGTTATAGGTAACCACTTCGCGATCGGTATGAGAATCGTTAAGGAATTGCCAACTTTCGATTCGTCGGTGAATCGTAAATTCATAAATTATGTCAAAAGCTCGTTTTCAATAGTTTAAAAATTAGTTAAATATTGATTCGTGTAAGATATTAACGATATTTCCCGTCAGTCACAAGTAAAATTTAATTTCGACAAAAATTTCAGTGCATCACACAATGGGATACATTTTTCTTTCTCAAGATCGTATTGAAAATACCGAAGAAATTGATTTTGCACGATAATAGTGGGAAATTAATGAAACAGTTGAAACAAAATTTAATGACCGTTTGGATTGCATACAATTTTTGTCGGAATTTTATCGTCAAATTAAAAAATATCTATTCCCTTGAGCTGATCTCATAAAACAAATTTGTTTTTAAAATAAATTAATCTCCGTCTCTTTACAAAATTTGGCAAAATATTTCAATTTCTTCAATAAATCAATCTCAACTTGCATAATTCTGAATTAATGGAAAATCAAAATGTCTGCTAATGAAACAGGTGAATTGATGACCTTGACACTTTGCAAGGGCAAAATGGAGTCTCTGTACGAAAAAAACAAAAGAAAACAAATTGACTTTCCCCCAATTTTCATCGAATCTAACTTTTGAATCAGCTTAAACGAGCGAAATATCGTTAAAACAAGAGTACATGAAATGTTCGTGCAGAAAAATACAATCTATTACACAAAAAACGACGAATCACCGAAATATTTGATTAAAATAAATTTTTTTTATCGGGTTTATGCAAAAATGAAAAAAAAAAAGTTACTAATATCGAAATATGTTAAAAAAAAAAAAAGGCGTCGCCATAATTCCGAAATTGAGAGAATCGTCTCTTGGAAAATTTTGCAGGCTCGTCGATTCGCTCCGTGATAAAGCGAGAAAAGCGAGCGAGGATTACGAGGCTCTTGTGAACGACGAGAACGAAGTTTCGCGACTCAAGGAACGTTTGGACTTGGAGCACAATTGTATATCGGAATTTTACGTTTACGACGCCGATCAAGATAAAACAGAGGGACAGTTGTGTGAATTACGCTTGAGTCTTGACAATATCGTGGAATTGGCAAAGAAATTTTCGGGAAGCACTAAGGCGCGGTATCAATCAAGCCAACAGTTGGTGCCGAGCGATTTGGCACAGCGGTTGACGGAATTGGAATTAACGGCGGAAAATACGACGCAAACGATGGACGAAAAGCAGAGAGAACAAAAACGCGCGAGAACAACGAGAACGGATTATTTGAGTGACGTTGACGAGTTACAAGCTTGGATACGTCAGGCCGAGCTTAAAGTTCAAGATCGATCGATCGAACCAGCGAGATTACGAGAATCATTGCGACAGATACAGAACGATCTTGCACCAATGTCCGACAAACTCGAACGTTTGACGAAAAATGGTCAAACTATCGGTGAAAATACGCGCGACGACAACGAAAGAGAATTGATCGTTAAGACAATCGGTAACTTGACCGAACAACTTGGACAAGTGAGATCGTGGCTCGACGAGAAGAAACAACAGGTCGGCGATATAATGGACGCCTGGCAAAGATTTCTCGTTCTTTACGACGCTGTCAGAGCTTGGATCGAGGAAAAAAGAATTTTCCTTACCGAACCCCTTAGTCTCAGCAGTCTGATACAAACGAGACAGAGGTTACACGATTATTCGGTACGTCGTTCCCGCGTGACGAAGTTTACTTTCCATTCAAAAGTTACTGGGATACTCAATAAACTTTTTCGACTTGACGAAAAAAAAAAAAATACAATTGTTTCGCAAATCCCAAAGGGACGATTGTTGGAAAATTTTCTACGATCCTGTAAACAATTGTTCAGATACAATTTGAAAAAATTGTAAGAGCGTTTGTTCAAAATTCAAATATTCAAAAAAATGGAACTCTTATTACAATATTTTTTTTTTACCGATTTGAATATCTTTTTACATGATCGGAAAAGCGTTTTGAACAATCTCATTGGAGATTAACGATACGATTTTTCTTCGGCAAGATTTAAAAAATAAAATACTTTCCCGAGCTAAATCGTGGAATCTTCCCTTTCAGCGATAATCACGTACGTCGAGTAGTCAGCTTTCGAAAATCTTTTGTACATATTTTTCGAAGGATGTTGTGAAGGAGATTAAGGGGGGAAATAAATAGGCTTAGGACAGCGTTTTCTCAATGATTTTCATGAATTTTTTTATAATATAAAAAATGAATATAATTTATTGAAACTTTGAGAATATTTTATACATATATTTAAGTATATACTATAAAATGTTTATACATATATTTAAGTATATACTATAAAATATTAGCGACCCCATATTGCAGGTCACAATCAGACTCAGCATTTTGCGTACATTCTGGAAGCCGCAATTTTCATCTGAAATCAAACGAAGTTGGAATTTACTTTTATTATATGTCTCTCTTCTTTATGAACCTAAATGCTATCAAAAAAATAGAAAATTGAATTTATTACAGGGGTCAAAACAAAAAAGCATGATTTTTTGCCATTTTTTACAACTTCATTTGCAAAAAAAAAAAATTTTTTATAATAATAATATTCCGATTTTAGGTTCATATAGAGAGCAATACTATGAAGAAAGTAACTGCCAATTTTCAAAACGATTGGTTGAAAACTTTTCAAACTAGCGTGTACGCAAGTTAAAAACAAGTCGCTTTCAGAAAAACGCGTTTGAAAAAATAGTACCAAGAAAAACAAGCAATATGGGGTCGCTAATATTTTATAGTATATACTTAAATATATGTATACAAATTTTATAGTATATACTTAAATATATGTATAAAATATTCTCAAAGTTTCAATAAATTATATTCATTTTTTATACTATAAAAAAATTCATGAAAATTATTGAGAAAACGCTGTCCTAACCCTATTTCCCTCCTTAATGGCTTATAACAACAGAACGAGTCGGAATTTTCATTTAAAATTTTAGGAACATATTTTTCAATATTTTTACTAACAATTTATGAAATAAAAAAAATCGATTTTTTGAACCGTCAACCCTATTTCCCCCCTTAAAGAATTCCTGCATTATACTTTTTTTAATCTAATGATCAATTTACAGAACAATTAATGATCTCGTGCCAATAATCCACAAAGTATAATTTTGTGCAATTTTTTTAAAGATCAATTTGGAATATATCTGTCCGATCTTCTCATATCGAAAGCAATATCGAAAACATCGAAATTAACTCAACTTGTCTACTACTTGAGGATTTAATTTTTAAATATTTGGAGATTATGATTTAACGTAGCAAAACGATCAGTCATAAAAATCGAAAGAATTTCACGAATTTTACTTACGAAAAACTACATGAAAAAAATGCCTTGTGGCTAATTGCCAAAAATAATCCTACGATTGTTCTTATTGATCATTATAATTAAAAAAAAAATGAATTGGATGTTCTTAAATCTAATCGAATCGTTATCAACATCACTTTTCTTATGAAATTCGTACAAACAATTTTCTCGACTACTTGATTTACTAGTATAACGCTGAAGTGTCCTTCCACGTGGAAAACATTGTTTGCTCAATCGTCAAAATTATTACAGATCGCGGTGAAGAGCTGCAAACAGGTGAACAAGAATCTGAGCGACATGGGCAGGGAATTAGAGAGTATTGGTCAAGTGACCAGCGTCGGTGATTTACCGGAGAAATTGGCTGAGGTCGAGGAGGCCAAGGTTCAGGTCGAGGGACAATTGTTGGAAAGGGTGCGTTTAAATTTTAGCAGGGGTTTGGTGAATGAAAAAAAAAAAAAAAAAAAAAAAGACCGATGAAATTTTCGCGAATACAGATTGTTTTATTTCGTAATTTTCTGAACGATTGTAAGTAATCGTGTGGAAATTACAACGAAATAATGCATTTTGTGTAATTTGGACAGTTTTTTTTCTTTTGAGACTATAAAACGATAGATTATTTTGAAATAATTTTACCTATTTCTGTAGAAATCACAGAAATTTACGAAAATCACCAAAAAATTATTGTGATCGACAAAATGATCGTTAAAAATGTAAAATTCATCGATCTAATTTATAACCGAACCTACTGCAAAGCTCTTAACGTCACTGCGATTGGTATTTACAAAAACAAGAAACTTTGCAGAACGCTTTGCTGCAAGAGACGAGCGAGGAGTGGGAACAGTGCGAGAAAAAAATGAAGGACGTCAAGGGTTGGTTGGAGAAGGCACGACAGAGTCTCGATTCGGCGCAAAATAAGAAAAAACCATTGCGCGATCAGCACGCGATAAGAGAAAAAATGCTCAGCGACATTGCCATACAAAAGACTAAGATAACGATTTCGGTGGAGAAACTACAGGTACACTTTCGTTCGGGTATCGGTGGTGATAATCGTATAAGCGAAACCGCCGAAGAGATGATCAACGAGCTCAATGGTCTTAATGACGTCGTCAAGGAGCAGACAAATTCGCTCGAGGCTTGCCTAGCACAGATCGATCAGTATCAACAGGTCAGGGAAAAGAAATTTTCGCGCCGTGCGATATATCACTTTACATCGAGAAAATTTGATTTATTCGATTTATATAAATTTCCCGTGTGACACGATAAATTTTTCGGTCAAACGAAAAATTTATATAAATAACATAATTTATTTGAACGACGACAAATTTATTTGAAAGAAAAAAAATGTATTAGCCAATTCCTTTATTTGAGATTTGGTTAAATAGATTTTTTAATACAAGAAGCTTTTTCGTCAACTCAGTCACTATTTTTCCACCCTTATCGATATTTCTATCAGCCACATTTTGTTACTTGAGAGTTACATTTTTGGAAATGTCGTATCCACTCATTTGGAAGTTTTTTTGAAACTTTCTATTCAGAAATGGGTAAAAAAATTGTTGCAAAACGTTCTTTTTTGAGAACTTTTGTAATCTAATAAGATTGATTTTTTTTACTCCAAATTGCAAATGAGGATTTAACGAGAAAAAATAATGAAATTACTTTTCATGCATTCAATGAGGCATTTTTTATTTTGCTACAAATTTTACATAATATTGTGAAACGTGTCCGGAACAAAAAAAAAATTAGCAACATCGTGGTGCATATTGTGAAAGATTTACAATAAAATGAAAAGCGTCTCATTGGACGATCAAAATTATTTCATCTTTGTTTCTCGCTAAATCGTCATTTGGGATATGAAAAAGAGAAACACCTACTTTTTTCATATTTGAAAAACTGAACTCCGAAATGGGGATGTAACAAATTTAAAGAAAAAAATCATAGAACGTACACTCAAGTTGTACAAAAATGTGGCTAACTATCAGAGATATGAATGAAGTTCGAAAATAAAGTGGCCGATTTGACGGTGAACGCTTGTTAACTCGACTAAATTTCATTTCATGAATATAAATGTTAAATTGAATAAATTTCGTTCTAACAAATCGATATTTTCTCGATCACGATATATCGTCGTCGACGCGCGAGGACATTGAAACGGTGTCCTTGCCCAAAACTCCCGAACTATCCGCGTCTATCTTTTTTTTTTTTTTCGTCTTTCAATTTCCAGGAAATTCAACAGCTACGACAGCAAATAGTACAGGTGGAACAACAGTTGAGAACCGTACTAAGCCCGACTTATCTTCCTAACGACAGGGAGAAAGCTTTGCAAGAGCAACAGGTAGGTTTATCATTTTTTTCACATTGTTTTTATTTTTTTCTTTCAAATAAATAAATTCTATGTCCTTTCACCTGCACCGTGCAATTGTGCTGACGCAGCAATTGATTTGCATCTTTGATACCAATCCAAAACCACCACCACGATGTACCGCGTTTAACGCGATGTATTACAATTTTTTGTCGTTAATCTACGACGCGTTTACGGAGATTTGTTTTTTTTTTCTGTTCCCCAATCGCGAAGATGTGAAATTCTAATAATAACAATTAAACCCTGTAACACCTTGAATCCTCTCTCGATATATTTACGTACATGTGTGATATTAGTGTAATAATATTCAATTACGCTGTTGTGTGAACTAAAAATCAATCGCCGATATATGGGACAATTTTGAAAAACATTTTTACGCCACCGCTATAACGCGCATCGAAAAAAGTGAAAGGGACAGAGATCGAGCGAAGACGAGAGCTTTTGCTCGTTTAATTCGTTTCATTTTTGTTTTTTTTTGGTCCCTCATTCATCAAGGTGTTTCCATATAGCGGCGAATCCCACTAACGCACTATAGTTTCCCATCATTTCCGGCTTTTCTCCTTTTATAAATACGAACAAAAAAAAATGTAATATCTCTAAGTGCAATTTAATTCGCGTGAAATGATTTTTGAATCAGTGAAATTGCTACTGGATATAATCATTTTTTTTTTCATGTGTTTTTACACAAACACACATAATTGATACAAAAATCTCACGCTGCTTAATATCACTGGCTAATAAAAAAAATCACTGGCACATGCACCACGAACACGCAATACGCACTCGATTTTATCATTACCACAGGAATTATCATCGAGGCCCAGATTCAACTAATACAATCATCATCGTGTCATAATCCACAATTATTAATCACTAAACATGATCATACAATTAACTCCTCCGTGTTTATACTAAACTAAAAATACCTACTAACATTTAATCGCGAAAAATCTTTTTTTCTCATAAATCATGAAGTACTTAAGAGGCCTAGCGAAATATCTAGCTGCTGATAATAACGTTAGCAACGGCGTTGTCAATTTTTATTTAGTCTTCGAATTAACCGTTGAATAAGATAGACCCACAAAAAATAATATTAAGGTAGTAGTCTGGTAACTTAAGCCGATTTTCATGTCTTTTTTTGGAGGGCGTTTTTTTGTAGGAAAATAAAAATGAATCGTTTTGGATATTAAGGATGTTGTTATTTACATATTAAAGATACAAAAAAAAATTTGTTTGAAAAAATTTAATAGTTTATTATTATTATTATTATTATTATTGATCGAAGTTGGCAGCCCGGGTCCTAACTTTTTTTCTACCGAACCGATTGCTCTAAAATTTTAACAGGCTACTCTACACACTTATAGTTCTCGTCGGAACTACCGAGAAATTTGTTCACCCCTAACTTTTTATTTTACAACGCCTTCTTTGCTAAAGTCCTTTTATTTTAGCAAAGAAGGGGTTGTAAAATAAAAAGTTAGGGGTGAACAAATTTCTGCCAACTTCTATCAATAATAATAGACTGTTAAATTTTTTCAAAAAAATTTGTTTTTGTATCTTTAATATGTAAATAAAAACATCCTAAATAACCAAAACGATTCATTTTTATTTTCCAATTCCAATTGAAATTTATTTTTAAATTGAGAATTTCGAAAATTTGTTATTTTTGATTTTTTGAGCTCGTAGATTGATTACGCGATTCAAATTTCGACCAGAAATATAAAAAATCGTCGTTATTCTACTTTTGAGTATGAGTTACCGATTTTTTTTCTGTTGTATTGGACACTGGTATTACATTTCCACACTTGGCTAAATATTACGTATAAAAGCTGTTAAATTAACAGCACGTACGATTACGAGTTTTGGAGCTAAGATTTTTTGACTGTACAATTTGTCGAATCCCCAAAATTAATATCTCTGAATGTATCGGTAAAAAAAAAAAATTACTAGTACTTCAAAGAATGCAAAAAAATTGTTGCGAGCAACTATTTTTCTGAAATATTATTTTTTTGGAATTTTAGCAATTTTTTTATCCAACTAATTAAAAAATGTCTACCTCCAAGTCTATTGAACATGGGCGACTGATGTTCTAAGACGAGTATTACGTAAAATTTATTCAAGTTTTGAAAAAAACAAATACCAGTATCCAATACAATCTAAAAAATTCATCGGCTCGTGCTCAAAAGTGGAAAAACTTAAAAATTTTTAAATCGTCGATTGAAATTTACATCGAGTACGGTCTAGTGTCTTGAAAAATCAATAATTTCCGATTTATTCGATATCCTGAATTTTGGTGAATACCACAAATTCATCGAGCCCTTAACATTTCTTTTCGTCCACATCTATGTGAAATCTTAATTTGGCGTTGATTTTATGCCTAAAATAAATTTTGACAATTCCCTGCTAACGTTATTATCGGTAGTTAGTACATTTCGATACATCCCCCTCAAATTCGACGAAATAAAATAAACTTGTACTGTAAATATATCTAAACATTATCCTGGTGGTACATTGCTTACAAAGGTGTTGGTTGGTATCTTGGTTTAAGGTTTTTCATCTCTCTTTCTCTCTATCTCTCCTCTCTCACTCCTAGCCATTAAGTACGTTTGTTTTGGTATTTTCTTATCGTCTTACGGAGATTACTTGATTTTGCTTGTTTGTGTTAACGTTGTACCTCATTATTATTATTATTTTCCATTCGTTTTATAATAATTCATTTACGACGACAAATATTATATCACGTAACGTCACTATTGTGTCCGGTGATGAGTCGCGACAGAGGCAAAAATATTGGACGTTCGATTATTAAAACACGTCGAACACAGACACATAGACACGGAAAAAAGAATTATGGGGCGTGTTAAAAGTAAAACATTCCCCGAAAAAAATGAATATATATTGTTTTATCGAATCGCGAAACGAACAAACGTGGCACAATCAAGTTAACTCTATATCGACAATAATTAAGGCGCAAAAGGCGTGAAGGCTCGAGTCGCCATCACGTATATCGTTAACGAAAAAAAAAGTTCAATTACTCTCATCATTGTGCAGGAAATTTTATTATTATTTTGTTACTCGTCGACTGGCATTTTTTTTTTCATTTATGAATTTTATTTGCTGCTTCCCTTCCTTCTCGTCACAACCTTAACGATCCATTCTCGTAACCACCCCCCTTTTTTTTTACGATCTACTACAAAATCCTCGTTCGATACACAAAAATCGTCATCGTCGTCGTGCATCGTCCACACACATACACACAAAAATCATTTGGTCATGTTTTTCCATTTTTTCATAAATTTCCCACCTCTATTTCATCGCTCACTCTCTCTGTTACCTCAAACTCTATCTCTCTCGCTCACGGAAATAAATGAAACACAACGTTACCTATCGAAAGATCTATCGCGAGAGGATTAAGTCGTTGCAGAGTAAGATTCAGGCGCGCGCGGAACGTTCGAAGTTACTGGTACAACGAGGAACCCCCGATCTAGATCCCCTCGATCCGTAATTCCGCGATGAAAACTCTCGACAACGTGAGAGTTTGTTTTTTTTTTTTTCGTCCGAACATCGGTTCTTCGTGGTGGAAAAAATCGTCTCGAGTCTTCCCTCAACTCGTTCGAGCATCCCTGAGAAGCTCGAGAAAAATTCGTCTCGATAGGATCTAAAAAAATAAAATCAAGATCGTCGCGTCGTTCCTTTTATACACGGATTAATATATGTATACGCATTAGTAATATGTTTAAAGAAAAAAAAAATGTTTCGTACGTTAAATAATCGTGCTTGGCACGTGAAAGTGCCTTTAGAGTCTTATACTGTTTTCTATCGATTATTATTATTATTTTTTTTTTTTCGTCTTTTACGCTTATGTCGTTACGTAAGAAATATATCAGCCATATCCTGGCTACATCGTCTAATCAATGAAAATTTATCACGTGTAACGAGACTGCCGAGCTGTAATAAAAAAACAAAACGTTTTCACAGAGTCTGATTTACATTAAACAAAAAAAAATATCTACTCACCGCCATATCCCCCACTACTTTTTGCATTGAAATAATGTCACGAGAGAAAAGACACGAAAGACAAGCTACGATATAAAAGTTTCAAAACAAAAAGCCTCCTCGCGTGACAGATTGAAAAAAGACAAAATCGAATTCATGTATCCATGTTCTTTGGCTGTTGCGCGTCATGACGCGCCACAGGCCTTGCAGACACGGATCGACGCTCGGGGTCAACGTGCAAGATTCCTGATGGATCAGATTCACACTCTGGACCCGTACTACGTGCCACCGACTGAAACAAGCGCAACGAGGCAACCCGGTCAGATATCTTACGCTGACATTGCCGCGGGACGTTCGAGCCCAAATTCACGAACGACAAGCCCCTATCGTGGCGAGCAACAAGATCAGCAGCCTCCTTCCGCGCCAATGTCAGACAACAGTCAGATTGTACGTCCGGTGAGCAGAAGACCGAGCGAACAAAGTGTCGCGAGCGTGGAAGGGAACAATGACGGGAAAAAGATTCAATCTAGCAGGGAAACAGTTACGAAGGTCGAGGAGGGTCAATCGGATTCGAAAGAGGTTAAAATGTCCGGTGATTCTTCGAGCGGCAAGTCAAAGTCCGGTGGTTCTCGACGTGGACGTTCACCAACGAGAAAACCCGTTAAAAACATTCGCAAAGAGGACGCGGCTAGCAAGAAAACATTGCCACAGATTCAAGTGGCGAAAGTTGGAGAAACGCGACAAACGAGTCACGAGGCCGGTAGCAATGTTGTAAAGAGTAAATTGACAATTGCCGACAGTTCCACGAGTCTCGCTCCTCTCGATGATCCAAGAAGACGATCACCCAGTCCAATTTGGATACCAGGCTCGACATCCTACGCTGATATACTTAGGGGACGTATGCAGGCAGCTCTGGCGGCGAATATGAAGCAACAGGCCAGCGAGTTGAGAGAAATGGTTCGTTTGTCGGGTAGAGAACAGCCGGAAGTTAGAGAGACGACTGTTGATCGCGATGTCGTGGAAAATACCGAAAACGAGACGGAGTTACGTCGAGTCGAAGAAGTTGGGGAACGGACGCTTCAAGTGGCCAATGAAATGAATCCACAAGCTCGACCCTATCAGAATGTTCGTCGAGATTCATTGGAAATGCAATCTAGTCCCACTGCGGCGACGGTACACTTGAAAGAAACGGGACACTGGACCAACGAGCCTCTGACCGATTACGAGATGGTAAATCAAAATGTCGTTGGTGGTCATCAACAAACCGAGATATACGACTATGGTCATCCTATTCCCGAATTGGTCGGTTATATTAATACTCAATTGGGCG
Source organism: Oxytorus armatus (assembly GCA_958009045.1). Lineage (NCBI taxonomy): Eukaryota > Metazoa > Arthropoda > Insecta > Hymenoptera > Ichneumonidae > Oxytorus > Oxytorus armatus. The sequence continues at coordinate 12,665,535 of OY253746.1, read as the reverse complement.
CTTATCCGGTTGGTTCTTACGTTTACGCGACGGGTAATCAGCAGGTACAGCAGATCGATCAGGTGACCTTGAATCCTTACGATGGTCATATCGCTTATACGAACGAGCATTATGTTAATCAGGCTAGTTATCTTCCGACAGCGGAGATTTACCACGAGGCTTTACAACAGCCGCGGCATTCTGCCAGTGATACGATTTATCAGGTACCAGAAGTGACCAATCCTCAAGGTAACGAGCATCGTCTGCACGAGGAATCTCGTGAAATTGTCGAGAGTTCCGACGTGACCGAGAGGCACAGTGGAGCGATCGAGACGAGAGAGCAAACCTTGAAGGAAGATAATGTAGTGTCGACAACTGGTAGTCTCACGGATAAGACAAATCCTACGGAAAGTTGCGCTGGACCATCGATATCCTACGCAAAGATTCTTTCGCAGGGTTTGCCACCACGCGCGACACCATCGCCCACTCGAAGTTTGACCGCTGAACAATCCAGAGGACGTTCCCACTCCCCCCACGAAGTGACACCGCCGGAAGCAAAAATGGCCAAAAGATTACCGATTCGCGAAGGTGAGACGGCGCCGAGCCAAACGAAAAAGCCGAGAGATCGCGACTGGGACACGATAAAGAAAAAAGACTCGAGGAAGAAGGGACAGACCGAGGAGAAGGTTAAACGAAATGAGGATAAGGAACAGAGGCTGGATAGCAAAAAGGGTAATAATAAGAAGCAACAGTCTGAACGATCGAACGCTACGAGCAAAATCGAGAGGGAAACGGAACGGCCGAACGAAGAATCAAGCACATCGACGAAAGGTCCGAACCCTAACGAAACGAGTAAAAAAGATGCGAAACAGACGGAACAGAGATTGACCGTGGAACAGACGATGGAGATTGGTCAGGAGAAGAGGCGCAAACATAAGAAGAAGAAGCATGAAAAATCTGAGGGTGACGAGATCGACAAAGCTCTGAAGGAAATCGAGGATATGGATAAACAACAGAAGGCAAAGACTCTGAAGGAAAAGTCTAAGGACGCTGTTAAGCCGACGGACGATGTTATCGAAGACTCTAGACAAACGAGCGACAAGCCGAATACTGTCATATCACAGGGTAATGGCGATTTCGGTAAACCTTCGGAACAATCGAAGCAAAAGAGTGATAACAGATCAAAGAAATCTGCCGGTAAAGGCAAAGAGAATAAGGAACAGGGACAGGATACGAATGTTATTGATAAGAAAAGGAAAATTTCGGGAACGAAGATAATTGTTGAGGAATCCTCGATTCCGGCTGTTGGAAGTAAAAATGCCGATGATCAGAACAAAAATCCGAAGACAGAAGATACGAAAGAAGTGACGATGCTTGTCAGCGATAAAGAGAGTAGTGAGAGACCAATTGAGAAATCAGTTGGCAAAGGCAAACATAAGAAAGAACAGATTCAAGTTACGAATGTTACAGAAATTAAGGATAAGAAAACGTCAGGTAAGAAAAAAGTTTTCGAACAACCCTTGGGATCGGTTGCAGACAATAAAAACGAGGCAAAACCACTTGGTCAGGTGAAAACACCGTCGGATGAAAAATCGGAAGACAAAAAAGAATCTGTCGTTACGGAGAAAGAAAGTTTGGAAAAACCAATGGAGAAATCGATTGGAAAAGGAAAAGAGAAAAAAGTTACGAATATTTCCGATTCTGAGGATAAGAAACAATCGGAAAGTAAGATTATCGTTGGTGAATCCTCTGTTATCGCAGTTCCGGCACCAAGTAACGAGAAACAAATTGCCGAAGCTAAAAAACCTTCCGCGGGCAAATTCGAAGACACAACGGGACCTGCTGTTTCGGAAAAACAGAGTAGTGAAAAATCAACCGATAAATCCGTTGGAAAAGGCAAAGAGAAAAAAGAAACGAAAGTTACGAATGTATCAGACACTAAGAATAAGAAACCATCGGATAGTAAGATAATCATTGGCGAGTCTTTGGTTACCGCAGTTCCGGAAAAAAGTAGCGAAAAACCAACGGAGAAATCCGTTGGAAAAGTCAAAGAGAAAAGAGAAAAAGTCACGAATGTCTCGGAAACCAGAGAAAGAAAACCAGCGGAAAGTAAAATAACCGTTAAAGAACCATCAACTGCCGTAGTTACGGAAAGCAGTAACGAGAAACAACTTGACAAGGTAAAGATATCATCGACTGAAAAATTAGAAGACGTGAAAGAATCTTCTGTTGCGGAAAAACAAATTACTGAAAAACCCACCGAGAAATCGGTAGAAAAAGACGAAGCGAGCAAAGGAAAAGGTACGAACGTACCGGACACTAAAGACAAGAAACCATCGGGAAGTAAAATAACCAGTGGAGAATCGTCCACGGATAAACTAAAAGACACGAAGGTATCTGACGTTGTGGATAAACAAAATTTGGAAAAACAAATGGAGAAATCAGTTGGAAAAGAGAGGGAGAAAAAAGAACCAAAAGCTGCAAATATCTCGGACACCAAGGACAAGAAAGAATCGGAAAGTAAAAAAATTGTTGAAGAATCTTCCACTGTTGTAGTTACGGAAAAAAGTAACGAGAAACAACTGGGAGAACACACGAAGAAATCGGTTGAAAAAGGGAAAGAGAGCAAAGGAAAAGGTACGAATGCGCCGGACACAAAGGAAAAGAAACAACAAGGAAGTAAAACAATCGTTCAGAACCCCTTAACTCCGATAGTTGTAGAAAAAAGCAGCGAAAAGCAACTGAGCGAAGTAAAAGCACTGCCCACCGGGAAATTGGAAGATACAAAGAAATCAGTTGTCACGGGCAAACAGGCGGCTGAAAAATTAACGGAGAAATCACCTGGAAAGAGCAAAGAGAAAAAAGAACCAAAAGTCACTAACATCGCAGATCCTAAGGACAAGACTTCCGAAGGTAAAATGATCGTTGAAGAATCTTCGATTACCACAGTTGCGGAAACGACTATCGAAAAACAACTTGTCGAAGCCGAAACACCGACTACTGAAAAAGTAAAAGACACGCAAGAATCTGTCGTCACGGAGACAAAAATCAGTGAAAAACCAACGGAAAAATCAGTTGGTAAAGGTAAGGAGAAAACAGAAAAAGGTACGGACATCGGGAAAAAAGATAAGAAATCATCGGAAAGCAAAGTGATAATTGAGGAATTGGCAACTACCGTAGTTCCGGAGAAAATTACACACAATGTTAAGCCAGTTATTGACGATGCTGCAACAGCCAGTGAAGTCAAAACCTCACCTACAATGAAATCGGACGTAACGAAGCAAAAAGATGAGAAAGTTTGCGTTCCAGAACAACCCCAAGTGCCTAAGCGTAAGAAACAGAATAAAAAAGACAAAACCACCGTTGAAGAAATCCGAGAACCTCAAAAAGATACAATTTCGGCACAGGCAACCAAGGATACGCCTTCGCCTCCACAAGAAGTCAAACCACCATCCAAAATTGTCGAAGTATCGAAAGTAGAAACGCAAATACTGAAACCGCAAGAGGAAACATCTAAAAAACAAGCTGTAACCCCAGTTCAAAAATTGCCCAAAGAAGTCGAAGAAAAGCCAGTGTTCCAAGATAAAACGTCAACGGATGAGAAAAAACCTCAATCCGATACTGCGTGCAAACGAGAAATCAAATCGGACGCAATTTGTCCCAAGAAAAATGACGCAAAGTCAACCGTTGAAACTGCTGAAAAGATTGTAATTGCGAAGAGTGCCGAGAATCCAATAAAAATCGAGACTAAACACGAGACCCTCCCTGCAAAGGTCGCAAGTCCAAAACCCAAAGATCAATCGAGTGTCACGAAGGAGGAGGTCAAGGTGCGTCAAGATGTAAAAATTCAATCGGACAAACAAAGTGTTAGCGGTTCGTGTGTCGTGAGTGAGGTTACAAAAAAATCCGTCATCACTAAAACCGAGGATGTTAAAACCGAGGATGTTAAATCCAAGGATGTTAAATCAAAGGATATTAAATCTTTGTCCAAAACCGCGAAAGTCCTTCCCACAGAAATTCCAATCCGAGAGAAAGTACAAACAGAAAAATCGTTGACAATCGAAAAGACGACAGTTACGACAACCGCTACGGGATCCGCCAAACTAATTCAATCTCCCGAAGTAAAGTCCGTCAAGTCGATAGAATCTTCCGGTAACTTGTTCGAAACAAATTTAGGCAGCGTAAAGTCGGAGAAGCTCGTGAATTTGCGTCCCGAGAATGTAGAAGCGAGTCTGACAACGACATATGCTAGGGTTTCGAGCGATCCCGCGGTAGTTCGCGACACAACGAGCGTGAGTTTAGAGCATACTAGTCAGGATGCATCGCGAATAGATAAGTCTTCGATTATAACGGCACCGGAGTTGCTTCTCGAGAGCGGTGATGAGCCTTTGTTCGGTAGCATTCAGGATAGGAAAAAGGTGCGTTCGAAAGCCAGTAGTGGCTCGTCCGAGTGTGTATCGCGTGTCGAGGAACAGTCGGTCGTTGATGAAAAATCAGAAACGAAGATCGAACAGACAATCGTACAAGATCTCACTCCAGAGGAGGAGAAATTGATGAAGACGATGGAGGATAAACTGAAGAAAAAGAAGAAACGACCAGCTTTGCCAGAAGAATTTATTAAGAAAGAGTCACAGACTGTTATAAAGGATGAGAAAAAAAGTGAGCTATCAGCTAATGATTCCAAACCGAAGATTCAGGGCATCGGAAAGGAAGGGAAAACCAGCAAATCTACAGAAACTTCTAAACCTCCGTTATCCACGACCGATAAAAAGGAAAACAAACCGGATAAAGATACAGTGGAAACGAGAAAAGCTGCGACTGATTCTGCAAAATCATCTTCAACGTCCTCGCAAGAGAAAGAAAAAGTAAGTACGAAGGATATCGCGAAGGAACAGAAACTTGAGGAAACTGCTGGGATCTCTAAAGTTCCAGTATTGCAAGCTGAGAAAAAGGTAATCAAGCCAGAGGCTAAAGAATTAACCTCCGCAAAATCTTCGGCGACAAAACCAACTAAACCATCAAATACGGAACAAGAGAAAAAGAAAATTGATTCGAAACCGCAGACTGTCGTAGTTGGTGAAAAATCTCAACAATCCTCGACTATTCCACGAACTCCAGAATCTAAACCGGAAGTAACGAAGGATACCTGTATGCCGAAGGAGTGTCAAGCTATTGCTGCCGATAAGAAGGATATCAAGTCGACCATTGAACCGTCAAGTACAACGTCTTTGGAAGAGAAAAAGAAAATAGATCACACGGTGAAGGCTGAGAAATCTGGCAAATTCACCGAAATTTCTAAGCCAAAGGAGGAAGTGAAATCTAAGACAATAAACAAACAAGAAATGGTCACCGAGAGTCAAATTGTTTCTCCAGCTGATGCAAAAGAGCCAAAAGATAGTGAACATCAAATTGTTTCGACAGAATTGACGAAACCTTATTGGACAAATTATCACGTCTACGCGGAGGCTGAAAAAGATTTTCATGAAAATTACACCGTTGTCACAGTAATGAAAGAAGCGCAGCCACCAACTTCCGCGGAAAGACAAAAATCCAGCAGCATAGAGAGAATAGTCCAAGAATCGGTAATGAAGGATAGAGAGACCGAAGTTTCAACTGTGTCGTCTCTTAATAGTGCAGAATCCAGAATATCGAGTCTCGTCATTGACGCACCAAAATACTCGATTCCGGATATTCAACAGATGGAGTTGCAGTGGATTGAAAGTTTGCAGACTAAGAAGGAACAATCGGTTGTTGAAGAGACCAAAGCCTCGGACGAGAAAGCTAAAATTGAGGCCAGCATTTCGTCAGACTTGAAACAAAAAATGACTGAGACAAAGGACAAAACAGCTGTCAAGATAACCGACAAATCTGTGAAATCTGAAGATTCCGTTACTTCTCCAAAGTCTACATCAACTAACGTTGCTGTTGTTCCATCGGCTGTGATAGAAAAAACGATTGACACGAAAGTCGACGATAAATCAAAGGTCAAAGATCTAAAAAAGTCGCAGGAATCAAGAAAATCTAAGGATCCAATTGTTTCCGCAAATCAGCCAACCCCGATCGAGACCCCCGATGTCATTCCAGTAGTTTCAAAGCCGCAGGCATCTGTGACTACAATCGAAGATAAAGCGGAAGTCAAAGAACCAAAAAAAATACAGCAACCTATCATACCTAAAGAGCCTGTTGTTTCTAAAAATCAGACAACCGCGATCGTAAAAGAAAAGACAACCGGTGCGAAAGTTGAAGATAAACCGGAAGTTAAAAAAGGTAAAAAGGTACAAGAACCTACTAAATCGAAGGATTCAAATGTTTCTGCGAAATCGCCAACACCCATTGAAACTGCACCAGTAGTGAAAGAAAAGACTGCCGACATTAAACAGGAAGATAAACCGGAAGTCGAGGAATCCAAAAAGGTACAGCAGCCTATTAAACATGAAGTTCCAATTGTTTCCGAAAGTCAGCCAGTCTCGATTGTAAAAGAAAAGACAATCGAAACGAAAGTTGAACATGAACCGGAAGTGAAAAAATCTAAGGAGGTACAGGAACCTACGAAATCTAAGGATTCGAATGTTTCTGCGAAGTCATCAGTACCCGTTGACCCTGCGCCAGTCGTACAAGAAAAAACTAGCGAGATTAAAAAGGAAGATAGACCGGAAGCTAAGGAAGCGAAAAAGGTGCAGCAACCTGTCAAGCCTAAAGATTCAATTGTTTCTAAAAATCAGCCAACCTCGATCGTAAAAGAAAAGACCACCGAGACGAAAATTGAAGCTAAACCAGAGGGTAAAAAAGCGAAGAAGGCAGACGAACCTATAATGTCTAAGGATTCTAACGTCCCTGCGAAGTCATCAGCACCTATTGACTCTGCTAATACATCATCCGTAAAAGAACAGACTGCGGACATTAAAAAACAGGATAAACCGGAAGTTAAGGAAGCGAAAACGGCGCAGCAACCTATCAAGCCTAAAGATTCAATTGTCTCAAAAAATCCGTCAGCACCAATCGTACAAAAAAAAACGGCAGAGACAAAAGTTGATGCCAAACCGGAAGTTAAGGACGTGAAAAAGACGCAGCAGCCTATCAAGCCTAAAGATCCAATTGTCTCCAAAAATCCGTCAGCACCAATCGTACAAGAAAAAACGGCAGAGACAAAAGTTGATCCTAAACCGGAAGTTAAAGACGTGAAAAAGACGCAGCGGCCTACCAAGGATAAAGATTCGAGCGTTTCTAAAAATGTGTCAGCGCAAATCGTAGAAGAGAAGACGACAGAGACAAAAGTTGAAGCTAATCCGGAAATTAAGGACGTGAGAAAGGCGCAGGAACTTACCAAGCCTAAAGGTTCGAGTTCTTCCAAAAACCCGTCAGCACCAATCGTACAAGAAAAGACGACAGAGCCGAAGGTTGAAGCTAAACCGGAAGTTAAGGACGTGAAAAAGGCGCAGCAACCTATCAAGCCTAAAAGCCCCAGTGTCTCTAAAAATCAACCAGCACCAATCGTACAAGAAAAGACGACAGAGATAAAAGTTGAAGCTAAGCCGGAAGTTCAGAGTGCACAGAAGACTCAGACGAAAGTCACAGATAAAACTGAAGTGAAGACAAAGAAAGAGCAAAAAACTATTAAGTCTGACACGAAGAAGCCTGAAATACAGCAATTAGCCGAACCGTCAAGCACAAAGGTTGTCATCCAACAGCCTGGTAATAATCTCCCTGTAATTGAACCTTCATGTTCCAAGGTTGAGACGAAGGACACTGCCAAGGTGGAAGAACCTCGAAAGATTCATCTGGTTGCCGACGATTCTTGGATGAGTATATTGGATGAACCAATGCCGATCGAAGATGATGACGATCTGGACGAAATTGATAATATTTCGAAGTCACATGTACAAGTCCCAATTGAAAAATTGTCACACGTAGAAAAAAATACTAGCGACGAAAGATCAAAGGAGGTTGAAACTAAGAAAGAAAAAGCCAAGACACAAGCATCAATCGAAGAGTCATCAGCGATTGAAGAAAGTAAATCGACAAACGTCAGCACCGACAGTAAAGGTCAAGCAGAAACATCAACAACCCAATCGCCTGTTGAAAAACAACTTTCTGATTCTGATCTAACGCACGTACAAATAGCAGCGACCGATAAGAAAACGCCAGCTGCCGTTGATCTACCGTCCGACGAGACTTGGACAAGTCTTGTGGACGATGACATCGTCATCGACGATGATGACTTTGAATTCCTCGAAATACCCGAGCCCGAAGTGCACGTTGAAAAAGACGCTAAATCCAATGATCCTTCAAATACTGACGATAAAAAAGTTGAGCCAACGAAAGAAATTAAGCAGGAAATAAAAACGGAACAATCATTGCTTCCTAAAACTACGAGCGTATCTCAACAGGCAAGCGTACTCAATGAAGTTGTGCTGAAGGCCACAGAACCATTGGTCCCTGCGCGGGAAATTGCATCAGATCAAAAAACTGACGATCACAAAATCGCGACAAAGAACAAACAACAGAAGGATCAGCCTAAATCCGATAAAAAGATTTTAGCTGGAGAAAAGTCAAGGAAACCGGATGATCTGCCGAAACAATCTCCCCCGACAAAACCCGAAGATTCTATAAAACTTGATACCGGAAGTAACGTTTCTTCCGAGCAAGTACCAAAGGCGTTGATCGAGAAGAAAGATTCGCAAAAAGGACAAAAGGCTAAAGGAAAGGCAACGACTAAAATGGATTCTGTAACTGTAAAGGCAAAAACTGATACGAGCAAAGTTACTGATGAGAAAACATCAACACTGACGGAAAAATTGCCAGTAAAAGAGTTGGACAGTCGATTAAATCCAAACGCGAAGTCCTGGGCGTCGGTGGTATGTACCAAAGAATTAACCGAGGATGAGGACGAGGAAATCACCAAAACTATCGAAACAGCCATGACGGGAACTTCAGTAGTGTCAAGTGATCCTGCAGCAGGCAGTTCAACCGCTACTTTGTCATCAATCAACCAACCGGATATTGCCGCGACAAATCTTGCAAAAGCATCGGCGCAAGAAGATACGAATCGTCGTAAGAAAGACAAGAAGCAGAAACGAAAGGAGCCAAATATCGATTTGAAGAAACGAGTCGAGCCGACTCAGGAGGTAAAAGCTAAAGTTTCACCACCTTCGCAAGATACGAAGGATTCACAGACGAAGGATCCTAAAATATCGTATGCCGGAGTACTTGGTAAATTGCATAGCTCTTCGCCTCAACCGCTCCAACCGGAACACGATATTCTGAAACCTCAAGCTCTGAGACCGGAGAACCCGAAGTCCGGTCACACAGAATTCCCTACGGAATTACAGTCAGAAAATGTTTCGTTCAAATCAGCTACGGAAATTTCCTCGGTTGTGAAAAAATCAGTAGTTAGCGACGCAAAATCAGAGTCTCAGAGTCATCCGGTTGAGAAATTGCCAACTGCGCCGGTAGCCTGGGCCGATGATGTTGAAGTTTTAGCTCAGCCAGAAAAACTAACACCGCTGGGTTCAACTAACACTTGCCCAACGGATGATAGTTCTTGGGCTGCGATTGTCGCGAAAAATCAGAACGAATTTCCCGATTCTACTTCGCGCAGCGCTACCGAACCCAGTATCATTAGGTCAGAGCCAATTGCGTTAGATCACCATGTACAGATTGTCGTTGAGGAAGTTTCGGAACCGGAACCCATAGAAAATGTCGTTCAGGTAGATGATCAGGGTTTTATGGAATTTGTCAACAGACGAGAATTACGCTCGCGACGCTCGAGATCCCGATCGAGAAGCAGTAGACGCGAGGAAAAATCACAAAGTTCTCCGAAGCGCGAAGTCGTTGATCAACGAATTGACGATGACAAATGTAGGAAGCAGCAGGAAAAAGTTAAACCAGCCGAGAGTCAAAAACAATTGAAGCAAGAAGATAAGACCAAGAAATCCAAGGTCAAAGTAGATGACAAAGTTCCTGGGGACAAGGGAATCAAACACGACGTGACAGAAAAGATGGACAATGTGTCGGTTGAAAAATCGAAAAAAAGTGGGAAGAAGGAAACACCTGTAGGTAAATCCAAAGGTGCAGGAAAGAAACCTGAAGCTGAATCTGAGACAGCGGCAGAGTCGGCGATGATAAAAATGTCGGTCAAAAGTGAAGAGCCTAAAGTCTCGGAAAGATCTGAGATTTTAACAACAGACAAATCAAAGAAAGACAGTAAAAACGAGACAAAGGCGGAAAAGGTGAAAGAAGAAAAATCGACGGAAATTAAGGCTGAGACCACGACGGAATCGGCGAAGAGCGAGCTCGCACGAGTAGAATCACCTACCGAGCAAAAAACAGCCGCGAAAGGAAAGTCAAAGAACAAACGAAAGCCTAAAGATCAACAGACCATTGACACCGAAGCGTCAAAAATTATCTCTGAGGACACCAAGGAAACCACCGAGCAGAAAATTCCGGTCGACGAAAAACAAGTAACGACAGAAGCCACGGAAGAAAAGATGCCTGATGTCTCAGCAAAATCGAAGAATCAGAAAAAATCGAAGAAGAGAGGAAAAATTGAGAATGTGGCACTGGACGAGTCCAATGTCATTGAAACGCTCGTTGAAGAGGTCAAAGGACTGGTCCAGGATGTGACGGCAGTAACATCGGAAAGACAAACAATTGATCACTCGAAAACTAAATCAGGAGAAAAGGACAAGTCGAAAATCGAACAGACTCCCTCAACTTCGGGTACACCTGTAAGTGATCCAAAGGATGAGAAGTGTTCAATTGAAAAGAAGAAAATCAAAGGGGGCCAATCGATAAACGTTAAACAGGGATCAACCGTTGTGGACAAAACTATCGATGCAATCACAGCATTACCGGGTGAACAAGATACTAAAACAGCCGGCGAATCAAAAACGTCGGCAACACTTCCCGAACAAAGCATCAAAGGAGACAAAGTAAAACTCGTGTCCACAGAATCTATAGCGATCGCTGCTGTGGAAAAGCCCGAGTCTACTCTGACAGTTGAGACGAAAATTCAACAAACGAAGAGTAAAGAATTGCCGAAGGATACAAAACAATCAGCTAAATCTGCAGTGGCAGAAACGAAGTCTGTAAAATCGACAGTGGATCCGAAGATACAAGAGCAAAATGTGGAAGCGAAGTGTAGCGCGGAAACCAAATTGAAATCGAAGAATGAAAAAGGAAAGAACGAACAAGATAGTGGCGAAATCCAAGTGAAGTCTGGAAAGGCTGAGTCCCCTAAAAAACCTGAGACTAAAGTTGAAACGAAAATTACACCAGTTGAGAAGAAACCGGAAAAATCCAAGAGCGACGACAAGAAACAAGGAAACAAGGATCCGAAAAAGTGTATTGACAAAAGCAAACGTAAGCCTGATAGCCCGATCGCAGTTGAAAAATCTGTCGATAAGGCGGAAGATATTAAATTAACTACATCCGACAATAAAATCCGAGCGGTTGAAAAGACCGAGGTCGAAACTCCTGTAGGAAAAAACATTGTAACAACCGAGGCAGCTATTAAGACGGAAAATCTGGAGAAGGCATCGAGCGTTGAATTAAAATCCACCGAGAACAAAGCGGAAGACACTGTCGAGCCAAAAGCATCACCTAAAGACGAGCCGGAGGCACTTCTTTTAACACAATTGGCAGAAACAATTGAGAAAGCAGCTCGTTTTATCACGAAGGAGAAAACCGAGTCGGACGGTTCTCATTCAAAAAGCGTGAAAGCCGGCTCATCGCCAGAGCTCGCGGCGGTACAAAATATCCATGCGGACGAGGAAAAGGGTAGCGCACCGAAGCTCTGCAACGAACCAACCACCGAAACTAAGCCGAAAACGGACAAAAAATCTCTCGCCAAATCGGAAGCATCTTCGGATCTCGCGACTCTCGGTGCTATTTCCGGTCCGGAAGCACCGGCAGAACCGAGATCAAAGGTACACTTTTATATCGACGAGGATGATATCGTTGTCGTGAGCCAAGAGCCCGAGACGATTGAGAAAAACATAGACGAGGAGGAAGAACAAAGTGACCAATTATCGAGACACATCTCGCTGGATGGTGGTTTTTGGTACAACAAGAGACCCTATCACGAGGCAGAGCGTAATCTCTTCGAGAGCCTTGCCGCTCTGTCCAAGAGAAGCTCGACGAAACGAGACGTTGATACGAGCGATAATGATAAACGCGATCACGACGACGATTCTCACGGTGATAATTCGGGTGGTGGGGGTGGCGACGGATCTAGAAACGATTCGAGCAACGTATCACGCTCGAATTCATCGACCCCGCGAACCGAGCGTCTAGTCGCGGATTTACCCGGTGGAATGTGTAGCTGGAACGACTATAGCACGTATTTGGCGATTGAACGCGACGACACACAAGCCGATCCAAGACTCGATCACACCTCCCAACTAGTACACAAGATGACCGTAGATCTTATAACCGATCTCGACTCTATTAACGATTCGTACGAACCAACATCCGCCTCGTCCTTGTCCCTCTATGATCTAACAGAAACGAGCTCCGAAGCGACCTCGGAGTTTTCCTCGTACCTGTCGAACAACAGTCCCGACACTGTCACCCCTTCATCTCCAATATCCAAAATGCATTTAGGTATAGAGACAGGGGAATCTGTGCAGCAGTGGAGCACCGAACGGCAGGTGGAGAGAGAGACTGAGGCAGCAACGGCTGATGCGAAAAGGATCCAAGGGATCAAGGTGCGACAAATCCCGCCAGTCCTCTCGGTCTTGTTGCATTATTATTACTTATTTATTATTGTTATTATTATTATGAAACTTCGAGAGTTCTTGCCGCCTCTTTATATACTATAATACTTTTTAGTATTACAATTGTGTTTTGTTCGATTGGTTTTATTTGTTCGCTCTCTCTCTATCATTTGTCTATGTCGCCACTGGTGTGTTGCTCGTTTATTGGGCGTTATTCTCGCTTCCTTCTATATGGGACCTCATATAGTTTATGTCCAGCCCGCATGACATTCCTATCGATTACACGATTATTGTTATACTTTTTAACCCCTTTTTGAATGTCCCAAAAGCCTCGCGTGTATGTTTGATTTAAGAATTTTCGACGTAGCAGTTTAATATGCACGTCGAATTCTAATTCGAGCATACGCCATTTATCATCTTCATTGTCTTTTTTCTTTCGTCATTTACCGTTCCGCATTTCGTTTATATATTTTTTTTTTTCAGACTTAACGAGTTTGGAGACCCGTTCGACATGACGACGCCGTGAATAATAAATTTATCAATACTATGATGGAATTGTTAGACTTTAACAACATTTTTTTTTTAATGAAAATTCGTAGCCTCGATGTGTCGAACTTTTGACGAATCATATTCACGTGGTTCGGTCGTCAGTGTTATTTTTTGCGTGTCGTTAACTTTGCGTTCTTCACAGGTTTCGCGATTTATTTCGTACCTAATACAATTAATCCGCCGTCTGGACTTGTATCGGCGAATGTTAGCCATGTGCACGGCATGGTCGACCTTTGTTTATACGCTTAATTGTATATATATATATTGTTTTTATTTAATGTTGAAAGACGCGATTTTAATGACAAAGTCACGCCCGTTACAGGCATCCATGGAAATTGACATCAACGATCTCAGAGCCGCTGTCGTACGATTGGAAAGTTCATTGGGTTACTTGCCACGCGATAGTTTGCAATCGATGCTCAATTCACTCACGGTGAGATTTAACGTCGAAAGAGAAAATTAGAGATTCCGGTAATTGACAGTATTCGAATGAAAAGTCGTTGAAAATGATTTTGTAACGAAATAATTGTAAATAATTACTGTAAAAAATGGAAATTGTAACTTATTACAAATAAACAATAATTTGAGATTACCAATTTTTTATAATGGATATTGAAATGTTGTAGAATAAATAATTAAATTAATAAATGTTTTAGGTATTGTTGTTTCAACTTTTTTTTTATGATTTTTTATTCGAATAGTATCGTGATCGGGAAAAAGGAAATGATAATAATATAATGACTGGGATTTTGAACGATTGTGCTACGCAGGCAATAATCGAAGAACTTCGTCGTCTCGAGATCGTATCTTCGGAGCTCAACGATCAATTGGCCAATACCTCGGGGGATGCCGAATGGCAAAAGTTATCGGCCACTTTGACTAGCGTTCGTGCACGAATTGTTGCACTCATGTTCCAAGCTGAAAAGGGCAATTCGGCACTTCGAGAGGCACAGGAAATTCAGAATAAACGACAAGTCGAAGTTGCCACCTACCGACAATTCCTCGATGAGACGGACGCTTGGCTGAGAAAATTAATTATCACACTAAACGAACAGCACTCGTTGACGAAGTACAAGGTTCGCTACTTTCGTTTTAATTCGACCTTTTTTTCTCTAAGATACTTGCCGGGCACAGTCACATCCAAAAATTGGTTGCGATGAGAATTTGAGAAACCGCGATGAAGAAGTTTAAAAAATCAACGATATTGAAAAGCCTAATAATATTCGTCTTAAACAATAATAATGGAAAAAATATATTAACAGATTAAAGAAAATTGTGTAATCACTAATTTATTTTTAAAAACACATAATTCTTGATTAAACGTACTCTCAATTTTTAAATTCGTAATTCTTAAAAAATTGTGTAGGCTGTATTTATAAAACTGGTCAGTGCACTTAGAATTATTTTTAATGCACCAGCCTCGAATTTCACCACTTTCTATCAATGTACATTGAATCGAACGTTTGAACATGACTGTATACGAAAAAGAACATTCGTAAATCCTAAAATCAACGTGGCAACCCCTTGGAACAAAACTTCGTAAATCATCGCGTTTTCTAACTCAACGTTGTTGCTGTCTTGTCAACAGGCTTTCGAGGAAGAATTATTTATCCGTGTTAAACGGGTCGGTGAACTCGAGGAACTACCGGAAGTCAGTACATTGGCGAGAAATTTGCGAGAAGCACTGTTGGAAATGTCATCGCGACTGCGACAAAAGCAGAAGGTACTCGGGGCTTACGAGAATACAGGAGCTTTGGCAATGTTCGTTGCACTTCACGCTACGGTGGCGGGGCTAGCTTTGAATAATAATAGCAATCGTAATAAAAAAATTGGAGCATGAACTTTCGATCACCTTGCCGGAGCAAGGTAGACCGGAGAGTATCGTAGTTCCAACACGACGACGAATATCTTCGTTTAAAGAAACATACAAAAAAGCACATATACGTATAATACACCTACTCTCATTATTTTCACTGTAATATAGATATTTTTCACATTATCGTATCTCGCCGCCATTCCATTCCATCCAGTTTCACAATGGCGCATGTCTATCTAAGTAATATTGATTCAGTAGATCGGAGCCAATATATATATGCACACTTGCAACCGGGGTCGCTTTGTTATGTAACCGTTCGAACCAACTTGATTACGGGGAGTACTGCTTGCTACGGTACGATTTGTTTTTCTTCTTTCTCTTCTTCGATTGTTAATGTTAGAATTATTTAGTACGATCGCTTTTTTTTCGGCATCTTCTTTGGATTTTTGTTTGCGATATTACATTTTCAACGGTTCTTCGAAACATGAATTGACAATCATTCGTGTAAATACCATTGAAACGATTATTTTTAGCAAAATAATTACGAATACTTTTTGTGCAAGAATAAACGTTCGTTTCTTTTCTTTTTTAAGAATAAGAATTCTTGAAAAATCATTATAACTCTTCGGCATAAAGTATTTATGAATTATTTTACAATACTCGTTCGAACGGTTTTATACTCTTGTTGCGATCGTTCGCGTTTCGATAAAGGGTCGAAAAAGGGAATGTTTATATCACACGGACTTATAGAATTTACTATCGCTCTACACACGCCCAGTTTCACGTATCATCGTCATCGTCATCCGCATCAATCATCAGTCATCATCGTGCATTCATCGTTCAAATCCTACGTCACCTGTACTATTTCATCATTTTGGTTTTTGTAGTATCGCCCACACTTTTTACGTATCGTAAATAAATTTTCACGTCTCGTTTATTTATTTATATACACACACAGATATCTCTATAATCGTTGATAGCTTAAGGTGATGGATGTATCGTAGGCGTTGCATGTATCTAAGGAATGTTAATGCGACCTCTGTACTTTGGCATAATTAAACTTTGATCGTTAATTACTTTTTTTTTTCCCCTTCAATTTATTTACTCTGTATGTTACGATGGCGTTTTTTTTTCTTTCGTGGGATAAAAGAAAAATGCGTACACGACGACGAAATGTGTGATCATAACTGTCCTCAAAAAAATAAAATAAAAGGAAAAAAACTATACTGCTCGATGTTAGTCGTCGCGTCAATCCCACCGTTTGTCATCGTCATTCTTCTAATACGATATCGTTAATAATAATTCATCTTCATGTAATAATATGATATAGTAACAATTCGCTTATCCATCGACGATCATTGAATAATGTTTTTTGTTCGGGGGGAAAAAGACCTAACAATCTACTCGTCATATGTAACAGCGGATAGATTTAAAAAAAATCATCTGGCATCACTAATCATCATTAAAAATGAAATCTGTATAAATTCATCGAAGAACGAAATCCTATAAACGTGCAAGTTCCGGTAATATGTACCTTCTTGGAGCTAGAGGGCAAATTTTTTACTCGCAAAAAAAAACAAACAAACAAACATCCTCTTTATCTCCAAATCCCGCTCGTGATGTTCGCAGGAATTTGTCGAGGACGTCGATTCCGAGGGGGCTTACGACGTTACGTTAGATCGTGACGACGCGACTCTCGATCAGGCATCCTCGATACATTCGCACGACCACGAGGACGTGCCCACGTGGGCGGACGTTTCTCTGCAAACTGGTCAGAGTCTATTGATCGACGTAGATCACGGATTAGAAAAAGTAAAACCCGTTCAACTAACGAAAGAGACGTCGACCTCGCAAATAGCCGCGATAACAACGAGTTGCCAAATGACCGAGCCAATTCTTTCTAACAACGATCCTAAAACTACCCAGGAGAGTATCAAAGTAACGAAGAGAACGGACGGTAGTCACGATGTAATTGAGATCGCGACGAAAAATATTTCAACGTCCGAGCAAGCTCATCCACGAAATTTGGACGACATTGTCGTCGACATGAAGTATCAAGACGCGGAGGTTAAAAAGAGCGCGTCATCGGAATTGAATATCCAGCATGCAGCGCCACAATCCTTCGAGACTGTTCTCGTCGAGCCGGACGACGTGACGACGGAGATTGTCGTCGATGCTGACGGTACAAAGAGAATAATCGTGAGAAAATTACGAAGAACATTGGTCACTAGCGAAACTAGTCAAGCACACTTCTCCACGGTAATGACTAACGTCGATGACGCGCCATCTAGCGTGCAGGCATTTTCCGAGGCAGCTATGAGAGGACAACAGGTGACCGTGACGAGAACGAGACCCGATGGTAGTGTCGAAACTTCAACGAGACAAACTTACGGCGGTAGAGTCACCACCGGAACACCCGGCGACCAGATAAACGTGCAAGAGTTCGAGGCACCGGTAAAGTACACTCATAGAATTGTTCAAGGTGAAATAGGCGATATGGCTCCTGTGAGCTACGGCGAACGAGAATTTAGCGGAGACGAGGCTGGATATTTAACGAAAACTTCGAGCGTTCACGCGACCGTTCAACAAGTCACTAGACGCGTTATCAAAAAGACCAGACGTATAATTCGCAAAGTAACGATAATCGATGGAAAAGAAACGACCAGCGAGGAAATCATCGAGGAACCTGAAGAAGTGGAGATCGATGATCAGGATATTCCGCATATAAGTATCAACGTCGTTAAGCGAGAAGAGGGGAGAGAATTGCAACGTGAGGTAATTGAAAAACAACCGATTGATTCGGCATTACAACGTGCTCCAGTTAGTCCTCTTCGCGGACCATTCTTTGGTCCGTTCGCCAAGGAAATGACTGCGGTTAGTACGGATAAAGGAGGAAAAATAGTACAGAAGACAGAACAGCTAAGTACGGAGAGGAAAGTTGAAAACTCATCGAGTAGCTCGGGAAAAGAGTCTCCCGTACCGGAAGTAAGACAATCCGCTTCTCCACAAGCCAACAAAACATCGGATATCGAAACATTCCCAGAAACACCCTCCAGTAGTCAAGAATCGTCTAACGTACCAAAACTCGTGGAATTAGATGATGAAAAAACAAAAAATCACTCTATCGACAAACACGAACGTGAACACTTCCCCGTTGAGGTAAACGACGAAAAACCTCATCTAACCGACACTTTAGCATCGAGGAATATTCTAGATGCTGAAAAATGTGTCGTTTTACAGACACCAGTGGACGATGTAACGGCGATCGATACAACGGCCGAGTCTTCCCTAGAAAATCTTAAAGAATCGAACGATTGTCACACTGACGTTACGAGAGCGAGCTGTAAGTCTGACATTGTACCAGTTGTGAGTGAGACTAAAGAAGTAGAACGAGGCACGGTAGTATTATTAGAAGAGCACAAAGAGCATAGCAGCACCTTAGAGGTTCACGATAAAGCGCAGGATAACGTTCTCTTAGAGGATAACAAAATTCACGACAAAGAGGCCAATGACAGCAGCGTTCCGGCATCGAGTCCGAGAGACAGCAGAGACTCGGAGTCATCGGCCGAAAAGGATATCTCGTTACCATTGGAAAATTCCTCGGGAAGTTTTCGGAAAAAGGAATCCCCGAAACGTTCGGAGATCGATGATTTTTTGAATGGCGAACGTAAAGACGCTATAGCACCATCGAACGAAGAAAGCTTGAGGCCAGAGAAGTCCGTTATGAAAAAAGTCGAAATCACTTTGTCAGTGGAGAAAAGAGACGAGGACGCCGGATCCTCGGTATCAATGATAACACAGCCTCGACATCCGGACATAACGAAAATTCATCATATTGTCAAGGAAGACGTGGACATTAGATTACCCGCTTATCGAAAAACCGTCGAAACGATAAACAACAAAATCGTACAAACTAGCCCGCCGGTAACCACTGAGAAAGAGACGGAAACAAGTCCCGCGTGTAAGAAACACATTATTGAAACGGTCGACAAAGAAACCGAAGTACTGGAACAAAAGAGCGAGACGGATTCGAGCGTGGCTAGCAGAAAGAGTAGAAAAAAGAAAAAGCGCAGAGAGAGAACGGATTCCGATGATAGGACACCAATGGACGAGGATGTACCGTCGTTAAGCTCGATCGCAACGACGATCGCTGAATCGATGGATCTAAATGTACCATTGACGGAATCGACGAAACAACCGAGTGAACAACCACAGCCCGATGTTATGGAAATTACTGACAATTCATCGTTGACACTGTCAATACAGAGGGACGATTGTTCGAACGAGGAGAGTGGTTACGAGGCGGAGGAAAAAACTCTGGATGAGCCATCGTCGAGACTTACTCTTGACGAAGTGGCAAAGAGACGCAAGAAGAAGAAGAAGAAGAAGAAGCAGACGATGAAGAATGCTGTGGAGGAAGATGAAGAGATATCAGCAGTACCAAAAAGCAGTACGAGCGAAGAAGTCGAATTATCGGATCAGGAAGTCAGCTCGACTTCCGGTTTGGCTGAACAAGTACCCACGGAATTCACAAAGAAGACGAAGAGAGGAAAGAAAGGAAAGAAGGACAGAGTCGAGTCGGATCACGTACAAGAAACTGTGGTGTCGAACGAAGCTGACACACAAACGATCCTCGAGACTCGAGACATTTCAGCCGGTAACGTAACCCCCGAGGAGCCACGGAACATTGAAAGTTCATTACAAACATCACCGGAAGTTATTATCGAGACTCAAGAGACAGAGATGCAAACGGCAGTGGCGGAAGACGTAGAAACGGAAATTCAGACTTCACCAACTCCCGTTCTCGATTCGGGTATACAGACAATGGCTCCAAAGTCACCGGAACGCGAGCAAACGTCTATGCAAACGGAATCACCGCTAGCAACGACCGAGGGTGCTGTTCAAACAAGCCCAATGGAAACATCTCCGAAACTTCAAAGTCCCACCGAAGTAACGAAAGAAGTCGCGGAAATTCACGTTCAGACGATCGAAGTTGCTGTCGATTCAACGGAAATACAAACATCACCGACCACGCCAATTCCTACCACGGAAATCGAGACTCAGACTCGCAAACAAGACGAAACGTCTTTGAGCATGAAGCAACAAACGACACCACCACCAATACCTCAAGAAATCCTGCTCAAAGAGACTTTTATGCAGACTTCACCGTGTAAAGTAATCGAAACATCGGAAATCGAAGTTCAGACGAGCAAACCCACGACACCGGAAGCTCCGAATGTCGCAAATTTCGAGGTCCAAACGAACATTGTCGAACAAGTGGCGTTGGATACTTCGGAAACGCAAACAACACCCCCACCAGTGCCCGAAGAAACAAACCTCAAAGAGAGCTCGGTGCAGACGGATTTGCCAAAAATAGCTGAGACCAGCGAAACAGATGTTCAAACGAGTAAACCCACTAGTCCAGAAGCGCCGGCAACAGAAAACTTTGAAATGCAAACGCATCTCGTCGATGAAATTTGTCTGGATAGCGCGGAAACTCAAACAACACCGAAGTCAAGTCCTCGAGATGTTGAGACACGAGAAATTGAGATACAAACAAAATCACCGGAAGTCACGATCGACAGTGTCGCACAAACGAGTCCTATAACCAGTCCCGAACGTACGAAAGTCGCTGAACTTTCTGCACAAACGAGCGTCGAAGAGACTGTAGCGACGATGGAGGAAGAGTCGCAAACGATTGTTCCGGACAAGGCCGAAACCACGGACTCTTGCGTACAGATTAAGACCGAAGAATTGATACCAACAAACGAGAAAAGTGCTCAGATAATTCCGGACACGGCGGATATAAGTATGCAGGCTGATAACGAGAAGAGACTTGGGGTATCGGTTGAACAACAAACGATCGTGGAATCAACGGAAAACTCTACGATGTCTGATCCCAAAGTGGAAACGACTGAAACAGCGACAATGCCTGAAATCATCGAGTCCATTGAAACTTCAACAATGCCAGAAATTGTCGAGTTCACGGAAACTTCGACAATGCCCGAAATTGTCGAGTTCACGGAAACTTCGACAATGCCCGAAATCATCGAGCTAACGGAAACTTCGACGATGCCTGAAATCGTCGAGTCCACCGAAACTTCAACAATGCCCGAAATCATCGAGTCCGTCGAAACTTCGACGATGCCCGAAATCGTCGAGTTCGTCGAAACTTCGACGATGCCGGAAATCGTGGAGTTTGCCGAAACTTCTACGATGTCTGAGTCTCGTGTGGAAACGAGCGAAACTGGGACGATGCCTGAGATCGTGAAATTCGTGGAAGCTTCAACAATGCCAGAGCCCGCAGTACAGACAACTGAAAGTGCGACAATGCCTGACATCGTCGAGATAATTGAAACGCCCGCAGTTCCTGACGTAGAAACAATCGAATTTGTGAAAAAGCCAGAACAGATCGAAGTGTCGCAACAAGAAAAATCTCAACCGGTAATTCCGGAAGCTGTCGAAGTCGCCGAACCACAATTAACTATTGAACCTCTAAAAATAATGAAACAAGAAGTGGAAACTCAAGAAATCCAAGCATTACCGACTCAGTTGACTTCTGAGAGAGATTCCACTCCGGATACATCATTCGAGATTCATGTTCGTGCAACTGTAGAACTATGCGACAGCCTAACACCCGATAGTTCGTTCGTTGAAAGTCCATCGATTACGGAATCGACTCGGGAAAGTAGCAGCACAGTCACCGAGGAATCGATGGTACAACGTGGCTCTGATGAAATCGTCGATTCTGTCAGGTTAGTTATATGTAAATGTAATTTCAGGAGAGTATAACGAAAAAAATACCACACTAGAATTGGCAAAACGGATGAAGAATTCGATTACTGATCAAATTAGATACAAAGTGGAGGTGGCGAAATAAAAATTGACAAACGCAATCAATTCACAAATTCGCTGAATTGAGCGCCAATGCATTTAACTTTCTCAATTGAATGGTTGGATATTGCATGTCCACAGATTTCTTTTAGTTAAATCATCACATTCTGTTCATTGGAAGCAGACAGTCTCTTTATTTGAATGATCGTCCCATTACTAAGAAAATTCTATTTGTACTGTAGACATTCGTAAATATCGTGAATCCACAAAATTTCATACACTAAATGAAATTTTTGTTTTTTGACAAATTATCCGTTTCTCCAGTAACATCGTGATAAAAAATACCACACGACAAAATGCAAGTATTCAAAATATACCTGATAACATTTTTCAGAAGCCACGTATGAATGACTACGAGGTCTGTTCAAAAAGTATCGCGAATTTTGAATTTCCGCGGGCTACGTATATTCGATTTTCGATTTTTTTGTGGCGTTAGGTTGGTACTCGTGTCCCTCACTTATGCTGAAAAAATCGGCCATTTTGAATGTTTAGTTAATTGTTGACAGCTGTTTTGGTTAGACGTGTTTTGGCTTGTCTTCGATTTTTGCCTATTCCAAAAAATGGATCAAAGAATCTGTATCAAATTTTGTGTGAAAAAGAAAATTAAGTGCGCGGACGCATTCCGAATGTTGACTGTGGCATATGGTGGAGTTACCTTGGACCAAAGCAACGTTTATCGGTGGTACAAAATGTTCTCAGAGGGCCGAGAAGATGCGAACAACGAAATGCGTTCCGGACGCCCGAGCACATCAACAACAGACGAAAACATTGATGAAGCGAAGAAAATAATATTGGCCAATCGTCGAATCACCGTTAGAGAAGTTGCTGAGGAACTAAACATATCGATTGGCTCGTGCTATTCGATTTTTACCAATGATTTGGACATGAGACCGGTCGCCGCGAAATTCGTGCCAAAATTGCTCAATTTCGAACAAAAACAGTGTCGCGTTAACATTGCTAATGAGCTGTTGTACTCGGTCCGCGACGACCCAAATTTGCTCCAGAGGGTCATAACTGGTGACGAATCATGGGTTTATGGTTATGAAGTGGAAACCAAAGCTCAATAATCGCAATGGAAGCTGCTTTTTTGGAATAGGCAAAAATCGAAGACAAGCCAAAACACGTCTAACCAAAACAGCTGTCAACAATTAACTAAACATTCAAAATGGCCAATTTTTTCAGCATAAGTGAGGGACATGAGTACCAACCTAACGCCACAAAAAAATCGTAAATCGAATATACGTAGCCCGCGGAAATTCAAAATTCGCGATACTTTTTGAACAGACCTCGTATGTATGATGATAGAAGTACACTTTCAAGTAAACACAAAAACGCGAGTGTTCTCGTAGAAACAAATTGTATCATTTTCGAATCCGAGTATTTTGTATTGTGGTATTTACGACAATGAAATTAGTCGTATTTTTTTTGCAACAATGCTATAATAACTACACATTATGTAATCGACCAGATCCAGCAAACGTCATAAGAGGAAAAGAAAGCACAAACAAACTGAGGCGCGTGAATCAACGCCTACAGATCATGAACAACGAGTTGATCTTGACTCGATATACGGCCACGCGCCACAATCTAGGGAAGCACTTCTCCGGCTTTCTTATTCCGAGGTAGCGAGAAAAAATGCCAGTGGCAAAGAAGCACCGGGTCAGCAGACTTGCGAGTCGCAGAGCGGAGAGGATGAACAAATTTCTGACAATGTGACCATTGGTAGAGTTTATACGAACCTTAAATTCACGAAGATCAAACAAAGTGGAAACTATCCTCGAGCAATGACTAGTCCAGAAGTTTCGAAGATTGAAGAACCCAAAGTGAATGAGGAGATCGCGAAAGACAGGGAAATTATCGTTGGTGCGAGTGTACGCGTTGATTCTTCTCTAGAGGACGACAATGCTAATGCACCGCGTGAAATTACGGACTCTTTGCTTGGACAAGTGTCTATAGAGACAATTACAACGATTCCAAGCGACAGTCTATTTCCCGAAGCCATCAGAATTGAGGAGCCACCGGAACCAATGGATACCAGCGAGGAGCCACTTTCACCAACGGAGTCTGTATTAACGAAAGTTACGCAGCAGCAGGAAAGAAAGAAGCACGAGGTCAAGAGTTACGCCGAAGCGATCGCAGAATCCGATCGTAAATTGCCAACCGCACCGCCATTGAAACATCACGACTACGGAACGAGTGCCTCGTTCTCCTGGGAAGAGCGTGGACTTTTAACGCTTCAGAATGTACCAGGAAAAAAATCACCGAGTCCCGGCTCAGCGTCCAGGACTCTCATACTCGCTGAAACACGTGAATACAGGGACAAACCACAGAATAAAATGATCCTTAGAACTCAAGCGACACGTATGGTCTCGGAACGTTTGAATAATCTGCCAAAGGCCAAGCAAACGAGCCTACTGTCGAATATCCTTCATGTGGCGAGTCTCGAGGACGTTGAAACAGCGAAACCAGCGGAGGAGAGAGCCTCGGAGATGAGAAAAGAATTGGCACAGTTGAGAAATGCCGTGGACGAAGAAAATATCGTTATTTCCGAGGAGAGTTTGATCACAATTGTCGAAACAATATCGACTTGGCTGGAAACGATCGAGTATCGAATATTCCTTGGACGTGAGAATCCCGGTGGACCGAGCCACGACGACAGTCGTACGTTTATCGATCTTAGGGACGAGGTCAATCATGTGGAGGGCAGTATCAAGGAACTTGATGAAATTTGGACCGAACTCGAGGATAAATATCCCGAGGACGAGCGATTGAGAATTCGCGAGTGCATGGAAGCGCTCGATAATCAGGTTAAAGCTATCGAGGATGTTACGAGCGACGGTGAAAGATACACGAATGCGGAACTTGCACGTTGGGACGAATTTATCAATGGAGTCTACAACGTTTACAGGTTAGATTGATAACAATTTTTTTTATCAATAAAATTAGTATAGCACACTGGTCATTTTTTTTTCCAATTCCAATATTTCATCCAGAATGTATAAATTTGTTTGGTAGAACTGAATAATTTATTAATAAATTTTTTTGAATTGGTTCATACGATTTTTTCGCCAAGTCGAAAACGATCGTTGAGTCACGCCCCCCCTAATTGTTAAAAACTTGGAAAAATTTTTAATTATGAACCTCATTGTCAATGCTCTGAAAACGATCTAATGAAAATGTTAAACAATTAGGTTAATGAAAATGACTAATTTAAGAGGGGAAATAGGGTTAGCATCAGCGTTTTCTCAATGATTTTCATGAATTTTTTTATAGTATAAAAAATGAATATAATTTATTGAAACTTTGAGAATATTTTATACATATATTTAAGTATATACTATAAAATTGGTATATACTATATACTATAAAATTTAAGTATATACTATAAAATAAAAGACTCAGCATTTTGCGTACATTTTGGAAGCCGGAATTTTCATCTGAAATCAAACGAGGTTGGAATTTACTTTTATTATATGTCTCTCTTCTATATGAACCTAGATGCTATCAAAAAAATAGAAAATTGAATTTTTTACAGGGGTCAAAACAAAAAAGCATGATTTTTTGCCATTTTTTACAACTTTATTTGCAAAATAAAATTATTTTAAATAATGATAATATTCCGATTTTAGGTTCATATAGAGCGCAATACTATGAAGAAAGTAACTGCCAATTTTCAAAACGATTGGTTGAAAACTTTTCAAACTAGCGTGTACGCAAGTTCAAAAAAATGTCGTTTTCAGAAAAATGCGTTTGAAACACGTGGCGCGCTCGGGGCCCGAAGGAGAGCTACTCACTTTAATGGCTTATAACAATAGAACGTGTCGGAATTTTCATTTAAAATTTTGGGAACATATTTTTCAATAGTTTTACTAACAATTTATCAAATTTAAAAAAAATCCATTTTTTGAACCGTATAACCCTATTTCCTCCCTTAAGAAATTAAATAAACTCTGATAAATGTTTCTAACTGGATATATATTCGATCGAACGTGTAAAAATGCAGGCTGGTCGAGGAGCAAAGTCGTCAATTTTTCGTGTTAATCGAGAGCGAAGCGTCGACAGTGTGGAAGCTCGAGGAGCTCGAAAAATTGGAGAATACGAATCGATGTCACATGTGGAAAACGAGAAAGCTGGTCGCGGCAGCTAAAGGATTATTGCGGGATTATCCGGGAAAGATAATACCTGAAGAGACTTACGTGGCTCACGAGACAACGAGCCAAATTGAGCACAATATTTGCATCGAGAGGGAACGTCTTCATCAATTGCTGTCGCTGGCCGAGGAGTACGAGCAAACGCTTCAAGAATTCGCGCAGATTACCGAAATAGCCGAGGAACTTTTGGCCAGTCCGATATCGGCTATGAGCTTGGAACATTTGCGAGAGGAGATACAGAAGCATCGTAAATTTTTCGTTAATCTTAATCACTGCCGCGCCATACTCGAATCGCTGGAGGGTAACCTTGATCCGGAGACGCGAATGAAACACTCGAGTCTTCACGAGCGTCTGCACAGCCGTGCTATAGCTCTTTTGGATATGGCAGCGTCAAAGTCCCAACAAATGTCCCTCGCGGCATCGCGTTGGGTCGTACTGGAGCAAGGGGTGAAGGAGGAACGCGGATGGTTACAAGTTGCTCATCAAAGAGTTCCCGATTTACAGACCGTCACGTCATCCGATTATGACCAGTACATTTCACTCTATCAGGTCAGTTTTCCTACGCATCTTCTATTTTTTTTTTTTTAATAGCATCATTACGAAAATGGCCCTCAGGAAAATTTGTGGTAGGGAAAAATTTCTATCCGTAAAAATTGGCTCGTTTATTCGTTAATAGTCACTGTCATCGGACATCGAAACGCATCGTGCTCGTCTCGTTCAACTGTTGGCGATGGCGAGTGGTTTGCGTGAATTGATAAACATCGAGGACCCCGAGGATCGATACGGCGAAGCCTTGGACGTTATTCTGAAGCTTCAGGACAATGTTGAATCGTCGCTCAGACGATTATTGGCATTCCGCGACAGTTGGTACACGCAAGAAAATCTCGTTACTCGTTTTGAAATTTGGATGACAACGGCCGAGAGGGAACTTGGCTCGCTTCAAGATCAACCGGACGGACATATGCGTCAATTTTGGGTAAGCCGCGCAGCTACAGATAAAACCTCGTAGAGTGAAAAACCCAGCGACAGATTTTCGTAATATTATCCCGTTATATCGAAGAAAAAAATAAAATTTTCAACGACCTTTTTCTAGTTTTCAATTTTTTTAAATTACCCGAAATTCTATTTTGATCGTGCAACCAAATATTCCGATTGGTAGCATAAAAAATTGTCAAAGTTTTATTTTTTAAATAATTGTTTTCGTTTGAAAAAATGCACTTCCAACAATTCTTCAGAAGGGCATCTGAATATTTTTTGAATACGATCGTCGGAAAATTTCGGACAATCACTCGTTTACAATTTTCGTTTATTTTATTTTTTGCAAAACAAAAAAAAACTACGTTTATTCCTTCTTTTGATCATGAAGTTCTGAAAAATGAATCGAAATTGAAAAATCACCATGAAATGACTAGACACATATCGCGATGGATTATGGAAATTTTTTCTAATTATGAAGATCCTAATATTAAGTACACTGCAAGATTTAAGAAATAATTTTCCGAAGCATGTCTGACTGCTGAATGTTAAAACTGAAAGTGACTAAAAAAAAACAACTTTACCATGCGGAACAGAGAATTTCCGAGATCCAATTGAAAGTGTGTCTCGATATTACCGAGCGAATGGATTATATCATCACATATTTTTCATCAAAGTAGCGATTCTGTTTAAACCCACTCTGACCAAAATATATAAAAAAATAAATAAAAAAAGACAAGATGGAAAAAACCCCCTCAAACAAACAGACTTTGCATTTGGGTCAAATTATTCCATTAGCTTTGGCTTCTTGCCACGCAAATGCAGAGTCCCGATAGATACGAATCTTTCTCTCTCCGTCTCTCTCATTCCTCAACTCTGTACGGTGGAGAGGCCAACATCGGCACTAAACAACCTCGCAGTGTTTTCAAACTTTATATACGTAACGGAGCTGAGTCCTTTTATATATTTATCAAAGAAAATAATTTACCATGTCTTCGCGTGTGGCGCATTGATTTTTCTTTTTTTTTTTTTTTTTAATCGCAGGAGCTCAAGGCGCAGTACGAATTGCACAACAACATGCGAAACGAGGCGAACAATTGTTTCGAGCAGGCATTACGAATAATACCGCTATCGGACGAGATGCTGCAGAGACAATTTCACGGCGAATTGGAGGATCGTTGGCGCGTCATTGCCGATAAAATTGGATCTATACAAAAATCGGTTGCCGATACGATGACCTCGGAGGACGTGTCGGTGAACGATAAATTGCGTATACTCGAGCGCGAGCTCAACGAGTTGAGAACGACGATCGATGGTTTTCATGGTGTTTTGAAGACCGAGGAAGAGCTTGAATTGTACGTGGAGAGATTGAGCGTTCTTTTCGAGCGCGTTTGCCTGATACAGGACGAGCTTGGAAGATTGGGAATGTTACCGGCTACGGAGAGCGAGAGAGTCGGCGTTTTGTTGTCATTGGCGCGTCGTATCGAGTGTCAAATTGGCGAAGAGCTCGATGCCGCGCAACTTTTACGCGAACGTTTGCAAGCGCTTCAGCGTGGTCTTGGACGCGTAAGAAAATCGCACGTCAGACAATCGATGATACTTGATCAGTGCGAGGACGCGGAAAAACAGGGTAGCGATGTCGTTGCCGCCGGGGTCGAGCGTTGTCAGGCTGTTGCCGATGAGCTTGCCCTACTTTGGCAGGATTTAATGGGTCTACGACAACTTTTACACACGCTTCCCGGTGGTACGAGAATAACGGTATCGCCCGTTGGCATAGAACGCGACATATCGAATCTTCAGGACATTCATACGGAACTCGAGTCGAGATGCGCGAGGCTATTGGCACTATTGAAAAGTCGCCTTGGTCTCTGGCGACGTTTCGAGAGACAATTGGAGATGGTTCAACAGTCGGTGCAAGAGGCCGATTACATGATGGAACTTTTGACCGTTCAGGGTACCGTCGATTACGAGAGACTGCTCAAGGCTACCGAACGTTTGGAGGTAAGTTTCGTCGAAGGGCTTTCTAATTTTTTAATGTGTAGACAAATTTCGTTGTGTTGATTGATGGTTTTCTTTTTTCTGTGACAATTCGTCGTTAATGTGAGATCGATTTTTCAAGAATTCGTCATTTTAAATGATATTGAAGTTTGCATCGTTGAAATGCAACGAAAATAGATTTTTTTTTTATATCATTCATCCCCCTTGAGGTTAGATTTTCGAAGACAAAAATCATTAAAACGTTTTTTTCGGGTCTCCTTTGCGGTTCTGGGCCTAAATGGACAAGGGAAGCGGGCGCGATATTGGAAATGAAAATTTTAAAAACCTACTTTCGTTGCGATCCAACGATGCAAACTTCAACATAATCATTTTAGTCTAATGCTAAAAACAATGAATAATCTTGAAAGCATTAAGGTAGTAGTCTGGTTACTTAAGCCGATTTTCATGTATTTTTTGGAGGGCATTTTTTTGTAGGAAAATAAAAATGAATCGTTTTGAATATTTAGGATGTTTTTATTTACATATTAAAGATACAAAAAAATTTTTTTTGAAAAAAATTTAATAGTTTATTATTATTATTATTGATCGAAGTTGGCACCTCGAAAAAGAAGCGCGTGGGTGGCCCCGGTGATTTCGGCTCTTGATGTTATCTGAAATCAAGAATTCTTGATAATTCTTAATCTATAGACATGTCATTCTGGTCGGAACTACTGAAGTTAAATTTCATGGATAAATAACAAAATGGCGGACTTTGGATAAAAGGACTTTTTTTTTCTAAAGTCCGCCATTTTGTTATTTATCCATGAAATTTAACTTCAGTAGTTCCGACCAGAATGACATGTCTATAGATTAAGAATAATCAAGAATTTTTTATTTCAGATAACATCAAGAGCCAAAATCACCGGGGCCACCGACGCGCTTTTTTTTTCGAGGTGCCAACTTCGATCAATAATAATAATAATAATAAACTATTAAATTTTTTTCAAAAAATTTTTTTTTTGTATCTTTAATATGTAAATAAAAACATCCTAAATATCAAAAACGATTCATTTTTATTTTCCTACAAAAAAAACGCCCTCCAAAAAAGACATGAAAATCGGCCACCAGACTGCCACCTTAAGGGGGCGCGAGAACAGTTTCTAGAGGCGGAGAAATGGGAATAAATCAATTTTGAGTTATGAAGCTTGGAAGTTTATTCCCAATTATGCGCAGAATTTCCGGAAAACCGGTTTCAAGTTTCGACTTATTTTGATGACTCGACCCCCCCCCCCCCCCCCGCCCCACAATAAAATTCAACTTTTTTAACAGACTGTACGATGAAGAATTTTCAATCTTTCCATAGCCTACGGACAGGTGTTCCCACCCACTCAATTATTTATCATGCACATTGCTAAATCGCCTATAATTTTAACTTTTCAATGCACAATATTCAATTTATTTCTTCTCGAGTTCGAAAAACAAATCGTAAACATACGAAATAATACGATTTTTCTTTGAAGTTTTCCAATATCGCGGAGCGACGTGTCCTCGGCGTGCAAAAAAAAAACAGCTAATTTTCTTTTAAATCGCCAATTTTGTAATTGCGATTGTAGAATTTCCGTTTTTATGGCTATAGTGTTTAAAATGATTTAACTAGATGATAGAATTTTCATTTAAATTGAGAATATCGTTACAATTTACGACGACTGGGTCATTAATCTTGTATTATTATTCGTACATTAAACATTTATCATTCGACTGTTCGACTTGTACGATAAAAATGTAACTTTGACATTCAACTTGTATGATTGAAAATTAACCTGTATCATTGACACTCAACGTACATATCGGTTACACGGTCATAAATAAAATGATCGACTACCCTCTCTCCCCGACACTTCAAAAGTCCATTCAGCTTTCAAGCCCTGACGCAGATTACAACATATTTTTCCATACGGACACACACAAACACATAGACACGCCGGTCATAAGCTCGGACATACACGTATTGGGTTGAGCCAGAGGCGAAAATAGACGTGAATACGAAACAAGTGCGAGAAAATGAACGCATGCGCGAGTTAAAGAGGCACTTTTATCACGCAACACTTGTATCGGACTGGTCGGTATCAGTAACTGGCGAACCTCGCGCGGGGTCACTTCGTCAGAGAAAGAGAGAGAGAGAAAGGAAGAACCACGACGAGCGCGAGACGTTTGAGTGGCGATCGGTTACCGGCTCGTCTTATCGATGTTTTCGAGTGTATTACTCTGGACTTTGAGCACTATATTCTGACATAACATAGAATTGCAAAATTGTTTTTCTTTCCAAACAAAAATTCACGAGACCGGTGCCCAGATCATCATTTTGCCCAAGCTCAGAATTTGCCTGAGCACCGGAAACGACGAAATTCGCGTAGAAAAAAAAAAAAAGTATCTAAAAAAAAAACTCGTGATGACATACAAGTATTATTGGACTAGCTCGAGGGTGGTTAGCTGCTGCTGCTGCTACTGTGCGAACTAAACATTTACATCGGATTCGCTGTTTAGACGTGATCCTTCTTCCAGCATCTATTTAAAGACGGTGACCGCGCATTCGAGGCCGGGTATGGGCTGATATAAACTTTTCATTTTTAACTCATGACCACACGTGTTGTTCGCGAAAACTCGTTTACAAAATGCAAATGCAACATGGGCTTTATAGACAAGTTGCTAAGGCTTCCCGATATAGATACGTGTCTATGGACGGTTGGCCGTGTTATTCGAAACGATTATTGATACGCTTGTATTCCCTGATACACACACGCGACAAAACGCTTATCGCGTGCGACTTTACACACATTTTCTTATTATGCATTTATTTCACTCGACAAACACGCCTCGCTGTCTTCAAAGTCTCAATGATACTTATTATTATTTCATTAGGTATGACGTCACCGATTCTATACTCGATCGTAACGGACAGTAGCGAGCTTGGCCGTCGGCTCCGTCTTTTCTCGTGTGCAAAAGCGTTTTTCCTCAAGACCGTACGACATATATACGGAATAACGGCAATTTTGTCTCTCTCTCTCTCTTTCTCGGGCCAAGTAAATAACGGACAAGACTCTATCGTCTCGCCTGGTCGGAACTGTTTAGATAGAATTACCGCAAGGTATTTAGCTACTGAGCAAGTTGCGAATGACTCGAAAAATAAGATTTCACGATCATTCGCTCACTAAGGTACAAAATGACGCACGAGTAAACGAGACTTCGATATTTTATGTTGATATTGAAATTGAACTTGAGTATGCCACGTTATTCGTATTACTTTTTAATACGCTCCGAGACGATCGAATATAAAATTGAAATAATTATATAAAAATTGCCTGAAGTATTATTATTATTAGTTCGTTGTGTACGAGGGCATTGGATTTTCTAGTTGTGTCGAATGAGCCTTAACAATTGTTTGTTACAATTAAACTTTCATTTTTACAACTATTTTATGATATAAAAGTGCTTTCTTACACTTCTTTTACTAATTTTCCGATCGCTTTATGAAGAAAATTGTTAAATTTGAAAAAAAAAAACACTTTTAACCATTACATAGTAGCAAAATGGTAACTCGCGAATAAAACAAAGTATGAAAATAGTATTACTGAAAAATCGTAGTACTTGAAGTCTGTATTGAACTGACGCAAACTCAATTAATTCGAAAATTTACTATAAACGTGTTACGTTTAAGAGCGAACTTTGCGACAAATTGGAATTTTCAAAATCGTTCGATTAATTGTATTTTATAATTTTTCGAAATTTCGAATCTTTTTTCGTCATATTTAAATCACAACTCGCAAGTTGTACGGCTTAAAACGTAAAGCAATAATTTTGTAGTAAATTCTCAAAGTATGGAGTATCGATCAGTCCGATACTTTTCCGTACTTTGTTTTACGAGCGGGAATTTTTTCTACTTACAAAATAATTAGTTAAATCACGAACTGATCGTCACGCGACTATTTAATTATAAAAACTATTAATTTTTTTTAACAAACACACTTGTAATTATTGGACAGTGGCAGAGTACTCATTTTTCAATTATATATTTTTTTGCTACGAAATTTTTCGACAAATGACAAACAAGTCATTCTACGACCGTTTAACTGTGGAGAAATATTAATTTTCTTAATAATACTCTTTCGACCATTTCGAGCGCTGATTTTTTTCAATTTATCACTTTTCTACCATAAAATAATTCCATTGATCACATACTGGGTAATGAAGGACTATTTTGTAGTAAAATAGTATTGATCGGCCCAATAAACACTTTTTCACTGTTTCACAGGAAATAATTGTTTTTTTTCAATCAATACTTTGTTTTATCACGAAACAGTTACTCAAGCGACATTTCTGTACATATACTTTCAAAATTTACTCCTTATTGTCTCAATTCGGAGCCCACGGTTAATTTTAAACGACTTTTCAGTCGGAGAGATTTTTCAAAAATCTTATCTTTTTTTTCTGCACAGCCTGTGAGAATAATTTCGAAACGGTAAAACATCTGCGCGTTGCATTATTAACGTTTGGCCGAATAGCTCGTCGTATCGCGCATTCATTTCGATCCGCGAAGGCTTAAACTCGAGAAATCGTGAGCGCCGAATTAAAATAATTTCGCAGAGGTGTTTGTGATATTTTTCATTTATTTTTATTTTTTCCTCGCCCTCAATCAACTGGGTCAATCGAGCTCGGGGGGGGGGGGGCGTAGGGAGTCTCGTGCACGTGGGAAGGATCCTTGCTTAGGGAGGGAGGGACGCGTGCGTGTTATACTCATTCAAGCCCGAGAGGTTTTGTGTCGTCGCCGGTTCGCGCGCGTTTTTCTCTCCTGTCTCTCGTGACAGTTGAGCGCGCGAGCTCACGCGCGAACGGTTGACGAGCGTTCTCGTTATTCTCAATCACGCTCGGACGGCACGTGGCCACTCCTCGTCGTTACAATTCAACACCGAGAAACGAGACGTTAAAAAAAAAAAATAAAAAATAAAGATCCCGAGTAAAATTTTAAAGGTAAATGGGAAGGCGCGCCCAATGGCTTTTGTACTAATTCGTTCGGAGGAAAAGGTATGAACTATTGAACTATCGATATATTCAGTTTTGTTCTTGGAATATTATTGCAATATTATTGCATTGCCCCGCTCCCCGAGGGATTTATAAAATTTTTATTTTAAGTCTCAAAGGCGACTGAACGACTCTCGAAGGTAATCAGTATGCTGAGCGCACATTTCTGAATTAATTCATGCTCATTAAGGAGAAAGAGATATTTATAGAAAAAAAAAAAAGTACCTCCGGAAGTACCTCCTGGGTGTTGGTATTTATTTCAGACTTTGCGAACAGCGTCACAAAGAATTTCAATGTTACTTTAAAATGAGCATCCTTTTTTTTCATCATTCTATCGTTAAATCGATTTTAAGGCTCGAAAGGTTAGAATTTAATAAAAATTGAGAGAATCCGTGAATGTACTAGTTTCTAGGAAGAGGCTATACATTGCATTTTCAAAGTTTCAAGAGCAGTGATGAGTTTTACAAGTAAGATCTTTTACGTTTTTTTTTGTTTTCCACAATTAAGAATTGAGATATGTGACCAATTTGAAAAATAAATCAATTGTAGTTGTGTGAAGTAAAAAAATATTAGTGATTTGGCTTCATGAACGAAATAAATTTCAAGCTGTTGGATAAAATTTTCAAAGCTGCTTCGTTCCTTTTTAATAAATTCACAAAGACGTTAGGTCGTTGTGTTATTGTTTAGAATTGATGTTACTATCGTCAGTATTTAGATAATTCTTTTTCTCATATTCTCACGATTTAATTTCACACGACGTAGAAGCAATCTCAAATAAAAATACAAGATATTGAATCGTCATGAAATTTTGTTTCGTATGTTTTTAGAAATTATTTTGCGAATATTTTGTCGTTCAACTGTTAAATTTCTGATAACAATTTTAAAAAAGGTGTTAAAGTATAAATTAAGCGAGTTTAGTCGAGTTTCGCGATAAACTTTAATATTGAGTAAATAAATAACGAGTGCCATTTCGAGGTAACGAAACATTGCGAATAATCTTGCGGCACGGGATCACCAAAAGTGGCTAAAAGTTTTGCCGGATTTTTCTCGGCGTCGGTGTTTTAATTGTATATCGTGCGCGCACACACACACGAGCAACATGAAATTCCTTCGTGCTGAGAAGTTGCCCCCGCTTATATCCTGCCCGGAAACGAGGCTTCCGCGATCTACAACTCTCTGCGCGCGTGCGTGTGTGTGTGTGAGTGTTTTTGTAAGCGTCCGTGTTCTCTTTTCCGGGAGACAGTTCTCATTTCTCCGAAGGATATTTCAACTCTCAAGGATATTTTATCGCAAAATGAAATAATGTAAATGAAAAATGTATACCGAGCTGTCTAGACCGTTGACGTTTGAACAAACGGGAAACGCGTATCGAGAGGAAAGAGAGAAAAAAAACCACCGCTTATCACGAATACACATACGGGAAAAAGAAATGAGTACGAAAAATCGCAGAGGCATGGTCCCGTAATTTTCTGAGGTTTAATGAACTATTTATAGGTGCAGCAAACGACAAGGTATACCGGATGTGTACGATGTTCGTGCGGGACCTGCATACTGCATATTCCCCGGGTCATTGTAACTAGTTCATTGTTTAATTGCTTTTGAAATTCAACGATGTACCGAATACCGTTTTAACCGGTCATTTAACGCGATCGAAATGTTTTCAGAATGAACGCGAAGCTTTATCTTACACGAAATCGAAAGAAATATTAGATATTTTAGTTAATTGGTATCTTAGGGTAATTCCAAGATTCGGTAGCACGTCTGAACATCACGTTGCAATTACTTTACTGATAATAACATCGCAAGCGAAAAATACACAGTGCATATTTATACATCCGGTTTAGTGGGTTTTGTTGGATTTTGTTGGGTTTAGGGTTTTGGGTTGGGGTTGGGGTTTAGGTTTTGGGTTGGGGTTTGGGTTTTAAGTTGGGGTTTAGGTTTTGGGTTGGGGTTTAGGTTTTGGGTTGGGGTTGGGGTTTGATTTGTTTTATGGCGATCAAAACCCAACAAAACTCAACAAAACCCATTAAACCGGATGTGTAAATATGCGCCGTGTAGTTTTCGCGTGCGATGTTATTATCCGTGAAGTAATTGCAACGTGATGTTTAGACATGGAACCCAAGATTCATTGTTTTAATTGTCAATCTACCAATGTGCAATATTTAAGAACGATGGATGAATGATAGGAGTTGAAGTGTTTATAGTTGTTTTTTAAATTTATTAAAAATCGAAATCCCATATTATTTGTACCCTTTTATGGATTCTCATGAAAATTCAGTGTCAAATATCATTGCTACACCTGTGTCGAAAGTTTTACGCGGATTGAATTTCTTTTTCACAATTCTAAAACTGTCGCAAAGAATAGATTAGATTTTACAAAGAATTCAAAATCTTGATAAAACTCACAGGATGCTTATCGATTTCAACGAAAATTATCAACGATAAGACGCGCGTAATTTCCATACTTAAAAAATCTCGTTATTCGGACTTTTTTTTATTAATTATAGAATTGAAACAAGGAAGGTCCACGTTAATAGACAATAATTTATAGAAACGACTTAAAGGTACCCCTGCTGGTAGGTAATGTAAACCAAAAATTTAATTTCCGATTGTAATTGGAATTAAAGAATGCGCCTAATTTTCCTACTTTGAAAATCTTGTCATTCGGACTTTTTTTTATTAATAATAAAATTGAAACGAGGAAAGCCCATGTTAATAGATAATAAGTTATAGAAGCGATTTAAAGTTACTTCTGCTGGTAGGTAGGGTAAAAAAAAATTAATTCTCGATCGTAATTGGAATTAAAGGATGGAGGATAGATGATGCGAACTATGAGGAGAGTTACGGGCATATACGAGGTCTGTTCAAAAAGTACCGCGAATTTTGAATTTCCGTGGGCTACGTATATTCGATTTTCGATTTTTTTCGTGGCGTTAGGTTGGTACTCATGTCCCTCACTTATGCTGTAAAAATCGGCCATTTTGAATGTTTAGTTAATTGTTGACAGCTGTTTTGGTTGGACGTGTTTTGACTTGTCTTCGATTTTTGCCTATTCCAAAAAAGCAGCTTCCATTACGATGATTGAGCTTTGGTTTCCACGTCATAACTATAAACCCATGATTCGTCACCAGATATGACCCTCCGGAGCAAATTTGGGTCGTCGCAGACCGAGTCCAACAGCTCATTAGCAATGTTAACGCGACACTGTTTTTGATCGAAATTGAGCAATTTTGGCACGAATTTCACGGCGACCCGTCTGATGCCCAAATCATTGGTAAAAATCGAATATCACGAGCCAATCGATATGTTTAGTTCCTCGGCAACTTCTCTAACGGTGATTCGACGATTGGCCAATATTATTTTCTTCATTTCATCAATGTTTTCGTCTGTTGTTGATGTGCTCGGGCCGTCCGGAACGCATTTCGTTGTTCGCATCTTCTCAGCCCTCTGAGAACATTTTGTACCACCGAGAAACGTTGCTTTGGTCCAAGGTAGCTTCACCATATGCCACAGTCAACATTCGGAATGCGTCCGCGCACTTAATTTTGTTTTTCACACA
The DNA here is from genome assembly GCA_958009045.1 of Oxytorus armatus. Taxonomy (NCBI): domain Eukaryota; kingdom Metazoa; phylum Arthropoda; class Insecta; order Hymenoptera; family Ichneumonidae; genus Oxytorus; species Oxytorus armatus. The sequence goes on along the minus strand of OY253746.1, from coordinate 12,627,843 downwards.
AAATTTGATACGGATTCTTTGATCCATTTTTTGGAATAGGCAAAAATCACCGACAAGCCAAAACACGTCTAACCAAAACAGCTGTCAACAATTAACTAAACATTCAAAATGGCCGATTTTTCAGCATAAGTGAGGGACATGAGTACCAACCTAACGCCACAAAAAAAATCGAAAGTCGAATATACGTAGCCCGCGGAAATTCAAAATTCGCGGTACTTTTTGAACAGACCTCGTATGCGCGATCTCCCAGCTTAGCTGAGTTAATTCAGTTTAGAGATAATTGCCAGTAGCTTCTGTACCGAGAGAATGACACAACCGTTGAAGCTTTGATCGGGCTCTCGCGCACGTGCTGTCTAAGCACCGCGCATAGAAATATTTCAAATCGTACGTGGCGTTCTATATCGTTATATAGTTGTAAGATAAAAGAAAATCGTATTTTGACTTTGGTTCGATTTGCATTGAAACTTTTGAACGGTTCAACGATCTCGATTAAGGGAAAACACCACTGTGACCCCCTGTTTTTTTTCACAATTTTCAAGAATTTTTTTTGCGGGAAAAAAAAGAGATATTCGAAAAATTTTTTGGGTTTTGTTCCTTGTTTATTAATGTATCAAAAAACATTTTTTTCACATTTTTCACGCCGCATGGTGGCGCTGGGGAAGCTCTCGCGTCAGGTGCTGTCATTTCCGCGGCACGCAGCAGAACTCTCTTCAACGTCGATCTGAAAAAAAATACCGAGTGTTTTCGTTGATAATATGATATTTTGAAGAGAAGTACACAGGGATTTGGAAAAATATTGTTTAAAAAAAAATAGGCACGCCTTTGAAACTAAAGTTAATTTCAAAGGCGTGCCTATTTTTTTTAAAACAATATTTTTCCATATCCCTATGTACTTCTCTTCAAAATATCATATTATTAACGAAAACACTCGGTATTTTTTTTCAGATCGACGTTGAAGAGAGTTCTGCTGCGTGCCGCGGAAATGACAGCACCTAACGCGAGAGCTTCGCCAGCGCCACCATGCGGCGTGAAAAATGTGAAAAAAATGTTTTTTGATACAATAATAAACAAGGAACAAAATCCAAACAAATTTTTCGAATATCTTTTTTTTCCCACAAAAAAAAATTCTTGAAAAATGTGAAAAAAAACAGGGGGTCACAGTGGTGTTCTCCCTTAAGCGACCGACGTGTCTACTGAATTAGTTGACCAGCTGACCGAATTCACGCGGCAATATACACTTCCCGTAACGATAATATATTTATAGACTGCTAAGTATTTTAACATTGAAAGGTTTTTCTTCCAAGTACCAAAATCCTGTGAGCTTTCGGACATTTATTTAAATTAATTCTATCCGAACCCAATTTCTTCACCCAAAACAAAAACTGTAATGAAACTTTCACGTTCTTTGTCGACAAATTTCGTATAAATGAAGTAAATTCTGATTCAATAATTCTTAATCTTCGTAATAAATATTTTTTACTATGTGCTCGGACGAACATATAAAAACCCTGAATAATCTGAATTTTTTTTTAAATCATTTATGAGCATCAACGAGAAAAAAATGTTTGAATTTAATCAAGTCGCCATTCATTTAACTGAAATAAAGTTTGTTATAGAATGAATTTAAAAACAAATTTATCATCAATCAAGTAAACCCTACCTCAATGGACATTCGTGTAATTTTTTTTTTTCGCTCATTTGTTCTCAAACATTCGATGAATGTGAATTTATAAAAATTGACTATCGTCTAATTCCCGTTTTTTTTTGTTCTTTTGTTTCTCGGTAATGTTTCCAGAGTCTGAGCGGAGATTTGGGGGCACGTGAGGTTCTTATTGGCGAATTGAGAGCGGCTGCGGAGCCTTTGCGGGAGAGTTGCACAGCGGAGGTCGGCGAGAGAGTCGACGCGGCTGTTAATGAGGCGGTACAAGCTTGGGAGGACACGAGGGCCGAATTAGATGCCCTTTGTACGAAATATCAGCACGCCGTTAGACTCTGGGAGCGATACAAGGACTCGAGCGCTGCTGTTAAAGCTTGGGTCGACACACAAATGGGAAGCGTGACAAATTTACCACCCGAGGAAGCCCTTAAAAAAGTCAAGGTAAGAAAATCTTTGACCTTTTGGTATTTCAAGTTTCTCCGGTTCATAAATAATATGTCAAATGATAATGGTAATAAATGAAAACCTCGATTGCCCGACGTAAATGTCGTATGACGCAAAATGGCATTATAATCCACAAAGCGATGAAATTTGTGGAATAATGCGAAATCAAAGTATTCCAGAAAATTGGAGAAATTAGAGAATACAGAAAATGTGGAATTGTTTGAAAAAGGACTCACTCGTCTTCGAGGTTTTCCTCAAGGATCCGTGTGAATTGGTACATCAAGGAAAGGGTATTTTTGAGGAACTGCCGTCAATGGTAATGTAATTGTAAGGAAAGGAGCGTGATAATGCTCCAAGAGCTCAAAATTCTTGCTTTTAATTTTGAGATTGCAGCATCCGTACGAATTAGCTGCGAGATAGAACATTGATTCTCAGATTTGTTCTATAGAGCCATAAATTGACCGGAAAGTCATTCCGGCGAGTTTACCTGTATGAAAATAAACAAAAAATTATAAAAATACAACAAATATGGTAATAATGTTAACAGCGGCGATAATAACAGTATTAATAACAAATATATTCAACTCACCCTCATTTCTTTATTTTCGTTATACAACTGAGTATTTCCCATGGCAAATTAATTTTTTATCGAAACGAAGCATTTTGTAAATGTAAGAATCTCTCTTAATGCCTCACATTTGTACTTCTCGAATCATTGGCCAACGGAATTATCTTCCACAACGTTTCTTCGAGAATATTTGAGTAACGTTCATATGGATCTAAAAATGTTGCAGGAAAAAAAAAGTTAATCATTATACATAAGTGAAAACACTAATCATAAATGAGACGTTGTTTAGTGTTTGTACGTGCAGTACAGAAAATTTTTTTTTACTTCAGTGTAATCCAGACATTTTTTTTTGCCCTCGTGTTACCCCAGTAAATTTTCGACACTCGGATTCATTCGCAAAACTCGCAGCACTCGCGTATTTTAAGAAAACTTCGGCACTCACTGTTATAAGTGTTCAAAAATTCAACATTCGCGTAATCGTTCAAAATTTTCGACACTCGCGTAATCGTTGAGTCTTTTCGATACTCGCGTAATCGTTGAGAATTTTCGACACTCGCCTGACGTTGAGAATTTTCGACCCTCACGATAACTTTGACACTCGCGTCACCGAATTAAAAAGAAACTTTCGTTAGTCTGTAAATTCTACGTTACTTGCGGCGGACGCCGATTATAAATGCTAAAGACCGAGTACCTGCACGGTAATACGGGAAACTACGGAAAAAAAGTTGAAATGAAAAAGAAAAAAACGACGCGTACTTTTAACGGGTTTTATTTGAAATTTCCGCGGACAGCGCACTCTCGGGACAATTGGAAGAACCTTTCCATACATCTGCCTGTGTCTCTCTTTTTCTCTCCTTCTCGATAAGTTATACGCTATCTCAGTTCTACGCGAAAATAGCAAAATAACGCGTTACCAACGAAGTACTGCTAATATAACCATGAAACAATGATTGGACGAAAATACGATACCAGAAATATGAATTAATCAAAAACTACCATTACCCGACCAAAATTAGTACGAGGAAAAAAATTAAAAACTCAAAAAAGGACTTGGCACCCCGAGTACGATTTCACCGGTATTTTAATTGTCATGAAATACAAGGGTTGCTTCAAATAGTTTTTCACTTCTTGCGAACCATGAAAAATAATTTTCAGCCATTTTGAACGCTGGCTGTGCACGAAATGTATATTTATATGAATGTCTTTTTCTCAGTACCGGTACAAAAATGAACAATTCACGGAATTACGATTTAGCCAACGAGAATTCTCTATCGGAAAACAACATTTTTTCTAATTGAATTGATACTTTAGTATGAAAAACTTTATTTCGTTATTACACCGTAGAGATTCACAACCCCCAAAACCGAAAACCTTCCTATTGTAGAGACCGGTGATCTCTTTTTATACAGATTTGGATAATCGAGAAACTTACCAAAGCAAATTGTTGATTGAGAAAGCCCCGATCGAAAGTTTCCCAAACTGCAATCGTAACGGACTTTGCCAAGAAAGCAATGACTCGCGCACGCCACAATAAAAATGCAAAGAGTACAGCGACGCCGGGAACAAAGTAAAAGAAGTATTAAAAAAATCATTTCGCGTCTACGGGTAGAGTACGATCTTGAGAAGTGAACTGAACGCATCCGCCGGTGTAAGTCGCACGATCACCGCCAGGAGCGCAAGTGAAGCTGGCGAGTCACGCGACAAGCTATTTGCGTCATTCGCTGCTAGATGTCGTTCAACTACTTTTTCTATTTTCGTCAAATACGCGTTCTATACATATACATCTATAGATATATGAACATTAAATTTGCAATTTCCCTATAGTAACCACACAATTCGGCCAATTATAACGTAACCAACTAAAAGTCGATCATAAAACCCGTTCTAATCCTCCTTTTCCGTCGTATGCACTCATCAACACTCTTTTCTTTTGTTTTGGAAACTTTTTTACGTACAACTTAATGTCCGAAACGATTGAAAGTGTGGTACAATCTATTAAATCAGATTCGTTGCATTCTAACAGCTAAAACTAGAGTGACGCCGTGTCGTGCGTTGCCAAACGCTCTATCATTCGACAAATATCCGTTACGATTGCCAAACTATCCAAGTACCCGAGGGATTATTGATATCAAGGGAATCCTGAACGCGAGTCACCCTGACCATAACATGAATGTAACGAACACGAATAAAAACTCACCGATCAGTGCCGCGGAAAGATCAAGTGCGTAGACGAGCGCGGTGTCGTCAGGTGTCGTCAAAAATCGCAAAAAACAACACGAACGACACGGTCCAAAAAGATAGGCACCCGCGGTACAGAAAAAAGTCATCAGTCGTGTCACAGGTGGCGCCACAGACAGGCAAAATAGTTTCAAACTCACCGCTAGAAGCGTTAGTGTAGCCTCAACGATTAAAAGACATTACATAGTACGTGTTGAAACGTATTATGGCACCATTGACAATGCGATAAATATATTATTTTCTCTCGGTAATTGAACATCGGTTTTTGTCTTTATTAGAAGAAAATAAATGATTCATTGCCGTCGTGAAGATGCTTAATCCAACGCAAATTGAAACTAAGGTGAGCGCCATTTTTTGAATGCTGAATATTATCTCTGAAACTCTGCTATTTACGATCGGCCAACACTTATTCACTCCTCGATTCGTCATAATCGTTTTCTTAGCACGTACAAGCCGATAAATGACTAAGCATTTATCTTTTGGCTTGTTTGGGTCATTGTAAAGACAACTTTATCATTTCCAAAAATCACAGATAAAATATCACTCAAATGCACATACCAGCTATCTTAACGACAACTTTATGTCCATTAATATTGTTGTGGTCTTTTGATTTTTATGTCAGATGACTGTTTAGCCAACAAAAATATATTGTCGATAGACATCTCACGGAGTAATGGTGAAAAAATAATAAAAATTGTTTGTTTCTTGGTATCAATAGAGTTTTATTAGTAGGACGTTTGATTCTTAATCATAAGAAAGTAACGTCAAGATGAATTGGCAGACTGAAGAAAAGTGTATGTACACAGTACTTTTCACTGACTGTAAGTAAGCGAAACTCCAAAGGATGACATTATGAGGTCATATACAAATACTGACTCATCGGCTGCTTCCACATGGCAGGATGAACCCTCTTAGTATTGTTCAGGTCGTCTTTGCCCAGCAAAGGAGGTAAAGCAGTAGTTATTACACATTATTGGCTGCTTCTTGGCAAAGACGCCTCTTTAAGAATTTGCTATTTCTTGAATATAAGAAATATCTTTGTTACTGACATTGGCAATGTCAATGAGTATATCCTAATAAGTTTGAAAATTCTTTTGTATTGGCAATGTCATTGGCAATGTCAATGAGTATATCCTAATAACTTGAAAATTCAAGAGTGTTGAGGATGCTTTGACAAATCAGTTTAATATTTTGGATAAATGTGTGGAGGATTGCAAATCAAAAGACCGTGTTCTCATTATTAATAAAGTTTATCTATTTCCTCTGTTTTACTCATAAAGACCTTTGTAAGTTTTTTTTGAATATTATATATGAAGTCTGGCATATCTAAGATGATTTTTTACTTTTGCGTTAATTACAAAATTACTGTTTGTTTTAGTTGTTTACCCATTATTGGAGAGTTCTAATAATTTGTCTCAGTAGTTTCGGGTATGTTGCACTAAAAAAAAAAATCAAACAATGAACATACAGTTTAAACAATGATTCCAAACAAAAAACTTGAACAATGTCAGTAAAAATGTTTGATAAAATTTCGTTAAATTTCATTAAATGTTAAAAAACCATGGAATTTATTATGCTTCGTGTCTGAATAGTATCTCACAGCATTATTAGCAATTTTATCAATTTTCGTCAAAACAACTCTTCTAAACAGTTACATTATTAGAAATTTTTCAAGGGTATGTGTTAATGGAATTTCTCAGTTACCTAGGAACTTTGCAATTTCAATACGAAGGGTTTCTATTAAAACATTCAAAACAACAACTAGTTTGAAAACGATAAAAAACTGAAACACTCAAATATCTTGAATAAAACAAAAAAAAATGAAAAATACAGATTCAGAATGATTAATTTGGTCAGTTTCGTGACTTTGAAACTTTTCAGGTATCAAAATCTTTCTACAAAAATATGCTTGAAAATCACCATTCAAAATAAACCGAAAACAATTAGAAATAAAATGTATACAAAAAACGATAAAATTGATTTGTCCTAGAAATTTAGAAAGTGATAATTGGACCAATCTGCACAGAAACATATATCCTGAACTTTTTATAAATTATTTGCAATCTATGGATATTAGGGCGATTTTTTTTTCGACTATTTTTTTTTTTTTTCAGTCCCCACCCGAAATTGCGTTGGATATGTCGAAAAAGAAATTCCCTGAAAGTTACAGCCCTTAATATTAATTCTAAGTACTTTCCCAAAGCGTGAGAAGATTTTCCATCTAAAATACACGTAAATCGATTTTTTTTTTTTTTTTTTCAAATTTCTATAACTCAGAATAAAACAATCTAAAAAAGTGCCTTTTGCGGCGAAAGTGTAAATTGGCACGGGTTTGGTGGTACGGGTCACTGAAATTGATTTTTACCCAAAATTCTCGTTTTTTTTGCTGTTATCTCCGAAACAGTTAACTTTACGAAAAAAATGTGAATAAAAAATTCGTTGGAAATTTAATTTCCTACAAAAAAGGTCCTATCAACCCAATTGCTTAGATTAATATTTCTTGAGATATTGAACTTTAACTTATGAGTAGTATAAAATTTATAAAATATGAAATATTAAATAATAAAAAAAATAAAAAATAAAAAAAGTTCAATTGTTCACGAAATATTAATCTGAGCAATTGGGTCTATAGGACCTTTTTTATAGGAAATTAAATTTCCAACAAATTTTTCGTTCACATTTTTTTCGTAAAGTTAATTGTTTCGGAGATAACAGCAAAAAAACGAGAATTTTGGGTAAAAATCAACTTCAGTGACCCGTACCAACTCACCAGAACAATTTACACTTTCGCCGCAACCGGCACTTTTTTAAATTATTTTATTCTGAGTAAATCGAAACCAAGAACAATATGATAGCATAAAATGCGGCTGAGTTATAGAAATTCGAAAAAAAAAAAATTCGATTTACGTGTATTTTAGTTGGAAAATCTTCTCACGCTTTGGGAAAGTACTTAGAATTAATATCAACGGCTGTAACTTTCAGGGAATTTTTTTTTCGACATATCCAACAAAATTTCGGGTTGGGGACTGAAAAAAAAAAAATAGTCGAAAAAAAAATCGCCCTAATGGATATATTTAATAACGAAGTTAAATTCGTAAAGGATACTAGCTCGAGAACGGACGAAGAAAAGTTACAAAATTCGTGAATTCGACAATTCTCGAACTCTGCAACCGTAACGCGGAAAAGCCTTTCTATCCAAATACCACATAAAAAAATACAACTTTTTTTTCATGTTTTTTTTAGCCAAACATGAATGTATATCCAGTCATCATTTCATCCAAAGACCATTAACCGGAAGACCTTCGATATTTCAAACGGAGTGACGAAGACAATTACAAATAAAAGGACCCGAGGCTCGTGCTCCAAATTTAATTTGATACTGGTTCCACAGTCTCAGTAAAGGAGTGTCTGTGTCTGTGCGTGTATGTTTTAGGAGCGTCAGAGTCAGAGAGCGATAACCGTACAACATCTGGTCGTGTTTGTGAGTTCTTTCATTGGGGACCGGAGATTCCCCACCTCCCCGGACGTCATGTGTGTGCCCTATCTCCGTCGTCTCACCCCAAGTAAAACGCTCTTAAACCCGAGGACACTGGATAATCCGTCGCTCGGGAGGGGGTTTACAGAGGGGAAGTTTTCGTACGACGCATCATCACGTTTTATTTCAGCGTAAAAACGAAGAGCATTTTGCGAGAATGCGGTCAGTGGCCTCGTGGCCTCTCTCTCTCTCTCGAACCGACCGAGATCGCGTCGAGTACATTTTGTATCGAAGGGTGCGAAAAGAGCCAACTACGTGAATGTACTTGCGCGATTTTTCATCCTTGCGCGAGAAGCAACGAGGGGGTGACTTTGTACCAAAGAGAGAAAGATATATGGGACGAGGGCAGAAGGGAAGAGGCGTCTCTCTCTCACTCTGTGAGTGTTCGCATCGATCCTCCGGAGTCTCCGACGCGCCAGTTTGGTCCAGACTATCGTAACGCCCGCACGTGTTCACTCTCCTTTGTGTACGAAACACCCTAAATTTTCGAATCAACATTATTCATTCGTACACTCTACGATTTGTACTCGTACGTTCAATTCTTCAGAGAAGTAGGATTTTTTACGAAAAATTCAGTGAAGAGTAAATTTGTTAAATGTTTATAGCGAAATACTAAGGGATTATATTTATTTGTTGTTAACGTGATTCCGAGTGGTTTTAGAGATGTTTTGGGATTCGTCAAATTTTCAATAAGAGTATTATTTTTGTAAAATTTTTCGAGTATTCGTGGATTTGTAAATTGTATTTCAATGACGTCTGTTGCATTATTGAAATTTTCATAATGGAATTTTATCGTGATTTTTACGACGGTTTGGATTCTCCAAATCGTCAGATAAAATATTGGAGTTTTTTTTTTTAATAAGAGTGGAAGGCCAAGGATTTTATAAATACGGTGATATAGTGTTTCAATTGAAATTTTGAAATTATCGGCAATTATTTAACGACTGTGTGGCATTAAATTTTCGTCGTTTTCGAGAAATGTATGAACGCGCGTGAAGATACACGAGAATGCGAGAGACGGAAAAGTCAGGGTGGTGGACGCGGTGATTGAGACCATGTGCGCCCGGTCTATCTTACGACACTGCCAATTTACAAAGAGAAAGAAAAAGAAAAACGTCGCATTTGATAATTAACGACGATGAGATTGTGAAAATTAATCTTTTTTCTATTTTCTTCAACGATAATGTGCACTCCCGAAGAATTGAAGGTAAATCATTAGTCCGACGATATCCTCGTATCGGCGGGGAACTGAAATGAAAAATTATTATTTTTCATTTCACGTTCCAAATGTTCGATGTCGAAGACAATTTTTGATCTCGGACGAGCCAAATATAAATCTCTGCGTTAGTTTAAGTGGGTCACGAAAGAACGCGTATTTTTTTTTACGTCATCGAACGAAAAAAGAAGCTGGGAATACATTCGCGAAATTCAAAAATAGACGATGCTTGGAAGATGTAAGCCTTTTTTTAAATTCAATAATTTCAAAAGCCGTTTAATTAATTTTATTAATGGAAGTTGAAAATATACATTTTGTTAACTTCGGATTACTGGGATGAAAAATTAGAAAAAGATAATGCGAGAAAGTTTGTAGAAATAAGAAGAACGGAAATTTATTTTTTCGTGGGCAAAGAAGATGAGAATATATTTGTCTGTGTTTTGTCAGTTAGAACGATAAAGATCGTGAGACTTTGGTCCGCGTCGAGGCGGACTTTTCGTTTACCAAGGTTTGAGCGTTACTTTCAAACGGATAGTTTCACGAACGAATGAATATGTAATCATTTGCCTCGTCCGAATCTGGAACATATATACAACAACAAAAATCTCATTTTACAAACGAAACGAAAGCGTTGAAAAATCGTAAATTATTTGCTCGGAATTGCAAGCTTGGAATCAAAGAATTGCTAGCGTGAAAATGTAATGGAATGAACGCGGAGAGTTGACGAGAATGTTAACGAAAAAAAGAGAAAAAAAAACAGAAAAGGAGATAATGGTGGCTTAAGTTCGAGTGTAAATTATGCCCGTTCGCAGACGGTACAGAGTAGGGAATGCCGATCTATAAATACCGCATCGCTGCAGCATAATGCACAAGCTGATTCCGCCCGAGTGTTAGGTACTCAATGTGGCCTATAACACACACAGAGAGAGAGAGAGAGAGAGAGTAAACTCGCGATCGCGGTTTAAACATGTCTTTGGATTTTCCTCGGTACCCGACGTACCCTAAACTCTCTGTTGCTACGAGAGCTTTTACATTCCGAACGTCGAGCTTACGTTCGTCGTCGAATTTCCATTATCATAGAACAGTTTAAAGCTCCATGATGTCCCATAGAGAATTCACGAATTATAAAAATGGCGACGAACAATTAACAATGATGAAACTTTTTCCTAACGTTCATCGTGGAATATTTGCGAAAAAGAAAAAAAATGAAGAATCTCCAGCAAGGGTGAAAGACTCAGTTTAGTTTTTAACGTTTCTGATAGAATTTTTGTCAGGAATAAAAAATCAAAAGGACATTACAAATTCTAGTAGACTTACAACTAGTTTTATTCTCAATTTTCGCGGGTACAGTGTTTACACTGAAAATATAAAGGGAGGGGTAATGATGACAGTTTTCATTCTGACATTCATAACGAATGGAAATTAAGAGAGTATAAAGCAATTAAATGTCGATTTTTATTCGTCGTAAATGTTTTATCATAAACGTTGAAAAATTCAAGTCATCTTGTGAGAAGACTTATAAATTACTTCCTAATGTTCTTGATGGAATTTTCGACTATGAAGAAGAATCAAGGAAATGAAAAATAATGATTAAAGAACTTGGTGTAACTCTCAATGATCATTATCAATACTTTGTTAAGGCTTGCAACGAAATGTTCGTGATGGAATATTCGTGATAGAAAATGGCCATAATGAAATATCGTACAGAATTTCATTACAAAATGTTAATCATTCAACAATTCTAACACAACGTTCTCATGAATTCTTGATTCACAATGAAAAATCGCGATTTTACAGAATAACGAAAACGAAACGTTGTTTATTGTTGTTTAAGGTTTGCGAAGAAACTCTTGCCGAGCATAAAGAAAGATTGGCGGAGTTGCGAGGTCTCGTTGCTCAAATAGCATCGGACGTTGGTCTCGAGGCTGATGGGCCACTACAGTGCGAAGTCGAGGCGCTCGGTCGTCGTCTCGAGGATGTTCGCGAGTCCCTGTCGACCCTCGCCGACACAGCCGACGCCAGGGCGTTCAATCAGGAACTCGCACGCGGGGATCTCTGTCAGACGAAAAATTTCCTCGACTCTGTTCAGCAGGTAAGTCCATGATTCAATATTCCTTTTTGAATCATCATTCTCGTTCGTTTGCCCCTTTGTCGACGTATCAACGACTCTTGAGAATTCGATCTGGCAATAATATAATTTTTCTCTAGAACACAGATCAGGAAAATATCGTTCCTCTCTCTCTCTTGATTTTCCTCACTCGAGGGGTTTCTAGCTCGTCCAGAGCCGCGGTGCTTGGCACAGCTCAATCATTCTCGCGCACGAGCGATATATTTTAATTGTAGTTTCGAAACAATTTGTGTTGTGTCAAGGTCGAAGGGCTTATCCAACGGCAATTACATGAGGTCACGAAATCCGCAACAGCTGAATGGGCCTCTCCGTCGTAGTCTCGAGTCTCGACGCTTACAACTACTTTGATTCAAACTTTCCAAGTCGAGTTTAAAGAGAGAGAGAGAGATGCAGCTTTGTATATTACCAATAGGATTTGCTAAACCTCGTATTATACTGCTACTACTACTACGCAAACTGTTGTTGCATAGCCTCGATGTGAAACCTCGATTACGCTGGCAGATAAAGCCTACGATTAAATTTAAATGCATTTTAGTAGATGTGTGTGTGTCTGTGGGAGATTTAAGGAGGCTCGAACGATACAGTCGAGTCAATCGCGTATTAATATTTGGGAAAATTGTTTGTACACCTTTGTAAAGGTGTACAAAGCTATGTTGGTCGAATGAGACTCAAGATTTTGTTCACGTAAGAAAAATTAATAATTATTAATTTACACAGAGAGTCTTAATTGCGGTTATCCGCGAGCAATTTTTTTGTGTTGCTTTTTAAAAACGAATAATCAGTAATATTGATACAATTTCGAGGTGAATAATGTTCTAAGTATAAAGTGGGTAACATGATTCATTGAAAATCTTAATTAGGACAAAATTTTAGTTTTCTTCGTTGTTTGACTTTGCAAACAAATGACCGCAGTTTCTACACGATGATGAATATTATCGTAATTATTTAGAGGTGAATTCATAGAGAATATTTTAAGGTAGTAGTCTGGTAACTTAAGCCGATTTTCATGTCTTTTTTGGAGGGCGTTTTTTTGTAGGAAAATAAAAATGAATCGTTTTGGATATTTAGGATGTTTTTATTTACATATTAAAGATACAAAAAAAAATTTTGTTGAACAAATTTAATAGTTTATTATTATTATTATTATTGATCGAAGTTGGCACCTCGAAAAAAAAGCGCGGGTGGCCCCGGTGATTTTGGCTCTTGATGTTGTCTGAAATAAAAAATTCTTGATAATTCTTAATCTATAGACATGTCATTCTGGTCGGAACTACTGAAGTTAAATTTCATGGATAAATAACAAAATGGCGAACTTTGGAAAAAAATTTTTTTTTCTCCAAAGTCCGCCATTTTGTTATTTATCCATGAAATTTAACTTCAGTAGTTCCGACCAGAATGACATGTCTATAGATTAAGAATTATCAAGAATTTTGGATTAAATTTTTTCAAAAAAATTTTTTTTTGTATCTTTAATATGTAAATAAAAACATCCTAAATATCCAAAACGATTCATTTTTATTTTCCTACAAAAAAACGCTCTCCAAAAAAGACATGAAAATCGGCTTAAATTACCAGACTACTACCTTAAGGTAGAAAGCGAACAATCGCGCAACGAAATCTCGAAATATTTCTATTAAGTTTTGATTTTTGACATTTTGAGAATTTTATTTCATTTCTTAACAATTTAATTTGATTTATTAAAAAACCACGGTTTCATATGTTCCACAAAGTCGAGCAAAAAGCATATTTTCTGTTTGCACTCGTCACCGAGAATTGGTCCCTTTAGAAACTTACGCCGGACGAAAAAAAATATTAAAAAATATTTTGCCCGTAACCAAAATTCACATTTTTTACATTTTTCTCCAATTACTTTTAACCACCGTCAAATTATTACCCTTCAATGACATTCATTCATGTCGTAATAGAAAAAAAAATGACTACATCTCTGACGCTCGTACTCAAAAAAAAAAAAAAATGATTATCTTCAGAGTCTAACAACCGTGGGACAAGGAGAATCCAAGGAACAATTGAAGCTCTTGAGAAATCATTTGCTCGCGTTAACGCGAACGGAACCGCAGCTACAATCGATCAAGGATCGCGCTCTCGAAGTCGTGCCACAAGAAACATCGGTCGTCGATGTGTTACAACTCTGGCAGCGCGTATTTCGCGAAACATTCCAGCAATATCATCGTTTGTCAGCTCGTCTCGTGAGATCGGAGGATGTTTCAGCGGCGTTACGTCTCTGGCAGGAGTACCTCGGTCACGTGCAAGAATTTTTATCGAACGACGTGCCCGCCGATTACAACGGTCTATCCGAGCATCGTAATCTCTGCGAGGTGCACAAAAATTTGCTCGTCGATCAGGAAAATTTGATACTCTCGATAAGAGCGGAGAAGGGACGTGATTTGTCGGTGGCCGAGCAATTTAACGTACTGACGAATCTTCACAATGAGACACTCGCGAGAATCATGGAGAGACACGCGGCTGTACGTGAGAGGCTCGCCGCTTGGGACAAATACAGGCTGAATCAGAGTAAACTTCTCGCGTGGCTAAAGGACATTGAGAGAGATAGAAGTAGATTGCAGTTACGTTTTATACACGTGAGAAGACTCGACAAGATTATCACGAGAATCGAGACGTTGTTGGACAAAGTGCCAAACGGCGAGGCACAGATTGATTCACTGACGAGTCAGCAAGAATCTTTGTTGATCGATTGTGACGAAGCACTCGCCGTGTCGATACGAATGGAACACGCGGCCAACACGCAGCGTATAGCAAATCTTCGCGCCAGTCTCGAAACGTGGAAAGATTTTTTGCTGAGAATACGAAAATTGAACGTGAAGCACGTCGATCAAACGGCCAGTATAAACACCGTTTTTCAACAGGTCGGTCAAATTATTAGCAATGCTTTTCACGCCTCGCCCACCAGTCTCTCTCAGACACGACGACAATTGGATTCTCTTCGGGAGCTCAAAACTCGACTCGCCGGTACAATGACCGATTTGGAAAATCTCGGTACAACGACCGAACAGCTGCGCGAGTGTTTGAGTCCCTCGGACATGAAATCGTTGAATCAACAGAGCTCGTTGCTCTGGCAACAGCACGGTGATCTCGAGCATCAATTGGCACTTTTGTCTTACAAACTCAACGAACGTTGTTCTCTACGCGGCAGATGGGACAACAGGCTAGGAAGATTGCTCGTATGGTTACGGGATGCTGACAATCGTGTTCACAGTTGTGACGAAGCGATGAGTCTCGAAGAACCGGAGGAGGCGCTCAAAAGATTGGAGTCCGAGTTACAGGCTGAAATGGCATTGAAACAGCGTGAACTCGAATGGTTGCAGTCAACCGGACAACAACTGATCGACGTTGCGGATTATCAGGAGAGGGAAGAGCTTGAAAGTTCGCTGAACGATGTCAACGAGAGATGGAATCGTCTGATGACGGCCGGAAGATCAAGAGCGAATAAACTCGTTGATCTCATGCACACGATGAGTTCGCTCGAGAGAAGAATAGCCGAGATACGGGGCTGGCTTGGTGGCGTTGAGCTAAAACTCTCGCAGCCAACGATCGTCGACGATAAAACACAAAATTCCGTCGACGAGAGGCTGCGCGATCACGAGACGTTGCAAAAAATTATCGAAGCTGAGAGCGGCAATGTCGGTGAAGTTTTGAATCTCTGCGAGATACTGCTGAACGATTGTGACGCTTGGAAAGCGTCGTTCAATACCGACGCGATAAGAACGGGTATGGAGGGCTTGGAGAGACGCTGGAAGGCAACGTGCGTTCGTTCGGCCGAGCGAAAACGTCGGATCCTGATGTCGTGGAAGTTGTTGCAGGAATTGGACAAGATCAAGAGGGATCAGGAGAAATGGGTCGAGGAGACGGAAGATTCGTTGCACACGTTGGAGGAGAGTTTGGCGAAACTTTCCAAGGAAGATACGGAACAAACGCTCGTGAGAACGAGACGCGTTTTGAAGGATATCGAGGCGCACAGAGCCGCCCTACAAATAATCGAACAGAGCTACGGTCGTTTGGCCAAAGGTGGCTTGGAACCTGATAATCTAAAGAGCCTTACCGCCGATATTCGTGAATTTATCGAACGTTGGAAAGCACTGAAACCACGCGGAAATTCTATTCTCGCTTCTGTACAGAGAGAACAAAAGGCTTATCGCGAATTCGTCACCGCTCATGGCGCGGCTGTCGTTGGTCTCACTCAGGTTGACGTTAGATTAACGCAGGTACAACATTTAACGACACCCGAGGAAAAAGCATCGCCGAGACGGAGACTACAGAGAATCGCAAGTATCGAGAATGAACTCTCGGTTCAAAGTAAAACTTTGCAGAGAGCCGACGAACTCGCTCTCGTTGTTATGCAAGAATGTCACAGCGACGACGTCGGTGCCATACAAGAACTCGTCGATGAGTATCAATTGTTGTGGCGTGATATAAGAACACGTGTGACAAATTTACGTTGCGATCTCGAGGCTAAGTGTCAGCGCAACGAGGTTGACGAAGCTGTTCAAGTGGAAACACTGAAATTTGAACAAGATTCGGCGGTGCAGGTCGATACACTGCCGAAACTCGTCAGAATAACGTCGTGCGATGCTTATCTAATGGAACTCGAGTCGGCACTGACCGACTGTGGAAATGCCCTTGATTCTCTTGAAACTGCGATCGAGCCCGAACCCACACCCGGCACCGGACTCAACTCTTCTGCCAAAAATATTGTACGTTGTTTTGACACTTGTTCATTTTTTTTTTATCGGGAAAATAAATTAAGAATGGTAGCGCCTCGTGGTCGAATTGTTAGCTAAACAAAATGGCCGTTTGAAAGATCCATTGCGAGAGATTTTAGATGATCTCAGCAGAAATATACGCAAAATGCAATATAAACTAGTTGGGAAATAAAAAATTTCTAACGTTTATTCATTTAGCAATTATAAATGCAAAATGTATATACGAAAAGTTGAAATTTTTTTTGTTAATGTACAGATTGTATATTCCAAGGATTTGTTTAAATTGGATGGTAGAAAACCACTTCCGATTTCCGAAGTCGCGAAAATAATTAAATTTCTTCGAAAAATATTCTCAAATATCGCTTCAACTATTTTCAAATATCATTGTACTTTTGGATGGCCATTTAATCAGTAAAAAGAGCACCATGATCGATTATCTGTTTCTTCAATATGACAGATTGTTTTTTCAACGTTCGATATGACTTTTCGCAGGCCAAACTAATCGCAAGTTGTCAATCGGCAATCGAGCTGTCTCGACATTTGCATTCCCTTCTCGTGCAGGATGGAAAAATGAGCAAAGAAGCTGCGAGAACGACGGAACTGTCGAGACTCGTTGCGCGATACGAGAGTCTTCACGCTCGAGCCAGAACACGCGAACAACAAATCAGAGATATAAGGTGTGTTGTGTGAAAATATTCTAAATACTAACATTTTTTTTTCTCCGTTGAATTTTTAACGATTTATCGTCGATACCTCGATATTTGTCGATTAACTCAACTAACGAAGATCTTGCTTCCGCACTAATCAAGAGTTTCTCATTCCTCGTATTCGCAGATCGCCACTAATCGAAGCTTATTCAATTCCTTGCGAACAGTGAGTTTTCTTTCCGCTTTCTAATACAATTACGCCGCTTTTTTGCTTCCTCGTGGAGGAAGCTTTGTTTTCGAAAGAATTATTTTCTTTCGTGTTGGGTTTAAAATCTAACTCGATTTTAGACGTTCCTCGATATTGAATGCAAATGGAAACGTATCATCGTCATTTTCCGCATTCACAAACCTTCCTTCAATGAGGAAGCGAATGTCGTTCTCTTCTTTTGCTGTTTCTACAAATACCATTTCATAAATTAACACTTCCGGTATAACGATCGAGTACGAATTCTGCAATGTTTTATTGTCCTCTTTTTTCGAAAACAGCGACGGTGGAAGATTGACTTGCCCGTTGTGCTCGAATCGTAATTGGGCGCAATTGGACATCGATCTTTGGCGTTTGGAAAAATGGCTCGAGTTTGCCGAGGGAACACTGGGCGAGCAGCACACACCACCGACTGAGATCGAGGAACTCGAGGATATTATTCAAGATCATCGTGAATTTCTTCTCGATCTCGACAGTCACAAGAGCATCGTCGTCAGTCTCAATATCGTTGGTACACATCTCGCCGATCATACGGAGGACAACGAGAGAGCTCAAGAGCTTCGTAGAAGACTCGCAACCGCGAATTCACGGTGGGAAAGGGTATGCCATTCGGCTGGTACGTGGCAAACTGCTCTGCAATCTTCGCTCATGGCGAATCAACAATTTCATCATATAGTCGAGGAATTACTATTGTGGCTGGAAAAAACTGAAATAACAATAAGGGCCAGCGAGCCTATCGACTTGACGGAGGACATTGCCGTCATTCAAGCTAAATATAATAAATTCCGGTGAGTCAGCGTTCCCTGATTTTTCTCATTATCCCCGCTAGCTACTAATGATACAACGAATTTTCGTCGAAAACTCAAAGATTTAATGTTAAAACGTAAAAATTAAAAAATATATCACGTTCTGTTTCCTCGCAGAGGAATCTTTCTTTTCGTGAAGAAAAAAAAATCACGGTTCTAATGCCATTGTGGTCAAAACATTCTAAAGCTTGCCAAATCGGAAAATCGTATTTAGAAAAGTCATGCAATTTTCGATCCATCGGGCTAGAACTTTCTACACAAATGGACTATTATCATAGGATATTCGCTATTGAATTTGAAGAAAATCGTTCCAGGCGTTTTAATTTTATGGAACTTTTACGAAAAATGCTGTTCTAAACAATAATTATAAGAATATAGAAATAATAATGAAAATATTTTCAGGGAATTACGAAGTGACCTAGAGCGTTGTGAACCTCGTGTCTTATCGCTTCAAGAAGCCGCCAATCATTTGTTGGAAGAGCACGGTGAGACTCGCAGTCGTCTTCAAGAACTCAGACTGAGATTACAATCTTTGCGAAGACTGACCGGCATTTACGCTCTCAAACTTGGCGCGGCGCTCGGACTTGATCCAAAAGACGTTGGTCTCGCCGCCACTTCTTCCTCCCTCGCTTCCTTATCTCACGACGTAAGTTCATAAAAAATTTACGACTTTTTTTCTTTTCGTATTTTGCCTAATGCGTAACTTTGATACGAAATAAGATGGAGAAAAAAAATTGTTGAATCATCGTAGATATATGATAGAAAGCACTGTTGTTAGAGCCACGTCGTTGATTGTGTAAATGCGCTGTACGCTCTGAAATCCGGACGTTAATGAAGGAGCTTTACGAGGATCGAACTATTAATTCAAATAATTAATAAACAATTCGAAAAAAAATGATATAGACGTTTTTTTTTCAAATATTGATATACTTGATATTGGCAATCTTTAATTGATTATGATTAATTGTTCTCGTACGAAGTATTTGAATAATTTTGCAAACAATCTTTCAATAATTCTCGGATTTACCAGTTATCGCGAAAGCGACTTTTTGTAACGAAAATAACAAAAGCTACGTTCATACACCACGTCCGTAATTCAATTCGTCACGTCGAAATATATTCGTTAAAATAGCGTAGAAAACACCACACTTGCACCGGTATACCTTATGGTTTGTGTTTTTTCTTTTGATGAATTACAGCTACTCGACGGAGCGGGATCCGGAACGGGTCAAGCCCACGACGCGTCCACCTCAGAGTATGTTACAAAAAAAAAAACACCCCTGAATAATTTAACGATATATTGCTCCTTTCCACACTAAGCGTAGAAAGAAAAAAAAAAGAAAAATTGACAACGTTTAACTGAATTATCGAACGACGAGTGAATTATACTTATACTACGGTTGTAAAACGTTTGTTTCAGTGGTGACGAGGACGATCGAAGGGTATTAGCTCGTGGATATCGATTTCTCGGACGTGTATTACGGGCTTCCCTTCCGATACAGGCGTTAATGCTGCTTTTGCTCGGCGTTGCCTCGTTGGTACCAGCAGCCGAGGATGACTATAGCTGTATGCTGTCCAACAACTTTGCCCGAGCCTTTACACCGATGGTCGACTATCCGAACGGGCCACCGCCGCTGTAAAATTATTTAACAATCAACGGCGAACGAGCTCCGTTAAAAAAGAAAAAGAGAGAAAAAATAAGACGAGAAAAACGAAGAAAACCGAAAGAACCTCGACCTAACCGACGATAGTTGAATGAAAAAAAAAAAAAAAAACGCAACGCAGCAAAACGAAGCCATTATTGAAACGACAAGTTCTACACTTTACGATCCTGCTGGCCTACAACTTCATTTTTTTTTATGTTCCCTTCAATCGGTCGATTTAACAAACTCGCCTCGCTTCACGGCGTATATTTGTACATAAATTTGTTACCATAGTTAACGGACCAAACCTTGGCCCATCGACCACAGTCCTAATTTATTATTGTTTTTTGTTTTTTTGTTTCGTTTTCTTCATGTTATGAATGTTTATGTCTTGTGTAATATTCGTATATTGACATTGTTTTTTTTTGTTTTCTTTTTCTACATTGAACTGCAGCGACCTAGAAGCTGACAAACGGTCGAGACAATGCTCTTACCGGGCAATGTCTTGTTTACCACAACAACAAAAGAGAAAAAAATGCACGCCAAGTGTAAATCGAAAAAAAAAAGACGACAATACTTTGTTACAAACAAAGAATGTTGACGATTTTGCGGCGACTTGTAGAATGTTCCTAAGTTTGCTCGATGCAAATTCGCAGGAATTGAATGGATACCTTGTGACTCATATTATTATGATTATTATTCATATCTTCCCTCGTTTACCGTGTTCTAAAACGTTTTTTTTTTTTTTTTTTCGGATAATCGAAAATTCGAAATAACGATCCGACGCTGTTTACGACATTTTCGAAGAAAGAAAATTAACCAACAGTCAACCGCTGTTACTACGACGATGTTATCCACCGAAACGAACGATGAGAAGATAACAAAAAAAATTATTCATTAAATACTACGTCCGAGACGAGGACGAAATGATTCAAGTGATTCCGAACGAATACAAATAATTATAGCGCACAGGTTTTTTTTCTACATGTCCTGGCGACGTCCGAACATATATATATATATATATATCCAGAGGATATTTAAAAATGCCCGCTAATTTACGCTTCATAATTTACAAATTTTCCTCGCTTATTGCACAGTGAGCTTCGTTGTGTATTTTTATAAAGAAAGAGCTTATAATGAGATGTATATCTATTCAATATTACAATATATTGCTATGAACACCATTAATCGAACGTGCCGTTAATTTCTCAAAGAAAAACGTTATTTTAACGCTTACCTTTGATCCTTCACTGATGTTCCATTTTCTTTTTTCCGTATTGAAAAAAAAAATGTCCCCTTTCCCTTAAACGTTTTAGATTTTTTACATCGCCAGTATGCGTAGTTACATTGGGCTAAAAACTGATTGCTTATGATTATAAATTCAATTTTCCTAATTAATGAAAAGGAAAATGAGGTAGGCAGGGAAATTGTTTCGAACTAACCTTTCAGGATCCTCCTGTGATAAATTTCCTGGTAATGATTTTAACAAACAAGAAGAAATTGGGACCGGAAATTCTTACAATCGAGGCTGCCGAAGCCCAGCAAAGCCCAGCCACTCACGCACTTATGGCCAGGACCGTATAATACCATATGATCGGGACGCCCTTCTCTAACTACGTTAGCATAACGTAGTGTACGTTATGCTGACGTGCAAACAACCTAACGTGGAAAGGCCCTAATGACTTAAGAGAAATACGACTGCGGCCCTAGCCGTCGTGACGTAGGGCATCCCACCATGCACAGACGAGGTAAGAATGGGGATTTTTCTTAAAGGGCGGGGTAAGGGTTTTCACTTTCGAAAAATCGAATTTTTTTTTGTCTTATCTTATTGTTTAACATTTCAAGAATATGTCCTTCAAATTTTTAACCGATCTAAGCAATATTCTTGAAGTTATTGTCTTATTAATCTCCTGGCCTTTGACGCTATACCTCTAACAGCTGCAGGCGGTCGGGCTAGCAGTGCGGCTGTCGAACAGGTATACAGTTTATTCATTGCTATTGTGTATATAGTATATAGTGTATACTATGCACTACAATATTTTAAAAGAAGAAACGAGCTGGAATCGATGATTCTGTGTAAGTTGGAAAAAAAAAATGTTTTCTTCACTTTTTTACTTCATAAACTTTAGACGTGTTTTTCTCAAAACTACTTTTTCAAAGTCCGTGTTCACTGCCATTTAAAAACTACTTGACCGATTCATTTCAAACTTTGTATACATTTTCTACATATAAAATACCTCCCCCCAACGTTTAGTAAAAATTTTTTTTTTCACATTAAGGGTGTTTCCCACCCACAAAATGGCGGAATTTTTCGCGGAAAATAACAGTTCGCACTTTAGATGGCCGCCAAAAATTTTCAAATAAACAAAAAAATTATCAGAGAACGTTGGGGGGAAGATTTGATTATAATTTGACTAAATTTTCATGGTTTTTCATTTTCAGATAATTTCCGGCCTAGTTATAGTGAACACCGCAAATTATTTTTTTTCCGAGACGTTCTGGGGGAAGCTTTGTTACGGGTTTATGCTTCAATATTTCTGCATGAAAAAATTATACAACATTGTCAAAAGTATGCTCAATAATGTACAAAAGGTTCGAATAAAATTGCTCAATCCATATTTGAGAAAAAAAATCGCAAAAAAAGTGTTTTTTTTACGCTGAAACCCTTACCCCTCCCTTAAAATCGAAGTTCTACGCCAGTTCCACCGATGCGGTTTAAATGGGGTTCAATTTTTTTTGTGTATAGTGTGGAGATAGGCTAAACTGAGTTTAACCTTCGATTAACGTTGAAGGAATTCGGCCCTAATGTACTGAATAATAATTCGTTGTACGAGGGGATGTAGTGTTGGATTTCCAAATAAAAATTGTCGAAGCTACAAAAATCGCCATCATTAAATAAAAATGGCACGACTGCGACGTTCCTCTTTCGTCATCCCCCTCCATAGATACAATGACGAATGATTTTACAACAAAATAGTTACGGGGAACATGTATTAGGAAAAAATTGACTTTCTGTTTGCACAATAAACAATAATTTGAAATAATTATTTTTATATAACGTATGAACGTAGTAAAGAGTTTACTTAACGTTAACGTGTTTTTTTTTCTCGTTAGATACGGCAAAATTAACATTTACCTATAACCAAACAAATGAATTCGTAAATTCACATAAGATGTTCGGTGGTAATAAATTGCACCCTCGTTACTTAACGATAATTTATTTCAGTTATCACACAGCGTAATGTATAAAAATTTGTACAATCTTCAGAATTATATAGCATAATTTTTTTTTCCCGTTGTTCCTCATTTTTCTCTCTCGATTAATATACAGTTAATGAAAAATATATAAATTGCCTTTGAATTGCATACGAATATCCATCGACGTAATACTTATATCTGATTGTTTTGATTCTTGAGCGAGGTCAATTGTTCCGAGTATTCGAGATACAATCTTTGCCACCTGAGATGACCGCCAATAACGCCCAATATATCGTTCAACAATTTGTGCTTTCTCATACCAAGTATCATGGGATCCCAAGTGCTTTTCGAAGCGGTACCGTGACTCGGTCCCATAAGATCGTCGAGTATTATTCTCAAACGTTTCTCCAGACCATCCTGCGTTAGTAGAAACGACACCATGGCCATTAGCCAATGGACAAATTCTTGCGAACTACCGAGAGCCTTTGAGGCGAGTAATTGCTGTTCGAGATAAGAAACTACGCTCGGAGCGCTGTGAGGTGGACGAGGATTTGGCAATGTGCTACCGGCGGTTCTTTGTAACGCTTCCTGCAACGAAGATAACGGTCCACGGGGACCTCTGCCTCCCGTTACCGTCGAAGCATTCTGCGATGACCAACGCCACACGGGATCTTGACTGTCACCGATCAATAGCCACGTGCCTGTAAATTTAACAATCGAGTCAAGTGACCGAATAGCGATTTTTCATCTAGTGTCGATGGAAAAATAAATATACCCATTTCTTTGTGATAAATGTAAGCACGGGCATTTGTAAATGCCAAATGCGGCATCCCATTGTACAGAGTGCACGATAACAGGGATGCACCAGGAGCCGCTAGATGACTAGCCGACGTCGAGACAATTAGACGACAGGTGTTTCCAATTTCCCAAACGCGCACAGCACCGCAACACGATATAACCATCACCTGAGTAATACAAAATTATGTTTGGTAGAATAGTTTTCGTGCTTAGGACAGGAAAATAACGAAGAAAAATTCTCACCGCGTTGCCAACAGCGTGAATTTTCGCCAATGGTGCCGGTGGAGCGAGAGGCGGCGCTGGTCTCGAGCCTTTAGCCGGATAAAAAGTATGAACGCTACCGTCCTCAAGACCTAGCGCTATTACCGCGGGTGATGCAGCGAGAGCCACAGCGCTGTATCCCAAATACAAATCCCACGTTGGTTCCGAATCGGTACCTCGGAACACTTGTAAATGAGCTAAACTCTGACTGCTCGTCACCGTAACCGCATAATGACCCGCTTGCTGCGATAACGAGCTCGATGGTTTTAACGCTGGTAATACCATGTGACTGCTTCTCTCGGCAACGACTTTTGGCCTTTTATTGTGCGACGTATGATGCTGTTTAGGCGTCGTTTGCTCCCGACGTTTAAGCGTCAATGCTGTAGCGGCCGAATTTGTTACCGACGAATTAATCGTCGATGAGACATTTGGTCTTACGACATCGTCACGTTTCTCGATAACAATGGAGCTCTTCGCCTGCGAAGTACTCGTGAATGTCGGAGGACCGACACCCACGCCTATCGATGTATCCCTGCGAAAAAAACAACGAAAAAAGAAAATAGTTTCAAATTACACGTTACTCCTGGTGATATAAATATTTCTCTACATCAAGCCGTTTTATTGATTTTTATAATTTTATTTTATTTCAATTAAATCTTTAGGCCTTGGCTTTCTTCGAGCAGTGTCGCAACGTAAAAACTTATTGCGATATAGTAACTATTGTTGATAGGAAATGCAAAATACTAAATTTCAGATCTGTCGAAAACTACCCCTAGAATGGGCTGAATGAAATCTTCAAATTATTAAACACCCGACCAAAATCTCTGCAGCTTAGAAAAAAATTTCCGGCGGGCGTCGAAATAGCGAAAATCCGAAAAATGTTACCGGTCGAAATAGCGAAAGACCAAAAAGTCGTACGGTCAAAATAGTGAAAGACCTAGCAGTCGATTTTTTGAATTCTCGCTATTTCGATTGTTCGATTTTTTGGTGTTTCGCTATTTGAAGCCTCACTGCAAAAATTTAAAAAAATAAAATAAGAGTGACTTTGTGAAATATCGTACGTAGGGAGCATCGCAATATCAAAAAACGTTCCCCTGGGGTTCTATACGCTAGAAAGGGTTAAATTAATCCGGTGAAACTTTGTTTCCCGTCGTCTGTACAGATTTTTCACTCACATTGTGTCCGGTGGAGGGGGAATGAACATCGGGGTAATTCTTCTCCTTCCGTCCGAAGTCTTGGTCTCGATTTGTTTGTTTATAGGGCCTTTTACCGGTGTACTTGAGGTTGTCAACGGCGTTGTAGGTGTAACGCAATTTGAGGCTGGTTGTTGTTGCGTAACTGGTGCCGTTTGTGAAACTGGTACTGGAGGTTTTAGATTTAATAATTCCGGCGCTTCCATCACTGTGCAACCACCTTGTACCAATGGTTTCCCGTACAAACGCTCGTGAAGGATACTCTGCATTATTGAACGAAACAATTTGTAAAATGATAAAGTACGATTTTTCGATTAATTAACGAATTTAAATTCACTTGTTCCGCTGGATCGAGCGGCTGTCCGAGTTCCTGCTGTGTGAATTCGATAAAAACGACCGAACCGTCCCACGAGCATGCCGCCAATCTCAATCCACACGGTGACCAACTAGCGTCCATCACCGAATGTGTGAACAATTCGTGAATAACAACTAGCGGACGTTTGAGTGATGTCAGCCAGACGGATAGTGAGCGATCGCGCGAACCAATCGCCACGCAACAATACTGCTGTGGCTTCGATGCACCGGGCTGTTTCTTTTGTAAAATATTACCGTTGAAACGCTATAGACAGAAAAGAAAAATGGAATCAAAAGAAAACTCACTTTTCATACGTTCCTTTGATTTGAGCCAAAGAACAATGTCTTTTCGCGTAACAATCAAACTTTAAGCGACAATATTTTTTGGAGAAACAAAAACGATGTTCTGACGAACAAAGCTTTCTCAATGAAGTGAGGAGAAAAAAAAACGTACAACACATGTAACAGCTTTTCTGTGACCGACGAAATCTT
Organism: Oxytorus armatus; assembly: GCA_958009045.1. NCBI lineage: Eukaryota > Metazoa > Arthropoda > Insecta > Hymenoptera > Ichneumonidae > Oxytorus > Oxytorus armatus. Next base: position 12,601,661 of record OY253746.1, on the reverse strand, counting down.
TATCCTGCGTCCAGCCGTCTCTCTCAATAATCTGAGCGGTAGGTCCACCGCCGTTCATGGCGTGGGCCGAGACCAAATACTGTCCGTCCGGACTCCAAGAGAGTCTGAGTACGTGAGTAGTGCCGCCGCACTCGTCGAAAGGTTCCGATATCAGGGCAGCCTCGGCCCAGTCGGTGGTACGCCAGACCCTCAGAGTCTTGTCGTCCGACTGCGATGCCAAATACTTACCGACCGGATCCCAAGTGATGCCTTTAACGAGCCCAGTATGACCCTTCAGAACGGCCACTATCGCCGGAAATTTCGAGGCGTCCCAAACGATAACGCTGTTATCGACGGAAGCTGACGCGAGCCAGGGACTGTGCGGCGCCCAAGCGAGATCCAAAACGTCACCTTCGTGAGAACGTAGAGTGGCTATACAGCGCCAAGTCTCGACACCCGCTTTTCCACCGAATAAAGAACTTCCGCCGGCTCCGCCGGCTAATCGCCAGATCATTATGAGCTTGTCGTCGCCACCGGATGCCAACAATCCTCCGCTGCTCCATCTAACGCAGTTTACGCACGCTACGAATTAAATTATATTTTTAAGATTCAAAATTTATACGAGGAATGCCTAAAAGAGGAAGTGAGAAGAATAACGAATAGAGAACCGACGAAATGGGGGAAAGAGCTAAGAACAGCAATGGAGGAGGTGGGAGAAGGACGAATATGGGAAACAATAAGGACTGGAAATAGCAGAGAGCTGGAAAAACAAATAGAGGGATCAGGATCAAGACGGAACAAGAAATTCAAAGCGACTGGGGCAGGATCGACGCGTCCAACTACTGTAAGGAATATAAAACCAGGAAGAGGGGGGTAGAAATGTGAAAAATATTGGGAGGACAGGAATATCCGAGGAGAAACGAAAGAAACATGGGCAAGGATGTGATGCGGGAATATTGGGAAGGAGAAGGGAAAGGGTTTCAAGGACACGAAATGCTCCCTATGCGGGGAAAGAGAGGAAACGCTGGTGCACATATGCGAATGCGAGGAAGGAAAAGTGTTAGCGGGAAGGGAGGTGGTGGAAGGGCTCGGGAGGTGGCTAGGCCCGGGAACAAACACCAAACAGATAATAGAGACAGCGCCAAGGGGAGAGAGACCGGTGGTGGCCCTCTGCGACTATGTAGCGGAATTTGAGAGGTTAGGGAGAAGGAAACAAACCGGACAAGGGCAGAGGATGAAAGGAATGTAATGGGGTGAGAGCCAGAGGGAAGTAGATATAAGGCCATGGAAGGATGCGAGGAAGCAGGGAACGAGGAATGTAAATAGAACGGAAGAGTGTAAATAGATATGTAAGAGAGGGATATGTACAGGAAGGGGCACTGTAAAAACCCGAAAAGGTGTACATGGAAAAATAAACTACAACTACAACTATAAAAAATTTATACGAGCGTCAAATGATATTCATTTAAATTATCAAATGTCTCTACGGAATATTAATTATGTTCCGACTTGCTATTCTAATTTTATGATTTCAAAGGGAAAACAACAAATTTTGCTCACCGAGATGATTGTCCAATTGGCAAAGCATTTTTGGAACTTTGTCATCGATTTCGGCAGCCTCGTTCTTAATGGGTTCCATGCTCCATATTACTACCCTCCCGGAATCACCCCCTGTACACAAAAATTATGTTGCAGCAAGAAAAATGAAACTTTCATTCGTTTTTTTTTTATTACAAAAAGAACGTGAGAAATAATTGCATTTGCAATGAAACGACATTTGGTAGAAAACAATCTTTTGCAGTGTTTTCTTCCGCTGTGTACTCACCCTGACCTCCGGTGGCAAATTTCTTTCCATCGGGATGTATGTCCACTGAGAATATTGGATTATCTAATTTTCAATAACAAAAAGTGACAATCGCTATTTGTATTCTTCGATGTAATTGAAAAACAAATAAGCAACAATTGTATACGAACCATCGTGGCTAACCCAATTTGGCTTAACCAACTTCATTTCCACGGTGTTTTTTTTTTTTTACGTTCAGTTTTCTATCCGCGAAACTTGTCGAACCGCTAATTTTGCGCTACGGAGCATGGTCGAGCGACGAACGAACGAAACGACGAAAAAAGAGTTACGTTTGTATTCAAATCTTATCATTGAATTGTGTATGCGTGAAATATATTAAACATCATGCAGTTCTGAGAAAACCCGGTGATGTTCTCATGCCGGGATCACTGGACACTGGAGAGAACACAAAACACCATTGAAAACACACACGCATGAAAACTAGTGCGTGCAAAACTGTATCCCGTGAATCAGCGCTCTCGAACGATTGCGGACAACGTACGAACTATTACGAAGGGAGGAGACCGGAACGAGACTTTTTTTGTTTTTCTTCAGATGGCCAACACATGTTGGATGTTAAGCACGTACTCAACTGTTTCGAGAAATCTGCTGTTACAATGGAACAATGAAAAAGAAGACGAAGAAAGAACTATATAATAATAATAGAGAATTCCAATAATCTCTATAATTTTCAATAGATGAAGAATCTTTGAAATGAAAATAATGTTTTTATCTTTTGGTTTATATATATTGCCATAACTTTTTGTGTAGAATGCAACGTTTATGGGCATTCAGCGCCCTAAATCGATAGAGAGATAAATGAATTGCATCGTAGATGAATTGAGACGTTATAAAATGCAGCATCCGGAGAATTAGAGATTGAATAACCCCCATCGAGATTTTTGCCGGCTAATAAAAAAACGAAGGACTGTATAATTTTCGTTAAAGTTTTATAATGTTTCTGAGGCAGTTGCCGGGGTAGTATAATTCGTGGTAACTCCGCTAGATGCCACGTTGCCGTGTAGTCCAGTCGTTACGTCGAAAAAAACGGGTTAGAAATGCATGTGAACCGAGAAAGCTGATTTTTGGATATTGTGTGGGGGGGGGCTTAGAAAAGCTTAACTTCAAATTGTCGACCAAGATTTCCTATGTGCGTTCTCCGCCATCTTGAAAAAAGTGTTAGATTTTGTTTTTTTGCAATAACTCGGCTCTCCGTCGAGATACGAAAATTGCGATGGGATACTTTTTCGTTGGTTCTTTTACGCTCTACAATTTAGTTCATATACATTTTTCACCTACCGTTCATTGTTGTTGAGCTATCGAACGAGAAAGTAAAAAATTCAGGTAGTGAAACTTGTTTTTGGCTGTACACATTTATATACACACATGAATATAAATCGTCGGGCGATCATGGACAAAGTGCGAATCACCGCACAAAGAGGAGACGGCAAGAATGACCCCGACTGTAAAACATATGAATATATATATATATATATAATTTCATATGTTTGCTATTTTACTAACTTACTTTTTTCTTAGATACTTTTTTACGTAATTTTGACAAAAAACTGTAAAATTATATTTAACAATCTTTAAAAATATTTTGGTGGTTTTTGTAGAAAAAAAATATTTTTACTTTCTCGTTCGATATCTCAACAACGATGAACGGTAGGTGAAAAATGTATATGACCTAAATTGTAGAGCGTAAAAGAAGCAACAAAAAAGTATCCCATCGCAATTTTCGTACCTCGACGGAGAGCCGAGTTATTGCAAAAAACAAAATTTAACACTTTTGTCAAGATGGCGGAGAACGCACATAGGAAATCTTGGTCGACAATTTGAAGTTATGCTTTTCTAAGCCCCCCCCCACACAATATCCAAAAATCAGCTTTCTCGGTTCACATGCATTTCCAAGTGTATATAATGACCGGACTAGTGTCTATGGTGTCTATGGACCGACCAGGACCGACCGAACTGCATCAAAAGCGCATACTCTCTAACGCGATGAAATAATATCAAAGTAAGACGGGTCATTTTGTGCCAAGCGACCACTTTTTCTTTTTCTTCGAGCCTCTCAGATTCGAAGAACATATTTACGATACAGCAACTTTTTGCAATCTCGTGAATGTATTTTGAATTCGATTGATGCTGTACAAGTGCACGGACATTCCGGACACGGACATTTCCGAAAATTGTGGAAAAACAATCCATCGAAGAAATGTCCAACGTAGTTTAAAAGTAACAAATTATCATGCTCTTTCGGTAACTATCGAAGGGTTTAAAAAAAATCTGTAGCAATTCAGACAAAGGTAGTACAAGTAGTTAAATACATCAGAGAGGTTAAAGAAAAACAAAAGATGCCCGGTTGGTACGGAATGCCCCGTAGTCGTAGGGACAATGAGAGTCAGAAGTCCTTTATGTTTTTTTTTATTTAACCGGCGTCGAGATGCTGGGATTCCTTTTCTTTTTTTTTTCGTAAGTTCGTAGTTCCCTCTACCGCCGCATAGATTCACGCGACGTTCGCGCGCGCGACGTTGTCACGTTTCCGCGTGTGCGCGCTCGGGTCGCACGCGTTTGGCTCAATTGCGAATAAGAATCAGTCTGCGACAGGGTCGTAATCCAAACGGATGTAGGCTCGTAGTGTGTCGTCTCTCGTCTCGCCTCCTTCCTTTTTGTCAGCACTTTTGTTGTTCCTTTTCTCGTCGTTTTTTTTCGTGATCGCAACGAAAAGTAACTCGTCGATTACTGCCGGTCAGATACAATTGACGATATTAAATAACAAACAAAAAAATAATACTACAAAAAGTCTTGAGGTAAAAATATAACGTCGATCGCACGATACAAAAGCGGACAACGTTGACAGTTCATTCGCAGGCTCGGAGAAACTATAGTCCGTGAAATTGACGTAAGTTTTTTCATTAATTAGTTGTTTTATTGCAAAAAAATGTACGCGAGCGTGAAAGATTTCGTGGGTAAAATAGATATAAGGGATAAGAGCACAATTTAATGTCCTAAAGCAAACTTCAGAGATCGATCGTCAGGGCACACACTACTCCCTTGAAATATCAACGTTTCCCGAATGATTAGTATGACTGAATTCGAATATCCCATCATTTTTTATTTTGTTTTTTTATTAATACGAAAAAATAGATGAATCACTAATGAGAAATAACAATTAAATATATTTTGGTTTGTTTGGTTTTGTTTTTTTTTTGCTATGAATGTACGTTTTTACGTTGCTGTACTATAAAACGAAGCGATTGAAGATTACCGTAACGCCGTTCTAAAAATACACTTACCACTCGTGAAAAAAAAGCCGGTTTACACTATGTAGAGGGTAAAAACTTGAATATAGTACGGAGCAAAGAACTGAAAATTGAAGAATTTCAAAATAAATGAGACTCAAAGAACTTAATTATATGTAAATTGTAAAGTTGTACATTTTTTCATAATAACAAGTGTTTTTTTTGGACATTTACCATTTTGGCTTCCTCCGTCGATGTGAATATTCAGATTTTTTTATACTAATAGTTTTTTTTTTTGCGATCATTTCACACAAGTGTTCTTAAAATTTGCTGAATAGTCAGAATATCACATTCAGAGAAAAATATTGAATGTACCTTTGTGAGCTGTTGTTGGAAAATTCAAAAGACTCGAAAATGCATTTTCAGAAATCGTACTCAAATTGTGATGTTGAAGTTTGCATCGTTGGAACGCAACGAACGTACGTTTTTTAAATTTTCATTTTCAGTATTACTCTCGCTTCTCTCGCCGATTTAGGTCAAGGTCCTTAAGGGAGAAAATAGGGTTAGGACAGCGTTTTCTTAATGATTTTCATGAATTTTTTTATAGTATAAAAAGTGAATATAATTTATTGAAACTTTGAGAATATTTTATAGATATATTTGAGTATATACTATAAAATTTTTGAAGAATTTCCTTGAAAAAACACCGAAGATATTAGCGACCCCATATTGCAGGTCACAATCGGACTCAGCATTTTGCGTACATTCTGGAAGCCGCAATTTTCATCTGAAATCAAACGAGGTTGGAATTTACTTCTATTATATGTGTCACTTCTATATGAACCTAAATGAAAATTGAATTTTTCACAGTGGTCAAAACAAAAAAGCATGATTTTTTGCCACTTTTTACAACTTTATTTGCAAAAAAAAAATTATTTTAAATAATGATAATATTCCGATTTTAGGTTCATATAGAGCGCAATACTATGAAGAAAGTAACTGTCAATTTTCAAAACGATTGGTTGAAAACTTTTAAAACTAGCGTGTACGCAAGTTCAAATAAAGTCGTTTTCAGAATAACACGTTTGAAAAAATAGCGCGCCCGGGGCCTGAAGGAGAGCTACTCACTTTAATGGCTTATAACAATAGGACGAGTCGGAATTTTTATTTAAAATTTTGGGAACATATTTTTCAATAGTTTTAGTAACAATTTATGAAATAAAAAAAAATCGACTTTTTGAACCGTCTGACCCTATTTCCCCCCTTTAAGGAAACCGCAAAAAACGTTTTAACGATTTTTGTTTTCGAAAATCCAGCCTGAAGGTGGATGAATGATATAAAAAAATCTATTTTCGTTGCATTCCAACGATGCAAAGTTCAGCATCATCTCAAATTTCATACACGATTAAAGGGGCAATCTCCTCTTAGTTGATAAAAAAAATTTTATTCAAATTGCCGAAGACTTTATGGGAAATTGAATTTTCTTTTCGAAAAATGTGTTATTGAATTTTTTCAGGATTTTCAATTTTTCGGAAAAACAGCAGCTCCGCAAAAGACGAGGAACGAATATGTAAGTTGAATTTTACAAATTACTTTCTTGTAATTATTGAAAATTCACACTTACCCTGTGACTAAGTCAAATTAAAAAAAAAAAAAAGAAAATTCGAAAATTATTTGGATTAGCACAAATTTCGATATATCTTAATTTAGAGCCGATAATTTTTCTTCTTCATTTTGAGTTAATCGGAAATTTGAATTTGAATTATTTATGATTCAAATTGCACGGCGAAGCTGTAGTGCCGGAAAGGGTCAAAAAGTTAAAAAAAAATTATTTAGAAAAATATTGATTTTTATATAACCAAGTACTGTTTGTAACTTAAAACTTTTTTGTCATGTGTTCAATGAAAATTCAAAATTTAATTAACGTTAATTCCCATGGAGAATTGCAGAATAATAAGTCTCATAAAAAACATACATTTTCGTATGACCAATTGTTGCATTTTAAAACTTTTTCTCGTTCATGTTTTAAATGAAAGGAAATGTCGTAAATTACTAGCAGAATCACAAAATGTAGAGCGGCAAAATAATGTTTACATAATTTTGTACATAGTTGAATTTTTCGATAACATAGAAAAGCATAATTTCCTATAAAATCACATATTTTATAAAATTCCAAATTTTTCCTCGTGTGGTAACGTGGCAATTGAAAGTTTTATCAGCAGTCGATAGATATGCAAATGAAGAGCCATTAGATAACGATTCGATGAAACACTAAAATTACGCGCGTAACGGAATTTTTTTCCACAGAGATTGGAATGAAAATTATGATGTTGAAGTTTGCATCGTTGGAATGCAACGAAAATAAATTTGTTTATACCATTCATCCCCCTTAAGGTTGAATTTTCTAAGAGAAAAATCATTAAAACGTACTTTTGGGGTTTCCTTTAAGGGAGGGGTAAGGGTTTCAGCGTAAAAAAAAACACTTTTTTGCGATTTTTTTTCTCAAATATGGATTGAGCAATTTTATTCGAACCTTTTGTACATTATTGAGCATACTTTTGACAATGTTGTGTAATTTTTTCATGCAGAAATATTGAAGCATAAGCCCGTAACAGAGCTTCCCCCAGAACGTCTTGGAAAAAAAAACAATTTGCGGTGTTCACTATAACTCGGCCGGAAATTATCTGAAAATGAAAAACCATGAAAATTTAGTCAAATTATAATCAAATCTTCCCCCCAACGCTCTCTGATAATTTTCTTTTTCATTTAAAAATTTTTGGCGGCCATCTAAAGTGTGAACTGTTATTTTCCACGAAAAATTCCGCCATTTTGTGGGTGGGAAACACCCTTAATGTACAAAAAAAAAATTTTACTAAACGTTGGGGGGAGGTATTTTATATGTAGAAAATGTGTACAAAGTTTGAAATGAATCGGTCAAGTAGTTTTTAAATGGCAGTGAACACGGACTTTGAAAAAGTAGTTTTGAAAAAAACGCGTCTAAAGTGCGCTGCTAGCCCGACCGCCCGCAGCTGTTTGAGGTATAGCGTTAAAGGCCAGGAGATTAATAAGACAACAACTCCCAGAATATTGCTTAGATCGGTTAAAAATGTTAAGGACATATTCTTGAAATGTTAAACAATAAGATAAGACAAAAAAAAATTCGATTTTTCGAAAGTGAAAACCCTTACCCCGCCCTTAAGGATCTGGGCCTAAATGTTCAAGAGAAGCGAGAGCAATACCGAAAATTAAGATTTAAAAAACCCATTTTCGTTGCATTCCAACGATGCAAACTTCACCATCATTGAAAATTCACAATTTAATTCGCCCTAATAGAGAATGGAACAATTCAAACGTGAACAATAATTATTCTCGAAGCTTCGAATTGTTGTTAAAATCACATTGACGATAATTTTACCATTTTTTATAATGCTTTAAAAGTGTTAAATTAGTCGAAAGAAATTTTAAGCATTCAGAAAATTTCAGTGCTTAGATTTATCAGTAGAGGTACAAATATTTTTTTAACGATAAAACCTGATTGCCGAGAGTAATGTTTGTAAATGATTAATTTTTACCTGCCACCGATTGGCCAAGTCGTGAAAATGCTCGTTGACTCATGCACCAACGATCCTTAGCAATCGCAATGCAGGCTTAACTGCGATTGCCCACTTTTTCTTTCCTTTTTCCAACGATGCACACGTAGATTTTTACATGCAGAAAAATCTTTCACATAGTTATGTTGATGTAAGTACTGTGACGTTTGGAGATACGTATCTTCAAGGTTTTCACACAATATTGCCGTGAAAGAAAAATAACTTCTTCATTCAAACATTTTTATAGATAAGAAAATGTTTTTTTTTAACAAGCCTCATTTTTATCACTTGATCCTATGATAATTTAGAACATCAGGTATTTAAACAGTTTACCACGTTTAAACGAACGAAAAAATATTTAAATCATATTTTTTCTTCGTTTCCTCATCGTCATTTTCAACGTTCGACAAGGCTTCTTGTATAAACAATCGCATATTTTCATTGGTACAGTATCAAGATGAGAATTCCATATTAACTCGATAGTCCATTATTACTTCAATCGTAAGGTTTGAATAATTTTTCGAAAAATAAAAAATTTCGTATATTCTTAACCGTTTCGTAGATTGTCATTAAAATCTCGTATCACGCATCTTGTAACGTCACATTACTTTGAAAAATTACATATTGTTATCTCGTAATTTACTCGATTTATATTGTTAAGAGTTATTTTTTTTTTAATAGAAAATTGCGACTAATCCATACCCTTTTAATCGAATTTCTCGGAAATTTAATATCGTTATACTACGTTCAAGCGATGTGCCAAAATTTAAAACGATATCTCGAAAAATTTTGCATTTCTAAAGCATTCACAGAAATTTTGAAAAAATTTCAAAACCCTTTAAAATCCCTGCATTGATTTAAAAAAAAATTACACCAACCATAAAGTGCTCAATGCTCGAATTGTGTGTGACATTTCAAATCGTTATCTAAAGTTCTTCTCGAGTTATACAAATTTGAATGTTGTCGAGCCAAGCCTTTATACATACGCGCACGCGCATTCAGCCGGGGTTCTAAAAAATATATAATTTGTCATCTTTTTGGAACATTTTTTTTACTCTCGCACGAAAAACTTGAAAAAAAAAACCGTTTTCATAATAATAAAGCTTCCTCCACGAGGAAACAAACGAGTTAAAACCCTCTCAAGTTCGTATCTCATTATCGTTTGTAGATTAAATAACCGGAAGCACAAAAATCAAATTTTTTTACTTTCGCTTCAAGGGATAACTGACTCATCGTTCTGTTATTCTGATTTTTAGAGGAAAAAAAAATCATCGCTGGAGACGATCGAAAAACGTGGTTGGCAACGAAAATAGACCAAGACACAAGAACGAAGAATGACGATAAAAAAAATTTGTGGCATCGGAGCCGGTTACGTTGGTGGACCAACGTGTAGCGTGATAGCCCTAAAATGTCCCGACATACAAGTGACCGTTGTCGACAAGAGTAAAGAACAGATAGCCCAATGGAATTCGGAAAAATTGCCAATATACGAGCCGAACTTGGACGAGGTGGTGGAGAAATGTCGTGGTAAAAATTTATTCTTCTCCACCGACATTGAGACCGCTATTAGAGAGGCCGATCTTATATTCATATCGGTAAACACACCGACAAAAACGTTCGGCAATGGAAAAGGTCGCGCCGCCGATTTAAAGTATGTCGAGAGCGCCGCACGTATGATCGCTGAGATAGCGACAAATGACAAAATTGTGGTTGAAAAGAGCACCGTTCCGGTGAGAGCTGCCGAGCGTATAATGCATATTTTGCGAGCTAATCACAAACCCGGTGTTTCTTATCAGGTAAAAGAAAAATTTAATGACAAGTAACGTGAAGTTAAAAAAAAACAACAATTTCGGATTTTCAGCTTCTGTTTTGTGACACAGCATCGTTAAAACTAGAAATTGTTGAAAATTCTTCACTATGGAAGAAGTTGATACCAGCATAAAAGAAAATGTGATACTTTAATTTTTCAAACAATTCGAATTCTTCAACAATTTGCGTATAAACGATACAATTACAAGATACAATTTGAATCAATAAATGAAAGGAAGATCGATGATTACGATTCGATAACTATAGGAAAGAAATACATTTTCGAAATATTTCGTCAACAAACATTTTTCTCAAACTTTTGTTTCCGCGTGAAGGTTTTCGTGAAAAAATAAAATAAAAATCTCTCGAGATTTTCACACCAGGCCGTTCATAATGTACCGTAATGTCTAAAAGATATATTTTGAAAAAATGCGGACGTTTTTGTGTGACAATCACATTAAAAATTCAAATAAACCAGTCTCGCTCAAACTTTCCACACAATCTTCAGCATCAAATCCCGTTTGTTTGTTGAAATTGTTTGTCGGATTTTACACGATTTTGATTAATCAAAAAAAAAAAACGCTTATGGTTGTAGCTTTCGTAAACTTTGATATATCGTCTTCCACGTTTAATTGTAAATAGAACATTATTAAAGTACGACGGATGAAGGCACCGAAAGGATTTAAATTTTATGAAATTGATTTTTTTTCTTCAATTGTACCAAAAAACAAAAAGTGATTGCTGATAATCGAAGTCAGAAAAAGTGTCCAAATTAGAAACTCGTACTGTAGGTTTTTTTATGTCGCTCACAAAGCATCCTCTATGAAAAAGTAAAAATTGAAAAAGTTGGTTAGAGAGGGAGGATCTGCGAGCAAGGTAAAATAATGAGGATGGAATGTAAGAAGTTTCTAATTTTTAGACTTTTTAACATTATCATTATTGCGACTTAATATTTTTTTTACTTACGAATGAGAATGTACGCGAACGTACTTATTTGATTAAAGCGCTTTTAATATCCTTTTTTTATTGATTGACGCCGTGGCGCTGCTTGATATTACAATATTCTTATCCCTCCTGTAAAAGCTGTAAAATCTCCGCGAATGGCAATTTTATACCTATTTGCAATGACCGGTTGTAACGGCGTTTGATGCGAGGTCTATCTAATCGTGAATAGCATGCATTTCACGAGCAATTTGAGTGCGATACACAATTTACGATCGTTTGTGTGTGGCATTTGTGTTGTACGCTATGGAGGACGTGGCGAGCTCATCGCGATTGACACCTCTCGCATACGCATTGAAACCGCAAACATTATTACATATTGCTTGACTGTATGCACAGTTTTTTTTCCTCCCTTTCTATCGTTAGTTGAACTGCCGCCTCTCGGGAATTCTTAACTCTACAAATACGCATTGAACAGGGAAAAAAAATAGATATATCCTAATGTGTTGATAATTCATGAATAATCATTAATCTCCGTGCGGGATCACCGTCGCGGATTTGGTCCATGAATTTTTACATTATTTGTAGTATTCTAAAAGGCTTGTAGTTTTTTTTTCGTAGATTTTTTTACGCTAATATCGAGTAGTGATTTTTAAAGTATCTTTCTTATTTATTGAACAAAAAATTTGTTGAGTTGTAAAAAATTATGCAAATTGAATCTGGCAGATTGCTTTCTCATAATTCTTCCGCACGAGCCCGCTGCCCAATGCGAGGAAGTAAAAATAGACGAAATTCGAAAGTACTGTTGGCGCTATAAAAATTTTGAAGTTTCAGCACTGGATGGACTACCGATTATTCTGACTCTTTTTTTTTTATACTCGTAGAGTAAGAATGACGAACAAATAGTAAAATTGATCGTTCCATTAAAATTTGGTGAAATATCGAATTGTTTTTTATATGTGTGAACGCTGTAGACTGTGGAAATTTTAAGCAATCGAGTTACAAGTTTCCATGCAGATAATGTCAAGGATCAAGAATGAGCTTGAAATTATATGAAATAATGAATTATTTTTAATTTACTACAAACGCATGAGCAACAGAATTTTAAAAATAGAAACTAAGTTTGACTGCATTGACGAGACAACACGCAAAATCGTCAAATATTAATCGATCTTAGAGAAAGTAAATAAAAGCTACTGTAATTTAGAAATTTCGATCTCGTCTTCTTATCATTTTTCGCGAAGCTTTCCCCGTGACAAATGCAAAAGACTAAAAAAACCCTTCTCGTAGAGGAAGCTCTGAGAAAAAAAGCGAAAAAATCATGAGGGAATAATGTGAACATTTTAAATTTACAACTTTTCTCAAATTATCGTCGTTCCATGAAGCTTCTCTTGATATTGAATATAATTTAGAATGTTAAAATTATTACAGATTCTCTCGAATCCCGAATTTCTCGCCGAGGGAACGGCAATCGAGGATTTATTAAACGCCGATCGAGTGTTAATAGGGGGTGAAGATTCCCCGGGTGGTCACGCCGCTGTCGAGGAACTTTGCAAAGTTTACGAGCGCTGGATACCGAGAGAAAACATATTGACAACCAACACGTGGAGTTCGGAACTCTCGAAATTGGTAAAATCTTGAGTTTCACACGTTTATTTATTTATTATTTACTTTACTCCAAATGGACATTCAGTTATTATTTCGTAAGGCATATTTTACGCGAACAGTTATTTGGTAGTGATTTTCTAAAAGATTTTTTTAATTAATCAATAAGTTAGTCGGGAATGTAAGAATCAGAAAGAAAAAAAATGTTAAAAGGCCGTTTGCGAACTAAAAATATTGAAGCTGCATAGTCTGTAGAGTGAAATTTTTTTTTTAATTTTAATTTTAATTATCATTAAACATAGGATTAATTCAGCGTCCAATTGTCATTGAATTGTCTTCATAAAAATTTCTATTTCTAACACCATTATAATCTTAAAACTAGCGCAGGTTAATTAATCACGTGTTCTATGTGTTACAGGCTGCCAACGCTTTTCTGGCTCAGCGTATATCGAGCATAAATTCATTGTCGGCGGTGTGCGAAACGACAGGTGCAGACATCTCGGAGGTCGCTCGTGCCGTCGGTCTCGACTCTCGTATTGGCTCAAAATTTCTTCAAGCCTCTGTTGGTTTTGGTGGCTCGTGCTTTCAAAAGGATATATTAAATCTCGTTTATATATGCGAGGGACTGAATTTACCGGAAGTCGCTGCTTATTGGCAACAGGTTATCGACATGAACGAGTATCAAAAATCACGTTTTTCCGCTAAAATCGTGGAATCATTGTTCAACACCGTGACCGACAAGCACATTGCCATACTTGGCTTTGCGTTTAAGAAGAATACCGGCGACACACGAGAATCGCCGGCTATTCACGTTGCCAAAACCCTCCTCGACGAGGGCGCCGTTTTACACATATACGATCCCAAGGTGAGGACGGGATGACCTGTTCGTAAAGTTTGCTCTCTCAATTCCGTTCGACCGGTTGAAGGGTTCTCCTTATACTTTCACTATTTTCTCTCAGGTAGAAGAGTCGCAAATTATGAAAGACTTGCTGGTGCCGGAAACGGAAAATTTGAAAAATCGCATCAGCATTTACAACGACGCTTATTCCGCAACGAGGGATACACACGCGATAGTCGTGTGTACCGAATGGGACGAGTTTATGGTAATTTATATCGCGCATATTTTCCACGTTCGAAATATACGGACGTTTCAGGAAATATATATAATTCTACAAAATTCTCATAAGCAAGTTGCGTCAATCATTCAATGTTCGATCTATCGATAATTCACCCAGAGATTTAACAAGTTTATTCCACTTTTTTAACAACATAAATTTTCCCCTTAGTTCGACGACATATAAAAATAATTGAATACATAAAATTAATAGCTGTTTATTATAAACTTTAATAATGAGATTTAAAAAAAATTTTTAACGAACAATTTTACTCCATTTCACTAAATTTTCTCCGAAACCATTGATATTTCGGGCCAGCGAAGAGATTTTATCTTGTAGATTATGAAGTTCGGTTATAAGATATTCCGCTTTAGCTCGAAATGTTAATGGTCTCAGAGAAAACAACGATGTGAAATTTGGATTGATCGCACGTGTGTTATTTCGCCTTACGTTATCTATACATGTATTAAAAGTTATTAAACTCAGTCCGTGTTAATTAAACCGTTGTTCGATCGAAAAACGGTTAATTGACGTATTTTGTTGAACCGAAGATTCTCGAAACATTTTTATTCTTCAAAATGTATATTTGGACAGTTCCATAATCAGTATATACACAATCGATTAAATGTGCGTTTCTCGTTAAAACAGGAATTGGATTACAAGAGGATATACAAGGAAATGACGAAACCGGCGTACATCTTCGACGGACGAAAGATCCTTCATCACGATCGATTACAGTCGATCGGTTTTATAGTGCAGACTATTGGGAAGATGCTGACGAGAAACGCGATATCGAGAGCATGGGGTAGCCAAACGCAGGTTTAACGAACTTTCGTGTATTTCGAAATGTCATACATAATTTTACATAATTGACGATGTGTTGTGAACAAAACGGCGATAGCAAATGGTCAGGCAATCGCGATAGGCAACACACATTTAATCGATAAGTTTCTCATTAAAAAAAAAAACAATTCAACAACGAGGCGGATCGATTTTTATTAATTGAAAATTTTATACGCGGAATATTCTTCGAGAACATTCCCGAAGTGTAAACGAGGTTGAAGTGTGATACAGATTTTAGTGCAAAGTACGGAGATTTGCATTTTTTTTTGTTTTCTTTCACTCTATGATACGACAAGATGACAATATTTCTCACGAGTATCTCGTCGGTTGAACGTTCGAGTTTCTCGTAAAAATGAAGTATTACGCGTGGCATTAATTTTGTCATTTTAATCGTGTGAAAACGTGTCCAAAACATTTGATAGAATGTTTACGAAAATTCACGGAATCCCCTGTACGGACGCTCATTTTTTTTTTTTTTCGAAACCATACGTAAGCTAAAATATTGAATGTAGCTGAGATCCTATATTTAATATTTCCTATTCATACCCTATTTTTTAAGATTATTGTGAGAGATAAATGTTGCGCTGATTATATATATACATCCGTTTAAATCGTCTTTAGATCTCTGAATAACTGTGAAAAACAAAAATTATACAAAAAACGCGGATGGAACCACGATTTCGTACGGGAAAATTGCATTTATTGTTTAAGTAGTTATGTGTATTATAAGCAATAATGCTGTACGAAGTGTTATTTAAGAATTGAGAAGCGACGCGCGAAGAAGAAAGATTTTTAAATAAATTACTTCTCGAAGTTAAAGTAATGTCAATTGTGCCGTTGCTCTCGAATTACTGTATTTAAATTTTGGTCTTCCTTAAATCGTCGAGGTTCGTTGAGTCCGTTAAACTCTCGATTTCAGGTTTGTTACAAAATAATCACGCCATCGCGACGAACATTTCCGAAGAATAATAAAATCGCGTGTTTCAAACCATGTTTGTTTTTTATTTTTTTCTAATTATCGCGACGTCTTTTGCAACCGGTCGAGCGACGATTTCCTCCTGACTCGCCACTGTTACCGGTCTCTAGTATCAGAGTTCAATCTTAGTAGGAATTATTATTTGCGCAATGAAATTTCCTTATTGGTCACGTTATTCGTTAAGGTGATAATATTATGATTACACAAAATTTTGTCGGCATTAATGAGGTACCGACTATTGAGAAATTAATATTTTTATTTTTTATCGACAAATGATCTTCGTGTGTTAAAAAAAATCATTGAAAATAATGCAAATCTTATAATGTAGTTGTTAATGTTTGTTTTAGATGTATCTCGGTTTCTAGACGGTGAAAAATTGTGGAGTTTGCATTTTTGGTCAATTTTATTTAGGAAAATTTGTTAAACAATATAGAGAATGAAAACGTAACAAATGTATACGTGCAACTCTACTCTTCGGCATGGGTTCAACGACGATGTGTTCTTTTAGGAAATATTTTTTTAGAATAACAGGTGTAGCCTGTTATTTGCCAATATCCACACATTTAAAAATTTTTTGTCATAGTCGTGTATTCTTAATTTAGGATGTTTAAAAATGTACATAGAATTATTTGGTAAAATCAACTAAGGTACATGGTTTGCTGGGTTTGGTTTGGCATATTTGGTGGATCGAACGAAATATTTGTCGAAGTATTTGAGCGAAAACCTATAGATCAACGAGAAAATCATTACGTTCTAAATATTCGTTTGATCAACGGCATCTTTCATTCGCATCCGATACCATACTTTATTTGATTTTGTCAAACTTTTTTCTCAGTGTACA
Source organism: Oxytorus armatus (assembly GCA_958009045.1). NCBI lineage: Eukaryota > Metazoa > Arthropoda > Insecta > Hymenoptera > Ichneumonidae > Oxytorus > Oxytorus armatus. The sequence continues at coordinate 12,584,873 of OY253746.1, read as the reverse complement.
AATTCGATTGTATTAATCTGAGAAAATTTGGATGACTCCGATTGGGGATTATTTTTCGATACGAATGATTTATAAATATTCTTGCGATCCTCAAACAATTCCATTTGTCTAATACTGGGATGGCGACTGTCGTATAAATTCATCGTTGTCCAGGAGCGAAATCACTGACGTACGAATAAAAATGGCGGGCTCCATGCGTTATTTATATTCACATATGTAACAAAGAATCGAGAATAATTTTCAATTACTCGTTTACAGTTGAGAGAAATTAAAAAAATGCGATATCTGGATAGTCAAATTGAGAAATAAACAAAATAGCCGTTCAAGAATTTACATTCGAGAAGATTAGAAGATCCGAATAGACGAACAGCTGATCAAACTTAAAAGTCTTTTTTCCAAATATTTTGTACGTTCTTTTGCGTTGGGAGTTGAAGAAAAAAAAAAAAAAGTTCTCCGATTTATAATTACGGCACTGATCCGATAAATTCGCCATTTTTCACCGCCAGTTGGCGCCATTAGCTGGACCACCGATTCTCTCAGCGTTTGTGTGCGTGTAATGGCCGCGTGTGAAGAATCATTGTAGGATCGAGTATATAGGCAGGTAGAAGAGAAACCCCTTCTCGCGCGGGTGTTCAGTAATTGCCGTCAAGTTGATAGAGTCGAGAGAGAGAGAGAGAGAAAGAAAGAGCGGTGTCCCGCGTGACAAGTTTGCCGCGAGGACAATCCGACAGAGAGACCGTTGGGATGTCACGGAGAAATGACGCGATATTTACCGTGCGGTTTCGCAAAATTTCGTAAAGTTTTATTGCGCAATCGGTGAGGTTATTGGTTAACGAAAAACGTGAATATGTGAAACAGCTTGTACACAAAGATATGCGATATACAAGTAACGTAACAGTTTAAACTTATCTTTTTGTTCTTTCGCGAAATATACACACACACACACGCATATGTATAGCACTGTCGTATCGGCGCGTATAAAATGGCGTCGTCTTGTTGCCCCGAAGATCAAGGATTTAACGATGTTTTCGCGAGTGTTTTAACAACAACGACAATTAAACATTATTGTCCATGATAACCGTGAATAATTGATTGTTTCGTCGTGTTCGACGGTACGAATGAAAAGAACCGAGTCGTGGGGCAAAAGCAGTGTGCTGCGCGACAAAAGCTTCGATCGATTGGAACGCCGAGCGGCTAAAGGATGGAGCAAGAGAGAGGTAGATAGAGAAAGCGCGTGTGTGTGTTTTTTCGCAGGATAAACGGGAAAAAAAAAAAAACGCAAGTGTTTCGACGTTTCGTTTGTCCTCTCAGTTGCTCGGACCGAGAGGTCAATTGTCGCGAAAGTAACGGCGTTAATACGCGAGCTGTAAAATCAGCGACAACGGAATATTAAACAAACGAATACATAGATATATATGTATATAGAATCGTGTCAAAATTTGCGAATGCAATTGGGAGCGAGAGGTGTGTGAGAACACGCGAGTGCGCGAGAAGAAAAGAAGAAAAATAAAAGGAATCGACGAAGTGTTGCGCGTTCGTTCCAAAGTGTGCCATTCTTTTTCATCAATAGGTATTGGAAGAATTTTTGTTTTTTTCCACTGTTGCCGACCAAAGAGTTGTCGACTAATTATCGAGTAGACATATATATGTATATTTTTTTCTTTGCATAGATGTTTGCGTTTGTGTATCATGAAAATTGTGTTTTCTCGTCGGTTGACAGGCTTTTGTTCGTCCAACGATCACAAAACGACATGACGATATTGACACCGTCGACCGGTGGCGCGTCTACTTTTCTTCGTCTTCGAGGACGTCGACGACTTGGCATCTCGCGTCGACGACGCTCTTGCTACTGATCCTTGGTACACGACAAGCACCAACCGTGTGTGCTCTTTTGAAGTTTCTTTTTGTTTTTTTTTTTTCCAAATCGCAAAAGCCACAGGATTAACACGTCAGCGAGGATGAAAAGGTTCAGGAGCATCGGGACTGTTGGCATTATCGCCCTGGCCATCTTCACCGTAATTCACATCCTGTGTCCCGTCGAAGGTACGATTGTCTAATCCTCTTCTATGATTTTATATAACTGTTTGTGGAATTTTAGATTTTTAGATGACGAATTTTGAGCCAAAAGCAGTAGTAAACGTTGGCGAACGGCGGACGAAGGTGGAAAACAATAGTTGGAAAATTATTGGTGCAAAGATAATCAATTGTAATAAGGAAATATCAATCGGAGCAAAAATTTGTGTAGATGAGCATTTTAGGATATCATAATTTAAAGATTATACCAAAAGTCAATGGTAGTAACGAAGGTTGGAGCGATCCGCGCTAGTCAAACGAGTGGTAAAAAATTTTTAACGTCGTGTATACAAACTCTGATGCATTAATTGACTGAGGTAAATTAGGGGTATTACTTTGTATGTTCTTAACCAAGAAATACACAATATTGACAAGGGATTTCCAAAAATAATAATTCATTTGTGCCAATTTACAAAAACGTTTATATTTCTTTAGATTTTTCAAAGAACGATCTGTATTTTTATCTCGATTTTGGTTCAATACACATTCTTGATGAAAATGAAGTTCAGTGGGGTTATTATAATATATAGCAGCATAATTAAAATGTGAAACAACGATATTGATGACGCTTGAAACATTGAGTCTCAACAGTAATAATGCCAATAAGATATAAAGTAATCAAAACGCGGTTTGCAAAATGTTTAGAATGTCGGTTATTTCTTATTTTAAAAGATATGCGATATTGATTATACGCACAATACACATTTTATTTTTCATCGCTTGCTAATGGCTAATTGTACATGAAAAAAATAGTATAGGAAATATCTCAATGCTTGGTCCGTAGAGATTTATTCCGAATTCTTGTGAACTTGTTGATACATAATTATATTAATATGGATAAATATAGCAAATTGCAGTTGATTGTGGGAAAAATTGTCAAATAACGTGAGAAATATTTCTATGATCTGCAATATATATATATTAGGGCGATTTTTTTTTTCGACTTTTTTTTTTCAGTCCCCACCCGAAATTTTGTTGGATATGTCGAAAAAGAAATTCCCTGAAAGTTACAGCCCTTTATATTAATTCTAAGTACTTTCCCTTAGCGTGAGAAGATTTTCCATCTAAAATACACGTAAATCGAATTTTTTTTTTTTTTTTTTTTTCAAATTTCTATAACTCAGCCGCATTTTATGCTATCATATTGTTCTTGGTTTCGATTTACTCAGAATAAAACAATCTAAAGAAGTGCCTTTTGCGGCGAAAGTGTAAATTGTACTGGTTAGTTGGTATGGGTCACTGAAGTTGATTTTTACCCAAAATTCTCTTTTTTTTGCTGCTATCTTCGAAACAATTAACTTTACGAAAAATATGTAAATGAAAATTTTTTTGGAAATTCAATTTCCTACAAAAAAGGTCCTATTGACCCAATTGCTCAGATTAATATTTCTTGAGATATTGAACTTTAACTTATGGGTAGTATAAAATTTATAAAATATGAAATATTAAATAAAAAAAAAAAATTTGTAAGGTAGTAAGGTCTGGTAACTTAAGCCGATTCTCATGTCTTTTTCGGAGGGCGTTTTTTTGTAGGAAAATAAGAATGAATCGTTTTGGATATTTAGGATGTTTTCATTTACATATTAAAGATACAAAAAAAAATTTGTTGACAAAATTTAATAGTTTATTATTATTATTATTATTATTATTGATCGAAGTTGGAACCTCGAAAAAAAAGCGCGTGGGTGGCCCCGGTGATTTTGGCTCTTGGTGTTATCTGAAATAAAAAATTCTTGATAATTCTTAATCTATAGACATGTCATTCTGGTCGGAACTACTGAAGTTAAATTTCATGGATAAATAACAAAATGGCGGACCTTGGAAAAAAGTTTTTTTTCTCTAAAGTCCGCCATTTTTTTATTTATTAATTTTTAAATTTAACATGAAATTTATCCATGAATTTCAGATAACATCAAGAGCCAAAATCACCGGGGCCACCCACGCGCTTTTTTTCGAGGTGCCAACTTCGATCAATAATAATAATAATAATAAACTATAACATTTTTTCAAACTATTTTTTTTTGTATCTTTAATGTGTAAATAAAAACATCCTAAATATCCAAAACGATTCATTTTTATTTTCCTACAAAAAACGCCCTCCAAAAAAGACATGAAAATCGGCTTAAGTTACCAAACTACTACCTTGAAATAAAGTTCAATATCTCAAGAATCATTAATCTAAGCAATTGGGTCGATAGGACCTTTTTTGTAGGAAATTAAATTTCCAACAAATTTTTCATTTACATTTTTTTCGTAAAGTTAATTGTTTCGGAGATAACAGCAAAAAAACGAGAATTTTGAGTAAAAATCAACTTCAGTGACCCGTACCAACTCACCAGTACTTTCGCCGCAATAGGCACTTTTCTAGATTGTTTTATTCTGAGTAAATCGAAACCAAGAACAATATGATAGCATAAAATGCGACTGAGTTATAGAATTTTGAAAAAAAAAAAAATCGATTTACGTGTATTTTAGATGGAAAATCTTTTAACGCTAAGGGAAAGTACTTAGAATTAATATTCAGGGCTGTAACTTTCAGGGAATTTGTTTTTCGACATATCCAACAAAATTTCAGGTGGGGACTGTGAAAAAAAAATAGCCGAAAAAAAAAATCGCCCTCATATATATATAGTTTGGGTTTGGGTGATAATAATATAAGAATATTTCTTATATTCTTTTAGCCGTCTTACATAGATTCCTAAATAATCTCAATACAAGAACTTAAAAATATAAATCAGTTGCCGGAAAAATTGAGCAAGAGAATGTCGTGAACTTTGGATGTATTCATAGAGAGACTGCACACAAAATACACTTGCGATATTTCGAGGTCGTCTCCCGTCTAGTTCCATAAATATATTCCTCTAAAGAGTTTCGACAATGTGTTCATTCGATCTTGTTTTTCATTATTCTTGTTTAACGACAAACATGTAAATTTTTATAAAAATTCTTTCAGAATTATCAATTTTTCAATCATTAACGTTTCTCAAAATTAACACGCATAAGAATGGTTGTGCATTGAAGACGATTAGAAATTATGATTTATAGTGAAAAATCAGAGAAATTCTGAACTTCAATCAATACTTTTAAAACTGATTTATTAATAACTTTTCGGCAATTACCGATTTTCATTTCACAGCCACTAAATTCACATTAAATTTAACTTTCGGATGTGACTGTAAACTAAAACATTTTTTGTAATTTTTTTATTGAAACTAAAACATTATTAACGATATTTGAAAAATTTCAATCTCTTCCGCATCTCAGAAATATGCAGTATTATATTCATTGCTAGTTATTGTTCGTCAGGAGAAAAAAAAACAACACAAAGAACTATTTTTTTTAGCTTACAGCATGATTCTCGCTCCAATCTCTTTTAATATTCCAAAAAAAAAAAAGAATAATTTATATTACTATAAGATTCTATGGAGATTTAAAAAATATTTCCCATTGCCTTGCATCTCAAAGGAGGCTAATGGACTTTTTTTCGATGAATTATTAACTACTTGAAAAATCGATAACGACATTTCGCTCTCAGACGGTCTGTAACATCGAAATTTAATCTCTGGAACAGTGAAAATTGGAAATTGATTGCAAGTACCATCTCCACCTGCTGCTGCTGCTGCTTTCTGGCGCGATTTGACGTTCTACGGATGCGCGTGTCTGTCTCGAACCATTTCCTCGCAGGACGCAGCGCGCAATTCTCGTTGCCCTGGGCAGCAGCAACCAAGTGTTTACATAACGAGAATTCGCGCTCGCGTTCATCATATCTCTCTCGTCGAAAGAGAGAAAGAGACCATTTTTTGCGACTACCTCAATCCTGACTCACTAACTTTCTCGATCTTTTTGCTGCCAAACGAAATTATAAAATGTTCTAGAGTAAATTCTCTATAACATTTTCTCTAGAACATATTTTTTGAACGAAAATATCACGTTGAACTTAGTTATTTGGCGAAATAACATTTTAACAAATTCAATGTAGACTGAGACCAAAGAAAATGAAAATCTGATGATAAAATTTGATCAAGTTTCTAACACGTGATTTAGGGATGTTTTGGCGTGACAGTTCGCTCAATCGTGTATCAACCCTGTAAAAATGATTTTTGAACGTTTTCGTAAGAAGTTTTATTAAAATTATCAAAGAATATCTAGATAACGTAGAAAAAATTACAAATTATCCGTATGTTGATAAATAATTCAGTTTATGCAAATAACCGACGAGTCACAATTTCCTCCAGTTTTTTAAAATCAAATTTTTTGCATTGATCTGATTTTAATGAGTGCCTTATTTTATTTGTAGAAAGATGCTGTATCACTTTTAAACATTTGTCAATTACAATTTATTTGTGTGCCAAGTGCGGTTTAAACATTTTTATTTTACAATTTGAATGAGCTCAAATTTGAATTTGATTTTTACAAATTATAATAAAGCGTTAACATTTAAAGAAGAAAAATAATCTAGTAATCCTGCATGTTGACATCTATTTTGGGTCAGACGGACAATTAACGTAAATTTACTCAACTATGAATTAGTGAAACTTGCCTCTTAGTTGAGAAGCTGAACTAGGCACGTTTCCCGCTAAATGTGCACAGTTGAAATTCTCATAATTCAACGCTAATTCAAATCGGATCATTTCAACAAATAATCATTTTTTTTACTGCTCCAAAAAAATGACTTTTGAATAATTTCCAAAATTTCTTCTCGATCTATTTTGTACATTGATAATTAATTTTTTTTATATCCATTAAACATTGTTCCTTTTGGATCCAACATCATTAGCATAAATTTTCATTTGAAAACTTGGCGGAATAATTTTTAAAAATTCTTACACTCTTGAAATCTCTTAAAAATGTCCCTGTTCTACAAAAACAAATTATCATAATTTCGAAATGATGTTTCGGCGATTGGAAAAAAGTAACTTCGGTAGCAGAAATAATAATCGCAATAAATTAATCGCTGTATGACTATTTTTTTTTTTTTTTTTTTTCATTGAAATTCGATTATCGATTATTTCGTCATTTGCCATTTTTCGTTTTTCTGTCAGGAAAAAAAAATATATATAAATAAACACGAGTTCTCAAAGAATCTGACGAGTTGTAAGAATCTGACGAAAACAAGAGTCCATACATTGTAACAGTGAGCTTGAGCCAATGATGCGTGGGCGTGTACGAACTAATAACTTGATTAAACTCGTTTCGTCCTCGAGTCTCGCGAAAGTCTCTCCCAGCACTTTGGAGAGTTTTCTCTCTCTCTCCCTCTCTCATATAGAAATCGCGACGACAGTTCATGATCGTGTTTTACCATCGAGTCTACCTGACCCTCGTCAGTTTTTTTGTCAATTTTTTTTTATTCGCCGAATATTTTACGTCAACACTATCAGGGAGCTTTTTTTGCATTTCTCAGGGAGGGAGAAAAAAAAACACTCGTACTAGAATTATATAATGAGTGATGAATAATAACTCAGTGATAAATGGTAATTGGTTGTTTTTAATGTAGAAAGGAAAAACAGGTGAAACAGGTTTTTGAGATACAATTCTATTTATCAGAAAGTTTTACGAGAATAACTTCGCGTAATACAATTTCTTAGAAATAAACAAAAAAGGGCAAGCAGGTGGATTCAGGGATATTGTTTGAATGAAGAATCATTCTGAATATTTTTTTTATATAGATACCCGCGACTAATTGTCGTGAGTATATAAAAAAAATTTACGTTTTTTTGCACATTAGAGTCATTCTTTTTCAATAAGTATTATTTTTTTAGTAATAATCCGTAATAATTTATACAAAAAGGATTTTAACCATCTGTAGTCACTGGGAGGCAAACCCTCAAATCATGGCTAACAAATGAGGTTTGAAATTATCTTATTAGGAAACCCCTTAAGGGAATGAACCCTTAACGTTAATATCTTGGATCGCGCATTATAGAACTATTTTTACCCTCTAAATATCTCCTGAGTATCACTTGTACATTTCATTTTTAAAAAACTCCAAAATTGATAAAGTTACGATGTTTTAAGTGAAAATTTTCATTTTTTACTTTGTCATTTTTTTTTAACACGTTACCATTTTATTTTAAACGCTCTCGTTGGCAATGATTACGAAAAAAAACCTCGGGTTATTTTGACCCCGTGTGACCAGTGCGAAACTGGCGAGAGGTATTGACCACGAACGATTACATAGTTTTTCATTGGAATAGTGCAAAAACCCTACATGCAAAATATTCGGCTTACACTATTACCCCTACATGGAAAATATCTCGCTTACACTATTGGACAAAAGATAAAAATTTTCTGTTTTCTATATTAAATCATTATTTCCTGTGTTCAAAAAGTCGATTATAGGAATTTAATCAGAAATCACACGTGATATATAAATATACTGATAATTTTGTCATATTTTTCAGGATTGAAGTGCCATTGCGATATCTGCGTCGAGTCGAATTACACTTGCGAGACCGATGGTTACTGTTTCGCTAGTACGAGCCTCGACAAGGATGAAATAACGCATGCTTATAGGTGAGCTGTTGAAATTAACAAAACAAACATTCCTCTCACCAAAAAATTCCACAAAATTTCCCGTTACGTTATTATTTCTACGTTATTATTATTTTTCGATGATTTACGATATTAGGATGTCTAAGCTCTTAATCAATGGGCTCTATTGTTTCTCGTTTTTTTTTTTACTCCGAAGAGGAAACAAAAAATAAGCGCAGCTCCTCGTTTGCGTATTAATTCATACGTTAATTCGCGAATTAATTGACCCCCAATGGCAATGACAAATTAACGACACGGAAAGTTCGATAAGAGCCGAGAAACTCGATGTTTTATTTCTTTTGCCAATTTGTATCCCACATATGTATGATTGTATCCAGGACTTTTTTATTTTACGTATCGATCATTCTCCTTAAATGCGACGCACTTTTAAACTCGTGCCTCGCGTATACGAATAGAGACGCGACGTAGAATGCTGGACATTTTTTTATTAAAATTTCTAATTTACTTTTTTTTTTACGAAAAATACGGGCTCATTGGAGGCAGCGAGAAAATCGAAAAGAACATTTATTTCAATGCTTGAATCACGACTAAAAAGCGTTTTTAGAAATTTTTTATTCATTTTTTTTAGTACTTTCCTGAATATGCAACGTATCGACAATATTTTCGTTGGATAACTGAGAAGTTTTTACATATACAAGTATTTTTGCTCATTTTTACTTAGAATTCTTACTTGTTGAGAAAAAATTTGGCAAAAATATTTTTGAAAAATTGCCAAAAATCATGGTCATAGCCAAATGGATGAGTTAATTAACAAAAAAAATACATATTTGTAATAAACATGAGGGTCCCCGGAGTTTGGATGAAATCTAAGATCCACGAGAGCCCAAAATGTGTCGTGTTTCGAAAAAATTACCCATGCACATATAAATGCAAATTTCCACCTTTGATGATTCATTGCTGTGACGCAATCGAAAATTCAATATTAAGTACTAGTGTTGGATGCTTTTATAATATGCATTTTATCGTCGCAATTACTTGTATAATGAATTTTATCATGAAAATTCCAAGATAGTAAATTTTATGATTAAAAAATAAATCCCTAGATAACGAATTTTATCACTAAAGTTCCTTAGATGCTGATTTTTATCATAAAATTTTTCGTAGAAGTGAGATAAACACGAAAATCAAGTATACAGTGTTTCAAATTTAACTTGGCGTTGTTTGCCATCAACAAATCGTGAAAATTAAAAATCCTTAACGTCAAACCCTTTTCTGCTGACTCAATCTGAATTTAATTTGATTTTCCATCCAGTGTCCGGAAAACTTTCAGTAATACAAATTTATACATATCGAACGATGCAATAATGTCCAACATTCAATATTAGCTAGAAATTTCGTTGCTCTCGCGATCGATTGCTTCGAGGAACGAGAACGTGCAGAACGATAAAACGAACTCTTTGTTTTTTTTTACTTCTCTCTTTTTTTTTCGGCGCGTATTTCTCGCGATCCCACGGTCGAGCTCGTTTTGGAGTCCCGCTATCTCTTTTGCTTTGCCGATTCGTCGCGATGGTAACCCCCGCGTACTCGTATTGCCCCCCCCCCCCCCCCCCCCGCGAACTCTGATACATCAGGGCCAAACGCGAAAAACGGGTGTGGACCAAGTCGTGAATTTTTTTCGTTGTCGGATACGTAACGAGAAACGGTATTAATGGCTGAAACGATATATCGCGTTCATACTCATGGTGAATAATTAAGGAAGACCACGAAAAGGTATCGAGTGCAGGAAAATTTATCGATAAATTTACCAGAGATCCTGCTGGAAATTGTTTTTTTTTTAAATTATCAAATTCATTGCCAACATCGTACTATTTTTCTTTATTAATTTTACCAGCGAGAAATAAACGTCTGTGAATTTTTTTTATCTAAAAGGTGATTAAAACTCATAATCAACATCGCGATATTTTTCTCGTTCAATTTTTCCACGGGAAATAAATGTCTGTGAACTTTTTTTTTTTAGATAAAAATTTGTTCGCTCTTTAGCTGAGAAGTCTCGGAAGAATAAATTATTATGCTCAATTATTTATTTTCTTCGATATGCAATTCGAGAAACCGGAAAGAAAAACATCTATTTGCATTCTAAGATTCTACAAAAAAATGTGCCTTGCATCCAGAAACGTTATCGATGAACGATTGATGATCCTGATAATTAGTTTGTTTTTTTAAGAATTCAAGTCAACAGTATATTTTAATATACAAAAATATTCACTCGTTCGCTCGGGAAGATTAAATTATTATCAGCTTATCTCGAAGTTGGGGGGAGCTGGTCTCGTTTACTGTTTCATTTAATCGGGGCATAATACTTTAGCAAAAAGAACAAAAAATATATATAGATAGATATATCGCGAAAGCTTCGGACTGTGTAGTTGGAAAAAAGTTTCGATTCACTGAAAATCCAGTCGCTCAGTGATGTTTCAGATTGCAAAAAATTAGGAAAAAAGAATAGGAAAAAAAGTCGTATATTCGTAGAGATTAGCGATTATGAAGGAAAACATTTTGTAGCAAATAGATTAAGTTTTTTTTTTACTCCAAAATCATTACATACACGAAGAAACGTTAAATTTCGGAAAATTTAGTCAAGATGTTTTTTTGTAACCCCTCTATTAATCTCTTTGCCATCATTATTGTTTCGAATCAATCTTTAACATTTTTCATAAATTCCACAAAAAAATATCTTATTGCTTTCCCAAATTATTATCGAATTTATCTTGATGAAAAAGAAATTTGTTTATAAAAAATCGAATCACTACAATAATTTGCATTAAATGTTATTTCGTCGCGATATAATATTGTCAAAAGGAACAGAAACCGAACAAATATATTAAAAGGAGCATTGTAACATTGAAAAAAAAAAAAAAACAACAAGAGGGTGCCTTGATCAAGAAAAGTGGTTCCCACCGGAAATATCCAAAGACTGCAAACTTGGCTATCCCAAATCGGGGGCATGCTGCGATGAACAATACTGCAACAAGAATTTATATCCGGTTTTACTATCTCCCGAGCCGTCCGAATCGCCCAAAGGTACCAAAGATTAAATAATGTGCGCTATACACGGATTGGCCACCAATGTTTGTGCGGCATTTTACGAATCAAATAAAAAAAAAAACAAACGCCAAAATAACTCGATCCCTCTTTAACGTTTTTTTTTCTCTTTATATCCGTTCACAGATATTCACAAAATTCATTATTATACATGATAAACAATTTTCGTCATTTATCAAAAACATTTTTCAAATTAATCAACAAAGGATGGGGCTCCACGCAATAAAGTCTGAAAAAACACGTTTTTTTTTTAATTTACCAAAATACGTATAAAAAATTCCCAACGATTGTTCGAAACGCTTTTTTTTTCATGCGAAAAAATATTGAAATCGATATATAAAAAAAAGTTTGAGGGGACGACCGCTTTTTCCAAATTTGATTCATTTGAGAAGAACTAGTTTTGCGATAATGAATCAAATTTTTTTTAATTCGAATCTGAATATTCGTTTGCACGATCGTAGAAGCATTTTCAACAATCGCACATTTGGGATTTTTTAACAAAAATTTTCGGCAACTTGAAAAGAATCGCGGGAAGCATCTTAAGGAATTATTATATATAATGATAATTAATAATAAACATGCATTCGACGTACCGAACAAACTAGACACCACATGATCATTACAGACATATTCAATTCCCACCTCCCCTCCATTTATTAACAATTTTTTATACCACTAGAGTCACGTGTTAAAAAAAAAAGTGTTTATTAACTGCACTCTCTAAGGCCGAACAGTTTTTTTTTCTCTCATTTGTTTTTCTCTCGTGAGTTAATTTTTTTTTCCGTACGTTTGTCGTTTTTTTTTTATTCATTTTTTTTTCCAACCACGTTTTTCATCTCATCTCGATAATAATTGCAGACTCGCGTAAGTATGTTTGCCACCTATGTTTTAAACGTGAATCCCTTTTTTTGAGCTTGGCCATATTTTCGTTTTTTTTATTTTTTTTTAAAACAAAACCTATAAAGACCGAATCACAAGTTAAGAGAGAGAGAGAGAGAGAGAGAGGCCACGAAACTTTGCAGGTATTCATCAAATATTACGTTGCACGGTGTTCGATTTTTTTTTCGTTTATCGCTACTGATTTTTTTTTTTCCGCCTTCCCCTTTATCCCGCGTTTTCTCTCGCGTGATATTTCTTTTACGTCGGTTTTATTTTATTTTTTCTTATCTCACAGAAATTAATCCTCAACCCGATAACATGAATTTACCGTCACAATTGTCCCATCATATTTAACTTATAAGTATACACGAAAAAAATAAAATAAACATGTTCCGGAGAGTCGTAATTGCATCGTCGATTCATCACGAGATCGCTCGATTCAAAATTTTTTTTCTTTCGTGAGTTTAGGTTTTTTTTTTCTTTCTTTTAATTCGCGAATTTGATGAAAGAAAAAGCAAATGTTTCGATACGTACAAAATTGGGCTTTGAAGGTGCGTGCACAAACAGCTGTCGTCGTCCCAGCCCGAACCGCTGATCTTCTGCATGACGAGCGACTCTATAAACACGACCTTTGTCATCGAGTGCTGCAAAGAAGATTTTTGCAATCGTGATCTGAAACCCCAGCTGCACCCTAGCACCAGAGAAGGTACAGTCCTCGTTGCCCGTGGGAAATACAGTTCTCTTTTCGTTTTTTTCCTCCTTCTTTTAATGCAAAACAACAAAACAAAAACGACCTGGGAGGTGGCACAGGAAAAAATAAATAATTCGTTTGCACTTCTCGTAGTGGTGTGATTCTTTCTGACTTTTACACATAGAGATACACATTTATATCCAATCTACTATCTGCCTGCCTTCTTCGATTTCGCAACTCTTTTTTCTCACCCTCGTGATATCGTACGTGCCACGTACGTCATCACGAAATTCGACTCTATTTTTTTGCTCGATCACGTGCTTGTTTTTATTCTTTACTCGCACTATTCCGTAAAAATACAACCTTGACGAATCTCACCCTTCATCCTCCTCTCCCAAAAACCATCTCGAATATTGACGAAACTCCCCGGCTCCTCAGACAGCCCGATGAAAAGGGCTCTTCGATTCGCTTTCCGAGGACAAAAAAAAACCGCACACTCGAGTTTGGCACCTTAATCCACAAATGTGGGTAAACAAGCAAGAATTGTTTCTCAAGTTGAAACACTCGCTCGAGGGCTTTTTCATCGATGTTTTTCGCCATATTTATCGTGAAAATGTATTCCCAAATCATTAAATTATTTTCCGTTAATTGTGATTACTGTTGTTTTGGAGTTCATTATTCAAAAAATTTTACGAAAAATAATTTTTTTTCACGTTTTTCTGCTCAATTCAAAACCCTCATGTTGAAAAGTAGTTTCATTACAAATAAGGACAGTGAAGAAGGGATTTTTCAAAGCCCAACTATCATGAAAATTTATTCGTATAATTATTCAAAAGTCAGTCGGAAAAATAATAATTTTTTCTCGAAGCAGCGGCATTTATACTCACATGAAAAATAAATAAATAAATAAATAATTAAAACGGACAATCATCAAGTTTTCCGTATTGCACTTTTCATATTTCCATATTGCTATATTTATCCGCGACTAGTCGATCCTCGCGAGGACATGTCAGCGAGATGGTGGCTTGAAACAAAAAGACGAAATAAAAAGAAAAATTGCTTCAATGAATTAAACGTTAATCTCCACTTATTTCAATTTGAATAATAAAAAACCAATTCGTGACGTCAATACGTTAGGTACGAAACGAATAAGAAAAAAACACGAGGAACAATCATTGGGTTTTGATTATCGTTGATTCAGTCTCCATATGCTCACTGAATAAACAATTAAAGTTGTCACCGATAATGGCGAAAAGATGACAAAAAAAATTTGAGAAAAAAAAATTTCTTTTTCACTTATAACCTTGGGGGTAGCCGCGCACGTCAGTGGATAAAATCTGATGAAGGACTCGTTGACTGTAGTCCAGAAAATTTATTCAATTCTGGCATATATCTCCCTTCCCTTCATCATCGTTTTTAATCATTAAACATCATCGTGTCCTCTCTTCGCGATTCATTAATTCCCTGTTACCCGACTGAGCTTCGTTTTCATCGCCCTTCCTTCCTCCTCTCATTGCAACGAAGGCCTTCGTTGCACTCGCGTGTTTAACCACACTTTAAACAATTAATTCACACCCGCATACACAAAATTACAATTTAAATACAAATTTTATTATAACAAAATTTGTACGTTTACGTAATAAAATTTTGTTTGGTCTCAATAATTCATTTTTTTTATAACATAAATAAATAAAAAATCTTCAATATCCTGTCCGATTGAAATGTAGTATTGAAACATTTTTCAATGAATTTATGAAAATTTCCATTCGTTATTTACAATCGCAAAAGATCGTGTGTCACCTTCGCAGGGTTTTTTTTTCTTCGTATCTTTATGGTGTCCACTTTCAAACTCTAATCTTCACGAAGGTGTGATATACCCTTACCGGAAGCCTTTGCAACCCAAGTAGTAGTAGCTTGTATGTACCTATATATATATATATATATATATATATATATACTATATATATATATATACTATAATGTTGAGCGTATTATCTTCTGGTCGTGCTATATGTCCAAGCAGCAAAATCGTATGAGGAAAGTCGAGGGAGCTCGTGATCGTAGATTTCTTTATGTAAATATTTCATCGTTTCGAGACGAATTAATTTTTCATACACAGAGAAAACAAAAAATTGATTGTCATATAAATTATTCGCGACAACGACGAATTTGTGGCTTTTTGAATTATTCGAAAGTAAAGAAGAGTATTCTTGACTGTAAAACAAAGCATTTAAGAGAAAATTTCGAGAACTTTCACTGTACAGAGGCATTTTATTATAATAAATTAATGTTTTTACTTGAAAAATCAATTTTATAGTAACAAGTTAAGATTTTCTGTTGTAAAAGCATTTTTTTTCGTAGAAAAACATTTTACATTTTTCACTGTACACAAGCATTTTATCTTAATAAATTAATGTTTTTACTGTAATAACACATTTTATCGTATGAAAATTACACTGTTTAATTGTAAAAAATCAGTCTATTGAAGAAAATTAAATATTTCATACTATGAAGATATTTTACAATAAAAACTTAACTTTTACTTAAAAAATAACGCAAAAACCACAAAATTCGTAGCTATCACTACAATATTTATCGTAAGCTCAATTTCTTCGAGTACGATTTTCATCATTTGATGAAAAGTGAGGTCAATTGAAATTCGTAAATTTCGAAAGCTCATTCAATCAATACATATCACGTCCAACGTATTATTTCCGCGTATTAAAACTATAGATTACTTAGCAACTTTGCAACTACATAGCTTTCGCAAAGCATGACCCTCAAACTATACTCTTTCCTCACACAAAATCACCTTGATTATCGAATCAATTGATTGAAACTGTACAAGTTCTACAGTATCTTGGTTCGCCTGATGGACAACAAGATCTTGTAAAAAAAACAATGTTTCACCGCACTCTTATTACATTCATCACGTATAACTAAAAAAAAAAAAAAAAAATAATGTAAAAATAATATGAAATCAATGCATTCAATTTGCAAAATTCCATTTTTTTCTCATTTCAAACGATAGCATATGAAATTTTACATTATTTTTCCGTGTGTACATATTTATATTCGCATTATTCTGTATTATAGTTTAATTAATCATGCTTTCAGTACGACTAATATAATTCTTTTTTATTTCCTCAATTTCTTCATTTATTTTCAGTTCTTGGCTATTGAGTGTGCGCACTTTGAATCTATCCTATTCTCCAACATAACCGAAACACCCATTCTGCGTTCAAGTATCCACGATGTTTTTTCTTTTCTTTAGACGGAAAAAAAAAAAATCGCTTCTTCAATCGTTGGAGAAGGAAAAAACAAATTCCTCTCCTATACTTTTCGTCCTTTGAGGATCAACGGAAACGATACGAATAGCGAATCATTATTTCTCCATTATTCTCGTGACGAAGAATATTGTTCTCAGGTGTTATGCTAAGACGCGGTTCTTCCCAGCGAGCGAATACTCCGTATGGTGTATGACAAATGAAACAATGAGAACACCAGGAGGCAGTGAATTCGTCGTAGCCTGTTGCGATAACTACGATTACTGCAATCGTCATCTGAACTCGTCCTTTCCCTCTGTGATAACAGCAGATTCTTCTTCACGTGGTACGAATGAATTTTCGTAAAGGAAAAAAAAAAAAAAAAAAAAAAAACACCATCGATTCCCATTCGCCAAAATTGTTGCGCTTCTCGGAGGAATCACTATGATACAACAAATTTGTGAAGTTTACACGAAAACGATGCTTTTTTGTTGTCAATTGTTCGGTGCTTATGTTCACCCTTTGACATCATATCTCGCTCAGTTTTTTTTTATGATTCATATGAAATCCCCAATCCAGTGGCTTAACTCTGCGTCATCATCGAAAGCATTTTTGTGGTGTTTTTTTTCGTCGATTGATTTCGTGTACCGAGCTGTCGAGGAGAAGAGTTTTTTCCCACTTTTTGTCGCAATAAAAATCATATCGCGATCAAAATTTTCGTGGAAAATTTAAGAAATTAAATAACACCCGACGCTGACACCGCGATACGTCGTAGTAAATTTCGTATCGTTATCAGGGCTCTTGAGAAGAAGAAAAAAAATTCATAGAAATTCCGTAATATTTATTATCTCCAAAAGAAAAGAAAAAAAAATTATTTCCGATAGTTTTAATTTTATTATCTGTACAATAACGTAAAAAATTATGGAAGTAGTCGGAGAGATGGGCACAAGCTCATTACCCGAAAGAAAAGAAATCACTTAAAAAATCATTTTTGCATAATTTATTTATTATCGATTATTTTATAAAAATCACATACTATCTGCAACGGTGCATTTACTCTTTATTCCACAACCTAGACAATCATTTTTCTCTAAGTCTAAAAAAAACCACAAAAAAGAAACGTAACAATTTTTTATAATTTGTTTTCAATGCAATTAACTGAAAATAATAATCTTTATTACAGATAACAAAAGAATGTTCACTTGAAAGTAGCCATTTCCACATTTTTTTTCAAACATTTTGTGAAGATTATTTATTCCGATCTTGAGCGTTTTTTTTCTTTTCGTCGTATTCAACACGTCGTAGAACGATAAATGTTGGACGTAACGTTTTAACGTCAGAGCATAATATCTTCGTTGCATACTGATAATAAAATAACAAAAAAATAAAGACGAGCAAAAAATACGCTTCTAGAAAAAGTTTTCCTGGCTAAATTATTCGAGCTTATACTCGTATATCTATCTCGTATATCTATCTCGTATATCTCTCTCTCTCTCTCTCTCTCTGACGAGCCAATGACGCGAGTTTATCAGAGTTCACAAAGTGTCGAATGATCGTTTGTAGCCACGCCCACACGTTGGCAAATTCTCGAAATTATCGCATCGACGGTTTTCGTTCAATCGGACACGAGAAGAGTTTCTCACGTCGAGAGGACCCGTTAGTTTGCCACTTACAATCTTTATCTTTTTTATGTAATACAACGACCTATAGGTAACCGGATAGTGAAAATTAGTCGCGATGTACTCCAATTAAGTAGCATCGAATGCGCAGAAAATTATCTGATTTTTTAATTCGTATTTCAAAGAAATTTTCAGCTCGGTACATGCTGTCAAAAAATTTGTCTTGCTCGTACGTTCACCACTATGGCCCTGGGGATTGTTTTTCATTTTGTTTTTCTTTTTTCAATTTTTTTTTGTTCGAATTCTTCACACTCGAACTCGCAGCTCGTTATCGATTACATTACTCCATTTGTCTCGTCTGTGATAAGGATTTTCGCATGAATTTGCCAAGGATGGTTGCCCCAAAAAAGAAAAAAAATTACCATGAACATTATCCTCTATGTATGTCGAACGGACGTGACTCGTTGGGAAGCATGATATTTTTTTTTTTTTTTTCATACTCATTCTCGTCCTCCAATATATTTAGGCAAAAAATTTTGCCAATATTCGTACGGTATAAACCGTATACATTTTTCATTTGTATACATTTTTTAGAATATTTTCGGAGCATTCTCTTTATCGTTCAATTTTCGGCTGATCTATCGACCTCGTTAAAAATTCGATCGATTCATTAATCTCATAAATAAATTAGATGAATTTAAACATATATCAATTGAAGGGTGGCTCCACGATTAAAAGGCGAAAAAGAGGTGTTTAATTTTTACGAACACAATTCGTATCGGAAATCCCAAGCTTCAGATTGTTCAAAACCGTTTTTCGTTCGTGTAAAATTATTTAGATTTATCTATGAAAAATCGTGAGGGTTTTATTATTAAAATAATTCATTTTATTCTGAAAAAAATAACATGCATCTCCTAAATTTTTTTTAGACTCCGATCTGAATATTTGTTTACATGATCGTAGAAGTATTTTCAACAATCGTTCGAAATAAAATGAGTTCGTTTATTAAATAAATGAAAAAATAGATTTATCAATCTCGTAATTAAATGAGTCGAATTTCTATATCGAGTAAATAAGTAAGATCGTCGAACGAAAATTTGTTTAAGATTTCTGAGGTTTTCAATAAAATATTCATCGTTCTCCCATCGTCCTCGAATGATGCCAATCGCAAGGGTATACCCATCACGTTCTGTGAAACTCCCACATTTTTGTCAGTCTACCCCCCTGCCCCCGTCCGAAATAACTAACAACGTGAAAATTTCTTGTGTTTCGAGTTAATTTTTTTGTTTCTCAATCAGTAACCAATTAATCGCATCCCCGTTTGTCAATCAAAGTACTCGAATCTCGACAGGGTGTCGCAGGTAAGGTGGATGAGATGCGAATCTCATCTCGTGTCTTCATCTCGATCGTGAGATTAACGCCAAAAAAAAAAAAAAAAAAAAAAAAAATCTTCCAATCATCAACATCGTGAAAGTATGGCCAAATGCCAATATCGAATCCCCTGGTATCCCTTATCCTTCTTGCACTAATCGCAATAGCAAAATTTATCAACTTTTGAGCACGCTTGTTTTCTTAAGTTCTTTTTTTTCACCTATTATTTACTTCGTAACACCCTTTTTTCGTGGGTGTTTTCTTTGTTTTGCAATGATTAGTTACGACGCAAACAACCGTTTGCTGCGGTGCTTGAAATTTTGAAATTTTGTAGTTTTTAAGGCCGCTTCTTTTCCTGGTTGATTTTTTTTTTTTACATTCATAATTATTTCATTGCACAATTGAGTGTATACCACAATGCTTGAAATGCTTGAAACAAGAATTATAAGTTCGTAAAAGTGCTTTTTTTCTCAGTGCATTTTTTTCGGTGTTATTGTGTTAAACTGTGTGTGGCGGTAATTGAAAAAAATGTGTCAACATTTCACTACGCTTTTTTTCTTTGTGCCTTCATTTTTTTCGAACTTGCGTTTCACCGCGTCACTACTCGTGTGCTGCATCGCTATTTCGTACTGCGAAAAAAAAAACGCATGCTGTGTGCTGTTTGATGTCGAACGTGACAATCCTTTCAAATTGCTATCCAAGCAAAAACCGAGTCAGAATTTGCTCCAAGCATCAGTCTCAAATTATTAATTTACGAAAAACATAAACGAATTTTTTTTCGCAAAATATGATTTGAGGCTTTTCTCGATTCGGTTTTTTTTTTGCGGCCAAACGAGATGATGTTCTAACGAACGGAATTACTTGTGTGAATAAAAGTGACGTCCAACGGAGGGGTTGGGGCGTGGGCAACATGGAAAATGGCACTGACGATAGCCCTGCCAATATGCGCTATTTGCGTTGTGGTAATGGTCGTTTATCACATTCAAATGACACGAAGAAGACCGGCGAGACACTTTCCGGACGATTCACTTGAAGCACCCGATCGACCTATACTCGGCGGTGTGACTATCAGGGATATGCTCGAAATGACCACCAGTGGCAGTGGTTCGGGTAAGCTTAGTCAAAGTATTATGTTCTTGTTTTTTTTTATGTTCTTGTTTCATTTTGTTTGTTTTTTTTCTCTTATCTACACGCTCGAATCGACGATGATAAAATTTCGAAAGAAACGTTTTTTTAAATTTAATATTTGAATTGTAATTATCGATTAAAACAATAATAAAGTAAAATTTTATTTTGAAAATTTTTATGAGGTAAAATGTTTATATTCCAATAAAGATAATCTTGAATTATCACAGGATTATGATTTTCGAGAAATGAACTTTAAAATACTCCTGTTATTAACAGAGCCGTGAAATTTCCGTGATCCTGCGTCAATTTGTTTCAAAATAATTATGAAAATCCATAATTGTCATGTGAACCATTGAAAATTCAACATAATATTATCCTGGGCATTTGGAAATGCGCAATGACTCAAAAATATTGATAAAATAACGAATTACGAATATTTAAGTAAAAAGATTAAAACGAAGAATCTTGAAAAATATTTCGTCAGTTTTATCACAGATCCATTACTTAAATCCCATAGACTTTTCTAACACTTCTGAACGTCGATAAATCATTCACACTCATTTTAATTAATAGATTAAATAAAATCGTAAGTAATTAGAAAAAAAAAAAAAACGTAATAATAATAATGAAATATGAATATCTCGGATTATTTTGTAAATCAAGTAGGTCTGCCGCTTCTGGTACAGCGGAGTATAGCCCGCCAAATTCAGCTCGTCGAGACAATCGGCAAAGGGCGATTTGGCGAGGTATGGCGGGGACGTTGGCGGGGCGAGAACGTCGCTGTCAAGATATTTAGCTCGCGCGAAGAGAGATCGTGGTTCAGAGAGGCCGAAATATACCAGACTGTTATGCTCAGGCACGACAATATACTTGGTTTTATCGCTGCCGACAACAAAGGTACGAGACACTTTGTTCCAAAATAATTTAATGCTGAGTGAAAAAAAAAAACATACTCGTAGTTACGGTCGACAGGGCGAGGAACTCCATTCAAAAATGGTTGTCATTTTGAATGAAACAAAAAAACAATTAAAAACTAAATGATCAAAAATTACTGTGAAAACCTGAAGATAAGCCTTTTTTAAATAGCTGAGAAATGTTTTAAATAATTCTTTTATAATAAATATTAATGTCAAATCAATCAAAGAAGTCATTGTAAAATCAATTATTCGTGATGGACGTTAAATTGACGACTTAAAATTTTTAACAAGATGGAGTACACGTTGATTTTACAAAACATAAAATCTACGATACTTTACTTATACACATCGGCCAAAAGTGAGGTTCAATCATAATTTTACGTACGCCACAATTCCATTGATTCGTGGAAATCTGCGAAATTTTTATTGCCCACACGGTTGTCAAATTTTCCAAGTACTACGCAGAATTAGTTTCAACAGTGACGGTTTTCATCGTTACAACGATAATCGACATTTTGTTATTAATATTAATATTTCCAGACAATGGCACGTGGACGCAGTTATGGTTAATCACGGATTATCACGAGAAAGGTTCGCTCTTCGATTATCTTAATCGTTCGACGGTGGACACGAATGGAATGATAAGAATGGCACTCTCAATGGCAACGGGTCTGGCTCATCTTCACATGGAGATCGTCGGTACACAGGGAAAACCAGCTATCGCTCACAGAGATCTGAAATCGAAGAATATTCTCGTAAAGACAAATGGCACGTGTGCCATCGGTGATTTGGGTCTTGCTGTTCGTCACGATGTCATAACCGACACGGTAGATATACAATTGAACAACAGGGTCGGAACTAAGAGATACATGGCACCCGAGGTAAATAACAATTTTACGGTTAGGATTGAGAAAATTTGATAAATTTTGGAAATTTGTAATTTTTTCGAAAAAAAAATACGTACGCCTTCAGGTTCTCGAAGAGGCGATTAACATGAATCACTTTGATTCATTCAAACGCGCCGATGTTTATGCGCTCGGTTTGATACTCTGGGAAATTGCGAGACGATGCAACGTCGGTGGTATACACGACGAGTATCAATTACCGTTTTACGATTTGGTACCGTCCGATCCGACGATCGAGGAAATGCGAAAAGTCGTTTGTACCGACAGACAGAGGCCATCGATACCAAATCGATGGCAGTCTATCGAGGTAAGATATTAATTTACATTTATTTGTCGAACTCCCCGTCCTATGGTAAGATATTGATTACAATTATTCGTAAAAATTATGATACAATCACACAGACATGCGCATTCGTGATTTGAAAGAAAAATCAATATTGCCACATTATTTTCTCGAAATTATGCACAGGAATCGTGGAAATTTGTAATTCAAAGGGTTTCACTTTCACATTTAGCCCCATCGTTCGATCGTTTGTTTCGTTTGACAATTGGTCGACGTAACGAAATGTAGCTCGAACCAAAAATTTATTTTACGAGCTATTGTCATTTAAAAAAAAAATACAATATTCCCGGAAATTGTAACTCAAAGATCACTCATTTGAAACTTTCAGCACAATACCTCGAAATTTGCAAAACGTTTCGCGTTGTATTTATTTTTTATTTTTCAAAAAATTCAATGTTTGACCAATTCCCCATAGTCCCATCAATTTCACGTAAAATATTCACTGGCAATAGCGAATTATCCTGTTCGCCAATTTTCATCCCAAATTGTTCTCGAATTATAAAGACTTTACCTTTAACCACTAAATACATTTATCCGGATATTTGTTCTAAATGTGATCTTCTGACTATTTGGAATATTTTGTTCGATCAAAAAAGAAAAGAAAAACCAAAACAACGTTTTACGAGTAAGCAAAATATTAAAAAAATATAATTTTCGTTTGATTGCGGTCATCACCATCTAATTTTTCTCTCTGTTACTTCTCAGGCTCTCCAAGTAATGTCGAAGGTGATGAAAGAGTGCTGGTACCACAACGCGGCAGCGAGACTGACCGCTCTCAGGATTAAAAAGTCTCTAGCCAATTACGGCGCGATGGAAGATCTCAAGTAGTGAAAAAAAAAAACAGAGGCAAAAGAAAAAATCGTGTTTGGGAAAATCCTCATTTTTCAATTTTATCGAGAACTTTCGTGTTGAAAGATCGTGAAAATTTTTAAACGCATGCACTTGTGTTGCATCGAAAGAAAAAAAAAACTCGCCCAAAAATCCTCTGATTTTGCGAGGTGTGCAGCTATAAAAAAAAACGTAAGAAGGAGAGAAAAAAACTGTCACGTGAATCATTCCTAAGCGGAAGTTTACGCAAAGTGTTGAAAGAAATAACTGTTTCAGAAATCTATCTTCAATTTCTGGCAATGTATTGTTTTTTTTTTTTTTTCAATTTCGCCGAACCTCTCGTTTCGTTCAACGAGAGCGGTTCTCAGCTACGACATGAATTGCGCCCGTTCTGGCCAAGACCTTTTTAAATCGAAATATTTGTCTGACTCCAAAAAAAAAAACCAATCCTTTGCATTCGATCGTGTATGAATCTTGAATTGCATTAAAAAAATATTCGAATCATGTTCGTCTCGGGACGTCAGGAAGCTCATTATTTCGGAATTGCTTGGGGTTAATTGCGCGTCTCTGCTAAAAAAAAAAAAAAAAACGACAAAAAATGTTTCGCGAGTAAAGCGCCGAACTTTTTTCGTCAGAATTGGCAAGAC
Source organism: Oxytorus armatus (assembly GCA_958009045.1). Lineage (NCBI taxonomy): Eukaryota > Metazoa > Arthropoda > Insecta > Hymenoptera > Ichneumonidae > Oxytorus > Oxytorus armatus. Next base: position 12,560,615 of record OY253746.1, on the reverse strand, counting down.
TTTTGTGAAAGGCTCTAACACAAAGCGTTCGCGCTCTTATTACGACGTCGCTACATCGGTGACAATTATAACGTATGTGAATTTAAATTTAACAAAACGACAACAAGAAAAAAACGTGCACACGTACGTGCTTGAGCGATACGACTTGTTTTTAGTGTTTTAAGCACACCCGAATGTTTTTGCTCAAAAATAATGAAAAAGAAAAGAAAAAAAAACAAAAACGAAAGAGAGAAAATTCTACGAATTGGCGTTTAGCGAGAAACAAACGAGCTCGCTAGTCGCAATAATTACGCGAGACTTTCGAAGGTGTTTCCTTTGTGACACAGCAAGGCTGAAGTGTTTAAGGGTGCTATATGCGAGCTGAATATTGTATTTAGAACGAACAAATGATTTTACGAGAATGAGAGAGAGATAACGAGAATAAAAATGCGTATATAACCATTGAAAAAAAAAAAAAAAATCTCGAAATCGTGTGAAATGACGACAAAATTTAATCACAAGAGAGCTCTATTTTCGAGGAATTTTTTTATTTGTAGTCTTCGATATCGGGAAAAAGAGAAAAAAATAATAAGACATTTGTGTGTCCAATGGAGTTTATTTGGACAATGATCGAAGAAAGTGAACGAACGTTATGTATGAAATTACACGATTAACAAAAAAGAGGAAAAGAACAAAAAAAAAAGATCGTGAGTCAGTTCACGATGTGACGTGATTGCGTTAGGTTTAAATTGCTAAAGTAGCTTTACGAAAAGTCGAGGACGTGAACGCTTGGACTGATGACACGAAATGAGAAAATAGAAAGTCGAGAAAAGGAATGAAAATGAACAAAAAAAAAAAAAAACGTTGCACAAGATGAAATTGTATGACTTTCTCACTTGTCTCCGAACCGTTATTCCCAAAGGAAATTAAATAGAAACTAGTAAACGTTGAGAGTGATAAAGCCAAGCGTACGAATGCCCGTGGATATTGAATGCGAGAGGTTAAGTATAGTGAGAGCGTGTGGTAGAAACGAAAAAAAGAAGAAAAAAAAAAATACAAAGAAAAATACAAATCATGGTCATCCAATAGTGAACGTAAGAGTCTTCGGAGAGTTCTATCCATCATGAGTTTATACATTTAAAAAAAACAACAAACAAACAAACAAAAAATGGAGAGGACGCGAGTTACAAGCGTCATCGTATTTTTCCATTCTTTTTCTATTTGACAATTCTACACCACAGTCCGGACTGAATAATTCTACGGAGGCCCAGCTGCAAACAGTCTTGATCTATCTCTCTCTCTCTCTCTTTCTCGTGTCTCAATTACCTCGACTCCCCCCCCCCCGCCCCTCGTTCAATTACACGAGATAAAATAATTCACACGCGATAAACTCTGTACGGTGACTTTTTCCAAAGTCCTGTGATAGTTGGGTTAGGATTTTACAAGGGGGGCCGGAATCAGTGGCTTCAAAATAGTAACAGTCGGCGAACGAATGCCGGTTTAATGAAAAATTGTGAACATGCTTAAGTTTTGCAAATAGTGGTCGCAAGCGTATTTAATACTCCGCGGTCACGGGGGAGGGGGGGGGGGGCTCAGACTGACCCCGAATTTAATTTTACAGCTATATGACTTTGCAGTCAAATGGCTAACAAACGAGGTTCAACCGCGCGCTCTACTGCACGTTTTAAATTCCCTTTTTGGACAACGTCTTAAGGGGTTGAACTTCTTGGGGTATCTTTTTTTGGCTCGTGCGCTATAGAACAATTTTTTCCCTCACAGCGTCTCACGAATATCAGTCATTAACTTTATCCAAAAAGAAGCTTGAACAATAAAAAAAAATTGAGTTTTTAATTGAAAAAATTCGTTTTTCACTTCACGACTTTTTTTTCAACATCGTTAACATTTGATTTATTACGTAAACGCAATTTGTTCGTATTCTACAATGGTCGAAATCTGTTCGATGATTTTGTTGGGCCCACAATAAGACCGAGAGGGTAATCATTTGAAAAAGGCTGGGGTCATTTTGACCCCGTGTGGCGAATCGGGAAGAAGTGTGATCACGGAAAGTTAAAAACACAGTCTTTTAGTTTTTTTTTTTTTTTCGACAAGAACAATTTGCGAAAATACCAGACGAGAGAATTTTTTTAAATGCACTTGCGTTCGTGTAAGCATTTTTTTAAATGCACTTCCGGCATATAAAAAATTGTGAGTTCCATTTGTTTCGGGGTACTAATCTCCATTTCGAAATCACAGATTCCGAGTAACCGTAAATTCCTCCACCGTTCGATACTCGGAGGACTTTAGTGAAATCACGAAAATAGAGAATATCGGAGGATAATAATTTTATCTTGGAATCACGTCGAGACAGTTGTGTTTACAGTCGTACATTTACGACTCAAATTTCCCAATTCACCATTTACATAACCTGAGCGCGCGTTAGAGTCCGTTGTATACTCGCGAATCGCAATTCACACAAAGACTGAAAACTAATATTCGTACTAGTATGATAAATGAATTAAAACAAGAAAAAAAAAAAAAAAACATAATTGAGAAAGTCGAATGGTCGTCGTCATCGAGAATCTGGTAACGAATGACGCGAACGACCGTTACAATTTGTACAGCGAATTACGAGACATTTTTTTTTGTCCCCCTCCACCCTGAAAATGCCCAAAACTCTCTTCATACATTCCTATTACTCGTAGGTTAATTTTTAATACGTAATTAACGATAATTTCGAGACGTTGAAACTTCACGTCGTACGTGACACTATATAATTAATTGCAAGTCCCAACATTATGTATACAATATAATACAATGACACATACAAATATATATTTATCGTTTTGCGACAATTACGACGTGAAGTTTTGACCAAATCTCTCCTACAGGTTTATCAAACCATTTAGTACAATCTTGTGCCAATACCTCACGAAAAAAAAAAACAAAAACAAAACAAAAAGTTAACTAAAGCGAAATACACAACTGTTTTGACGATGAGGCGAAATATACTCAAGACTCAGTCCTCTCACTCGGTAATCAAGCAGCTCGTTAACAGTGATAAAGAAGAAATAAATCTACAAAAAAAAAAGAAGAAGAAAAAGAAACATTAAATCTTATAGTATACGAAAGAAAATAGAGACTCGCGAAGAAATACCAAGCAGCATATCCCTCTTCGCCTTCCTCTTCACAATTTCCAATTCCGAAATTCATACGTGTATAATATAATACCGATAATTAATATAGGGTTTGAGGATGATTGTTTTTTTCACGACAAGTCTTACTTGACGATTTATCGGAAGTATTGGAAATTACTTTAAATTCGAATCGTTGTCGAACGAAAAAAAATTGTTTTTTACCGAATTTTGAAATTCGGACAAGTTGTAGTCTCTTTGGATAACTTGTTTTTTTTTCTTGTACACAAAAATAAAAGAGATTGATGTATTTATTAAACAAATGTACACGGTTGACAATTTACTTTTTCCAAATTTCAATCGTTACGATCGCGGATAACGCGCCGTTCATGTTCGTTGAAAAAGTTTTCGGTGAAATCACCCAGTTAAATTTTTTCATAAAAATTCCCGATTTCACGAGAAATTTTATTTAGACTATCTTAATTTCTCACACAATACAAATTGTTTTGTATTTCAATCTAAAATATTGTAAAAAATGTACAAAAATGGAGAATAGAAAAAAGCTACAGTATCGTTGTGTCGTAAACTTGGAACAAAGTGACTTTTTGGATGTTTGATTAAAATTGAAATACTCGAGGAGGAAGATCCATAAACCTTTTTTAAAATGTTGAAAAAAAATAATGGTACCGAAAATTCCAAACGAGCGATAGTTGGAAATACCTGTACGATCATGTGAACAATTATTCAGATTCGAATTTGAAAAATTCGAATTGATTTTTTCTAAAATATATCATATTTAAAAAAAGGCAACTCTCCAAATTCTTCATATACCGATCTGAATATATTTCCTCATAACCAGAAAACTATTTCGAATAATGTGTCAATTGGGATTTTCGATACGATTTTTTTTTAACGATAAAAAAAAATGAAACACGTTTATTCCGTCGTACGTGCGTCTTCGTTTAACCGATTGAGCTCTTAAATTTTTGATACCACGTTAAAAGTCACACGGAAACAAAATCCAGTGTCAGTAACATTTGTCTAATTCTATGGAGGTATAAAAATAATTTTTTTTACTTCGACACTCCTGTTCGCCTGAAAATCAAATACCTGCTTCGTTAAAATCACATTATTTTTTCGAGTCAAACAAAATAATACAAAGCTGCTGGGCCCCGTGGAATCTAAAAAAAAAACAGTCTTATCTAACTTCGATATAACCGTTAAACAGCCAAACTGCCAATAAACCACACGAGTTTTCATCCATGCTCCGAAAAGTTGTATAAATAATATACGATTGTGAATATTGAGAAAAAAAAACGCCCGAGCGTGCGCCTATATCCCTCTGCTCCGACGTTGAATCCCGCGACTGTACAAATTATTGATACAAATGAGAAAGATTAAGAGAGGAATAAGAAGAAAACGATAACCAAGATTTGTGGGAATTTACAAAGGAGAATAATGAGGAAAAAGAAAATACGTCAAAGGCACGTTAGGAGAAGAGTTAGGTACCTCTAGAACGATATCCGCACTATTATGTCTAGTTTATGCATACACGAATACGTACGTACTATATTAGAATAGCAGATATTTAATAAAAAGAAAAAAACCAAGACGAAGAAAAAAAAACGAAGGCTCGAAATGAACAAATTGTTAAACGGCTTTTTGAAACTATGTTCGATTATTAGGATTTAGATCGTGTGACTTAGGGATTTTTTTTTTTTTTTTTACTATATTTTACATAACTCATCGCTTCTACGTTTTTCAGCAAACCAGTTCGCAGTGAAAGTAAAAAAAAGAAATTGAAACTGGCCAAAATTTGCCTTCCCTCGTTTCTACTCTAAACTTTATCTGTTTATTATTTATTGCTCTTCACTCTCTTCCATGTTCCTCGAGTACTCCGTTGTGTATGTATGCCGTGGGCTTATGGGCAAAAAAAAAAATTTGTTCGGACCGGTATGTCAAGAAGCATATTCTTCCTCCCTTGTGAATAGGTCGTGAGCTTTTGCCTCTCTTTCTCTCCCCGCCCCCTCCCCCAATATTCCAAGAGCGAACCTCGCTATAAATTAGCAAAGTCTCGAATCGATTAAGTCTAGAAAAAGCAAAACTCATTACATCGAGATTTGAGATCGCAAACAGGGATGAGCTGTTTTCGAATGAATAAACAAACGTTGCACATCATTTTGTGACAAAATTGTTGAGAATCATTGTGAAAATAATAAAATATTATAACTTTCGAATAATTGAGAATAGTGGATTAATCATTATTTCGTAATGAATGTTAAGATTTTTTTACGACAATAAATCTTCCATAATGAATTGCGATATTAAAAAAAAAATTATTACTCAATTTGAAAAAAAAATATTAATGCCAGAGACTGATTATGAAAAATTATTTTGTTTCGATAAAAAAAAGCACTCAAAACAATTAAGGTGTCCGCCTGAGACGCCCTGAAAATTCGATTGAAATGCAGAAAATCTTTTCGAACGCCACTATTCTGTATAACAGTTTTCCTTCTTTGGCACACAAAGGACAACTGTTGGTTCACACTTCAAACAATATTCGAAAAATATTAAAAAATGGCGAACTTACAGTCTCATTCCTGCAGAGCTGCTCTCCCGATGTTCTTTCATTAAATTAGTAAAAAAATCATTAAGGGTGAAAGGGGTATCATCGAAATATCTATCGATAATAATGTTAGCAGAGGATTGTCAATTTTTATTTAGCCATCAAATTAATCCTCAAAATGGATCATTGATTTTTTTTAAGAGTATGCGTAATTTTTGGTATTTAACAAAATTGACAACTTATTGAAAGGGTGGCACAATTGATCTTTTTCGGGATCAAGCTGTGTTGGAAATTTCGGTAAAAAATATCAAATATTGCACGCTTCCTCCTTATCGTCAAGTTATTGAAATTGTTGATAAAAGTTAATTTTTAACAATAACAAATTAGGGAAAATAATTTTTTTTCCATCGTAAAGTAAGCTCATCTCTGATCGCAGGACTCAAACAATTTTCTCTCTAGATCGAGTGAAACTTCTCAGGGTGTCCATTGATCGCTCGCTCGTCCCTTTCGATCCCTTACCGATCGTTATTACGAATTGCCCTTCGATACAATTGATCAATATACGATTCCTTCCCTCTCTGTCACTCCTGCGAGGATTTCAATTTTTTTCGCATACCACCTCCGCCTCACCCTGCGTATCTTTTCCGTGTATGATACTCTGTACATAAAAAAAAGGTGTAAATGAAATAATATCGACGATATGAACACGAATAACGAGCACTTGTAATTTTCGTAACGCGAATATAAACGTTTAAATGGCGTAATTGACGATTCGGTGAATGGGTTTTTATTCTTATTTGTTTTTTAACTTGTAAATTAATCGAGAAAAGAAAATCGAATCGTACATACATATACATATATAATATATATTGCATTTTTATTTTGCCACGTTTCCGTTGTTTTTTTTTCCATTATCGAGAGAGTCCAGTCAAACATTAGTCATGTTCGCAACTATAAGGGTGGACAGCACGTTGTCACGAGAGTATAACGCATATACGTAGCGTGCATAACAAGTTACCGATTTTCTTTTTGTTAGCAATTTTTTTTTCTTCCAACAGTCAATATTTCAACAGTCAATAACGAAAAAAAAAAGAAAAAAAAACAAGCGAACACGAAGGGAATGAAAATTGACATATTTTCTTTTTGTCCCACACAATCTTCCTTTTTCTTGTAATCTTCAAACACACACGACCATAAAGTAGATCCATGGCGCACACGCCACTATTTACCAAAACACTCGTACACGAAAAAAGTACACGTTAACACGTATCCCGATGTGACCAATAGACGAAAACAAAAAACGAAAAAAAAAAAAAAAAAACGAAAAAAAAAACCATTCGCACCAAAAAAGCGATGAACTACATTAATAATTGTGTAACACTATTCATTATAGTCTGCTAATATATACAATAAATAATTAACGATTATAAAATATTCCGTAAATGAAGAGCGTAGGAAATCTTAAATAAAACCCCGGGTGCGTGCTGTCTCGTTTTTGTTTTTCGTTTATTTTTCTTTTGTTTAACAAAAAAAAAGCGAAAAACACTTTGTATATTGTTTCGGTGTTTTGGCAATGATTTTTTTTTTCGATCGCGTGCAATGTTCGTTTTTTTTTGTTTCTTCCTTGAAAAAAAAAAAAACGCGCGTTTGTGTGAGCATGTTTGATGAACGAGGATATGAGATAACGTTGACAGATATATTATCGTATATCTAATGTTGTAATGATAATCCTTGATTTTTTGTAACGACATGATGCGTTTGGAAACTCGTTGAAACTCGAAATTGAGCATGTAAATGCTATATTCCAAGAAGCTATGCATTTTATACGAGGCATAAATTTATACAGGTAGATTGCAACATTTTTTGTTTTTTTTTCTAATCCGGTTGAGAAGACACTTATTTCGAGTTTTGACGATTGTTCAAACGCGCGTACAGCGACGATAACGCGGATCTTACCACGACAAATGCCATTGTGATCCGAATATAATATTCGCTGGAATAAAGAAATTTACTTTGAAAAAGAAAAACCCCAAAGACAAAAGTGGAAAATTATTCATTACATTATTCCTCGTGTTATTCTCCTGATTTTTTTTCTAAATTATTGCTTTCAGGACTCTGTAACGACGTACGTTGTAATATTGATCGTCATCTATTTTGATTCCTCCTAGAGGAAGCTTTGTTTTCGTGAAAACAGTTTTTTTTTTCGATTCTTTAATGTCAATGAGTTTAACATGTGCCTAAACATTAAAAAATCATATCTAAAAAAATGTCCAGGCGTATGTGATAGGCTCCGAAAAATTCAATTTGTTATATCTCGAGAACGACTTGACCGATTTTTCGTCCGGTTAGAGATTTTAAGGGGGGAAATAGGGTTAGACGGTTAAAAAAATCGATTTTTTTTTATTTCATAAATTGTTAGTAAAACTATTGAAAAATATGTTCCCAAAATTTAAAATAAAAATTCTGACTCGTTCTATTGTTATAAGCCATTAAGGAGGGAAATAGCGTTAGGACAGCGTTTTCTCAATGATTTTCATGAACTTTTTTATAGTATAAAAATGAATATAATTTATTGAAACTTTGAGAATATTTTATACATATATTTAAGTATATACTATAAAATTTTTGAAGAATTTCCTTGAAAAATACCGATGATATTAGCGACCCCATATTGCAGCTCACAATCAGACTCAGCATTTTGCTATTTTTTCAAACGCGTTTTTCTGAAAACGACTTTTTTCGAACTTGCGTACACGCTAGTTTGAAAAGTTTTCAACCAATCGTTTTGAAAATTGGCAGTTACTTTCTTCATAGTATTGCGCTCTATATGAACCTAAAATCGGAATATTATCTTTATTTAAAATAATTTTTTTTTTGCAAATAAAGTTGTAACAAATGGGAAAAAATCATGCTTTTTTGTTTTAACCCCTGTAAAAAATTCAATTTTCTATTTTTTTGATAGCATTTAGGCTCATATAGAAGAGAGACATATAATAAAAGTAAATTCCAACCTCGTTCGATTTCAGATGAAAATTGCGGCTTCCAGAATGTACGCAACATGCTGAGTCTGATTGTGACCTGCAATATGCGGTCGCTAATATCTTCGGTGTTTTTGAAGGAAATTCTTCAAAAATTTGATAGTATATATGAATAAAATATTCTCAAAGTTTCAATAAATTATATTCATTTTTTATACTATAAAAAAATTCATGAAAATCATTGAGAAAACGCTGTCCTAACCCTATTTCCTCCCTTAAAAAGCCATTTTTAAATTGTCGAAAAATTCGTGTGTTCGCTCTAACTTTCGTAAAATTTCAGCTATGGAGTAAAAACTTTCTACATAAAAGGATTAAGGGACAAGGATGTTCGATATTGAATTTGACAAGAATCGCTTGAGGGGTTCAGATTTTATAAAATTTTGAATTTTTCGAAAAATCTTTGAAATTGATTTGATTTCCAAGAGTTTTGAGATCTTGGGTTCATTTATTCTTTTACGAATAGAGTGTCATTGAAGGATAATTGCCATTGAATTTGGCACGAATCGGTGAAAGGGTTAAGGTTTTATTAAATGTTTAGGTTTTGGAAATTTTTATATTTTACAAGAAATCGTACGTTTGTCGAAATTTACAACTGTAGAGGGCCTCATTGTTTGAAAATAGGTTAGGGGACTACATCGCCCATCAATTGGATACTATAGAGAGATAGTTGGTATTGAACTTAGAGAAAAAAACGATAAAAGCATTTTATATTTGTGGTACTTTCATTTTTTTTTCTCCGAAAAATACATTATAAATCAAGAAAATCTCACACCGTGAACTTAAGGGAGACAAAAATTATGACAAATGAAGCTTACATATCGCTTCCTCTGTGTGGAAGCCAAAATTGAACCAGCCTCTTGTTTCTCTATTTCATGCATATATTTTTTGTAAAACCAAACTCGTCATCCTAAAAACCAATTTCCAACTTGAAAAAGTGTTCAACAAATCCCCGGAATTCCTCGTGCTCAATTAATTTCATAGTCTGTGAAATTTCATTAACCCGTGCAGCGAGCATGTGTCGAGAAGTGTTTGAATCAACGCGAAGAAGGCAAAAGAAGAAAACGAGACGTAAGATGATGGAATAGAAATTCCGATTGAGGGTTTATCTCCCAGCGATGAGGAAAATTCAGGATTTTCGTACGTACGCGTTTCAGTTTATTATTAAATTATATGTTGACACAGATTAATGTGTATGTCGTACAGCGGGACTCTGTGAATGGGCAAAATAATACCTATCTATGTAGTAATAGAGTAGAATTATTATTATTATTATTATTATTTAAATACAATATGTATATGTACGTTTGGTAGACGTGTATACGTGTTTCGTTCATTTATTTCCTTACTTTAACGATAAATTAAAATGAGGATCATTCGTATATCTATGTATAAACGTATAACTGTGTTTGTGTATACATAAATAAATAGATATACATATAATCATCGGTCGGTGCGATGTTTTGTTTTAAGTGAGATGATGTTCGGTAAGTAGTAATAATGCAATATATCTTTATCCTTCTTTTTTTTTCTTCCTTTTTTCGTTTGTTCTTCCTTTCATTTCGGTTTTTTTGACGGTATATTCGATGTCTTTCCCTCTCGTGGACCGAGCGATTCGATTTTTTTTTTCTATCGCTCTCATTGTTGCAAATTATCGCAGAATCCAATGTCGATTGAGTATACACACGCACACACACACACCGACATACACACTTACACGTGTGCGTATGTACACTCATCCGAGATCTCATCTGTGGATCGTGAAAAAAAAAAAAATTTTTTTTGACCGCCCTCTTTTTACCCCCTTACCAAAACCTGAACCCCGCTCTCTCGACAATTTTTCTCTCAAACTTTTCGTCTCGTCGCCACTTTTCTTTGTCATTCTTTCTCTTCTATTCTCGTTCTTCGTTGCGCTCTTCTTCCATTCTGCTTTGTCTTCTTCATCTTCTTCATTCTCACGTCCGCTGCGACACGTCCCAAATTGGCCGAGTCTAACAAACCCGAAAAATTCTCATCTCTTGTGTGTGTCTCTTCCGCTCTAAATCTCACTTATTCTCTTTTAAAAAAATAAAATAGTTTCTTAACAAATCCAGCGGGCGATCGTGTTTGTGTGCGTGTGTATGTATCTTTGCACATTTTAATCTGCTGTTGTTGTTTTGTTTTGTTTTTTTTTTTCGTTACAGTGGTATTATACTTTTTAATAACGAAATATGATGAAATAAACGTTTATCTACCCTAATTTTCTTTTCGCACTTCATTGACAATGGTTGTTATTGGTGATTTTTTTTTTCGTCCTTCATCTCGTCACGCGTGCAGCCTCCTCTCGCGAATACAAAAAACCGTTTTATTCGTTGAAATATAAATGAAAGTTTGTTTTTGTTTTTGTTTTTTTTTTCATTCATCGAAGAGGAGAGCATTGACCGAATGAAACATGGCCAAATTTTCTACTACTGCTACAGTAAGAATAATAATAATGATATAAATAACGTGACGACAGTCTCGCAAAGGGCATCAGCAGCTTTATCAATTTGTGTCTGTGTGTGTTTGTGCGTGTGCTTTTATGTCGTTTTTTCTTTTGGCTCAGCGATATTGCACGCTAGGTTTATGTTCACGGAGGGTTTTAGGTGTTTTTTTTTGTTCATTTTTCTGTTCCATTTTTATCAGGGAGGGCAGGACTGAGCGGTGTTTTTAGTTTTTTTTTTCTTTAATGGCGATGCGAAATTTTTTTTCATCATTTTTTTTGTTTTTGGTTTTACATGCTCTCCTCTCGCCTCGTCTCCTGGACAAGGTAGACCTGGGATCCGGGAACGGTGGAGGTCGTTACGAAGCTACGGTGTTTCGCGCGTATCAGTGTCAGATTGCTCTCGGCGTTATCGGCACGATCCTCGGCCGCCTCCAATTCCCTCTGGAAGCGACGTACCCGCGTCACGCTCTGCTGCGACATACCCTCCTGTTCCTGCAACTGTCTCTTGTAGATGTTGACCTTCTGGCAGGCTTTGTCGAGGGATTCCTGAAGAAGCGCAACGTTCTTCGAGTCCTCCTCGACCTGGATCATAACTTCCTTGATGTTGCGCTCCTTCTTACGCAATATCTTCACCGTTTCCGAGTGTCTGCGCTTCTCCTCGTCGAGCTCCAATTCGAGATCGCGAATCTACGAGGAAGAACGAGATTGTTATTTTGTTTACTATAAAAAATCAAAAATAGTCGCAACTATTACAACTATTTACCGATCAGAATGAACACGGTTTTTTTTTTTATTATATAATAGTTGAGACCGTTGCAAGCATTTCGTAACATAAAAGCGATTCTTTATCGTAATGTAGTTGCAACTAATCGAACTAATTAATAACCTAAATGAACAGTTTTTGATAAAAAATAGTTGCAACTATAGCAACGATTTAGTATCCTAAATGAACAGTTTTTGTTAGACAATAGTTGTAATTATGGCAACTATTTAATAACTGAAATGAACAATTTTTTGCTAGAAAATAGTTGCAACTATAGCAACTATTTAATAACCTAAATGAACAGTTTTGGTTAGAAAATAGTTGTAATTATGGCAACTATTTAATAACTGAAATGAACAATTTTTTGCTGGAAATAGTTGCAACTATAGCAACTATTTAATAACCTAAATGAACAGTTTTGGTTAGAAAATAGTTACAATTATAGCAACTATTTAATAACTGAAATGAACAATTTTTTTTTACAAAATAGTTGCAACTATAGCAACTATTTAATAACCTAAATGAATATTTTGTTCTTAAAAAATAGGTAAGACTATTGAAACTATTTTGAGACAAGAAAAATCGATAACTTTTTACAATAAAATAGTTGCAACTATTTTTTAACAAATAGAGAACACATGTTTTACTTTAAAATCATTGCAACTATAGTAATTATTTTATAACATAAAGTGAACACTAATGATCTTAAAACAGTTGCAACTATTGCAACTATTTGGTTACATACAACTAACAAATTGTTATTCGAAAAAAATTGCAACTATTTTATAAGAAAAGAACGAAGTCTTTTTGCTGCAAAATAGTTGCAACTATTATACGAAGAAAAAAAAAAGAAACATATGACACTTTGAAATTGATTGAAAAAAAATCTTACTCTGGCCTCGAGCTTGCTAATGATGCGTTTGCCACCGACAATGGCATTGGCCTCGACCTCTTCCAAACGAATCGAGACATTCTTCACCTCGATCTCGAGGGACTTCTTGATAGCCTCGATCTTGACGATGCGCTCTTGTTCCTCGTGCAAAATTTCCACGGTGTGCTTGAGCTCGTTCTGTACACGCTGATATCTCTCGTCGCTCACTCTCAGCTCTTTCGTAACCTCCTCGTAATCACCGGCAAGTGCTGTCAATTCTTGCTCAATCTTTGCCTTTGACGATGCAATGTTTACGTTTATCGTCGTAAGTTCGTTGATTCGACTAACCGACTCCTCGTACTGCTGCTCGACGGTCCTCTTGGCACGAAGTGCCTGGCAAAAAAACGATACGTTTGTTATCAAAGATTCGTCACGATCCTGATATTTTTCTTCTTCGTTTTCAATTTTAGAAAATTATACTCACGGATTCGTAGTTGCCGCGAATTTCCTCGAGCTCGGCAGTTAAAGATTGGAGACGACGCTGGCTGATGCCAAGTTGATCGAGGGTCACCGACAATTGACGCTGAACCTCGTCGTAGTGAGCTTGCAGTTCCTGTTATCAAAAGGTAAGAAAAATAATATATCAATATAGTTCAAGAATTTAGGATCTAATTTTACGAACGCAAGATTCAATTTGATCTGCATTGAGAGATCAAAAACTTTCTCCACAAAGTTAATGCAACAATATCTTTAATAGAGGTTGATTTTTTTCTTCAATCAATATAACTATAAAAATTGTTTCGTAAATCGTCACAGTCAATTGCGAAGAGTACCCGTCACATCGATTTAAATTAACTCAGAATATTTTTCATCAATAAAAATTAAATTTTAACCCTCAAAATCCAAAATTTTATCGGCACTACCCTTAAACATCCAGACGCACTACCCTTAAAGACGGAATTGTAATAATGAGGGATGGTTTTTTAGGATAGAAATTTCTCAGAAAACGCATGGTCGAATAACAATGAAAAATGAAATCTTATATGAAAAACAAAATTTTAGAAGAGATGTTAGAGGGTGAAGTGGCGGATTTGCAACCGCGTTGTCTTCAAGTGTTAATTGAAATTTAATTCAAAGTATTTTTTTCTTTCAATTCGTTTGTGATTGAATAATTTTTCTTCTCGTCTCACCGTCAACGTGAGAGATTGCTTCTTGATCGTCTTCTGTAGATCAAGATTATTCTTGTTCGCGACGTCAAGAGAGAACTCGAGTTCGGTAATCTGAATCTGTAGCTTCTTCTTGATACGCTGTACTTCGGTCTTGAGTTTCGTTTCTGCCTCGACAACGCGAGCGTTCAATTGCTCGATCTCGATGCTAGTTTGTTTGCTGAAATGATTTCCATCGAAAAAATCAATTAATCAGAAAATTGAACACAAACAAAAGTAATAATAATGATAACAAGAACAATAATAATGATATTATTAATAATAATTGAAGGAATGATCGTTGGAGACACAGAATAGCACCAAACTACAAACATAGTCGTTTACCCCTCGAGGTATCTGTCCGTGTGAATTTCACCTCGAATCTTCGGCAAGGATTGAAACAAAGATAAAGAATTAACACACGAGGAAACATGGGAAATTCGTCAGTTTTTTTTGTGTCGTTTTATTGGGTGCTTTATTTTTATTTTTCTCGTGGCTACCTCTTGTCGATAAAATAACTGTTGGACTTGCATTCCAGAGTCTTGAGTTCCTCTCCAAGTTCGTCCAAACGTTCGAAATCCTCCTCGGTTTTGAAGAAACGTCTAGCTCTCTCCTGCATCATACCCTCGTGATCTCTCTCCTCCCAATGTGCCTGAACGCTCTCCCTCTGATATTTTCGTATATCAGCGATCTCCTGTGTCTTCGTGAGATTTTTCAAAGCGTCGGCCTTCAATTGAAATTCAATGCTCCTTGCCGATCTTCCGCGTAAACTCTTGCCATGCTCTAACGCCTGTTTAACGTCCTTGATCATTTGCATATTACGAATATTTTGCACCGAAAGATCGGCCATCGATGCTATAGAATCGATTTCACGTGGTGCGCTCGTTTCTCGTATTCTCGATGACATTTTCGTTGTTTTTTTTATCTCTCGGCTCGATGATAATACCTCTTTTGTCACGTGGGTCGCCTCGATAGCTTTTTTCAAACTAAAGTCCGAACGTTTTGCTAGCTTTGAAAATAATATACGCATTCGATGATTATTTAACGTTCTTTTCAACGATGATACGTCGATTTTTGCAATATCTCATCGTTACAACTAATCGAAACCGTGGAATGCCATTTAAGGAGGTTGGAGCTTCTTGCACTAGACAAATGAGTGATACATTTTTAACGTTGTTTATACAAATTCTCGTGGCATAAATTGACTATGATAAATTGTCATCCCTATTATAGCATATGTTTTCAATTAATAAAAACCTCAATAAAAACCTTAATTAGTTGATGCCAATTTTCAAAAAGGTCCTACAATTTTTTCAAACAATAATTCATCTTTTTGGCTCGACTTTGATGTAGTACAGCTCATTATCTCTCTCTCGAAAGAAACTCTACGAATTTGCCACCCAGATATTCAATGGTATTCGCCATTTAAATTTCACAACCTTTAGTTTAACCATCAGAGAAATTATCCTTAAGAAAAAAAAGCTGTAATTTTTTAACGGAGAATATTGTGAAATATCTGGATGCTGTGTGGGTAGATCCTTTTTCAACATTGAGAGAGAGAGCCATACCATATCGAAATCGAGGAAAAAAATATGAATTATTGTTTGAAAAAACTGAACGAATATTTGTCATTTTGAAAATTCGCACAAATCAGTTAATATTTTTTGTGAATCCACTGTTATTGATGTTTTTATTGATCAAAAACATATGTTGTAATAAATATCACAATTGACCATAGTCAATTTATGCATCAGCACTCCCTTTGACTATTGTGACATACTTCAACCCCATTAATAAAACAAATTCGAAATACTTCGTAAAAGTCGATGAAATTAAAATGAAATTCAGACAAATCAAGATAACCGTTAAAGAAAAAAAATATTGCCTCGATTCAATAGATAATTAAACTCGTTCTTTAAAGGATAAATTATCATTTTTATAATTGAATATTAATGACGATGAACTTTGTTCGTTTAATTATTTTTTCCAATCAGTTGAATCAATGTTCCTTAAATATTTGTTTTTAAAGATTGTCAAACAAACTTATAATACAAAAACACTGACCAAATGTCAATGTTCTAATTTGTTTGTTTATTCAGAAACGATTGCCAAAAGAAAAACAAAATAAAACAAAAAACTCATTAAAAACAGAATGTCCGCATTCCACGATGATGGATCGTCGCCCGGGCAACTTGACAAAATTTGCACAGATAAATGAAAATTAATATCAACTCAATAATTGCCACTAATTATTTGATTATTCGTTCAATTAATCTTCAGTACAAGATATACACAATTAATACTCTTATTGATGAAAAATGAAATTCCATAATTCAAACCTTAACAACAAATTGTCGAGCTTTCAAAATAAAAATTTTCCATTTTTAATCGAAATATCCACTGAATCTTTAAAATCATCAAAGATACTCACAAAAAAAATTGTATCTAATTGTCAATGTTGATTTATCAATTTACAAACGATTTTTGAAAATTTACTCATTTTCATACAGTTAAAAAATTCAAAAGAATGTCTATAGAAAAAATGAATAAAAATATGTTTTTCACACTCCTCGATGTTGAATCGATTCGCGAGTTATTTTTTTTTCAAAATTAACATACAAAAATTCGAATGAAAGAAAAAGAAATACAACAATTGTTACTGGCTCATTAATTGTTCCAATGAATATCATGAGCAATATGAAAAAAAAAAAAAATTATTCTTCTCACCCTCGGAGTAAAGCAATTTCCTTGTCGATGAAAAAAAAACAAAAATGGCAATCCGTAATCACTGTGTAAATTGACGAAAAAGTTCAAACAAATCGGTAGCAATTTCGAGTTTTAACTGCGTAAATTCGCGTCTATTGTAGCGTGTATAGAAAGACGAGGCTGAAAGTTTGACCGTCATTCACAGCACTGTCCCGAGTGCTTCTATCGGAGCGTTTTGCAAATCGGGCACTCTCTCTCTCTCGAGACCTGGCCTCTTCGACAGGACCGATTTAGATGCAGAAAAGGTCAGCCAGTCGCCAAGTTGCCCGCGCCAATCATCTTCCATTTTTACCCCTTTGCGTCTCGCCGCCGCCTCTTCCTCTTTTGCCCCTCGTGACTTTCCCTTTCCCTCTCTCCCTGAATAAATCGCAAACCCTTGTTATCGCGTCCCGCTTTCATTGCCCCATTCCTTTCTCTCTATCTATTTTTTTGTCTCTGTTTCTCTCTCTCTCTCCCTCTCTCTATCTCTCTTTTTCGTTTATCCCTCTTTTAACGTTTAATTCGTCATTTTTCGTACCTTGAAACGCGACAGATGCTTCTTGGCTTGTGCCTCGGCGTTGGTCGCGTGTTTCAACAATTCCTCTTTCGTGTACGGCAAAACTTCACGATTTTCCCAAATTTCACGACCGTCCGACCACGGTAATTCGGGCAATTTTCGTGGTTTACCCTCGTCACGACGACTATCACGCTCGTCTATGTAATCGATCATTGGCTGATAATAATTAATACCGTACGCGTAATTTTTGTCGTACACGTAGGTCGGATAGTGACGCCATTTTGAGACCACTGGCATTTGTGCAAGGGGCACGTCGTTCGACATTTTAGTTTTAGTTTTTTTTTTTTTCAAATTTAGACTCACTCAATTATTCCTGTTTTAATCGGAAAATTTTCTTTTTATGATTGGCAATTATTGTCTTTTCAAATCGTCGTTTATGCTTTTTGGAATTGTCGCATAATCCTTTAATTTTAAATTGCCAATTAATTTTTCTTTCTTTTAACAGAAAATTACACTTTTTTTTTATTGTCAATTATATTCTTCTTTCACTTTGCATCCTTTTTTTATTCCTCCTATCGGATCCGTTACTTCAATTGAATTTTTCGGTCCTGTACTTTCTCACTCCTCTCGCTGCTATCCACGTTGAATCGCGAACGAATTTTCACTTGATATCACGGCCTCGTGTGAAAAACATATTTTTTTCTCGTTAATATGTCTGTCATTTTTTTTTCTACTCTCAGCCGTGATTTCTAATAGACCGTGTAGTCGTCGTGCCGTCGTTGTCCATCAAAGAACGCGAGACAAGTGATGACAAAGATCGTCGTGAAGAAAAAAAAATGAGCCTCATCGACACTCTGTCACATCATTTATGTGCTTTTTTTTCACGCGCCCATTGCCCCATCGTTAATCACGGTATCGGGAGCAACCAATCAGCGGTTCTAATAATTGGAGCGTGACTTAGACTATAATAGTCGCAGAGATTGTTAGGGGCCAACAAATAGAATTTGAGTTTCATCCAGTTATATGTTTGACGAGAGAACTGTCGAGAGACATTTGTCAGCTTCTTCTCTCGTAGAGCTCGGACGTTTTTTTTTCTTCTTTTCATTTTTTTATGTTTCCATTCGTTTCGTTTGAACGTATTCGCTCGTGTAATTTTCATTTTATCGAAAAATCCTCTCAATTTCTCCGCTATCGATCGGTGATTATGGATTATTAGCCTCGGTGAATTAAATGTGGTGAATGGAACGACAAGAAACGGTACAAAATAGAATTGCACATCTTTAATTACTTCTAGAATCAATTATTTAATCATTGTGATAATTTTTTTCCGAGTCAGCAAAATAGCTCGAAAATTAAAACCGCTGTTATTTCGTTGCCACAAAGTTTATAACTTCTATATTTGTCTTGTGACTGTAATTAGAATTTTTTTCGTTTTAAAAATTCTTCGCACGAATGGAAATAAACCACTCGACAGATCAATGTCTATGAAGTCTCAAACTCTTCGTTACAACCTCCTCCAAGAGCTAAGCGTAGGTTTGGTTTTATTACAATTTTAGTTTTTACACTATTTTACTTACAATTTTGGTTTTATTAAAAATAAAATCAAAATCGTAAGAGCTACAACGCTAGAAACATCGTACGGAAGAAAAAAATTGTTGTTTCGTGAAAATGGCGAATATCTCTGATATAAGAGCAAAATAAAATAATCTGTCACGTTTAACTCGTAGGGGAAGTGTGA
The DNA here is from genome assembly GCA_958009045.1 of Oxytorus armatus. NCBI lineage: Eukaryota > Metazoa > Arthropoda > Insecta > Hymenoptera > Ichneumonidae > Oxytorus > Oxytorus armatus. The sequence goes on along the minus strand of OY253746.1, from coordinate 12,541,601 downwards.
GAAAAATTTTAAGACTTTATAGACATTGATCTGTCGAGCAGTTTATTCCCAATTATGCACAGGAATTACGGAAAAGCAAAAAATTCAAATTGCACTTACGAGACTGTTATAGGAGTTACGGGACTCTGCCATGAATCAAAACGTTCTTTTTTCTATCATGAACAACATACTTCATTAGTCATTCATCTAAAGTTTGTGGAAACAAAATCAAGGTAGTAGTCTGGTAACTTAAGTCGATTTTCATGTCTTTTTCGAGGGCGTTTTTTTGTAGGAAAATAAAAATGAATTGTTTTGGATATTTAGGATTTTTTTATTTACATATTAAAGATACAAAAAAAAATTTTTTTGAAGAAATTTAATAGTTTATTATTATTATTATTATTGATCGAAGTTGGCACCTCGAAGTTGGCAGCCCGGGTCCTAACTTTTTTTTCTACCGAACCGATTGCTTTCAAATTTTAACAGGCTACTCTACACACTTATAGTTCTCGTCGGAACCACCGAGAAATTTTTTCACCCCTAACTTTTTATTTTACAACCCATTCTTTGTTAAAATAAAAGGACTTTAGCAAAAGAGGGGTTGTAAAATATAAAGTTAGGGGTGAAAAATTTTCTCGGTGGTTCCGACGAGAACTATAAGTGTGTAGAGTAGCCTTTCAAAATTTGAAAGCAATCGGTTCGGTAGAAAAGAAGTTAGGACCCGGGCTACCAACTTCGAGGTGCCAACTTCGATCAATAATAATAATAATAACCCATTAAATTATTTCAAACAAATTTTTGTTTGTATCTTTAATATGTAAATAAAAACATCCTAAATATTCAAAACGATTCATTTTTATTTTCCTACAAAAAAACGCCCTCCAAAAAAGACATGAAAATCGGCTTAAGTTACCAGACTACTATCTTAAAGCGCTTCTTTAATGTTGACATTTTTGTTTCATTTAATTGTCAGTCCAATCAAATGACAAATTCTAAAAGTAATTAGGGATTAGTAACGCACGGGTGGACAAGTGTTGTAACAAAAATAATCGCTGTTGCAAAGTCATCGGTGACTAATCGCCGTGTGTCATCATACGAAAATTACGTGACGATGCCAAGGATTATTTCACTCGAGCATAATCATCGTTCGCTGACCTTGCACAATCGATCAGATGATAAAATTCAATAGGACAAAATTAATCAACGTACCGAATAACTTCGATCTCCTCGTCCTTCTCGGCGAGACGACGCTCGGTCTCGTGACGAAGTTGGCTCAATTCGGCAGATAGTCTCTGCGAGCGTTGTTCCTCAACTTTGCGACCCTTAAAAATCGATGATTATCGATGAAAATTCGTAAATTCATATGTTGATTAAGCTTTTTTTTTCTGTTTCAATTAATTGATAAACAATATCGATGAAAAACTTACGGCCTCGGCTTCCTTGTACGCGGCCGCGAGTTCTTCGCGCTCATTCTCAAGACGACGAAGCTCGAGTTCCAATTCGTGAAGTCTGCGATTCATGTCGGCGAGCTGATTCTTGGCATCGTTCAAGTCGTCTAATAAAATTATGTTGAAAAATAATTTATTACGAATAATTATTCCAATACCGTTTACTCCGACCCGTTAAATATAGGCACGCGATAATTAAGTTTCCGTAAAAAAAAAAACTTTCTCAATTAGAATGTGCCGCAAAAGAGTTATTTCAATTTCTTTTCAACGATTTTGTAAGTGAGAATAAAAATTATTCGTTTCGCGTTCGATATAAACAATTTAAACGGCCGTATCAATGTTGACAAATTTATGAACCGGCAAAGACCGATATTAACAAATATTTTGTTGTAATAAATTAACAAAGGATTCTAGAAGTATTTCAAGATGGCAATTATTCTGGCTCAAAAGTCACTCCCCATAGTATCGATAAAAGAAAATGTCTCGAACTTTTGAAAAATCATGAAAACTGATAATACCTCCGAGTTTCTTATTTTCACGGGCAAGCTGTTCCTTGAGATCGCGAGTTTTCTCGAGTTCGGCGTTGCAACGCATAAGTTCCTGTTGCTTGTTGCGAAGATCCCTCTGGCTCTGTTCGTACAACGTCACCGTCTCTTCGAGTCGTGATTTCAATTCGATGTTAACCTTCTCCACGTGTTCGACGCGCTTTTGAAGTTCCCGAGCCGTTGAATTGGCCTTTAAAAAATTACGGAATAAGAAATGTAATTCATTTTTTTTCATTTAACAAAAGACAAATGTTTTTTTTTTAATCAAACAAAAATATGCGGCAATCTTGAGTCTTACCTTCTCCAAATCAATGATGAGAATTTCAACCTCCGACTGAAGACGAGACTTCTGTTTCTCAAGATTGTTTATCTTCACAAGAAGATTCTCAATTTGTTCCTCCTGTTCCTGAATACGCGCGCTATATTTGCGACGCAGTTCCTCCACCTGTATTCAGATAAAATGACGAGAATAACGTGAAAATTCCTTGAAATTATTAATTAAAGACATTTTTCTTTTAAATTAAATAAAATGACAAACCTCTTCGGCACGAGCATTCGCCTCGGTCTCGTATTTCGATCTCCAGATGGAAACCTCACCGTTCGCCTTGACCAATTGACGCTCGATGTCCAAACGAGCCTCGGACTCTTCTTCCAGTTGAACGCGAACCGATTCCAATTCAATTTCGACCTTTTAAATTTCAAAATAATTAGATTTTTCATTTTCATCTTTGAAAATAAATGAGAGAGATGATTAAGACATTATTACGAATTTCTCTTCATCCTTTCGTCCTTGCTTATTTTTTTTTTAATTTTAACGTTTTAGCAATGTGACTCGATGCTACACTACTCTTTTGATTTTTGAGGGATGATCACACGATACTGTACCAATTGTCGGAAAAAAAAATTGTAATGAAAATCCCAAGCGAGGAATTGTTGGAAGTATTTCTACGATCATATAAACAATTATTCAGAATGTAAAAAATTGTGTGACATGCACTTAAAAAAAACAAACGAATGTAAAAAATAGAATTCCTCATACAATTTTTTATATACGGATCTGAATATTTTTTTAACATATCCAAAAAAGCATTTTGAACAATCTCTCACTTGGAATTTTCGAAGGGTTTTTTTTTCCGAAATAAAAAAATAAAATACATTCTGTTCGAATTTGAATCGTACGGCCTACCCTTGAGAGATCGGTACTGTGTTGTAAGAAGCATTGTGATTTTGTGTTCATTGTTTCGTCCTCATGGACCCAGTTAATTTCAATTTTACTCCTTTTCAATATTTATCATTCGTCGTTTAAGGTGGTAGTCTGGTAACTTAAGCCGATTTTCATGTCTTTTTTGGAGGGCGTTTTTTTGTAGGAAAATAAAAATGAATCGTTTTGGATATTTAGGATGTTTTTATTTACATATTAAAGATACAAAAAAAAATGAGTTTGAAAAAAATTAATAGTTTATTATTATTATTATTATTGATCGAAGTTGGCACCTCGAAAAAAAGCGCGTGGGTAGCCCCGGTGATTTTGGCTCTTGATGTTATCTGAAATAAAAAATTCTTGATAATTCTTAATCTATAGACATGTCATTCTGGTCGGACCTACTGAAGTTAAATTTCATGGATAAATAACAAAATGGCGGACTTTGGAAAAAAACGTCCTTTTCCATTTTGTTACTTATCCATGAAATTTAACTTCAGTAGTTCCGACCAGAATGACATGTCTATAGATTAAGAATGATCAAGAATTTTCTATTTCAGATAACATCAAGAGCCAAAATCACCGGGGCCACCCACGCGCTTTTTTTTCGAGGTGCCAACTTCGATCAATAATAATAATAATAATAAACGATACGATTTTTTCAAAATTTTTTTTTTGTATCTTTAATATGTAAATAAAAACGTCCTAAATATCCAAAACGATTCATTTTTATTTTCCTACAAAAAAACGCCCTCCAAAAAAGACATGAAAATCGGCTTAAGTTACCAGACCCCTTAATGATCGAGAACTATAGGGTTGAAGGTTTTTCATTAAAAGTAAAATACAAATATGTTTAAGAGGTGTTTTTGGGGTTCTTTTTCTTGGGAAATTGTTCTTTTGTTTACTGACCTGGTGCAAGGATGCCTCGATCATTGAGCGACGACGATCCTCGTCCTCAAGACGACGACGCGAATCCTCCAATTGTCCGGCTAGCTGCGTCTTGGTGTAAATTATGCTCTCCATGTTGACCTGTGAACATTCATCAACGATTAAGAATATAAAACAACAAAAAGAAACGAGAGAAAAAGTTGAAATCGAAAGACACAACGGTTTTCGTCTTTGGAGGAATTTTTTTTTTTTTCATCGACGAACCTTCAAGTCCTGAACTTCCTTGACCAATTCAATGTTCTCCTGTGAGATACGAGTCTTGTGGCTCGTGATGTCGATTATCGTGCGATTCAATTCCTCGATTTTGATGTTAAGTTCGGAAACGTGAATCTCGAGCTTCTCGACCGTCTTGAGCGAGAGGACCTTCTCCTTCGTGACATTGTCGAGCTGAGCGAGAAGCTCGTATACCTCCTGTTGGAACTTGGCTTTTTCCTTGTCGGATCTGAAATTTCGCGACCATTTTTTTAAATTATTAACTCCAATTTCTTTCATCTACAAATTTTTTACGTATTACATTTTTTTTTATCTATGAAATTTTAAATCAATAATTTTTACAGAACCAAAAAATATTTAAACCATTTTTTTTACACCACAGTTTTTTAAATAGAATAATCCCTTTCCTTTTTTATCGTTCGCCATATTTTATTCGGCATTTTAGATAATCATCGTCGATATTCTTTTTATCGTTAGCAATCTTTCATCAATAAATATTTTGCCTGTGCAATTTCACAATACCTCTCTTCCAATTTTACTTTGTAATTTTTTATTTATCAATAGTTGAACAAACTAATTTGAGAAAATTGAAAAATTATAGGATTTCATATAAAAAACCCCAGATGTTAATATGGGGTTTTTTTCACATCAAAATTTCTTAAAACTACTTCCGTCATTTTTTGCTTTTTTCGTTGGATATTTTTCTTTCTAGATCTTAAACTAGTATTCCTTAAAATTACTTCCGGCATTTTTTGTTTTTTTCGTTGGATATTTTTCTTTCTAGATCTTAAACAACTAATGCGAAATAACCGTTACTTTGGTTTACCGTCAATTGACGCTGACATGAGGGTAAAATGACTGTCTTGTGACGCAATTTTATTTTTTCAAATGTTTTAATGTGAAATGACGATTATTTTTGTGTTCAGTAATTTAACTGTCCCTCTTACAGTTAAATGATGCTCAACGGGTTTATAATTGTTCGTGACATTGTTGAACAATGTTTTTTTTTATGACAGTCAGATGGCGCTCAAAGTCTATATATCTGGGAAAAGACGGTTAGTTTCTATTCGGCTTGTGACTGTTATACGAGGGTAAGACGGCTTTCTGATCGGTCATAAATCGACTTCACTTATCATTGTGCTAGACCGACATTCATCGATGAGAAAAATCGTACTTCCGCTTTTTTTTTACTAAAAAAAAAATGTCATAAATTTTTTTCCCAAATATACTGGACAAATTAACTTGAATATCAACTATAAATTGTTAATAATCGACGGTCATTAGAAACATACTTTTCACCCCCAATATTTCATTAAATTTCTTTCGTCCATTGCTCCTCGTCGCCATCTTTTATCCGTCGAATACTCTACCACTTAATCCGAATGCACTGGAAAACTAATAGGTCCAGCAGAGTGAGAGAAATGAGGATCGATTAAAAAAAACCCTTCCGTTTGGCATTTTAACGAGTATTTCTTTGGCGATTGTTTTTCGAACATTTTCCAACATTATTTGTCACGTACATTATGTATTTGGGGTCGTCGTGGATATATTTTTGTATTTTTTGACAGTACAATGACAAAAGATTGAAAGAGAGAGAGAGAGAGAAAAACGTAGATAAAAGAAATTGTCTCTCGGGTTGACGATCCACCCACGCGCTTATACAGGGTGTAAGGTGTCATGCGAGACGATTTCGTTGGTTAAGTGGGGATTCGGACCGCGGTCTTCGTGTACTAATATGGCGAGGCAAAGCGCGGGGTTGAGGATTGCTCTCTCGCGACTCTCGCGACTCGAACAGCCGGGTTAAAAATAGTCATAAGCTAACGGAGTTGTTGAGAGAGCTCGGAGCAAACATGAACGACAGAGAGGAACGGAATAGAGATCAGAACTCTCGTTCTGAGAGTGAGAAAGACAGGAGAGAACGAGAGAGAGAGAGAGAGATACACGTATAGGAATTAGAAGTTGGTTGAAGCGCCATTTTAACGACGCTCAAACGGACAACTCGGTGGTTCACCTCTTCCTTCCTCCTCCCTCTCGTCGCCGTACACCCCTTCAACAGGTGGACTCTTTTCTCCACCTGTCCAATCCTTTCACGTTCGCATTTTCGTCTCGAACGAGATCACCAACCCCCTTCCGTTAATAGCCATCTTTTATAAAAATTCATTCAAAGAAATGAAAATGGTCGAAAGTACGGGTGTAAAGTGGAACGAACGTTAATAAACTCGTACAGAGCCATCCCTATAGTCTACAAATACTTTTTTAATGTATTTTCCTACGAGCCAAATCGAAAATAACGCTTTTTGTCAATGGAAAAAAGCACATTCGTCGTTCGTGCTTTTAAACACATTAAATTAATTTTTTTTTTCGTTACCAAAAGAAATGTACATAATAACCGAGTTAATAAATGAAAATTTATATAAAAATTAAATTTATGAAAAGAAAATTTATAGGAAATATATATAAATTAATTGAAAAATTTGATATCATTGAAAAAATTGATGAAAATAGTACTTGATACGGAAATGAGCATAGAATTAATTTTATTTAATTAAAAATGAGTTAAAAAATAAGAATAAAAATTCGAATTGATAAATAGATAATTTATCATCGAAAAATAATTTTTCGTCAAAAATATTTAAAATAATCTGAAGAATGTACTGCTCCAGAAATATTTCTTCCCAAATTCATTATTAATGTACGAGCGGATATGGTTGAAACGCAGTAGTATTTATCGTGATTGTTTTATCGATGAAAAAAATAAATAAAATCTTGTTGACCTCAACAATGACCGGGAAAATGTTTGTCAAACAGTAGTAGACGTCCTTGTAACATTGAGGAGAGACAACCGGAGCCGGGCAATGCCGAAAATCCCGAACTATGTTTAGAGTCCCCCCGAGATTAAGCTTGGAGTCCGGCCAGTTCCGTAGCCACTAACGACAGTTTCAACAAAATTTTCATTTATCATTTACCCTTATGTGGCTCTCGGAACAATAACGCGATGTCCGAGGCACATTGATAAAATAAGTTGATCATTGATTGACGAGAAAAAAAGCTTTCTTAGCTGTTTTTCCTTTTTTTTTTTGTTGGTTTTAACGTGTACTGACCTAGCGCGAGACTTGGACAGCTGATCGATCTGATCTTGAAAATCGACCACGATTTCCTGATGCTTTTTGCGCAGATGGTGAGCCGTTTCCTCGCTCTCAAGATGCACATCTTCGAGTAGTTTCCGAAGTTTCAACAGTTCCGTGTCTCGCTTCTTGTTGATCTCAAACTGCAGTCGTAATGAACAATTAGTTACAGTCAATTATTCAATTTTTCCATTTTGTTAATTATCACGATATTTTATACGGGCTCAATTGAATTTTCGTCGTTATAACTAAACTTTCATTTCGTTGCATTCAATGTCTTCAATTATAATTCGTTGATATGTTTTTTTGTGTAAATTGTGTCAACGAAATAGCAATCAGAAAATATTTCAAAGTTTAGGATTTCATATGTTTTTCGTAATTAATATCGTCTGTTAATAATTTAATCGATTATTATGTTAATTTTGCATTTTTCTCACCTGAGATTCGGCGCCACCCTCGGCCTCTTCAAGGCGTTCGGACAGCTGGATTACTTGCACGCTCAAATCGGCGCGCTCACGTTCGATCTATAAAATAACAATTCAATCTATAAAAATTCAATCGATGAAAATTGCGATTTAGATTTTAAACAAAATTATTGTTCGATTCCTCGGTCTCGCGATTGACACTGGAATGAAATTTCTTTCATATCAATAAATATTTGAATTGTAGTAAATTTCATTTCACCTAAGTAAATCTCGGTTTAAATAGACTCAATTTTTAAATATATCAATTCAAATTTTTTTCATGTCAAACTAATACTTTTCATTACTGAATTGTCATATCGTTTTTAAATTATTATTGCGATTAATGAGGAAAAAAATTAGATTGCTAACGAATTTCCTCGATTCCTCAGTCTCGCGATTGACAATACACTGCAATGAAATTTCTTTCATATCAATAAATATTTGAATTGGAGTAAATTTAATTTCAGCTAAGTAAATCTCGGCCTAAATAGACTCAATTTTTAAATATATCGTGTCAAATTTTTTTCATGTTAAACTAAGACTTTTAACTACTAAATTATCGTATCGTTTTTAAATTATTATTGCGATTAATGAGAAAAAAAATTATATTGTTAACGAATTTCCTCGATTCCTCAGTCTCGCGATTGCCAATACACTGGAATGAAATTTCTTTCATATCAATAAATATTTGAATTGAAGTAAATTTGATATGAGCTAAGTAAGTCTCAGCCTAAATAGACTCAATTTTTAAATATATCAATTCAATTTCTTTTCATATCAAACTAAGACCTTTCATTACTGAATTGTCGTATCGTTTTTAAGTTATTATTGCGACTAATGAGAAAAAAAATTATATTGTTAACGAATTTCCTCGATTCCTCAGTCTCGCGATTGCCAATACACTGGAATGAAATTTCTTTCATATCAATGAATATTTGAATTGGAGTAAATTTCATTTCAGCTAAGTAAATCTCGGCCTAAATAGACACAATTTTTAAATATATCGTTTCAAATTTTTTTCATGTTAAACTAAGACTTTTAATTACTGAATTGTCGTATCGTTTTTAAATTATTATTGCGATTAATGAGAAAAAAAATTAGATTGTTAACGAATTTCCTCGATTCCTCAGTCTCGCGTTTGACAATACACTGCAATGAAATTTCTTTCATATCAATAAATATTTGAATTGGAGTAAATTTAATTTCAGCTAAGTAAATCTCGGTTTAAATAGACTCAATTTTTAAATATATCAATCCAAATTTTTTTCATGTTAAACTAAGACTTTTCATTACTGAATTGTCGTATCGTTTTTAAATTATTATTGCGATTAATGAGAAAATTAATTATATTGTTAACGAATTTCCTCGATTCCTCAGTCTCGCGATTGCCAATACACTGGAATGAAATTTCTTTCATATCAATAAATATTTGAATTGGAGTAAATTTCATTTCAGCTAAGTAAATCTCGGTTTAAATAGACTCAATTTTTAGATATATTAATTCAAATTTTTTTCATGTCAAACTAAACTTTTCATTACTGAATTGTCGTATCATTTTTAAATTATTATTGCGATTAATGAGAAAAAAAATTATATTCTTAACGAATTTCCTCGATTCCTCAGTCTTGCGATAGCCAATACACTGCAATGAAATTTCTTCCATATCAATAAATATTTGAATTGGAGTAAATTTCATTTCAGGTAAGTAAATCTCGGTTTAAATAGACTCAATTTTTAAATATATCAATTCAAATTTTTTTCATGTCAAACTAAGACTTTTTATTACTGAATTGTCGTATCGTTTTTAAATTATTATTGCGATTGATGATAAAATAAATGATATTGTAAACGAATTTCCTCGATTCCTCAGTCTCGCGATTGCCAATACACTGGAAAAAAATCTTCTTCCATATCGATAAATATTTGAATTGGAGTAAATTTCATTTCAGCTAAGTAAATCTCGGTTTAAATAGACTCAATTTTTAAATATATTAATTCAAATTTTTCTCATGTCAAACTAAGACTTTTCATTACTGAATTGTCGTATCGTTTTTAAATTATTATTGCGATTAATGAGAAAAAAAATTATATTGTTAACGAATTTCCTCGGTTCCTCGAATTCACGATTTCACGATCGACAAAACACTGAGACAAAGGAAATGTATTGAAAATCAAGTTTGTCAGGCTACAATTAATAAGTCTAACAATTTATTCGATTAAAATAATTGTCTGAATTGCTCAAATATAATTTCACTTAATTGAATCTTTACTTAATACACTTAATATTTGAATAGATCATTTATCCAAGTGCATCAATTATTATCGAATATTTCCCAACAACTTAGAAACCTTTTGTCAATAAAATTCGCGTTTTTTTTTGCACAAAATCCGCATTATCATTAATTCGAACACGGAGATTCCTCGTTTTACAGCAATATAATTTATCACATAGCCTGACGTCACAGCAGAGATGATGTGGCCGCTCTTACACATCGAAAATATATATATCGAACGTGTTCTAATTTCGGACTGTGGGCCTCTATATCCGGAGCTTTATTCATATTACAAACGATGCGGTTTATACATCGCAGCGTCGTAAGATAAAACGTCTATAGCGGACCATTCAATGGTGCTTGCCAAAAATTTTAGCGCATTATTTTGTCTCTCATCGGCGAAAGTAACGCTGGAAGTATTTTCTTATTTTTTTTTGGAACATTATTTTTTTTCAACAATTTTTTGTGACTCACGAAGAATGCATTGTTTTTTTTCTTCTTTTTTTCGTCGCAAAATTACGTTTATTCCCGAACAGTGAGAGTTTATACGGAATGCAGGGAAGAGAAGTGAAGCTTAAAGCTCGTTTTTCTCTCGTCGTCTCGAGCTCGAAGTACCCCAAAATAGAAACGACGTGAGAGCTGGACATTTCGACCTAGTGGCTATATCCCCCCTCCATCCAACCCACCCCTCTGCACCCCCTCCCAGCAAACTCCCATTCGACTTCTCTTTTCCTGCGCCAGGAGAACCTCGGCTCTAGGTGGGCTTAAGCTTTTCTTACACAATATTCGGATTCCACACGTTATATTATCCCCGTTAAAACGCAATTCCAAAAATAATTTTCGCCCCGTTTACACTGGAAAGTTTACGATCTCACTCTCTCTCTATCTCGAGCTTTTGCCTCGCACACCCTAAACCGGAAAATTCTTCGAATCTCCTAGATTTATCGAAACAACGTTTTGCAAAATTCGATTGTACAGTTGTTTGATATTTGAGGAAAAGAAAAAAAATTGAAATTGATTAATATTTAAGAAATTCCCTGGCCATTTCTATTTTTACAAAATTTCAGTCTATCGTTATTTTACAAAATTTGAGTCTATTTCTATTCTACAAAATTCAAATCAATATACATTTTTCACAAATGTAAGCTTATTCATATGTAAACATTTTTCCTTGACTCACCCTCTGACGCAACTCCCTCTCGGACTCCAAATCATCCTGGAGCAGGCGAATTTTGTCCTGTAATTAGAGGCGCGAAACGTTTTTTTTTTTTTTTTTGTTCATTCATAACTCGCATCATTTTTAAATTTCGTCAGTTTTAGTTTCTTTGTCTTGACTCGAACGAGTCTTGATTCGTGGCTTTACGTAATCGTCGACGAAAATATCTCGGAGGGGGTGGGAAAGAGATTTTCTCGCGTTCGTACGCTCGAAATTACCAGGAAAAAGAAACGAGAAGAAAATTAATAATCGATTGCAATCAATAATGAATTAATATTTGGATCATTGGAGAGAAAAATTAATTTTAACGATCCATCGTTATAATTAACATTTATATTAGCAGAAAAATCCTGGGCGTTAAGATAAATCATTAATCATTGATTACGATCATTGCAAAATTATTTAGATCATCTTAGATCAGTCAAAAAGTGTTTAACCATTTTTTTTTGACTTTCGTTTTATGGGAAATTAATTTTTCTTTTCGGTTTCTCGAAGCCTCTATCAAAAGGTAGTACGGGAAATAAGATGGCGTAGAATTACACACGTCATTGGAACAGGGGCGCCACATAGTGACGACGTTAAACGTTTGGGTACACGGGCCATTGCTAATAACGTAGTATCACAAACGTATTCGGCGATGTGGTCTTAAAACCGCGGGATGGGTTAGCGAGGGGTCCAAAGAGAGATATTCATCCGGCCGACTATTTTCGTACCGAGCTATTCGGTTAGGTACATTGCAACGTCCGCGGGGTGCTACACTTTCGTTCGTCTATAGATGTATCGTACGTTGGCACTAACATCCCTTATGGTCACTGAACTTTCGTATCGCGTCACTCAATCCCAGCCACATTAGCGACTCTCGGAGAATTTGTTTGCGAAAAAGATAAACAAAAAAAAGAAAGAAAGAGAAACTAGATTAAAAGATAAAACGTCGTTTTTAAAACGTTAACCACGAATCTTCTCGTTGGCACCTTCCATAACGACGTCGTCCGCCGAAACACTTTGTCCTCCGTTTTACCGTTCAGTACGGAAATCCATTTTTCTTTTTCCCGGTATCAATTTTACCGATATCGCGCGTTTCACTTTTTTACACTACGTCGAAGAAATTTTGTTTTGTTTAAAAATGTTTTTTTCGTTTAAATCTAAAGACGATATTAATTTGTCGAAATGTTAATGGAAAATGGCCGGTAAGAGGAGGTAAGGGGGATGTAAAAAAAAAACTTACCTCAAGCCTGGAGAGAGCGGTCAGGTCGGCGCTGTACTCGATGCTGACGTCGGCCGATCCTCCACCCCCGCTTGAACGGTAAGTGTACTTGGATGTTTTAGCTTGGTGTACCGCTGAAGACGACATTTTCGCGTTTATTTATTATTCTTTTTTGTTTTGTTTTTAATTGTCCTCGATCTTTCGTCGTTTTCACCCTTCCTCGTGGTCTATCGTTGACTCTTTCTGCGTCCTATCCTCGGAGGTTTTTTCCCTCCTCCGTCGAAATTCTCCTCGTACAGCTGTCGCGCGATCCGTTCGATGATATTTGTTTTTTTTTTGTTTTTTTTTTTGTTTTTTTATTTTATTTATCCCGACGACGAATTGACGGCCGGGTTGTCGAATCACACGAGGGGGGTAGGTAGATCGTGGCGAGAAATAACAAACAAACAAAATTAATAATTACAATGTTACGGTCGACACAATGTTAACTCCGGGCTTTGCGATTGATATGCGGCAAAACCCGTTACGCGTTAAATTTTTTTTTTTTATCAATTACCCCGAGATAGAGTGCGTGTGTCTGTCTTGTGTGCTAGTGCGAGTTCAATAGTAGAAAATATATATGTATAGAGAGAGAAAAGTGTGAGAGATAGATAGATTAGAGAACGACTTTGTTAGGGTGGTTGAGAGTTTCCTAGTCGGTGATGTTTTCGTCGTGACTATCGTCTAACGAGTCGTCTCTTCTTCTGGGTTTCGGAGCCGACCAGCGCCCTACTCGTAGTGCGCGACCAGTCGTCGTTCGTATGGCGCGCGCCGGTAAGACCCATGCCCACCGTCGTAAAACGATCATCCGCGCAAGCGCGATAGATCCACTCCGTTAAATACTCATTCTACCCCTTCCTTTATGTACCAAAATCACTCGGGGGAGGGCTGCACAGACGTTAAAACTTTGTTCGCGTGCTGAAGAGCTAGAGAGAGAGAGACTCGTGTGATTTTGTCTCGATGCTCAATAAGATTGTCGTCCTCGTCATCGACTCGTGCCACTTCCAACACGAGGACAACCCCATGTACTGTATCTATCATACAGAGTAGATCTCGATCACGCGAATATACTCAGAAAAAGCAAAATTACATTCTTATAATACAATTTCTCGTTTCAATGCTCGAATGAATCGAAATTTTTTGGTTAAGGGGGGAAATAGGGTTAGACGGTTCAAAAAATCGATTTTTTTTTAATTTCATAAATTGTTAGTAAAACTATTGAAAAATATGTTCCCAACATTTTTAATGAAAATTCCGACTCCTTCTATTGTTATAAGCCGTTAAGGGGGAAATAGGGTTAGGACAGCGTTTTCTCAATGATTTTCATGAATTTTTTTATAGTATAAAAAATGAATATAATCTATTGAAACTTCGAGAATATTTTATACATATATTTAAGTATATACTATAAAATGTGTATACATATATTTCAGTATATACTATAAAATATTAGCGACCCCATATTGCTTGTTTTTCTTGGTACTATTTTTTCAAACGCGTTTTTCTGAAAACCACTTTTTTTGAACTTGCGTACACGCTAGTTTGAAAAGTTTTCAACCAATCGTTTTGAAAATTAGCAGTTACTTTCTTCATAGTATTGCGCTCTATATGAACCTAAAATCGGAATATTATCATTATTTAAAATAATTTTTTTTTTGCAAATAAAGTTGTAAAAATTGGGAAAAAATCATGCTTTTTTGTTTTGACCCGTGTAAAAAATTCAATTTTCTATTTTTTTGATAGCATTTAGGCTCATATAGAAGAGAGACATATAATAAAAGTAAATTCCAACCTCGTTTAATTTCAGATGAAAATTGCGGCTTCCAGAATGTACGCAAAATGCTGAGTCTGATTGTGACCTGCAATATGGGGTCGCTAATATTTTATAGTATATACTTAAATATATGTATACAAATTTTATAGTATATACTTAAATATATGTATAAAATATTCTCAAAGTTGCAATAAATTATATTCATTTTTTATACTATAAAAGAATTCATGAAAATCATTCAGAAAATGCTGTCCTAACCCACAAACCCTTGTGCGATAATCAATAATTATTACAAAGTTTTACATAGTTGTTTTGGTTTGAGTAAATTTTCATTAAATCGAATAAGGTTTGTTCAAAGCAATGGAAATTTTGAACTTTCCGATCGTATTTTTGGTTGAGAAACTATTTTCATTCGAGTCAAAGATAAATTAGTTTTTAAAAATAGAATTGAAAATTTATTCTGCCGTTCCACGGAATGGCAACGCCAAATTATATTTTTATATTTGAAAATTCTTTTCATTGATTGAAAGTAAAAATTAGATAGGTGGAGAAAAGACGATAATCCACTCCCAGTAACAATATTCATTTTTTAATTATTTAACGTCCGCTAGGAGTGAAAGTATTGAAACTATTTTTATTCGAGTGGAAGATAAATTAGTTTTTAAAAATAGAATAAAAAAATTATTCAGCTGTTCTACGCGACAGCAACGCCGAATTATATTTTTATATTTGAAAATCTCTTTTTATTGATTGAAAGTAAAAATTAGGTTGGTGGAGAATAGACAATTTTCCACTGCCTGTGACAATATTCATTTTCCAATTGTTTCACCTCCGGTCGAAGTGTTTTTGGAAAAATTCAATGTTAAAACCGCTCGAAGGAAATTCTTCTCGATCGTTTACGTAACAATAAGTTTCTGATAAATTTGTATTAAGTAATTAAATACGTTTTTTTAAATCTAAATTTATTTCCTTTCGATGTCTACAATGTTTCTGCAAATTCATTTATCAATGTTTAAGCGTTTCTTAAAAATGTGCTAATTGCACGTTTTTTTTATATTATATGATAACAAATATTAGATAGCACAATCGCGTCTTAAAAATTTCATTGACTTAAAATAAATTTTAATACAATAAAATCGTTTGAAATTTCTTTAAATTACATTGTCAATTTAAACAAAGAAGGAATTTGAAATGAAAATAACAATAAAAAAAACCATTGACAATGAAGATTCGACCGAGAAGACTCTTAGAATCGAACAACGATTTTGGCATTGGTGTTTATCGGGACAACGAAAATTTCTGCCAAGTTTAGATGAGTGAGGTTGAACAGAGGAGGAAGCGGAAGACGGGACACAAAATTATCTTGCCGCGTAGTATGTATACTCATCCGGGAGGAATGTGTCCCACCGGGTGAGGGCTATGATCGATGGCACTATTTTAGCCACTCCTTTCCTCGATCTCTTCATTTTAACATCTCGTGTATCTCGATAGTTTCGTTTCGCGCGATGATTCTCCGTCATTCGCAAATGCGGCCGAATACTTTCGATGATTTATTATCGAAACTGCATAATGATAGAATATACATTTTATTTTCTCATCAAGTACTCTTTGCAAAGAGTTCGCTTCACGAGAACCTAAATTATTACTGCGAGGTCCCAAAAGCTCCATTGACAATGTAAAATCAAGTTTTTTCACGCCCCAAATTTTTGTTACCCCTTTGTTAACGTGTAACCTGAAAAAAATTAACTTTTTTCAATTATTCAAACGCCCAAGAGTATTTATTGAAAACAAAAGCAAGAAAATATTAATTTTTCTCTCAGTTACAAACGAAAAGTGGGATTCTCGAAACCTCAAAGTCGTGAGCACCAAAGATAAAAACAATTGGCATTTATTTATTTATTTAAAATAATCCATAACTACAACAAATTGTTCAGTAAATTTTTGTCAAAGTCAACGATAGCACGATTCTCGAGAGCATTTTTTTTTAGGAATCGCCCCATTTCCTCGTCGTTGCGCAAGCTTCAGTTCTCCGATACTTCAGAAACTTCAGGTGGATCACAAACTGACTAGTATTTGTGACTTTGTGACGACAAGTAGTATGTTCTTGCTTTTGTTTTCGATAAATACTCTTGAGCATTTGAATAAGTGAAAAAAGTTAATTATTTCCATGATACACATCAATAAAGGGGGAACAAAAATTTGGGACGGGAAAAAAACTTGATTTTACATTGTCAATGAAGCTTTTGAGACCTCGGAGTAATAATTTAGGTTCAGACGAAGCGGTGAACTCTTTGCAAAGAGTTTTTGATGATAAAATAAAATGTATAATCTATCATTCTCCTACTCCTCGCATTACTCCCTCAAGAGAAAGTTTTGTTTGAGTAAAAAAAATATTTCTAACATTATTGTACCACTAAAAATAGTTTCAGAAGTTTACTCGTTAGGGGTTTACGATATTCGCAAAACGAAAAAGCAATGCAAATCAGAAACAGCTTCCTTATTATCTTATTCGCAAAGTATCCTTTATGGGGAAGCTAAAGTGGAAAAGCCACTGAATCATATACAGGAAAATGTCGTTTTAGAGATAAGCGATACGTGTCCGAGATAAACTGATCAGGAAGCTACTTTAAAATTTTGTGATTTGCACAGTTTTCGTTCTACCTTGAGTTGGGCTGACAATAAACAGCCTAATCTACTGCGGGAACAAAAAAAATGTAGCGTGACATTTTAACGTCATCGTGCTTCGTCGGCCCGCAGAGGAAATTCGCAACTCGGAACTAGGGTGTGTGTAAACAAAAGTGACGTGGAAATTTTCGTATTGACCTAACGGGTAAGAGTTGATTGACGGTGTTTGTCTGAGAGCAACGGTGGAGATGCATCGGAGGCACGGTCCATACGGTCTCTGGTATGCACTCTCTCTCTTAGATGTGGATATAGCTAACTCACAGCGGTAGCATAGTTCGGGAAAGAGGTTTTGGCGATGGGCAGGAGGGTGGAAGGGGTCCGAGGGGTTTAGGGGAAGGGGGCTGAAGATTTTTCATCGCGAAACGGCTAGTTTTCACTCGATTTTCCTTATGCCTCCCACCTCGCCCCACTACCGTCGAGTGTCTATAAAAGGTCGCCGGTCGGTGGTGGGCAAAGATTCTCTGGTCGTTCCTAGCTAGAGCAGAGCTCTCCAAGTAATTTGAGATTTGGCCCCCTTCCTCATTTTCATCACCTCTCCTTTTATTCTCTCTCTCTCTCTCTCTTTCCCTCTCTCTCTCTCTCTCTCTTCTGTTTCTCACTTTCTTGTATTCTTCCATCGCTTCTTCATCGTCTACCTCATCATCCTCTTCGTTCTCGCCCCGAAGAAAACGTTATGGCGGCGAAGAGGTTTCTTCGTACTCTCTCTCTTTCTGTGCGCCCGTGGCTCGCCCTGGCAGAGAATTTCAAGCATTATCATGACGACGACCGAGAGGAGTAGTACGAGAATAACTCGTACACTCTCGTTTGGTGGTGGTTTTAGTCGGGTGCTCCTCGTCGTCTCAAGCTCAAACTACATGGAGAGAAAGAGAGGAAGATAGAGAGAGCTTTTATCTGTGCCAAAGAATATGGTGTTTGGTTGGTTCATACTAACCACACATAAAAAAGACACAGTTATTGGCATAACTTCTTTTTGTCCGGCACAAATTTATGTAGAACTATGGGGATCAAATGAGCCACAGCGATTTGAAATATTTTTCCTCTATTTCCTACACTCCCCGGAAATGTTTAGTTGACTCGTTTAGGTAAGAGAAATATGTGCCAATCACTGTGCGCCATCGACGCCGCTAAACTACCCGTAACTACGCCAATTACTGTGTCACACTTGTCTTGGTATCAGCGTGAAGACCTTCTAAAACTTAGTGATATATTATCCACGGAAGTTCCCTCTGTGCTCGATGCGTATCGCAGAGAATCACCCTCGCAACTATCGTGCCGTCAGGCCGACAATGTACCGAACGTACAGTCGTGTACAAAAAGTACTTAATTTGAAAAAATTGTTTTATCACATTTCCAGATGAAAATGAGGTTAATTTTTTTTTTTTTTGGTCAACGAATGTGTGGTCGAGATAGGAGAAAAATTAATAAATTATTTTTTCATGGACAGTACGGAGTTTATTGTAATTAAACGGATAGTCGATTTTTATTTGATTTTATCATTCATGAAATTCATAATGATTATCCGGATTTACATTTTTCATAGTTCATTCCACTCGTCGATAGATTCTTTATGATTTTACCCAAGTGGATATTTATTTGTGTCGACTGTTAAAAAATCAAAGCCATTTGATGATAATGTACGAATTTTTTTAAATTGACAAATAAATTTTTATATTATTGAATGTTTAATTCAGCGACATTAATGGGAACTCTTCAACGAGTGGAATGAGCTGTAAAAAAATAAAAATCTGACTCATGATCCTTTCGTGGAAAGACAAAATGTACGTTTTGAAGAATTGCCAAGAAGGCAGATTCATGAATTATAATTTTTTTTTACGTTAGCTACATATTCTTTATTGAATAAAATATAATTAATGTACTTTGGTAAATACTTTTGCAGTAGCGTTTATTCTTTCAATTTTCTTAATTTTTTAATACGACTGTACATCCAGTATATGCTTAAACCAAATCAAACGGAGACTGCGCATCCCTCTCTCGCGATGTCCGTCTTCTCGTCGCGTTCTTCAAATCTCACCCCCCTCGTCTCTCGATTGAATCGCCACTGTCGACGTTCCTCCTCAGCTCTATATAGGCTCTTCTGCCCTAACGGGATTTCTCTTTCCGCTCCTCCTACTCCTCCTCCTCTCCTCAAGAAAAGACACTCTTATTGTTACGTCAAAGCCGCATATGTGGAGTTTGCGCGGTACACAAACGCGCCACACACAAAAGCTCGGGCCTTGAAAACATTCAAGTGCGTAAGCCAAGTAGTCACGGACTTCGGCTCTGTTATAGACCGCCGAAGAGACCACTCGTCAAGTTCTATTCCGAACTCGTATATACCAATTGCCAACCTATCTTTTCAACATCTTTCATTGTTTCAACCATTTTTTTTCCATATTATTCGAAAAATTTTCAATGTTATTCGATCGATTCATTCGTTGATTTTCATTTTGAAGTCCCAACAGAAAAAAAAATAGAATCATTTAAAAGGACGAATAATTTTGCATCTGTCGCTGTTGGCCTAATTCTCTAAATATATACCACCCCAACTCTCTTTCTACATCGTGTCACCCTTCTCTCCCGTAAGATCTTGACTCATCCGCAACGTGTTGCCGTGTGTGTTTATAAACAGCCTCTTTTCACTTTGGACCGATTGACCTTTTTTATTCTCCTCAATTCCAACAACTACCCCTAATTCCATGCGTTCGAGGTGATTGAAACAAAAAATGTCGTCTCGTAACAGTAGTGGTTTGTTTTAAGGGGGGAAATAGGGTTAGGACAGCGTTTTCTCAATGATTTTCATGAATTTTTTTATAGTATAAAAAATGAATATAATTTATTGAAACTTTGAGAATATTTTATACATATATTTAAGTATATATTATAAAATTTTTGAAGAATTTCCTTGAAAAACACCGAAGATATTAGCGACCCCATATTGCAGGTCACAATCAGACTCAGCATTTTGCGTACATTCTGGAAGCCGCAATTTTCATCTGAAATCAAACGAGGTTGGAATTGACTTCTGTTATATATCTCTCTTCTATATGAACCTAAATGCTATAAAAAAAATAGAAAATTTAATTTTTTACAGGGGTCAAAACAAAAAAGCATGATTTTTTGCCATTTTTTACAACTTTATTTGCAAAAAAAAAATTATTTTAAATAATGATAATATTTCGATTTTAGGTTTATATAGAGCGCAATACTATGGAGAAAGTAACTGCCAATTTTCAAAACGATTGGTTGTAAACTTTTCAAACTAGCGTGTACGCAAGTCCAAAAAAAGTCGTTTTCAGAAAAACGCGTTTAAAAAAATAGTACCGCTAGGTTATACACGTGGCGCGCTCGGGGCCTGAAGGAGATCTACTCACTTTAATGGCTTATAACAATAGAACGAGTCGGAATTTTCATTTAAAATTTTGGGGACATATTTTTCAATAGTTTTACTAACAATTCATGAATTAAAAAAAAAATCGATTTTTTGAACCGTCTAACCCTATTACCACCCTTAAGGAGTTGTGCGCAGTCGGGAAACCAAAAAAAAGCGATTTTTGAAGAATTTTTTCTGGAAAGACATTTTTATTTATTAACGTAAAAATTTATATACATATTGTGGTAACTTTTAACTTTATTTTTGTATTTTGCATTTCTAAAAATAATGTTTTTTAAAGCTGCTATAGCCAATCTCCGGCAGCTCCTCTAAAAAAAGACGTGAGCACGATATCTCTGGATTGAATCATCCAAAATGAAAAAACAGAAAAGCTTTTGTTAATAGAAGGTATTATCTAGTATTAAATCGAAGGAATAAGCAAAATATGAATTTTTAACAAAATGGCGGCTTCTCAAAAAAAATTCCGACTGTCGATAAAACTTTTGGCCTTAAAATGTTTATAAAATGGAAAATATTTATCGGCGAGAAAAAAGCTTCGATTAGTCACTAAAAAATATATTTATAAAGCTTGTGTAAAAATCTAAGAGTGACCGGTTTAGCCGTTTCCGAGGAATCTTGCTCACCGACTTTAAAAGCACAGTTTTGCGAAAAACGCCTTCAAACTTTCAAAATCATTCTCAGACACTTCGAGACGTCTTTACAAATATGCGTGTAACTTCGAGAATATTTCTTCGGATTGACATGAAATTTCCTGTGTACATACTTAAATATATGTACATCACGAAATTGAAATAAAATTTTTTTTTTTTTTTTAATCCTGACTGCATATCACCCCTTAATGTATAGCTTCTTCTGCGTTATACACACCCATTATAAATTCCTACATTAATTTAATTCCCAATATCATTAATATAATTTTCTATCTTTCGTTTCCTTTCTTCCTCTTCCCATAATTTTTTATTATATTTTGCATTTAACCTCTTTCCGTTGATACTGAACATTTTTTTCAAAATAAAATATATCCTCTATGTACATGCCTATTCTATATTCGAGGATGAAAAAAAAAAAAAAAATGTGTCTTCATTCTCCCGGAAGCGTCTCGGACTTGGCAACGAGTTGTCCACGACGATGAAATTGTCGCGACTCGTCTCGAGTCGCGAGAAACAATTATGCATAATTCTAGAAATATGAGTGGTTTGTTTGCGCGCTTTTGTTGCTCCCAACCGAGTTATATATCGTCGGTATATCGTATGAGCTTTCGCCCAGTAAATAAAAAGTGAGAGAGAGCGAGAGAGAACGTTTTGATGTTGACCAAGTTCGAAATTGAGTCACGATTCTAAAATCGTTCGAAAAGAAAGTGAACGAAAGAATTTCGCGACAGCTAATAATATTATAATACCGTCTTGATACGCCGTGACTAGGCGAATCTATTTTTGTAATGTCCGAATCATATCGAGCAAAATGTGTGTGTGTGTGTGTGCGCGCACGCGTTCCTTCATCGTTTATACCCTATGCATCAGAGAGCCAATGCATATTTCGAGAATAAATGGATGATATTATAACATTTGAATTTATTTAAGTGGCACCATTACAATTTAACCAATTTGACTGACCTAAACTGAGAATAAACTTTCTTTAATACTCACAAGTGCTAATAAATGTTTGGTCCCAACCACGAAATTTTACTTGAACCAAATGAAATTTGGTATTTACCAAATAACAAATTTCATTAAATAAGATTTTTAAATTATTTAATTTAAAAATCTTATTTAAATTTTTTAATTTAAAAATCTTATTTAAATTATTTAATTAAAAAATCTTATTTAGAATATTATTTAGAATCTTATTTTAAGATTTTTAAATTATTAGATTTAAAAATCTTATTTAGATACATTAAAAATTTGTTAAGAATTGAACATTTAATCGTCGTACTAAACAATGCATTTGATATAATTAATTATATCAAATGTGTTTGGTACGACGGAATAAATGTTTAATCCTTAAAAAATTTCTAATGTATCTAAATAAGATTTTTAAATTAAATAATTTAAAAATCTTATTTAATGAAATTTGATATTTGGTAAATACCAAATTTCATTTGGTCAAAATATAATTAATTATATCAAATGCATTGTTTGGTACGACGAATTAAATGTTTAATCATTAACAAATTTTAATGTATCTAAATAAGATTAAAAATTATTTACCAAATTAGCTTAAGGTAAGAGTTTTGCAAAATTTATTGAAAATTGACAAATTAGAGATTTCTCGACTGAAAAAGTTGAGAATGCTCTAATCCATTTTGTTACAAAAATTCTTAAATTTGTCTCCATTAAAAATGAATCTGTGAACATTTTAAAACAATTAGTTTAAAACCAATTTGTTTATTTTTAATATCCAATCTTGAACCACTCCTGCATTTCGTTCCTTTCTCAATTGAATTTTCCTCACAGTCATATCACAGGAATAAAATAACATTTTCGAATTCTTATACGCCGCCCATAGAAACAGCGATTTAGATTTTTTTTAATGTCCCTTTTTTCGTTAGTCAAATGTACGTGTGTACAAATTTATTGAAAGCACGTTCATATTTCGGTGAGCATGAATCTCTTAATTAATGTTATTCTGTGAGAAATTTCGTTTCGTTTTGCACGCGCGCCCGGTGCTCGTTAATATACGAGAAATGCATCTCATGTGCGTGCGACGAACCGCGGAAGAGCGCACCAACTGTTGCTCGCTGATATTTTTATTGCGTCCCACACAGAATATATTTATATACCTCTCGCGGTGTCTCACTCCGCCACATCGAGAACGAAATATTTCTAGTTGAATAAAGTCGAACGATATAGGAGGAAGAGGGTGGAGTAAAAAAGTAGATGATATGAAGAAAAAAAAGAACGTTCACAGGGAAATATATCGCTGTACCGTGTCCATTCATCCGTATCAATCTGATTGGATGAGTTGAGTGTCACGAGGCTATTATACCGAATTGAATTAATTACGACGGTTATCAATTGAACTAACGTTGCCAATTTACGTTAATAGTAAATTCCCTCTCACTTCGTTAATGTCCAAGAATGAATTTCGATCCTTTAAGAGACGAGCACCAAAGCATCTCGCTCGCACCAGTTTACCGGTCGTTTACAGCGCGAAACCGAAAATAACGAGTTCTAAAATCTTCAACGTCGTTATTTATCGTATTTGTAACTTTGGAAACTCGATCCGAAGAAATTCAAAGTTGGTCTGACGGAAGCAACGTGAAAATAAATTTTTTAAACTTTTTTTTTCTTTAATCAAAGGATAACAAAATAATGGTACATTTCTAAATGGTACATAAGTTTGAGTAGCCAGTCCAATGAGAGATTAATAACAAAATAAAATTAAGTGCGATTATCACGAATAGTACTTTTTTTTTAATTTTCGTAAATTATTTTAACCGTTTTATGTTCTTAGTCCCTTTTTTAAAAAACAAAAATTTATTTATACATAACGAGAGAGACCTGCCAAAATTCAAGAAGGTGGCGCTATCTCGCGAACAGCTTGAAAAAGCTTCTCGTGAAAACACCTGCATCGAGGGGTAATACGAAGAAGCGGGGGAAGAAGCTAATCGTCTATATGACGAGGATTTCATATAAGTAAATCTATATAGATATGTAGACATATATATATTTCTATTTGAGGTGGTTGGGGCACAAAGTCTAAAAAAACACCGTGCAAAACCCTCGTAGTCTTTTCGAGTTTCAGCTCCATCTAACGTCGCTCGAGAGAACATAACAAGCATCGTCGAGATTACGAGCAAAGTCGGCCAAGCTGCTTACGTTCAAAGGGTTCTACATACGTTGTTTGTAAATGGCTCCGGTAACGTTCACCACCTTACGGCCAACTCTTGAATCTCACTCTTTTCTCTCAACGGATCACAAAACATCCCGATCGGTACCAAGACATAAAAAACTATACAGTTACGTCGCATTATACAAACAATTTTTAAAAAACATTAATACAACAGCAATAATTGATGATTTAATAAACATTATATGGATAAAACATAATTTTTTATCCACTGAAACAAAAGGATCATTAGATTTTCGCTATCTCGAGAAACTGACTTTGTGTAACTAGTGATAACTATGTAGGAGTGAAAGCGGACCGTATAATTCAGGGAAACGACTCAACCACCTCTCTGGCTGACCTCGTTTCCTCGGACAAAGACAAGCTCTCTCCTTCAGTGCGTATGTGTGTGTGTCTGTGTTCAAGGGCTGTTTTCTCTAGTTTGCCAAAGTTTAGCGAGTTGAGAGAATTTCACAGCTCTATAGAAGAGTGATATGACCGGTTCAGGGACTAGTGGTTACTTTCAACCCCCCGCAATTTGTTACTATATCTATATGTATTAATCGTACTCTCAGTTCACTCGTTCCGTCGTGGTTTAACTTTTTAATACGGCATTAAGGATTTTAACAAGTGGTTTATAAACACTATATTATTAATGTTAATGATCATATTATTTTAATTGTTTGAGAAAAAACATTGTTTCTTCATTTTTTATCGTAAGAATTAACCAGTCTTTTGTAATAACATTTTTTCTTCATTTACAAAGGAATTTTGTAATCATTTATGTTAAAGATTTTGTAATCGGTTGTTAAAATCATTTTTCCAAAAATCCGTCCGTCCAGTCTGTCATAGGCCTCGAATTCCTGAACAATTTAACCTATCATCGGTAGCGTTTGAAAGGGCTTATCTCAAGGATTGATAAAACTTTTCAATTAATTTTTTTCGATGAATATTTTCAACGTTATTCATCAAAATGCTCGTTTTTTTTTCATGTCTTCCTACAGCTATTAATTAGTAACTATTGAGACGAAAATTCTGTGATAATTCTGATATATCAAGACGTACGAGGTCTCTTCAAAAAGTATCGCGAATTTTGAATTTCCGCGGGCTACGTATATTCGATTTTCGATTTTTTTGTGGCGTTAGGTTGGTACTCATGTCCCTCACTTATGCTGAAAAATTGGCCATTTTGAATGTTTAGTTAATTGTTGACAGCTGTTTTGGTTAGACGTGTTTTGGCTTTTCTTCGATTTTTGTCTATTCCAAAAAAGCAGCTTCCATCGCGATGATTGAGCTTTGGTTTCCACGTCATAACCATAAACCCATGGTTCGTCACCAGTTGTGACTCTCTGGAGCAAATTTGGGTCGTCGCGGACCGAGTCCAACAGCTCCTTAGCAATGTTAACGCGACACTGTTTTTGTTCGAAATTGAGCAAATTTGGCACGAATCTCGCGGCGACCCGTCTCATGCCCAAATCATTGGTAAAAATCGAATAACACGAGCCAATCGATATGTTTAGTTCCTCAGCAACTTCTCTAACGGTTATTCGACGATTGGCCAATATTATTTTCTTCGCTTCATCAATGTTTTCGTCTGTTGTCGATGTGCTCGGGCGTCCGGAACGCATTTTGTTGTTCGCATCTTCTCGGCCCTCTGAGAACATTTTGTACCACCGATAAACGTTGCTTTGGTCCAAGGTAGCTTCACCATATGCCACAGTCAACATTCGGAATGCGTCCGCGCACTTAATTTTGTTTTTCACACAAAATTTCATACAGATTCTGTGATCCATTTTTTGGAATAGGCAAAAATCGAAGCCATGCCAAAACACGTCTTACCAAAACAGCTGTCAACAATTAACTAAACATTCAAAATGCCCGATTTTTTCAGCATAAGTGAGGGACATGAGTACCAACCTAACGCCACAAAAAAATCGAAAATCGAATAAAAGTAGCCCGCGGAAATTCAAAATTGGCGATACTTTTTTAACAGACCTCGTATGGGAAGTATAGGGAAAAATTATAAGCGATGTCAAAATTGTCATTGGCTTATCAGACTTCACTTAGGGAAATGGTACTGAACCCTCAGCGCACAAATTGATCGGATGTAATTGTTTTAACCCTCAAAAATTATGTTATAATCGTTGATAAATATGATTGTTTTATCATTTGATAATAACGATTTTTTTTTTATATTTGTGAACATATTTTTAGAACTTTTATGATTAGGTGTTTGGCATTTTTAATAATATTTAATGATTATTTTTTTAATTGTCTATCATCATAAGTTATTGATCGACAAAACATTAGCGATTAGCGAAAGATTTTTTCCAATAGACAAACGTGTTCGATTCCTCGATCGAGCGTCATTCAATCTGTCGATCTGTGTCTCACTTTCTCTCTCGCGATCGTGCCGATATCACGACACACTGTTCAGCGAAACACATTTTGTTGTAGACCATGAGCATATGAAGATGAAGAAAGAGAGAAAAGGAGATGCGAAGAATAAAGGAGGAGTGTATATGTGAGGGAGATGGAGCACGATGGAGATTGGAAGCTATTCTTAAAATAGGTCCTCGGCAGACCGAGAGCGCGCTCTCTCGTAGCGAGTGAAAGACGCACAAGCGCGAGAAACGCTTTTATATATTGCTCGGAGTAGAGAGTAAAGAGGGTAAAACGTGCCCGAAAGAAGAAGAGAGAGTGAGTGAGAGTGAGAGAGAGAGAGAAAAGGTGAAAAAGCTTTCAAGAGTGAGGGACGACGGGTGTTTGGTGGGCGCGAGTAAAATAGGAAGAAGAAGAAGCAGAAGAAGAAGAGTGAGACGTAAATGTGTAGGCTCCCGGCACCGCGACTACTGTTGCTCTTCGGGGTCCGAGCTTCGTTCGAAACGGCCGGTGCTTTCGTAGCGAGTACTCGCGGTATCGGTCGCGCGCTTTTTTCCCCTCTCGTTCGTTCCAATATTCCTCATCTCGTGTCCACCAAACTTCTTTTTATCCGATAAAACTCGAAATGCTAAAAAACAGTAGTCACGACACTCGTATCGAGACGACCGTTCGTACATTTTTCACGATCTTTTTGTTGCACGTGGTGAATATCGAGAGAAACAAGTAAATTCATCGTATGAGAGTCTCGGATTACGTTGAATCGAGCGTTATATCGACGTACAGTGTTCGACGAGCGTGAAAAATTTACTAGAGGATTTCCGACAATGACATCTTACAGGAGTTATGTAAGTTTGCTTTTTTTTTTTTTTTTTCATTTATTTTAAAAATGTCAAAAGATACCGAAAAGGGGCGATAAAATATTTACATTTAGATATTTCAGCGGCAAGTGGTTTAGATGAATTGCAGAAAAGATCAGTCAGACATCATCTCTCAATGAATTTGGGGAAAAAACTCTTAGACATCTTGAATGACGGAAAAAAATGATTTTTATTACATTAGTCTATTATTCATGTTTATTGAACCATTATTAACTATTGAATCGTTAACTACGTGATTTTAATAGGAAATTACTTGGTACTCATTGTAAAGTTGACTTCTAATATGCAACCAACGATAACTATTAAAAAGTTAACCATTCAATTTAAATAGACAATTATTGTTTGGAAATGTTAACTATTCAATGTTTAATAAGCAACTATTGTTCACTACTGCAATCTCAATTATTTAAATTCAATAAGCGATTGTTGCTAACTATTGAAATGACTATTAAGTTTATTATAATTATTATTTATATTATTAATAATTATTAAAATTTTAAATATTCAATTTTAAATAGGTAACTATTGGTATGAATATTAAAATGTTAAATATTCAATTTTTAGTATGCAATTATTGCTAACTATTGGCAAAATAACAATTCAAATGGAATATATACTATTGGTATTATTATTTGATGAATCGTTAATAATTCTTTGAAAATTAACGTCTGATATTTACGAATTAATTTTTGTGATGAAATATCAGAAGTCGAATAGTTTATTTTTTTGTCGTCTTACGTGTGGAACATATACGAAATGCGTGTTTGTCGTTGGTCGAAGGCTGCCGGAGCAGTGACCGCCGTTACTACTAGATCGACGCGCTTTCACTGCTGCCCGCAAGTAGATAGAGTCCGTGGTGAATCGGACGAGAACGACAATGGAAACGACGCGTTATAGACTATGTACACAAAAACGTACATGGAGCATTACGCGCGTTACAATTGCACCGTGCGAATAATTATCACGAGCTTCTCATCATTGCTCCCACCACTCCGTTAGGTTTATAACCTTGACATTCTACACTGTGAAATTATACGAGTTTTCCCGTGCCGCTGTGCGACATCGTTCCGTAACAATGAGAGCTCTTCGTCGGAAGAAAATAAAACATTTGTCGAAATCACGTGAAAAACTATGAACGCACTATTTTTAACAACTATACAAAATAATTATTAATGCGAAAAATAAACATTATTTTTCGGCACAAGTTATTCATAGTACATTGCAAATTTGTGACATTATACAAAATAATTATTAACGCTATTTTAAACAACTATACGAAATAATTATTTTTCGTGTCAATAATTATTTTGTATAGTTGTTTAAAATAAAAATTAAATGTATAGTAAAAACGTATAGTTGTTTAAAATTAAAAATTAAATTCGTGACATTATACAAAGTAATTATTAACACTATTTTCAACAACTATACAAAATAATTATTTTTCGTGTTAATAATTATTTTGTATAGTTGTTTACAATAGTGTTAATAATTATTTTGTATAATGTCACGAATCTGCAATTCACTTAAAAACTAAATTGCCTGTTTTTGATATGATACCTTTCTCCCAATATGTTAAAACACAATTTCGTATTGACATTATTACGTATTTTTAAACAATTTTTTTTTAATAATCCAAAAAACAATACATTCTTTATCAAAAGAATAATCAATCAAAGTTAATGTTAAAAAAGGTGATAAACATTATCACCTTTTTTAACATTAACTTTGATTAATTATTCTTTGGATGATAAATGTATTGTTAAAAAAGGTGATAATGTTTATCACCTTTTTTAACATTAACTTTGATTAATTATTCCTTTGATAAAAAATTCATTGTTCCTTGGATTATTAAAAAAAAAAAAAATGTTTACAAATACATAATAATATCAATACGAAATTGTGTCTTGACATATCTGGAAAAAAGTGTCATGTCAAAATCGTGCAATTTAGTTTTTAAGTAAATTGCGAGTTCGTGACATTTTTTTTTTTCCTTTACCAATCTCGAAGAGGATATTGAAGCTTTTTTTTTATTTCGTGCAACGTTTTTGCGAGGGTATTAACAAAATTTTCGGTTCAAAAGACTTCGAGTACGAAAATATCCGTGTGTTCTCGTGAGCCCGGGTCATGAACGATTTTCATCGCGCTAGAAGAGGAGAGGAGAAAGAAACGACGGAGAGCATGAAAATGGATGGTCGTGTGCCTGTACGAATAGCAGAATTAGCCGGGTCTTCCCCAGGCCTCAAGTGAAATACACACCCCGTGCCCGGCACATTCATCTCTATCTCTCTTTCTCTCTCCTCTATATACTACAGTTGCTGGGTCCACATCGTTGTCTGGCTTTATGTAAACTGCGGGCAGCTTCTCGAAGCATCTTGAATCCACGACCAGTCACACAGACTTATGGACTGGCCTGCGAAAATCTTTTTACTCTCGTGTTACGCGATATATACAAAGCGTGCATATATACAAAGGAAACAAACATATAACCAGAGTGTAATATTTCGAAGCTTTGAAAAATCGATCGATCATATTTAAAAAAAAAACAATCTTTTTCCTCACTTCTTTCGCCGATAAACAGCGCCCGTGCGAATAAAAAATTATGAAAAATGATTTTACACCATTATTGTGAATATGTATTGTACAGATTTTTTTTTTCTGCCGTGAGAATGAAAAATTGTACATTTTTACGTCAGTATTTTTCTTCATTTGCAAAATTCCTTTTATGAGAAAGTAAGTTTCTCAATTTTAACTTTCTCATAGAGAAAAATTGTGGAAATTTTGGAGCAATTTTCATATCGATCGGTCAAAGTTTTCTGAATTTCGATAATTTACAAAAATTAAACAAATAAAAATTATAAAATACAATAGCAACCATTATTAAGCACCGATCTATTTATAGCAAGTTTTTAATAAAGATATAAAAACTCGCGCAAGGTGTTCAAAGACATTGAATTAAAAAATTCGGTATCCAGTAAAAGAGTAATATAAATATTTGGATATAACTAAGAATAATTCATCATTACCATATTGGAAATCATTTTGAATATTTTATTATCTCAGTGACGTTGTGTATCTTTGATAATAAAAAAATATCGCGACTTTTCGTCTGCAACATAAGTCGCATAATATTCAAGAGCAATTGATCCGATATTTTAGCAGCTGACAAGGAGCGAACGAGAGACGTGTGAATTTCGATCTGACAGAATTTACGATGTATAACACACTGTACAGGGTATCGAGAGTTATAACATCGATCTCCCCGCCCGGGATGTGTGCGTCTCGGAGATGACCTTCTAGCCCATTAATCATAATACAGTATATATTCCATCGTCGAATATGATGGACGATCCTCTCTTTTCACATGACGTCATCGATCCTTTTCCATGTCACGGCTTGAGCTCGTGGGATTTAGCGAAATGTCGTCGCGCGATGAGACACTGTTTTTCATGTTTAAGATGTAAAATTCATTTTTTTTCTCTGCAATTTATTCTAGCTCTTCTTCGCTCTGTCACTCATAAAATTATACTTTTCAACTTTATGGCAAATTTTACGAGCAGCAAAGAAAAAAAACTTTGGTCCAGACGTATTTATCGTAAAAGTTCTTACCTTAAAAAAGTATTATGAAAAAAAAGAGCGGTCAAGCGTGAACCGTAAATTTCAAATATCTCGAGAACGAATAACAATTTCGGCATTGCCATAATTTTCCTTTAAACGTCCCGTATGCCTTCGTGTACCAGAATTATTAAAAAAATTTCGGCAGTAGCTTGGAAAATTAAAGGACTAACAGAGGGGGTTGCGAAGAACGTACATTTTGATAGATATTTTGAAAAATATTTATCGACAAAGATATTAAAAAATATTTTATAAATCCTTGAGGGGGGAAATAGGGTTAGGACAGCGTTTTCTCAATGATTTTCATGAATTTTTTTATAGTATAAAAAATGAATATAATTTATTGAAACTTTGAGAATATTTTATACATATATTTAAGTATATTCTAAAAAATTTTTGAAGAATTTCCTTGAAAAACACCGAAAATATTAGCGACCCCATATTGCAGGTCACAATCAGACTCAGCATTTTGCGTACATTCTGGAAGTCGCAATTTTCATCTGAAATCAAACGAGCTTGGAATTTACTTTTATTATATGTCTCTCTTCTATATGAACCTAAATGCTATAAAAAAAATAGAAAATTGAATTTTTTACAGGGGTCAAAACAAAAAAGCATGATTTTTTGCCATTTTTACAACTTTATTTGCAAAAAAAAAATTAATTTAAATAATGGTAATATTCCGATTTTAGGTTCATATAGAGCGCAATACTATGAAGAAAGTAACTGACAATTTTCAAAACGATTGGTTGAAAACTTTTCAAACTAGCGTGTACGCAAGTTCAAAAAAAGTCGTTTTCAGAAAAACGCGTTTGAAAAAATCGCGCGCTCGGGGCCTGAAGGAGAGCTACTCACTTTAATGGCTTATAACAATAGAACGAGTCGGAATTTTCATTTAAAATTGTTGGAACATATTTTTCAATAGTTTTACTAACAATTTATGATATTTAAAAAAAATCGATTTTTTGAACCGTCTAACTAGGGTTAGACGGTTCAAAACATTTTAATATTCATACCAATAGTTACCTATTTAAAATTGAATATTGAACATTTTAATAATTATACGAAAAGTAACCTATTAAAAACTTAATAGTCATTTCAATAGTTAGCAACAATTGCTTATTGAATTTAAATAATTGACATTTCAGTAGTGAACAATAGTTGCCTATTAAACATTGAAAGGGCTTACTTTAAGGGGGGAAATAGGTCCCCGCTTAAAGTAAGCCCTTTCAAATAATACCCCACTTATCAGGCCAAAAAAAACATTTTTTTTGGCCTGCAACATGTTCCGACGATGGTTCCCGAGCCATTTAAAAAAAATATATTTCCCCGAGAATTTTGAAGGGCTAAAATGTCACGCCAAAAAAAAAACATTTTTTTTGGCGTCACATTTTAGCCCTTCAAAATTATCGGGGAAATATTTTTTTTTTTCAATGGCTCTGGAACCATCGTCGGAACATCTTGCTCTACTTACATGCCAAATTTCAAGCTGACGGTTTAAAGCTCTTAGGAATTAGAAGGCAGAAGGACGGACGGACGGACGGACGGATTGAAAATGAGTTTACCCACAAGGGTACCTTTTTTCGATACGTAATGTTTAAAAAAAATGTAAATATCATTGCTGGAATTGGTGAAGTCATTCGTATATTGGGAACGAAAATACTAATGCGATTTCACGAAATCAGAGAGCCTACTGGAGCATACACGTATATACTAGTGGCGTCGTGCATCAGTTATAGACTCTT
This sequence comes from Oxytorus armatus, assembly GCA_958009045.1. Taxonomy (NCBI): domain Eukaryota; kingdom Metazoa; phylum Arthropoda; class Insecta; order Hymenoptera; family Ichneumonidae; genus Oxytorus; species Oxytorus armatus. The sequence continues at coordinate 12,508,651 of OY253746.1, read as the reverse complement.
CGAGGACGCGGGATAAATTTAGGATCACCCCTCCACGTGCTCCACGTCTTTTTATTACTTCTGTACAGATTAATATTTATTCGCAAATTCCTCACACGCGAGAATTTTATCGATGCTCGAGAATAAAGGGCCATTGAGATTACGGATTTTTCCGCAAAAATAAATTTTCGTTCAAATAAATTCTTCACGGTCTAGAATTTCAACAATAACATTGCTGTATTTGACAGAATGAATTTCCTTCTGTGTACGAACGATCGGTGATAGAACGATTGGATGTGAAATAAAAGTCGTACCAACAATGTAGACTTTTCCCCGCGATGACGTTTTTGCAAACCGATTCCGTTAATTAACTTTATTCTCGTATTCGAGCAACACTCGTGTATACGCAATATATTGCGTTTGAGTGCCTAGGAATGTTTGAACGCTGTGTATCGCGGTATACCGTATTGCGACCACATCCATATTTAATGCCTCGCTGGTGCTTGCATCAGAGCGCCAGACGCCCGCTTCCGATACACAAGGGGCTCGCCATCCCTATGCTGCACGTGTGCTTTACTGCCTGATACTGTCGATGTATACGCACCGAATACATTTACACATACGCCGTTCCAACAACTTCCACTCTGCCGTACACTTGGTGTCTATCGATCAAAATCAATCTTCGATGAACGCATTCGTTGTAAAATGCAAAACATAATTTTGTGAAATTTATCGCTGTCAATTGCTTGTAATTTGTATATTTCTCATTTTATTCCCTCGTGGAGGAAGCTCTGAGATCGTGAAATTTTCTTTCCGCGAAATTGTTGTACCCGAGTAATTAAAATCATCGGAGAAGTTAAAAAATAACGTTTTAAAAAAAATCTGCGGACAGACAGGATGGGGGTGTGCTCGTGCTCCTGATAAAGTTTTAAAGATAAAGAGGAGGCTTTTCATTTTTTTTTCTATTACTCAACACTGTTTGGTATTGAGTTTGAAGAAAAATTGGTAAAAGAGTTCAGATTTTCTGAATTTGTGTATTTTTTTGTTTACAATCATGAATGTTCATTTAAGGGGGGAAATAGGGTCAGGACAGCGTTTTCTCAATGATTTTCATGAATTTTTTTATAGTATAAAAAATGAATATAATTTATTGAAACTTTGAGAATATTTTATACATATATTTAAGTATATACTATAAAATTTTTGAAAAATTTCCTTGAAAAACACCGAAAATATTAGCGACCCCATATTGCAGGTCACAATCAGACTCAGCATTTTGCGTACATTCTGGAAGCCGCAATTTTCATTTGAAATCAAACAAGGTTGGAATTCACTTTTGTCATATGTCTCTCTTCTATATGAACCTAAATGCTATCAAAAAAATAGAGAATTGAATTTTTTACAGGGGTCAAAATAAAAAAGCATGATTTTTTGCCATTTTTTACAACTTTATTTGCAAAAAAAAAATTATTTTAAATAATGATAATATTCCGATTTTAGGTTCATATAGAGCGCAATACTATGCAGAAAGTAACTGCCAATTTTCAAAACGATTGGTTGAAAACTTTTCAAATTAGCGTGTATGCAAGTTCAAAAAAAGTCGTTTTCAGAAAAACGCGTTTGAAAAAATAGTACCCGCTCGGTTATACACGTGGCGCGCTCGGGGCCTGAAGGAGAGCTACTCACTTTAATGGCTTATAACAATAGAACGAGTCGGAATTTTCATTTTTAATTTTGGGAACATATTTTTCAATAGTTTTACTAACAATTTATGAAATAAAAAAAATCGATTTTTTGAACCGTCTAACCCTATTTCCCCCCTTAAACCGTGAAATTAAAATAATTTTCAATCTATCGTTCGAGATTTCTTTGCGCAAATGAGCCATTATTTAAAATTTTCGTTATTGAGTTTAAAGAAAATTGATGGAGACGGTTTAGGACTTATGAAATGTTTAAGGCAGGTTGTCTGGTCTAGAGCGAAATTTTTGACGTCATTTCTAATGTGCAATAACGTTTAAACCGTTGAAGTTGTCTTGATGAAAATTTACACGTGCATTTATTGCATCCTTAGAGAATACTTGTACATTGAAAAAAAAAATTATTTTAAATATTTTCATGTAGTTTTTTGCCTTGTTGCAACATGGTGCGCGGAAATCGGCGCCCACTCTGGACGATGTTGTATGCATCTGAAAAAAAAAACATATATATATATATTCTCAATCTGTATGAGTATTCTGAGCACTGGTAGCAGAATTGGTACTTGAAAAATTTTTTTGACAAAACGGCGGCCTGTTGAACTTTCATTAATGATATTTCATGCATACATTTCATACATTTTCGTATTCGACGAGTTATAAAATGTCGGCAAAATTATTGTTCGACTTAATTCTGCTACCAGTGCTATCTCTCAAAAATCACTATTAAAACTTGCAGCTTTCGCCAAAAAAAAAAAAAATCGTACAATGCAGGAACTTTCACATTGCTTTCTAATTATATTATTTCGTTCGTGTAGTTTCCCTCCCGAGAAAGCTAAACTTAAAATCTCCTTATTCGTACAGGGAACTTTGTGAACGAGGTGAAACGAGGAAGTAATCTGCAAGTATCGGATTTTTAATTTCGTTAATGTAGGTTCGGTGAAAATCCACAGAAAATATTTTATCAACATTCTTTTAATAATAAAACCGTACGAGATAAAAAATTGTATTCAAGCAATTTTGATTTTATCAAAATTGCCAGAATAAAAGTTCATTCTGTCAATGTTGATTTCGTTAAAATGAATGTTCTTAACTTCAATTCTGTCAAGCTTTATTTATTTGATTTCTGTCAATTTTCAATCGAACCTTTCCTCTGTAAACTCTGACAATTTAGTTTAATCAACTTTGCACATATTCGTGCGGTAATATGTTGTGAGAGAATCGTGGGGAGTCTCATCCAATCTTTATTGACAAAAACAAGATTTCAGTATGCCCCAATCTCGAAATCCACAGTGATTGGATGTACTAAAATCTCATTCGTAAATTAATGTGGTTTTGTAATTCGAGCGTCAGGGCAATAACACCTCAGACAACGGGTTGATTAAAGGGTGAAACGCGATGAAAAGAGAGAGACAGAGAGAGAGAGAGAGAGCGAGAGAGGAAGAGAAAGCGCCGAGAGTAAGAGAGTGTTGTACTTCGTGCCTGCGGGATGTTGCTCGCAAGAGAGCAAAGACGAAGACCCCAAGACTAAATTTAAACGGATTCGAAACCACATCTTTCTCACTTGCTCGCGCAATCTCTCGTCGACAAAAACGAGAGACGCGCTATAGAACACTTTTTCTTTCTCTCTCTCTCCTTAGGTGATGCTCTTTTCTGGCATATTGAAAGACACCTCTCTCGATTCACGCCCCTTGGGCACCCCGGGGTCAACGTAAACGAGGATAAGCCGTTGACGGATAATCGAGAATGAGAGTATAATTTCGTGCTCGCGGATTTAAATTTTGAAGCGATTCCAAGTGTTCCTGTAACTATATATATATATACATATAAAAAAAAAATATATATATATCCACTTAACGAACGAATATGTTATCTACCTCCAATGTACGTTAGCTCTCGACGTTTCCAACCCCCAAAAAACGTGTACGCGACTCTCGCGTTGTGTCAGCTAACTAAATCGATAAAAACAACCCGGTCTCATATCTTTTGCCTGTACGTGTATGTGTGTGTGAGTGTGTGTGTGTGTGTGTGTGAGTGTGTGTGTGTATGCCTCTGTGTGTCGGCTCGCTCTTTCGCGTTTTAATCCTCCCTAACTATATATCTCTCGCACAGTGCAGCCACCTCCCCATTTCCCCACGTCATAAAGCCTGGAATAAAGCCACGCGTCCGTTTTGCATATGTCTCTTCGTCTCGGGACACACCGACTATGAAAATCTGGAGAAATGCCAGTTTTTTTTTTTTTTTCTTTTTTCTTCATACACTCTCTATTCCGTCGCTCAACGGCAATGTATCAAAACCGGGGATCCCGTTGAGAAGAGAGTTTCCTGCTGTAGACGAAAGCTATATACTCGTCGCTTCTCAAATTTTCGTTGAATCGTCGGACGTTTTATTATTTTTATTATATATAATTGTTAATTAACGAAGTTAATTTTCAAATAATTATTAATTCATTAATCATATAAAGCTATATTATTATTTATTTATCACTATAGTGACATTTCGAAAATTCATAATATTTAGAATAAATTACAAAAGTAGCAGGCATTTGTTAAATGAATTCAAAGATTTTGCCAATATTTTCTCTTCATTAATACAAATTCCTTTATTTTAGGAAATTAATTTTTACCATCTAAAAATGAATATTCCAATTATTGGTTAACCCTTCAAGACAATACGTATTTTTCCGTAAATTTAATGAAATTTAAACGATTAAAGTTTTTTTGAGGTAAAAAATTCAATGCTGAATGAAAAATTAACGAAAAATTAAATGTTGTACGAAAAAGAAAAAAACATATTTAAAAAGTATTACTTGCGCACATTTGATCGACAATGATATTTGAGAGGTCCGAATTAACATTTGTGTGCGTGTTGTTTAAGGATCAGTAACACCCAATTTTCCAAACTCAGAACCAAATAAATAATAAGATATTAAGTAAGCTCTGCATCGCAATAATTATTATAACTTTTAAAAACTTGTTATTGTTATGTTAATCACAAGTATATGATTGTTTTGTCAGGAAGTAATTTGGAATGATTTTTTTTGCTCGAATCGTGTTACCAAGTTGAATGCGTTCAATATTAATTCATTTTTACCATCTACAAATGAATATTCCAATTATTGGTTAACCCTTCAAGATAATACGTATATTTCCGTAAATTTAATGAAATTTAAACGATCAAAGTTTTTTTGGAGTTAAAAACACCAATGTTAAAATAAAAATTAACGAAAAATTAAATGTTGTACGAAAAAGAACAAAAAAACATGGTTAAAAAGTATTACTTGCGCAAATTTGATTGACAATCATTTTTGAGAGGTGCGAATTATCACTTGTGTTCGTGTTGCTTAAGAGTTATTGACATCCAATTTTCATAACCCAGACCCAAGTAAATAATTAATTATTAAGTAAAATCTGCATCGTAATAATTATAAAATAATTGTGAGCAATAATTATTATAACTTTTAAAAACTTGTTATTTTTATGTTTATGACAAGTATATGATTGTTTTGTCAGGAAGTAATTTTGAAAGATTTTTTTTGCTCGAATCGTGTTACTAAAGTTAAATGCGTTCAATATTAATCAATTTTTACCATCTACAAATGAATATTCTAATTATTGGTTAACCCTTCAAGACAATACGTATCTTTCCGTAAATTTAATGAAATTTGAAGGATTAAAGTCTTTTCTTTAGTTAAAAAAGCCAATATTAAAATAAAAATTAACGAAAAATTAAATGTTGTACGAAAAAGAACAATAAACTTGTTTAAAAAGTATTACATGCGCAAATTTGATTGACAATCATTTTAGAGAGGTGCGAATTACCACCTGTGTTCGTGTTGTTCAAGGATCAGTAACACCCAATTTTCCAAACCCGAAACCAAACAGATAATAAGATATTAAGTAAGGTCTGCATCGTAATAATTATTATAACTTTTTAAAACTTGTTATTTTTAATTTAATCACCAGTATATGATTGTTTTGTCAGGAAGTAATTTGGAATGATTTTTTCTGCTCGAATCTTGTTACTAAGTTGAATTTGAACGATTAAAATTCTTCTGAGTTGAAAAATCCAATGCTGAAATAAAAATTAACGAAAAATTAAGTGTCGTACGAAAAAGAAAAAAACATATTTAAAAAGTATTACTTGCGCAAATTTGATCGACAATTATTTTTGAGAGGTGCGAATTTGCACCTGTTTTCGTGTTGCTTAAGGGTTATTGACACCCAATTTTCAAAACCCAGAACCAAATAAATAATGGATTATTAAGTAAACTATGCATCGTAATAAATAATTATTACGATGTAGAGTTTTTAAAAGTTCTAATAATGTAACTTTTAAAAACTTGTTATTTTTATGTTTATCACAAGTATATGATTGTTTTGTCAGGAAGTAATTTGAAATGATTTTTTATGCTCGAATCGTGTTACTAGGTCGTGTTACTAAGTAAGAATGCGTTCAATGTATAACCTAGATCTTATGATCCGAATGTATCGGAAGTAATCAAGCACCATACTGACTTTTGTCCTCGGTGATACTACGAGAAATGCCGCAACGTGACCTTCTCGCTCTGTTGCTACTTCCTGAGAACTTTTCCAATTACGTAGACGCTTTTCACTATTGCCGGAAGTTACGTGTATAACAAAAGAGAGAGTGAGAGAGACAGAGAGAGAGAGAGAGAGAGAGTGAAACACAAAATGTTTCACATTCCGCATTCTTGCATCGGGGTGCGGGACAGGGTCTTTTCATAGTGGTGGAAGCTTTTCAAGTGGAATCTACGAAGGTCGTAGGATCTCACGAGCGAGAGACTTCATCTCAAGTGGGGAATAAAGGTGAACGGTCTTTTCTACCCTGTTTTCCACACCGTCTGTATAACTGTATATATGCACGAGTAACCAAAATATCTGTATGTCCTGAAGAAAGCGACGCCGTCGAGAAAATCATCCTCGGGGTAAGGTCCCCGAGGAAGACGTTTAGGCGCGGCCCCTCCGCACTACATTTCTCCTCGAGCCAACTTCGGAATCTTCCTCTTATTCGCGCATGGAAAACGTGCACCGGACTCAAATGTAGTTATTTTACCTTGAAAAGAAGAGTCGCAATCTTCTCGAGTCACAGTAGCCGAAGGTTGAACTTCAAACGATTGTTCATTCAGCAGATAGCCAGACAGAAAGAGAGAGAGAGAGAGAAAGACAGATCGTGAGCTTTTATCCAAAATTTTCTTCCCTCGTTCACCCTTCGCTGATAATTTTTTTTCTTCTTTTTCTATATAACTGGTTATAAATCATTCTCACAAGGAACAGACTATAATATCGAAGAAAAACGAATGTGTCAGAATGAAGAGTACCAGAATACGAGTACATGAGGTATAATAATTTAATGGAGGATGAACGAAATGGGAGGGAGTGGGTCAGCGTTTCAATAGAAATTTATTCGAACCAATGTTCTTACAAAAAGAATAAAAAATAATTTACTGGAAAAATATATTTATTAGAAAATTATTTTTGATTATTCGAATGAAGTTATTATTTTTTCGATATTTTCGTTCGATATAGTCCCAAAAGGCATTTAAAAATAATCAAAATTACGAAGTACAAATTTCTCTTACACTGCACTATTGTTCCATAATAATTGAGTACAAAAATAATTTTCAATGATTTTCTATTCAAACGTCATCAAACTGAAAAAAGAATAGAAACTGACCAATGAAAGAGGGAGTTGGTAGAGGTTCGTACAAAATGAATTTTTTGCACGGTTTGCTTTTCGCCGAATTGTATCGTACATTGGAAAAAAGAAAAGCGTCAAAAGCGTCATTGATGGCTTGTGAAACGTGTGCGTGCACATAAGCGGAGATACAGAGAGAGAACTTCCTCGTTCTTTGGTTGCGGGCCCGACTGCCAAAAAATTTGGCCATCGTCCAGGCACCGAATCGTAAAATAACTTTCGCTCTTCCCCGCGCGGCCAGGCCACTCGTTTCAACGGTATAATTTCTTTCTCGTCGGATAAACAAAATCCGCGCCGCACAATCGTCCAGAGACTTCACTATAGCGTGAGAGAGAAAAAGAGAGAGAGAGGCTGTGCGTTGACAGATACGATTCGAGACGCGTAATAAAAACCAAAAAAAAATCAACGAATAATATTTTCTTAATGGACCTCCGGTCGGGTATGATGGACAGCTGTGGTTGTGCATGTTAAATAATGAAAAAAAAACAAACAAAAATAAACGAGGACCGTGTGCATTTTAAAGGTTAAATCGCTCTTGACACTCTACAATTAACTGGGGTGGTCTCTCTTCCTCTCTCCCTCTCTCTCCCTCGTGAGATTAATATTAAGAAGCGTTACACAAACACACGCCCACTTTATCATCATTTCAGCGCTGTGATCAAAATAAAAATGGTCCCCTTTCATCGAGTACCATAATAAATCGGCTTAAGGGGGGAAATAGAGTTAGACGGTTCAAAAAATCGATTTTTTTTCTATTTCATAAATTGTTAGTAAAACTATTGAAAAATATGTTCCCAAAATTTTAAATGAAAATTCCGACTCGTTCTATTGTTATAAGCCATTAAAGTGAGTAGCTCTCCTTCAGGCCCCGAGCGCGCCACGTGTTTCAAACGCGTTTTTCTGAAAACGACTTTTTTTTAACTTGCGTACACGCTAGTTTGAAAAGTTTTCAACCAATAGTTTTGAAAATTGGCAGTTACGTTCTTCATAGTATTGCGCTCTATATGAACCTAAAATCGGAATATTATCATTATTTAAAATAATTTTTTTCTTGCAAATAAAGTTGTAAAAAATGGCAAAAAATCATGCTTTTTTGTTTTGACCCCTGTAAAAAATTCAATTTTCTATTTTTTTCATAGCATTTAGATTCACATAGAAGAGAGACATATAACAAAAGTAAATTCCAACCTCGTTTGATTTCACACGAAAATTGCGGCTTCCAGAATGTACGCAAAATGCTGAGTCTTTTTTATTATATAGTATATACTTAAATTCTATAGTATATAGTATATAGTATATACCAATTTTATAGTGTATACTTAAAAATATGTTTAAGATATTCTCAAAGTTTCAATAAATTATATTCATTTTTTATCCTATAAAAAAATTCATGAAAATCGTTGAGAAAACGCTGTCCTAACCCTATTTCCTCCCTACGCAAAGAGCCCAAAAATCAATTCCCCACCCTGTCGAAAGTATATACCTTTCAAATATCACTTCAATCATATTCCCTCACCCGTTAACAATCGTTTTATAACGTTCTGTTGATATTTTTTTCCAACGTTTTGACGTTTTCCATTTTTTTATCACTCAACAACATCGAATAAAGAAAATTGTTATAATTTTTTTCACGCCCATATAATTGCATAGTAACATTTTCTTAATTATACTGCTTGTAATAACGCTTCCTTTGCTCAAACAATCAACGTCACTATGCAACGGCATTGTCTTACGCGTTACGAGGCTTTTGCCGTTGGTTAAAAGGAGGAAAAAAAGAAAATTGTTTCATAACCCCGTAGCTGATAATCTCTCGTTTTGCACCACCCGCCTCCCCCACCGAGAGCTTCGCGTACCAGCTCGTTATATTCTTGGGTCTCTCACGAGGGACCACGAGAGATATAAGTTTGGGATATGGGGGTAACTAACGTTTATACGGTTTGCATCGTTATAACAGCCCGCACACACACACACACACACACACACACTCGTAATCTCAGCTAATACAATGGAACGGTTGGGAATACCACCAGTGCTCTGGACATCAGAGAGAGAGAGAGAGAAAGAGAGAGAGAGAGAGCGAGAGAGAAAGAGGAAGGGGGAGAGAGATGATGGGAAATAAGCACTAACGCAAGCACTTATATACGTAAACGGCTACCTCCCTTTCACGACGTTACTATTTGTGCAACATATATTTAATACACACATGGGACGCATCGTGCCATTTCGCCTCAATAATAACCAATTTTCATTCTTCCATATCACTTCTAAAACTAGATTCAATTTTTCTATACTTTTTATCCAACGCGTTGTTTTTTTATGATTTTTTTTAAGCTTCGAAAAAATGAATAATAAAAAATAACGCTTTTCCCTCCTGTAATATAGTTTTACGTAAAGGAGATCGCGACCATTTCGAAACTATTTTTACATTGGAGCCGAAGTCAACGACCCCAATGAACTCTCAGATTACAATTTTCGGTAAAACCGGGACACATTCTTTTTCATCTTTTTTCCGTCACAATAAAGTGACAATAGTGAATTAAAAAATTATTGTTGTTTTAATCGAAATAAGCGATTTCAAATAACGTCAAAAAAACCAAATGTCATCAGAATCAGATTATTTTTTGATTTCTTGATTAACTTTGTTGACTGCGCCATTTATAATTATCGTTCAATTCGATTTTTCTTAATGTACGCCTTTGAGTAATGTATTAAGGTAGTAGTCTGGTAACTTAAGCCGATTTTCATGTCTTTTTTGGAGGGCGTTTTTTTGTAGGAAAATAAAAATGAATCGTTTTGGATATTCAGGATGTTTTTATTTACATATTAAAGATACAAAAAAAAATTTGTTGAAAAAATTTAATAGTTCATTATTATTATTATTATTGATCGAAGTTGGCACCTCGAAAAAAAAGCGCGTGGGTGGCACCGGTGATTTTGGCTCTTGATGTTATCTGAAATAAAAAATTCTTGATAATTCTTAATCTATAGACATGTCATTCTGGTCGGAATTACTGAAGTTAAATTTCATGGATAAATAACAAAATGGCGGACTTTGGAGAAAAAAAGTTTTTTTTACAAAGTCCGCCAAAACATCCTAAATATCCAAACCGATTCATTTTTATTTTTCTACAAAAACCGCCCTCCAAAAAAGACATGAAAATCGGCTTAATTTACCAGACTACTACCTTAAAGCAAAATCTTGCAAATTTTTGTGAAAATTGATTCTCATTTTTGACGGTAGTGTTGTGACATTAATGTGAAGGAGTTGAGTTGATACAGAACGTTCAATCAATTAATATAACATTTTAATCCACTTTAAAGCAAAATGCTTACAAAAATCAATGAAACTGAAAATTTTCATAGAATGTTCCATGTATGTACGAGGTCTGTTCAAAAAGTATCGCGAATTTTGAATTTCCGCGGGCTACGCATATTCGATTTTCGATTTTTTTGTGGCGTTAGGTCGGTACTCGTGTCCCTCACATATGCTGAAAAAATCGGCCATTTTGAATGTTTAGTTAATTGTTGGCAGCTGTTTTGGTTAGACGTGTTTTGGCTTGTCTTCGATTTTTGCCTATTCATCAACCTAACGCCACAAAAAAATCGAAAATCGAATATACGTAGCCCGCGGAAATTTAAAATTCGCGATACTTTTTTAACAGACCTCGTATACGTATGCACCAAATGCTGTTTGTATACGTTTGGCCAAAACGCACGGAACCATACGTAAACCAAATATGGGTTACAACCAAATATGGTTGCAACGTAAACCAAATATGGTTTACGTTGCATTTTGGCCAAAGTGCGTGAGCATTCACGTTTCACAATAATCCAATCCGGTTACAGTGTATTCCATAGGGATTATAAGATCGATCGTGCGGAAACGACAGTATTAATATCGAGTCTCACACGAACTACATAACCGAACAATAGGCGTATTATCGCAATCGACGAGCCTCGCTGAAATGGCCGACGGAGAACGTTAAATGGCGCCCGACTATTCTATTACCAAAATATAAATTGAAATCATTCAATAAAATAACAATAGTAATAACAATGGCATTGATAAAGGTAGGGGGATTAGTGACGGGGCGGATGGTGAATCGTGTGAAATTTCGTAATATGTGTATAATACAATTTTGATCCGATAACAGATGTGTGACGAAGGAGATATTAGATGGAGGACATTAGCGAGACGCTTTTCCCCATTGTGAGCTTTTTCCCACCACCCCCACCACCGACTCAACCCGTTATCTGCTACCCCCGGGTTCGCGAGCTTCTAGATATCGTGCTTCGACGTTCTCGAGATACCGTACCGTCCTAATTCCATTATCGCCACGAATAGCATTACCATAATAACGAGACCGCGGCATAGCACGCTGAAACTCGATGCCGAGAACTACCCTCTCTCTCTCTCTCTCTCTTTACTCTTGCGAAAGTTTCCTCTCTCTGTCTCTCTTTCTCACTCTAACTGGCTTTAACAATCGGGCACAGATCCATTCCGCGGTTCCACTGAATACAGGATTCGCATAGTCATCGTACTGAAACCATACTGAGCTATTCTTACGGATTACATTATCAATAGTGTAGTTAACGATCTATAAACAGAATGGCGTTTAAATCGATGCTTTTCTCTCTCGTTCTCCCAGACATTGATTTAATTCGCGTTTATACGCTCATTACGTAATACAGTAGAAATCCGATTTTGTAGTTTATCGGATTGAAAATACGAAAGTGAAGAGAAAAGTATTTTGTTCTTGTGTTTTTTTCATTCTATAATTATTGATACACTTTTGGGATGGATGAAGGTCCAATGGATTCTATTAAAAAGTATAAATTAGCGCGAATTACTTTCGAGTGTGATAAAGATTTGATAAGAACAATTAGATCGAGATTACTAAGGATATTGAGTTACAATAATTAAAATATTAAAAAGCTATTAATAAAATAGTTGGAAAAATGTTTGCCAACCAAATATCGTAAATATTTTTCTACGCCAAGTCGAGTGGAGGTCAATCGTCGAAAAATTGGAATTTCTCCTCGAACAATTAAGCAATTTAATTTCTTTTATTCGAGCAAATAATTTTTATAGTTTTCATTGAAGAAGTAGTGCAAAAAAATTAATTATTTGATAGAAAGATTAAAATTCGACAAGCGTAGTAAACACTTAATGAAAACATATGATGAATTTATGAGCTCCAATTCTTTAGCTTATACGTCACACTTAAGGGAGGAAATAGAGTTAGACGGTTCAAAAAATCGTTTTTTTTATTTCATAAATTGTTAGTAAAACTATTGAAAAATATGTTCTCAAAATTTAAAATGAAAATTCCGACTCGTTCTATTGTTATAAGCCATTAGAGTGAGTAGCTCTCCTTCGGGCCCGGAGCGTGCCACGTGTATAACCGAGCGGTCACTATTTTTTCAAACGAGTTTTTCTGTAAACGACTTTTTTTAAACTTGCGTACACGCTAGATTGAAAAGTTTTCAACCAATCGTTTTGAAAATTGGCAGTTACTTTCTTCATAGTATTGCGCTCTATATGAACCTAAAATGGGAATATTATGATTATTTAAAATAATTTTTTTTTGCAAATAAAGTTGTAAAAAATGGCAAAAAATCATGCTTTTTTGTTCTGACCCCTGTAAAAAATTCTATTTTCTATTATTTTAATAGCATTTAGGTTCATATAGAAGAGAGACATATAATAAAAGTAAATTCCAACCTCGTTTGATTTCAGATGAAAATTGCGGCTTCCAGAATGTATGCAAATCGCTCAGTCTTTTTTATTTTATAGTATACGACTTAAATTTTATAATATATAGTATATACCAATTTTAAAGTATATACTTAAATATATGTACAAAGTATTCTCAAAGTTTCAATAAATTATATTCATTTTTTATACTATAAAAAAATTCATGAAAATCATTGAGAAGACGCTGTCCTAACCTTATTTCCCCCTATTTCCTATTTGGCTTATAACAATAGAACGAGTCGGAATTTTCATTAAAAATTTTGGGAACATATTTTTCAATAGTTTTACTAACAATTTATGAAATAAAGAAAAAATTGATTTTTTGAACCGTCTAACCCTATTTCCCCCCTTAATGTTTCCAATTTTTTTTTCACGTAGATCCTCGTGTCTCGTGTGCTCCCTATTACACTATTGTTCTCACGGAGAACACTCCTTTTTCTTTTCTTTTTCAACGAATGGTACTTTGTTTCGAATGCGTTAAATCAAAGATTTTACTACACTATACGGCGTTACACTATACGGACAGACGCTACCGACAAAAAACGAAGTAAAATATTTAGGAGTCCACCTCGACAGACGATTAACCTGGTCAAAGTACATCAAAACGAAAAGAAAAGCAATAGAACTGAAACTAAGAAAAATGTACTGGCTCATCGTCAAAAAATCAAAACTCTCCCTCTACAACAAACTCTGCATATACAAAACGATACTCAAGCCAATTTGGACATACGGAATTCAACTCTGGGGCACAGCATCGAACTCGAATATAGAAATATTACAGAAACTGCAATCGAAAATTCTGCGAACAATCACCAACGCCCCGTACTACGTCACAAACGCAAACATACATAAGGACCTGCAAATCAACACAGTCAAAGAAGAAGTGAGCAGACTCAGTGAAAAGTATTCAACAAAAATAAACAGCCACCCTAACTCGCTCGCAGTAAACCTGCTCAGAGAAGACAATATCAGAAGAAGGTTGAAGAGACACAAACCAAGGGACTTAAACACCAGATTCAGGATACCTAACTGAATACAACGGAATCGCTAGGGACGGGCATCGCTGATGCCGACTAGAGACACGCAAAAACACCCACAGCCAGCAGGATTGCCGAATGTTAAAAAAAAAAAATAACAAATTGCAGTTAAAATAATTTAAAAAAAAAAAAAAAAGTATACGACTTAAATTTTATAGTATATAGTATATACCAATTTTATAGCATATACTTAAATATATGTATAAAATATTCTCAAAGTTTCAATAAATTATATTCATTTTTTATACTATAAAAAAATTCGTGAAAATCATTGAGAAAACGCTGTCCTAACCCTATTTCCCCCCTTAAGCGTCTTGTGACAAGTATCGCTCATTTTTTTTTTACAATAACAAAATACTGCATCAAAATCTAACTCTTTATAGTCAGTACAATAAATTGATGACTTACAATTTTGTCTGTGTATATTTTTCGTAAATAATTGATATAATTCATAGAATGAAAAATAAAGTTGAAACACGTGATATTTGCATTTTACTGAAAGAGTCACCCGTTAGAAAGGGAAAAACAGAAAGGTCAATAGCCGCCGTGTTGGTTCGGGGGGGGCCATTTATTTCTGGTTAAAGGCATTTTGCCAAAATTATGTTAATTGATGAAATTATCAGTGTATTTTTGTTGTTTTTTTTTTTTTTCGTAACAGCGATGCGATATCTTTGTCACGTACGAAATTGCACGTGGTGCATTTGTGCATATAAATTTATTTATGTATATTACGAACTGATGAATATCATTTGATCGATCGGTGTACGAGAGGCGTTTTGACGTTCGTTTATGAGAGTCATCATTAACGATATATAATATAGATAGAGCACGTAAACTATGGCCGTTATTATATATACATATCTATACGCTATAACCACTCTTGTTATCCTTATTGTCTCCGATGTTTATGGACAAGCCGCCATCAGTGTTTTCAATACGTTTGTATAAATCGTGGGGCGGGTGAGAGTCCGAGGGAGAAGGGGAGGGTTGACGCGAAATAACCGTACCAACACTGTCTCACGGTGTTTATGGTTTAGTCGCGGTCTAGAGAGGAGTCTGGATGGGTTTATTATAGAGTGTCGACAATGAGGTCAATTACGAGCGTTCAAACGGGTCGTGAAATTCGCGTTTCCTTTTCGTGTTCCTTCTCTCGTATCGCGACAAAACGATCTCGATCGTTTATGTCGCTGAACGCGGGCTCGTATATCTCATACTTACCCATCCAATCGTCAGTTCGGTCGTTCTCGAATTTTTGACAAAATTCAAATAAACGTAAATTTTTTTTTGACCTTTCGTTAATTTCCTCGGAATTTCTTTTACTTCTCAACTTAAACTCGATGCAATTAGCAATCAACGGGAAGTTTTCGATCCAATAGAGACTTTGAATTTAGTAGGAAATGAAAAAGAAATTTTGTTCAATTTTTTTTTGGATTTTCGCAAAAATCAACGTTTTATTGACATCGGAGCTTTTGAAAAAAAAAAAGACTACGCGTGAGCTTGGAGAATGCCGGCTCATTCGACACAGTTTCCCAATTGTTTTGGCAGTGAGAGCACTTTGAAAATCGTTGAAATAAAATGGCGAGGGGTATGTATGCGAAAATGTTGTGAAATCGATGAACTTTTCAAATTTGGAAAAAGCAATACAAAAATAAACATTTCTATTCAATGAATCAAGCGTCATCTTAACGATTCATGATTCCGAATGAGCGTGACGTGCGATGTCAGAAAATCTTTTGGAAAAATTAGTGATTTTAGGAAAAGAACTTTTTTTTGCCAAAAATAAAATGTCTTTCTTTGGGATATCACTTTCATGTATTTCTTTTTCTCGCCCGATCACGACGACTCGGAACAACTCGAAAAGTCTCGAAAATTCAATGAAAGTGCTCCAGAAACGGGTTTTTGCCGGTATCTTTTATACAGTCACTTCGATAAGCATTTTATATGTGCGTTGGAGGGACTCACGTGTAAACCCCTCCGGTCACGGTCAATCGATGATCTCTTTGTGCTATATATAGCAGAGCGATGAAAATTCTCAATGGCGTGGGAGAAAATATAATAATAGCTCTATATACAGGCTGTCCCAAAATTAGGACGTCAGAGTGACACGGGGGTTAGATTGGCTCCAGGACCTATCAGAATAAACAAATATGACCTCGGTAAAAGTCTCATGGTTTTTTGAGAAAAATCGTCTTTTTTTATTTTTCGGAAAATCACTATCTAGTATTTGTTATTCCGCTACCATTACTATGAAAGTCCAAATCGTAAGCAAATCAAAGTTCACTTTCACACCAAATTCTAAAGTGGTCAGAAACACAAACGAAAACAGCGAGATCACAAGAATAGAGATTTTCAGAAAAATCGTCTTCTTTAATTTTTCGGACAATCGCTATTCCTGTTCTCTCGCTGTTTTCGTTTTTGTTTCTGACCACTTTAGGATTTGGTATGAATTTGGACTTTGATTTGCTTACGGTTTGATTTCTCATAGGAATGGTAGCAGAATAACAAGTACTAGGTAGCGGTTTTCCGAACAATCAAAAATGACGATTTTTTTCTCGAACAAACCACGAGACTTTTACTGAGGTTATACACTCACCCGGAAAAAAAAAGCGGTACACTTAAAATTTGTAAAAAAATCACTAAATTTCAAATGACGTTAACTGCGTAAATAATGAAGATAGAAAGGTCTTTAAAAAATGAAAATAAAGCTTGGAATCTCTACTTAAAGGATCAATTTATTTCAATGTTGCGAGATAAATTGATTGATAATGGCGGATGACATAGCGAGAGCATGCGGAATTGAAAAATATTGGTCCGAGTTTGTGACGAGCCATGGCGTGAGTCGGGTGTCGCAACACAATGGGATAAAAGCATGTGATAGTATAGAGTCTCCTCTTTAAAATGCTTTTTTAATCGTTTCGATCCGACGATTTTTCGCCGAGTTATTCGCATTTGAAGAAAAAGGATGTTTTTTACTTTAAATGCGAATAACTCGGCGAAAAATCATCGTATCGAAACTATTAAAAAAGCATTTTAAAGAGGAGACTCCGTACTATCACATGCTTTTTATCCCATTGTGTTGCGACACCTGACTCACGCCATGGGTCGTCGCAAACTCCGACCAATATTTTTCAATTCCGCATGCTCTCGCTTTGTCATCCGCCATTTTCAATAAATTTATCTGGCAACATTGAAATAAATCGATCCTTTGAGTAGAGATTTCAAGCTTTATTTTCATTTTTTAAAGACCTTTCTATCTTCGTTATTTACGCAGTTACCGTCATTTGAAATTTAGGGATTTTTTTTCGGGTGAGTGTATTTGTTTATTCTGATAGGGCCGGAGCCAATCTAACCCCTGTGTCAACTCTGACGTGCTAGTTTTGAGACACCCTGTATACATAAAGTAAAATGAATATACAAGTATGTACACTGTACACCAGTTATAACTATATAAATAAACTGTGACAATCGTGATCATTACGACACGACGAATTTGCATCATATATCGTTTGTGGTAATATACATAAATAACTATATAAATATGGATGACAATACAATTTTCAATAGAGAATTCTTCCACAATGTATCGTGAAATATCTAGTAAAAAACCATTTTTTGGGATGATATTTTATACGAAAAAAATATAAATAAATTTTATAATGAAACGAAAATGTGTTGCAGCTGCAGTCTAAGTACAGTACATTGTAAATTTCAGAACTCACGAATAGATCAATGGCCGATCGGATATGACTGGTTCCTGAAAAATGTTTAACGTTATTTTCTTTTGTACAAATAAAATTTAATCTAATTAATAAAATCGTACGACTTCGTTCGACAGACCGATGCTGGAACGTACAAAGGTCGAAGTGGCCTCGGTGGAAGCTTTGCTCGTAGCACCGCGAGCTCGTCGGGAAATTCCTTACCGAATTATCGTAGCACCTATTCGAGCACAAATTCAACGAGAGTACCGACCAAAGACCGAACGACCTCGGGTTACGCGAGCCTCGACAAACGGGAACGTGACAAACTCGACGATAAGCCATCGTACAAATATTCCTGTAAGTCCCTGCTAATTGAGTTATCAGCGCCGGAATTTCATTGTACCGGATTGGAAAAGTAGAATTGCTAATTGATACAGTGACAAACGAATCCAAGAAATATTTTATTGATGCAAAAATACATTTGGTTTATTAAAATGAAAATCCACGATTAAAAGATGGAATAAACATGTGTTATTTTTTTATTACGAGTAAAATAAAACTGGATCGAAAATCCCAAAGGAGGGATTTTTGCAAAACCCTTTTTGGTCATGTAAAAAAATATTTAGATCAATGGATAAAAAATGTTAACAGCTTTAGTTCTTGGGTATTTGTTTTATTTTGAAAAAAGAGGATCTCTCGTTCAATCTTTAAAATTCGAATCTGAATATTTTACACGATCGTAGAAACATTGTCGACAATTGCTCGTTTGAAATTTTCGATATGATTTTTTTTCCGATAAGTTAAACGTTAAACACAATAATTTTTACAGAGGCTGCTCCCTTGAAATATTAGTTAGATCAAATAAATTGAAATTGTCTCAGCTATCTTATCAGTGCACGTAAATTCAGTTTTCTCCCTCAATAACAATGACTATTAATGTGAACAAAATTGATTAATGAATTAACTCGACTAATTATGTTAATTAAATTAACTGAATTAATTAATTTGATAAAATAGGCTCGAAAGAATTGGAAAAGAGCAGGTTAAATTCCGGCCGCACGTCCTCGGAGGATTTGAGCAGTAAAAGTTCCCTCTCCGACAGTAGATCGTCGCTCCTCGATAGATACTCGTACTCGGCGAACAAATCAAATACCGAGAGACCGTCCTCGGTACTGGAGAAGTACAGCGGTCGAACAGCAGCTCGTGATAAGAGCCGAGAGCCCGATTTGCCGTCTCGTTATGTCACGAGCACGTATCCGGGTTCGGGATTGAGAGGAAATTATGGAAATGACGGTAGAAATGAGAAGAAAGAAAGGATCGATCATCCGCCTGTGTCCTATCGGGGCATTCGACCGAATTCAGGACGAAGCTCACGTGAACCGAGTCCCGAGGTTTCCGGCGCTAAAACGAGCTCTTTTAGAATGTACTCGAGAACACCGGCTTACGGAAGAAGTGCCAATGTATCGGGTAAATAAACATTCGTATTTTATATCATTTATAAAAAGTCTTCTTTGTTTTTTTTTTCACGGAATAACACAATTTTTATCGAAACTTCAGTTCGGACGATTGAGGATTTTTGACAAAATGTTTGTACAATATTTTTGTTAGTGTACAGTTGAGTTTCTCGTTAAATTCACGTAATTTTTAAGCAACACAAAAACTCAGCCGAGACGTTATCTTTCCAATCATTTTTTTTCGTAAATGCATTAAGGGCTCACATACCGCTGCGCGCGCCAAAAACCGAGTAAATTTGAAAAATTATTATAAAGGTTATATGGTGAAAAAAAAATTAATTTGTTGATTTCAAATTTTTTATTATCTTTTCAACTATAAGAGAAAAAATTTAAAGATTTTTTTTTTAAATACTAACATTATTTTTTACGGGTATAAATGGACTACTCATGAAAACCATGGCGCCTCCTTGTCGACATCATAACTTTACTAAAAATTATCCAATCTGCAAAAAAAAAAGAATCTAGTAAAATAATGTAGTAGTAATACTTTAGGATGCAATTTAAAAAGAAAAATTAGTGTTTAATAATTTATAAAAAATTGCCCAACCAAAAAATTAAAAAAAGTCTCGTCAGACTATAGAGTAAATAATTATCAAGATAAAAAAAAAGTTAAGATATAGTCGACATCATAACTTTACTAAAAATTATCCAATCTGCAAAAATAAAAAAAGAATCTAGTAAAATAATGTAGTAGTAATAGTCTGACGGAGAGAATTTTTTTTTTCACTAATACAGAAATTACAGTATATCAAACTTTAGTTTGCAATATAAAAAAAAAAAATTAGTGTTCAATAATTTATAAAAAATTGCCCAACCAAAAGATTAAAAAAACGTTTCGTCAGATCAAGATTTAAAAATAAGTTAAAATATAGTCAACATCATAAATTTAGTAAAAATTATCCAATTTGCAGAAATAAAAAAGAATCTAGTAAAATAATGCAGTAGTAATAGTCTGACGGAGAGAATTTTTTTTTTCACCAATACAGAAATTACAGTATATCAAACTTTAGTTTGCAATTTAAAAAGAAAAATTAGTGTTTAATAATTTATAAAAAATTACCCAACCAAAAAATTAAAAAAACGTCTCGTCAGACTAAAAAAAAGTTAAGATATAGTCGACATCATAACTTTACAAAAAATTATCCAATCTGCAAAAATAAAAAAAGAATCTAGTAAAATAATGTAGTAGTAATAGTCTGACGGAGAGAATTTTTTTTTTCTTTCAACATTACAGAAATTACAGTATATCAAACTTTAGTTTCCAATTTAAAAAGAAAAATTAGTGTTTAATAATTTATAAAAAATTGCCCAACCAAAAAATTAAAAAAACGTCTCGTCAGACTATAGAGAAAATAATTATCAAGATAAAAAAAAAGTTAATAAAACATTAAAAATTGACTGAATTATCGTGCTGACAGTGTTTAAAGACTTACGGGAACTTACGGCTAGTCTCCCATTCCAGCTATAACTTTGTGGAATTTTCTTAAAAGTTTTTTTTTTTAATTCTTAAAAGTATAAAGAATAAAAATCTGTAATAAAAAATCGATTTTTTGGAAAATTCTAGGGGTATGTGAGCCCTTAAGGTAATTAAAAAAAATCTCGGTCGGTAAGCAAAGTAACCAAATTTTTTAAAGGTTTTGATAAATTTTTAAATTTTCAAAAGGGTGGAAAATTTTACTATTTTTTTTCCGAAATCTCAAAATTTTCAAACGCACTTTGAAATTACAGGTTGTTTCTTACCGTCCGTTGGTACATTGACATAGTCAATAACGAAAAAACTTTAATTCACGCGATTCAGAGAATTCCAGAAAAAAAGCTAATTATTAAACGAGAAATTTTATTAAAAATATTTTTTAAACTAAATAATTATGACTTTATTAGAACAAAGCACTTTCTTTCGGTTTTCAGCAATAATTATGAATAATTTTGAATGATTATGGTATTCATAATAAATATTAATATTCTTGCGAAGGAATAATCCATAATTATTTAGTGATAAAAAGTACAAAAAAAATAATCATTCGAATGTTGCAATTGGAATGGACGACCCGAATGAGTAACACTAACCCAAAATGGGGTTTGGAAAAAAAAATAAAAATATCGAACGCATTGCCCGAAGGGCTATTAAAACTTTTATGACCGTGCAGGTGCCTCGGACACGAGTCCCGTTTCATCGATAACTTCACGATTCGCGAGTCCAACTGCCCGATTCACATCACCAAGAACTCCCGGTCTCATTAGCCATTCGTCCGCCGAAAGATTGCGAGCAACGGCAAAGCCATCCGCAAGTACACTGCCAAAGACCAATGAGGAGCGTGAAAAAAATCCCGAAACGACGTTAGACCAAGTGCCTACAATTTCCAAAAAAGAGATCGAACCTCAAAGCCCAAAAATCCCAAAGAAAAGTGAACCAATGAGAATAACCATAAAGGAGGAAAAAATCGCCGAGACGCACGACGGAGAAAGTGCGAATGACGATGAGGAAAAAAATGTAAAAGAGATTGAAAAAAATGAATCGATAACATTGACAATGATTTCCCGTTGTACATCACCAACGCCACCGTCGTCATCGGGTTTCGTTAGTCGTCGTAGGGCCGACGTTGCGCGTTTGTTTCAACGACAAGTAACGAGAAGTCTGAGAAGACCGGAAACGAAGGATTCCGAGATGCAATCAGATCGTATGGACGATACAGCGAGATATTCGAGATTTGCAAATTCAACGTCACGCGTCACGTCACCGTGGTCATCGTATCTCGATAAATTTTCATCGTCCGGTACGTCAGCGAGAAATTATGGAAATTCAACGACAACCGGTGTTGCGAGTCGCGCCGGTTCGTCTTTCGGTTATGGCCGACAAAATGAAAATTCGACAACAACGCGAAATGAAATTTCACGCGATAAACCGTCCCCGTCGCCGCTAAGAACCAGTCAGATTAATCAGGAAATTTCGTGTGCTTCAACGCCCGAAGTATCATCGGCCGCAAAATCACGAAATTCGTCGTCTCGCAATGTTGAAAATAAAGAGACGAGCAACGACGACACGTCGACCTATCCGACAATTTCACGCGACGAATCAACCCCCGTCGGTTCGCGTGAATCCGCCATTGATACCGAAGTTATCGCTAAAAATTCGGCAAACATGAGAAACGACGATGGCAATCAGAGACGCGGAAATTCGGTTTCCAAACTGGCGAGAGCAACGACGAAAAACGATGGGAAAATTTCGAATTCTTCGTCGAGAAGCGAAATTTCCGCATCCGGGGAAGTAAGTCATGCTACGTGTCCGTCGATTTCAATGGGAAATTCGTCGTCGTCGTCATCGTCGTCGAAAATTGACGAACGTCCACGAACCCTTGATGGTCAAACGGAGAATCATACAGAGAAAAATGTAAGCAATACAAATTTTACGATATTTATTGTTATTCTGACAAAGGGTTTTTAGTTCAAATTATTAAACGATATGAAATCGTTTGCTGGAGGAAAATTTGAATTTATGGTAGTAGTCTGGTAACTTAAGTCGATTGTTTTTTTTGGAGGGCGTTTTTTTGTGCGAAAATAAAAATGAATCGTTTTGGATATTTAGGATGTTTTTATTTACATATTGAAGATACAAAAAAAAATTTTGTTGAAAAAATTTAATAGTTTATTATTATTATTATTACTGATCGAAGTTGGCACCTTGAAAAAAATGCGCGTGGATGGCCCCGGTGATTTTCGCTCTTGATGGTATCTGAAATAAAAAATTCTTGATAATTCTTAATCTATAGACATGTCATTCTGGTCGGAACTACTGAAGTTAAATTTCATGGATAAATAACAAAATGGCGGACTTTGGAAAAAAAAAGTCCGACCAGAATGACATGTCTATAGATTGAGAATTATCAAGAATTTTTTATTTCAGATAACATCAAGAGCCAAAATCAACGGGGCCACCCACGCGCTTTTTTTCGAGGTGCCAACTTCGATCAATAATAATAATATAATATTAAATTTTTTCAACAAATTTTTTTTTTGTATCTTTAATATGCAAATAAAAACATCCTGAATATTCAAAACGATTCATTTTTATTTTCCTACAAAAAAACGCCCTCCAAAAAAGACATGAAAATCGGCTTAAGTTACCAGACCACTACCTTAAGGAAGTTTGACCGTTTCACCATTCGGCAAATGAGTGCTAAAAGTTTTAACATAGTTTATACAAAGTTTCATGCATAAATTGACTATGGTCAATTGTAATTTCCATTGTAGTAGAAGTTTTTCACCGGAAAAAAAAACATTAAAAACAATGATTTTTGACAAAAATATTAATTGGTTGTGACAATTTTTTGATATTCATTCGGGTTCTTTAAAGAATTCTATTTTTTCGTCGATTTTCAAGCAGTTTATGCATGATTATTTTTTGAAAAAATCTGAAGATAGGCTTTTTTTTTTAAATTGGAACAACGCAATTAATCGTTTTCGAAATACATTGTTATTAATTTTTTTCTTGGTTAATAACATAAGAACATTTGGTTTGAAAATACAAATCAAAATTCGTCAAAGCCAATTTATGCATGAAACTTTGTATAAACAATGATACAAATTAATTCCCATTTCTTTAGTTTGGAGTGCTCCAATCTCTTCAACAGAAAGCTTCAGTGAAATTTCCATTTTTTTTACATATGTCGAGCTGTTCGCATTAAAATCACTTTGATATCGTTTCGGCGGAACTATCAACGATTTTGTACGTAACAGTCATGTTATTTAACAAGACCAAAAAAGTTGGCAGAATCGACCGATTAAGAGGTTGCAATAAAAGAGACGAAATTTACTGTAGCGCTGAAGGCCAACCAGCTATTGCGAAAATAAGAATTGTCATCGTGATTATGAAAACAGCGATAAGTTGCCGCATGACTATTTTACGTTGATAATTCAATGTGACAATTTCAAAATTATAATTATCAAGCTCAATCCCTTCACCCCGCTATTTCGGACTTTCAAGTGTACGAACGATAAAGAAAAACTGACCAACCAATTTTTTCTCGATGATTCAATCGAATGAAAAAAGAAATATTAGGGACATTTGCCCAACTGATAGACCCAGAGGGCCCCATTATTATTTTTTCCTTTCGATTAAGTCGTCTTTGAGAAAAATGCGATGGAATTTTGTTGACGTTACCTTGAATTTTAGCCTTCCCTTAAGACAATGTGAGAGGTGGTCGACACGTGACATATAAGTGTGAGAGAGTCGAAAAATTCGGCCAAATTATTCTCAGAGCTGGTTGAAATTAAGGGCAAAAGTGAATCATTAGCTTCCACCTAATTAATTGACGCAATCTGTAATTATTTATTTTTTCTCTAAATGTTCATCATCTCTGATAATAAATTGGCCAACATTTCTTCGAGTTTATAATAACCTTTCACATGTTCTTGAGGACAGAAAAAAATTAATTAGAAATATTCATATTTCTTCCTCATAAAATCTCCCTTCTTTGCGAATGGTCGTTTATCAAGAAAAGCTTAAAAAAAGAGAGAACGAAAAACAGTTTACGAGTAATATTCGACATTTTTTAAATCCAATATACCTTAATTCCAATTCCAATTTGCATCTCTTCTTCCCATATTTCTCATCACAATCTTACCGCCTCTGCCCATTTTTTGCCCGCAGGCACGCGAGCTAACGCGACATAAGCGCGAGAATTCCGCGAGTTCCGTAAATTCTTCATTATCATCGAAGCGCGACTCGATCCCACGTACCGAGCCATCATCATCGTCGTCATCGTCGAATTCTAGCAAATCAATATCGCGCAACGGTTCGACCAAGAGTGTAACGCGTAAAACAACGCGAAACGAAGCGTCACCATTGTCGCAAACGTCCGACAGCGTTAATTCTGTCAGTGTGCCAACTGGCAGAACGAAATCATCGAGTTCGTTGACGAGTCAGCCGATAAAAATACGAGCCACCACGTCGTCGAGCGTTGGTTCACAAAATTCGTGCAAAAATGCCAGTTCCTCGTCGTCCATTGGACCGTCAGTTACCACGTTAAATTCGTCATTCAAACCGACAAATTCTCCGGAGACTCGGGGCAAACCACCTGTACCAAAGAGCGACGTATCGTCGATAATGAAAATTCCAAATTCATCCGGTAAATATGTGAACAAGGATTTTCGTAAATCAGCGTTAAACATGGAGAATGGCGAGGGAACGAGAACGTCAAAATACGCCGATAGAAAACGTTCTAACAGAGATAAGTGTCAGAGAAGCGTGTCGGCAAGTTCGCAGGATTCGGAAGTGAACGCTGATTCGACACAACAAAACGTTTCGTCGTCGTCGTCCTCGGGTTCTCGGCGTTCCGGACGTACGACTGGAAAATTACGAACGAATGAAAATTCCACGGACACAAGTAAAACATCGAGCTGTGAGACAAAATCCATATCACCGACGGTGTCACGTTTGTCAATGGGACGTAAATCAAAGAGTCGTTCGGGTTCGCCATCACGTAGAAAACATAGTGTTTGCTCGATCGGTACGTCATCGAGCTCGGACAGTAGTTCGGACACGAGTTCGTCGAGCTCGTCGAGCAGCGAGAACGATGATTGTCGTGACAAATCATCGAAGGAACGTTCGATCGGTGGAAGTGGCGGTGGAACGAAAAGACGTCGAAAAAGAACGATGAGTTCGCCGCGTATGGAGAGAAAAATGAGCGGTGGATCGTCGAGAACGAGTATTTTACTCTCATCGGCCGACGAATCGTCTCTGACAATGGACAAACCACCGAGACCACCGTCCAGTCCAAGATCACGAAATGATCGTTCGACAAAGACCGAAGAAGCAAAATCGTTTTTGATGAGAGCACTAGCACCGGTAACCTCGTTGTTTAGGGGCAAACAACAGGATTCCGGATCGGATGGTTGGCCCGAAAATACGGATAATTGTTGCAACGATGAAGTATCGGATTCCACGAAAGTACCAACTAATTCGCCAACAATCTCGAAATCTATCGGTCTGTCGAAAAGTTCGAGCCACACTAATTCCGACAGGTCGGACGAACGTTTGAGAAACTTTGGACAGACGATAAAGCGCGAAACCTCGGGCGAGAGACCCTGGTGGATGGATCCAAACTCGGAAAATGTACCCGATGGAGTCGAGAGGGTTGCCGGTTGTCAGGATGAAATCAGTCAGGAAACAACGATCAGCACTCTACTGCCTGATGATGGTGAGTTATTTTTTTCATTCGTACTTTGTTTTTCGTTATTTTTGTTTTGTTTGGTTTATCGAGTAGTTCGAATGGAATAATTGGTTGCTCAAGTTTTAGGGAGAAATGGGAATGTTCACGACTACAGATTAGGACTATGGAATGTCTGGTTGATGTATAAATACACTATTGACAATTACTTGATTTATTTCATTGCTTGAACGTACGTAGACACACTTGTCTCCAGTTCCGCGTTGGTCAAACGGGGTCAAAACGACCCCTCCCTTTACGGTAGTAGTCTGGTAACTTAAGCCGATTTTCATGTCTTTTTTAGAGGGCGGTTTTTTGTAGGAAAATAAAAATGAATCGTTTTGGATATTTAGGATGTTTTTATTTACATATTAAAGATCCAAAAAAAAATTAGTTTGAAAAAATTTAATAGTTTATTATTATTATTATTATTGATCGAAGTTGGCACCTCAAAAAAAAAGCGCGTGGGTGGCCCCGGTGATTTTGACTCTTGATGTTATCTGAAATCAAAAATTCTTGATAATTCTTAATCTATAGACATGTTATTCTGGTCGGAACTACTGAAGTAAAATTTCGTGAATAAATAACAAAATGGCGGACTTTGGAAAAAAGTTTTCTTTTCCAAAGTCCTTAAAGACCTTAAATCGTTGCCCTACGAACATTCTCGGTTCAATTGGCTTCAAAAAACTGTGAAACGTACTTTGAACGTTGTGGAATATGGAACAATCGCGTTTACGTACGATAACAAATGATAAGACGTTCGAAAAAAATTGTAAAGTAAAAAATCTTATTTTTTTTCTAATAAAAAATTCTATTTAAAAAAACATAACTTTTTCATTTTTATAATTTTTTTTCGATAACATTTATGATACTCATAAGATATTCATTACAAAATATACGAAATATAAATTTCTAGAGATTCTACCCATTTGTGAATTTGGGAATTGAGTGAAATTTATAAATTTTCATGATGAACGATTTGCACGTTTAAATACTATCCTTTTTTTTTTCAAATGAATTTTACAGGAAAATTTAAGGGAAAATTGTGGAAGCAAGATTCGGGCGAGCGTGCTTGGTGGTTAGAGGCAAATGACAATATACCCGAGGATACGGTTAAAAATGAGTATACAAATTCGTCGCCGATAGCGCGAAGAAGTACGAGTCGTTGCAGCGTTAGATCGTCCGATTTGCGAAATCGTATAAAACATCAACAATCGGGCGAGCGAGCTTGGTGGTTGAGCGACGATCCGTCCGACGTACCGGACGGTATAGAAATTGTTCCTGCGAATTCGACGTCCATGGGAATAACGTTAAAAGTCAGTTGCAACGACGACAACGACGAGTCCGAGAGTCTCGCTACGAGCGAAACTCTGTCGAGAACTCTAAACGGTATAAGGCACATTGAGTCCGGTGAAAGAGCCTGGTGGATGGACAGCAGTTCAAATATACCCGAGGGTATCGTGAAAATAACGCCGGACATCGAGTCAAACAGCAATTCGGACTCCTCGGAATCGTTCGAGAAACACGAAATTTTATCGAACGATCGTAACACGTTCTACGAAATGAAACGTGATATATCGAGCTCAATGTCGAGATTTCCCATTGAATTTAACGCATCGACGAACTCGAGGCACGAACTTGTTGTCAGAGACGAGGAACCCCTTGGAGAAAGAGCCAGCCCCGAAGGGGTAAGTTTATTCAATCCATATATCGATATTGTTTTTATTTATTTTTCTTTTATTGTACTGAAATTAAACACTATTCGTTTTTACAACGAATTTCTATCGGATAATGAACATTGATTTTAAAAATTGGTAAATCGCTCATGTTGAATATAGTTTACGAAATGTTTGAAATATCAAAAGTTGAAATAAAAAATTAACACTGAGTGTCAATTTGTTGCAAATATTTGTGGTATTATTGCTGAATCCTATTTCACGAAAATTTCGAGTAAAAATAGAATAAAAATATAATTTTTATAATACTTTCATTTTCGTGAATTGAAAGATTTTGGTAATCAATTTTAAAATCTACGTTACGTTCATCATCTTAGAAATAGACAGATTTTAAAAAAGTAACTTGATGAATTTACTGTCGTTCTTCTTAGAATCATATTTTTGTTTATATGGATGTTTTTCGGTAGTCACTGAGAAAATGTGCGATTTAAAAACACGAGGAAAATATTTTACGTAACTTTGAACAATTGATGCTTTGTTTTCAATAATTTACATCGTTTCTTTTATCGTCTGACTAATTAATCAGATTTCACCAATTACTTACATTTTTTTTGCCTGCACATAGACGAAGGTTTGTGGTTGCGAAAAAAATGTACTTTTGAAGCACAAGCATATTATTTCTTTCACAAAGTCTAATCGTCAATCGTTTGAAATCAACACAATCAATTTTTTTTTAAATAATGTAGTCTCATTTCGATATTTAAAATTTTTGAAAAATTAGACAAGCTGTATTTACGAAAATTATTAATGCCATTGAAACTTTATAGTTTCAATATACGAGGTCTGTTCAAGAAGTATCGTGAATTTTGAATTTCCGCAGGCTACGTATATTCGATTTTCGATTTTTTTGTGGCGTTAAGTTGGTACTCACCTCCCTCACTTATGCTGAAAAAATCGGCCATTTTGAATGTTTAGTTAATTGTTGAGAGCTGTTTTGGTTAGACGTGTTTTGGCTTGTGATCGATTTTTGCCTATTTCAAAAAATGGATCAAAGAATCCGTATGAAATTTTTGTGTGAAAAACAAAATTAAGTGCGCGGACGCATTCCGAATGTTGACTGTGGCATATGGTGAAGCTACCTTGGACCAAAGCAACGTTTATCGGTGGTACAAAATGTTCTCAGAGGGCCGAGAAGATGCGAACAACGAAATGCGTTCCGGACGCCCGAGCACATCAACAACAGACGAAAACATTGATGAAGCGAAGAAAATAATATTGGCCAATCGTCGAATCACCGTTAGAGAAGTTGATGAGGAACTAAACGTATCGATTGGCTCGTGCTATTCGATTTTTACCAATGATTTGGGCATGAGACGGGTCGCCGCGAAATTCGTGCCAAAATTGCTCAATTTCGAAGAAAAACAGTGTCGCGTTAACATTGCTAAGGAGCTGTTGGACTCGGTTCGCGACGACCCAAATTTGCTCCAGAGGATCATAACTGGTGACGAATCATGGGTTTATGGTTATGACGTGGAAACCAAAGCTCAATCATCGTAATGGAAGTTGCTTTTTTGGAATAGGCAAAAATCGAAGACAAGCCAAAACACGTCTAACCAGAACAGCTGTCAACAATTAACTAAACATTCAGAATGGCCGATTTTTTCAGCATAAGTGAGGGACACGAGTACCAACCTAATGCCACAAAAAAAATCGAAAATCGAATATACGTAGCCGGCAGAAATTCAAAATTCGCGATACTTTTCGAACAGGCCTCGTATAAAAAAATAGTATCTAGAATTAAAGAAAAAAATAGTATCACGATTTCCTTTCGATTTGCATCGATCTCCAGACTAGTGATGGCAATTGGAGGACAATTGGAAAAATCTCATTGGAAGCCAAACATTTGCTTCGAAGAATTGTTACTCATGAAATCAGAATGATTTACAAACTGTTGAATACGAATGTGTATTATCCACTCGTCCTTTAATTTCCATCACTATCGGGGATATCATTCCTATTATTTTCTCTCTTCACGTGTCCGCGAAAAAGTCTTTCAACCTCGAGTTTCACAAATGCATGATCCTTCTGATCTTTGTCGTGTGGACCCATCACTCCAAAATACAGCATTGTCAATGTCAGGATTATCCTGTAAAAACTTGAAAAAAAAAGAAGAAGCCTTTCCAACGTTTTAATTCCAATCTCTCTCTCTCTCTCTCTCGCTCTCTCTGTCTCTTGATTGTCTTCTTGCTGTCGAGACATATAAAGGAAAAATCATTCTCACACTATTCAGGTTGAAAATCCACCGGATCCACCGGAAAATCGTTACGACAACGGTAGAAAATCACCGTACGACAATGTGTCGCGAAAGGAAACGAGAAGATCGTCAATTCGCAAGAGACCCTCGACGTTGCCACTCTTTATCGGCAATCACACGAATATCGATGATCTTCTTGGCGAGGTATCGACGCCTCGTCACAGTCCAATAGTTTCACGAGCTCGTAAACATCGTCCCATCGGAGGTGAGTCTCGAAACAAATTAAGAACGATACCTTAGCTAGATCATTTTTTATTTTTCCAACGAATATGTCTCGAATTTATAAAAAGAATGCGTTTGGCTTTTTTTTTATTTGACACTTTAAAAAGAAAACCCACGTGGATGCAGAACTGCATTCATGCATTTTATAGTTATGCATGGATATTTTGAGTTTATAAAAACCAACTTTAATATTGACCTATTACCAATCCTCCTAAATATGTTATTTTGTACTCAGTGCGATCAGAATGTTGCTTTACATAACACTGCTTTTATTTCGAAAAAGAAGAAGATTATTTTCACCAATTCTCATCGCGAAGAGTGTGAGTCATATCAGAAGATAAATGTGGAGTAAAAAATTAATAAATGGAATAAAAAGTGAAATATTGATTGACTTGGAGCATACTACGCTTTATTTTTAGCCTCGGTGGAGCACTAAATTAATTGTAGTTAGCTTTTAAATAAAATATTCGCCACTTTGACGTTTAGTTGTGTAACGACTCATTAGTACCTAACATACATCTTTAATTATCCCGGCGTCGGTAAAAAAGAAACAGAAGTTTTCCCGCTAAACACGTTCCTCGTTACGTGCACGATTTTACGTCACTGGGAGGGGTTGCTTTTTCCCTCGTGCATAATAGATTAAACCATGGAGGAGTAACATACAAACACACACACACGCCACTCCATAGGTTACATCTCTCAATCATTCGAATTACCTGGTTAACGTGTTCAGCTGGGATAACGATACGACATAGTGGGTGGGAAATAAATCGATCGGTTTTATGGTCCACGAAAACCATCAACTCGCTCTGGGGTGAATAGCAAAGGGGCCTGGGGGGAGGAAGAGAGGGGAAATAGCATGCGGTTTAGCTCGATCGCAATTCGTATATATAATGGTATTGGCAGGAGAGAGAGGGAGTGAGAGAGAGTCATCTCGTTGCGGGTGGTCAGCCTCGTATTTCATTGGATTGTACACGCATCGCTGGCTAAACCATATAGCGTGGGAAAGGTAGGGGATAGGGGAAAAATCGTTCTGTTAATAATTAATGACAGTTTCAAAAATCTAACGGCAATGGAAAAATGTTCAGAGATGAAAAGAAACTTTTGAGTTTTATTATGGAACAACGGTTTTATTTAATCTGGATATTATTTTTCATTGTATATTCTGAAACACGTGATTAGGCGTTGTCGTCAAGTTTTAAATGATCTTAAGATTTTTTTTGCACGAATAACAAGCTTTTATTGAATAAAATGAAAAATTTTGAATACTTGTTTTAGTCAACGGACCGTAAAAATCATTTCGAGATATTTGAATAGGAAAATCATTTTTTTCTTTCGTTCACAAACAAAGGGGGTTGAAGTCACGATAATACGAGGGGGGACCCAAAAAAAAAAAACGGGAATTTCGTCATAATTTCTTTATTTTTTAATATTTTTACACCAAATTTTGATCACCTTCAAAGTATTCTCCTTTGACCACAAAGCACCTCTGCAAACGATCCTTCCAATGTTCAAAACATTTTTTAAATTCACTTATCGGGATGCTCTTTAGGCCTTCCAGCGATTTTTGTTTTACCTCCTCCACAGTGGCAAAACGCTTGATTGCTACTTTGTTTCGGGGTCGTATCCATAGCACCACGATTCATCACCAGTAATCACCTTGGAAAAAAGTTCAGGGTCCTCTTCGAGCTGATTTTGAAGTTCAAAACATGCCTGAAGTCGACGCTCCCTTTGCTCGTCTGTGAGATGGCGTGGGACAAATTTGGCTGCAACTCTGCTCATGTGCAAATCTTTGGATAAAATCCTCTGAATTGAACTCCATGATATCCCAGACATCTCACAGAGTTGATCAATGGTTCGACGACGGTCTTCATGAATGAGAGCATTGATTTTGTCGACGTTTTCGTCACTTCTTGACGTTGAGAGGCGTCCTGAACGGGGTTGGTTTTCAATTGACATTTCTCCATTTAAAAAACGTGAAAATCACTCGTAGACTCTGGTTTTACTTAGGGCAGCATCTCCATAAGCAGTCTTAAGCATTACAGTAGTTTCCGCGGCCGATTTCCCCAACAGGAAACAAAATTTCACAGCCGCGCGTTGTTTTCGACAATCGGCCATCACGTTTTCGCCGAAATGGAAAAAGTTGTTTCACTACAAAAATTCCCACGGGCGAACCGATGCACTCACGGCGACAGAACTTTGCACAGTAACTCAGGAGACGTGTCCCCAACGGACACCTGGTCGAGCAATGGTTTTCCCCACTCTCCCTCCCCGCCGCAGCGCAATTCTCGTTTTTTTGGGTCCCCCCTCGTATGTAAAAAATTAAATCCGTTATAATTTTGTACCCAAAAAGTTTGGACGAATGGCTAGTAGAGTATGTTGTTTGCGGTTGAAAAAAGAACGTTTTGCTTCCTGGCAATTTTCTCTAACTCTTAACGCTGTCTTGTGAGCGTAATTTGAATTTTTGGCCTCTCCATAAATTCTCCGCACAAGTGGAAATAAACTGCTGGACAGATGCAATGTCTATGAAGTCTCAAACTCTTTGTTACTACCTCCCCAACAGGTTGAGCATGAACAATTATTTTATTTTTCTCCAATCCCAGTGTTATTGGCCAAATTATGAAAGACAGCAAAATTTTTGTCTCAATATGATGTTTTCAGCGATGTAGCTCTTAAAATTTTCGTTTTATTTGAAATCTACCGCACTCAGTTGATAAGGGAGACTGTAACAAAGAGTTTAAGACCTTGTAGGCATTGATCCGTCCAGCAGTGCTTTCTCAATCGTGCCCGGGATTTATGGAACAGCAAAAACTATGAAATCCGCTTACGAGACAAATACAGGAGTTACAGGACTCTGCCTGGAAGTAAAACGTTCCTTTTCCAATCACAAATAACACACTTTACTAGACATTCATCTATACTTTGTGAAACCAAAATAATAGTGGTGTCAAGTTTTGTCATATTTTGATGACTAGAAATAAAGCTAAATCCGCATCCTCCCCCTCCCAAACTAAATTAACCAATTCCGTAATCATCCCCCAAATTAGAATTAAAAATAATCACTCTTTGGAAAGTTATACATGTTTTTCAACGTCATCCCCAAATTTTCTTACTAGTGCATCTTACTTGTCATCGACTCAATACGAATGTTTCGTTATTAATTGTAACTAAAAAATTAATCAAAAATCTTTCCTTACTGTTCAACGCTTCAAGCTTAGTCCCATTATTTCCGTCCGAACAATGACCATTTTTTATAAACATCTACAAGTTTTAACGGAAATAATGAGATGTCGCAATAATTTCGCATCCTCCCCCATTCATTATAACTTCGAGAGCGAACTTGTTAGAATGAAATTTTCTTAGAGCTGTGGTTAAACGAATTACGAAAGTTTTATCAATTGAACAAACTGACGTTGGTTATTTACAGATTGTTTGGAGGATAGTTCGGAATGCGAGGAAATAGATGCGGCTCAAGTTATAATCCACGACAGTACGCCGAAAACTCCGATAATTCAACGGCGAAGTAGGTACGTACGAGTTAACCGCATTAAAACACAACCCGCTTAGTTACTGTTCTCTCTCACTCGCCATCTTTCTCTTCCACCCTCTTTCTTTCTTTCTCTCTCGCTCTTGGCACGAATCGACCCGAGGAAAGTTAGCCCGTCATTCTGACCAACGAAATTTCTCTTCTTTCAGAGATACCGAGAGACCACAACCCGACGGTTACATTCCGGTGAGTTTTCACTCGCATATATCACACGCATGACCCTGTCTGTTTCATCACGATGGAATTGTTGCTCTTTTTTTTTTCTTTTCGTCGTAACAAATATACGATAACATTTTTTTCCACGGTAGAATTATTTCCACGTTTTTTCATGTACCTAGGTTCGAAGGAAACGGACTTGGGGGTTTCTCGATCGTTTTTTTTTTCTCGCCAAGTACAATTATTCTCTTTTTCTTTCAAGGGTACAGCCAACTCTGTTTCTTTGCAGAGATAACATATTTTTTATCTCCCGCTACCAATTAAAATAAAAACGAGTTACCAATTAAATTTTAAGGGCTGAGAGAGGATTCGGGGCGGGGGGGGGGGGGGGGGGGGGTGAGCGACAAATCCCTAGCTAAAGATGATAACGTTAATTTCTATTTGCTCATCGAATTAACACGCTCAAATAAAATGCCGTACAGGCTCGGACGGAAATGTTAAGGGGATGATGAATTTTCGTTGTTTAACAAAATTGAGTGTAGCAAAAGTAAAAATTCGAAAGAATGCCGGGGTTGATTTATCCGGGATTAGTAGACTGAGTATGTGGAGCCAAATTTGAGTAAACAAATATTGAAAATTTTATAAGCTTGTCCACTTTTCAGTATGTGTTGTGGATTTTGTTTTTTTTTTGGCTTTTATGTGATACTTGAATTTATTTTCCAAAACTTTAGTCAATTTTACGTATAGAAGATCCTATCGTAATGGCACGTACGATTATTAGTTTTGCGGATAAGATTTTTTTTAAATGTACGATCTGTCGATTTTCTAAAATTAATATCTCAAAACTTATTAACGTTATGAAACCTTTTTCAACATAGAATTGTCTGAAGATTTGCAAAAAAAAATTACTAGTACTTCGAAGAATGTCGTGAAAAATTGTTGCGAGGAATTATTTTTCCCTGATATTACTTTTTTCGGAGTTTAGCCTTTTTTTTCAATACAACTTTAGCTGATTTTACGTAAAAAGATCCTAACAGCATTACCATTTACTATCAACAAATTTCGAGATATGAATTTTCGTAATTTTCATACTTCCTACATCTGAAAATTCCTATCGCCAAATCTGTCGAACATACATGCCGATGTTATACGACACTTTTTACGTAAAATTTACTCAAGTTTTGAAAAAAAAAAAAAAAATACCATTGGACACTGATCCAACGGAATCGAAAAAATTCACCAAAAGTATAATAATTATATAAATTTTCGATATTTTTTTACTGAAATTTGCATCGCACGCACTATTTCTCCCATCGCGTAAAATCGAACGAGACAAATTTTCGATATCCTCAATTTTGCTAAGATGCAAAAAATTAACAATCCCTTCAACATTCCTTTTTTGTTCAGCACAGCGATGTTAAATCGATATCCCTGTGATGCCGAAATAAAAATTGACAAACTTCAACCAACATCATTATTCGGCAGCTAGATATTTCGACAAACCCACCCCCGACCCTTTAAATCTTTTTGCCAGGTGCAAAATTTATTTATTTTACGTAGTATAATTTTTTGCTTTGTCAAACGGAGCAATTCCTTTTTCTTTTCGTCAAACAGCATAGTTTTCTTTTATTTTTCGTCAGGTAAACTAATTTCCTTTTTTTTTTGTTTTCTGCCAAATAGAATACCTTAATTCTTTACTACGTTACTCATTTACCCTCTTCACTCTCACTCCCTCCCGAGTCCATGTACAAGTATAGAGATAACCGTGAAGAAAGTACGGGAAAAAAAAGAGGAAAAAAAAAAAAATTTCAAAGACGCGAAGGTGCTTTTACACAGCGATGAGCCGTTTAGATTGAAATAAGGCATGCCAGGGAGTGTTGCTGTTGAAGTTTCCTCTTTCTTTCTCTCTCTCTCTCTCTCTCTCTCGCTTTCTACATTTTTTTTCCACTCTTTTCGCGCTGCACGTCTCTTCTTTGGGACTAGCATTGAGAATTCAAGTGCGTCCTTCTCTCGGTGCTCACACCGGGGCGACGAAGGCGAACACTCGAGAAAGGAATAAAGAGAGCGAGAAAAAGAGTTCCCCCAAAGTCTTCGAGCTTCTGTGAAAAGGGTGGGGGGGGGGGGGGGGGGGTGGGGTGAGAATCCGAAAACAAAAGCTCGAAGCTTCGTCGTGTATTATACAACGAGAGTAGAAAGAAAAAAAGATCACTGCTCGTGGGGGTGAATGTCGAGAGAGGGTTTCGGAAGAAACGAGAGACGAGAGAATAAGAACGAGAAAAAAAGAAGTGAGATAGTGTGACATTATTGTTTTCCGCTCCCCGGCTTGCTATACGTGCAAATCCACGTCCTCGTATTTTCAACCCTTTTTCTCCTTGTCTTTCCATATACCATTCTCTCTCTCTCTCTCTCTCTTTCTCTTTTTCTCTCTATCCTTTCTCACTCGAGTCAACGAGAGTTTTTTCGCTAACAAAGCAATTCTTTTCTCTTTCTCTAGTCAGTCATTATCCCTCCCCTAACTCGTTCCTTTGTACACAAAGGATACTCGATTATACGCGTCTGCATCGTAATAATATTGAAAATTGTCGCTGCTCTCGTTAAAAAAAAAAAAACGACAAAGAATTTAAAGCAAATTCCCTTTGCAATGATATTTTTTATTTTCGTCGGCTCTCGTCGCACAATACACTATGGCATTATCGCTCTTTTGTCGTGAATCACGATCTGCTTGCCTTGTGTAAATAATTATTAATATATATATATATATATATATATATATATATATATATATATATGCGTACGTAGATATAAAAGAAACCGTACGTGACGTTGTGTCTGATTATTTTTTCACCGGGCAATTAACCCGGCCTCGAGCTCTATCACACGCTATATATGTGTCTCTCTTCGCGACGTTCGTGCCACCCTCTTTTCTCAACCGGTGCTCAACAAGCCACTCACGAGCACAAAAGCCTCCGGTTCCGTCGTTCGAGGGGTGGTTTAATTTTGTAGTCTTATACCGTAATAATAATTCCGGCAATAACTAGTTCCGTGAACGGTAGACAATCAGTGAGAGGATTTTGGTTATTTTGCAATTTTGGTTATTTTTGGTTATTTTTGCAGTGATTCGATTTAAAAAAAAAAATGATACTTATAAGTTTTTGGGGTTACTGATTACAGTAACCCCAAAAATTTATAAGTATCATTTTTGAAATTGAAAAAAAAAAAAAAAAAATGATACTTATAAGTTTTTGGGGTTACTGATTACGGTAACCCCAAAAATTTATAAGTATCATTTTTTTTTAAATCGAATCACTTTTAGGGCCGTTGATCAGTGATATGTAGTTCGCCATTTTAAATTACGAAAAATTTACCTGTAATTTGAAATAGGCGACTTCAAAACCTCTGAGGTACGAATTTCCATCGAAATCAAATCATTTTTCGTTTTTTTTTCGTTGGTCTTATTGATTTCATCATTTTGAATTTCAACGTGTTGACTGTGAACTCGAAATGAGCGATGTCAAATATTCGCAGGTACCAATTTCCATTTAAATCGGATCAGCTTTCGTTTTTTTTTCGTTCACTTTACACCTGAAACTCGTTAACTCCGCCGTATTGAATTTAAACGTTTTTTTTTATTCAAACTCGAAATCAGCGATCTCAGAAACTTGCAGGTGTGAATATTCATCGAAATTGGATCATTTTACGTTATCGGCTAATATTTACTACGACATTTTGAATTTCTAAATTGTAATTATTAATTTAAAAGCATCGTAAACTTCCACGTATCAATTTTCTTTCGAAGCAGATTATGTTGATTTTTTTTTGTTGTCACAGCCCATATTGCCTCCGATAATTGAGAATTGCGAAATTTTGACTTTCAACTATGAATCAACTTTTCCAAAAAACTACTGAGCTATGCAATTTTCATTACAATCTCTGACGCGTTTATACTTTCTCATTCGCACTGACTCCGCCATATCGAATCGTTCTCAAAAAGGTCCCACCAAACACCCTTAAATTTCACTTTTACAAATGAAAAACACCCTTACTATTTCAATTTTTACGTAATTATAATTCGATGAGAAACGAATTACATATGATTGCTGCTTTGATTTCATTTCGACGAGGTATTAACAGTTATTAGGTTTAAATCTAGCCGAAGATGTTGAGATCAATCCTATTTTAGCGATAATTTTCTCAATATTTCATTGTCAAAAACGACCTCGAGCGAAATCCTTCATTTTTTCCATTGAATTTCTTATAAAAAAAAAACGTTGGGTGTTCTCGTATTCAACGATAACAAAGTTAAGATCTTACTTAATTTCGAATTGTATACGAAATTCATCGCTCGATCTACTACAGCAAATAGCCTTCGATCCCGATCGATCTAATCTCCCCCCCCCCCCCCCCCCCCCACTTCTCAATCACCGCCGAACTAATTTTCTAACTCCCAACGCTTCTACCGAAGCGTACATAAAAATAGATTTGAAAACGATCAAATAACACATTTATTTATAAAATTTTCAAAGCCAGGACTTAGCCAAGTATGAAAGATACTTCTCTCCCGGCTC
Source organism: Oxytorus armatus (assembly GCA_958009045.1). Taxonomy (NCBI): domain Eukaryota; kingdom Metazoa; phylum Arthropoda; class Insecta; order Hymenoptera; family Ichneumonidae; genus Oxytorus; species Oxytorus armatus. The sequence goes on along the minus strand of OY253746.1, from coordinate 12,469,568 downwards.
CTTTGAAAAAGAGCAAGAACTATAGTACAGTCATTATCGTCGAAAAAAACGGATTAGAAATGCATGTGAACCGAGAAAGCTGATTTTTGGATATTGTGTGGGAGGGGGGGGGGGGGGGGGCTTAGAAAAGCTTAACTTCAAAATGTCGACCAAGATTTCCTATGTGCATTCTCCGCCGTCTTTAAAAAAGTGTTAGATTTTGTTTTTTTGCAATAACTCGGCTCTCCGTCGAGATACGAAAATTGCGATAGGACACTTTTTTGTTGCTTCTTTTACGCTCTACAATTTAGGTCATATACATTTTTCATCTACCGTTCATCGTTGTTGAGATATCGAACGAAAAAGTAAAAAATTCAGGTAGTGAAACTTGTTTTGGCTGTAACATTTATATACACACATGTATATAAATCGTCGGGCGAGCATGGACAACGTGCGAATCACCGCACAAAGAGGAGACGGCAAGAATGAGGCGCGACTGTGAAACATATGAAAATACATATATATATATATTTTCATATGTTTGTTTTTTTACAAACTTACTTTTTTCTTAGATACTTTTTTACGTATATTTGACAAAAAACTGTAAAATTATATTTAACAATCTTTAAAAATATTTTGGTGGTTTTTGTAGAAAAAAAATATTCTTACTTTCTCGTTTGATATCTCAACAACGATGAACGGTAGGTGAAAAATGTATATGACCTAAATTGTAGAGCGTAAAAGAAGCAACAAAAAAGTATCCTATCGCAATTTTCGTATCTCGACGGAGAGCCGAGTTATCGCAAAAAAAACAAAATTTAACACTTATTTCAAGGTGGCGGAGAACGCACATAGAAAATCTTGGTCGACAATTTGAAATTAAGCTTTTCTAAGCCCCCCCCCCCCCCCCCCCCCCCCCCCCCGCCCCCCACGCACAATATCCAAAAATCAGCTTTCTCGGTTCACATGCATTTCCAAATGTACATAATGACTGGACTACTAGGACATAGGCAAGAACGACAAATTTTTGCTCGTCTCTAAAACAGAGATCGATATCCATGCGATTCGTGCGAGCCCCCGAACACGCTTCCCCGAAAGAGAGAATAAAAAGGCAAAGATAACTTAAAAATAATTACCGAGCGAATCATATCGGGGATTGACAAAAACGTTATAAAATAGTATAACACGTATAAAAGATATGACGGTATATACGAAGAAGTTGCAACGCTTTGCTGGCATAACACTGCGTGGGATACGTCTCTCTCGTTGTTCGTCGTTGGAGAGGGGGGTCGGCCGCATGGCGGCGCCGTGATCGCCACAGTCGACAGGTGTCCGCGGGATTCAGTGTCGCGGCGGCCGCTCGCGAGGTTGGGCACACACGGTGCCGTTCGCTCGTATTTTCGCCCTTTCAAACGTTTCATCCCTAAACATAAAACAAAGTTTTCTCTTGAAATAAAACAAACATTTCCGATCGTGTAAAGTCACAGGGTGAGTGTTTCAGTGACTGCGAATTTTTCCATCGAAACGCCGCGGCGAAGGAGCGGAGGGGGCGGGGGGTGGAACGACCAAATGTGCCGCGCACACGCGAGCGAGAACCTAACCTCACACGTGATCTCGTGTATCGAACAAACTTGTCAAAAGGAAAGAGAGAAGAGAAGAAAAAAAAAACGTCTCGACGCGCAGTCTCCGTGAGGTAAACCGGCTACGTAAACATCGCGCGATCGAGTTTTGTTTACGAAAATTAGCGTTTCACGAGAGTAATCCAGATTATTTCTGTAATGCGAAAGATATACTATAATCGAGGATTGTTACGAAAGTGCGAGACGTAAAAATATATTATCGCAGTCGTTTTCGTGGCAGTTGGCGATAAAAAAAAATTGACGCAGGTGATGAGAGAAATTGTGTGTATGTGTGTTATTTTAGGGAAATTGTGTGTGTGTGTGTTTATGACGAGCGTCACGTTGTCTCGATTTGTTTTTCAAATTTTTTTCGTGATCCTCGAACGGATTTTCCTCGTTTATCGTTATTCAATACTTTTTAACACTTTTTGTTGCGCATACAAATTGCCTGTGTAAAAAGTCAAGTATGACGGGGAAAAAAAAAAATTTAGGGCTTGTTTGAAAGATTTTATTTAAATCTCACGAGATCTTTTGGTACGTTTGACAGAAATTAGGAAGAAATCAATTTTCATTTCGTTCGTTTGCATAACGTTTTAAGATTGCGGCGACGAGAAGAGAATCGCGATCTTTGCTCTGTTCGTTGGTTGGAATTTCACACGAGTTACCTGGGCGCGTTTAATCTTTCTCTCGGAGGGCGCGCTGTTCTCGCAAGCAACGCATATATACACATACGTATAGACGCATACAAAGATCATATAGGCATTCGATCCTCGAGTCATGGCGCAGACTCGTTCTCCCTTCTCTTTTCACCTTCTCTTTCTCTCTCATTCTCTATCCATCTCTCTGTCTCGCCATCTCTGTTTGTCTCTCCTGCTGTTTCTCGCTTCTCTTTCTCTCTCTCTCTCTCTTTCTTTGTCGTTTATCTCTCTCTTTATCTCTCTCGTTCCTTTTTCCTTTTCTCTCATTCTCTTCTCTCTCCTTTTCCCTTCATTTTCCACATCTATTTCTCTGTCCTCTCTCTTTCTCTCCGCTGTTTATCTCTCTTTCTCTCTCTTTCTTTCCTTTTCCCGTTTCTCCTTCTCCTTCTACTTCTCTCTTCTTTTTCGTTCTCTGTTTATGTTTCTCTCTCGTTTCCCTTTCGGCTTTCTCGCTCGGGCAAAGGACTGCGTTGTGTGGGAGCTACGGTGTGTCCACAGACGATCCTTCAAGCCACCAGTTTCAATGAAACGCCGAATCGTTCCAAGAACTGTGGATTGTGAAATTGGATTTCGTTCATTAGAAGTTGCGTTGAAAAGATCACGTGTCTCTTGATATGACCTCTGTTTATCTCCTCTCATCATCAACAGATAAATGCGTTCTCTTTCCGGCAACAAAGCCATTATTTACTTCTTGCAAAAAAGGAGAAAGTCAAGTTGACGAGCGAAAATATTTTTCTCGCGAAATTGAAGACAGAAGAATTGGAGAGAAAATTATTCGTCGTGACAAGCCTTTGCGCGAAAACGTAAAATACTCGACCGGAAAGACCGTATTGGAGCTACGAATACAGAGAAATGAAGAATAGCGAGCATGCGATACACAAAGTTATTAGAAAAGAACATTCGTCGTTATGCAAAAGAGGTTCGTCGTTATAATGTTACAATGCTTCTCGCTTCGATACGAGTGCGGCGCGTGTACAGTCCGGGTGCGGCGCGGGCGCGGATCGTGCTCGGCCTGATCGCGGCTTGTGTGCGCCTCGCGTGCGGCCCACACGTCTAATGTGCGGCACGAGCGTCTAATGTGCGGCCCGAGCGTCTAATGTGCGGCCCGCACGTCTAGTGTGCGGCCCGCACGTCTAGTGTGCGGCCCGCACGTCTAATGTGCGGCCCACACGTCTAATGTGCGGCCCACACGTCTAATGTGCGGCTCGCACCTCTGATGTGCGACCCGCACATTTGATGTGCGGCCCGCACGTCTAGTGCGCGGCCCGCACGTCTAGTGTGCGACCCACACGTCTAATGTGCGGCCCGCACGTCTAATGTGCGGCCCGCACGCCTGATGTGCGGCCCGCACGCCTGATGTGCGGCCCGCATGCCTGATGTGCGGCCCGCACGCCTGATGTGCGGCCCGCGCCCGCGCCGCACCCATATCGAAGCGAGAAGCATTGTAACATTATAAAGACCGTATTGGAGCTACGAATACAGAGAAATGAAGAATAGCGAGCATGCGATACACAAAGTTATTAGAAAAGAACATTCGTCGTTATGCAAAAGAGGTTCGTCGTTATAATGTTACAATGCTTCTCGCTTCGATACGAGTGCGGCGCGTGTACAGTCCGGGTGCGGCGCGGGCGCGGATCGTGCTCGGCCTGATCGCGGCTTGTGTGCGCCTCGCGTGCGGCCCACACGTCTAATGTGCGGCCCGAGCGTCTAATGTGCGGCCCGAGCGTCTAATGTGCGGCCCGCGCCCGCGCCGCACCCATATCGAAGCGAGAAGCATTGTAACATTATAAAGACCGTATTGGAGCTACGAATACAGAGAAATGAAGAATAGCGAGCATGCGATACACAAAGTTATTAGAAAAGAACATTCGTCGTTATGCAAAAGAGGTTCGTCGTTATAATGTTACAATGCTTCTCGCTTCGATACGAGTGCGGCGCGTGTACAGTCCGGGTGCGGCGCGGGCGCGGATCGTGCTCGGCCTGATCGCGGCTTGTGTGCGCCTCGCGTGCGGCTCACACATCTAATGTGCGGCCCGCATGCCTGATGTGCGGCCCACACGTCTAATGTGCGGGCCGCACATTAGACGTGCGGGCCGCACATCAAATGTGCGGGCCGCACATCAGAGGTGCGGGCTGCACATAAGACGTGCGGGCCGCACATTAGACGCTCGGGCCGTACATTAGACGCTCGGGCCGCACATTAGACGTGTGGGCCGCACGCGAGGCGCACACAAGCCGCGATCAGGCCGAGCACGATCCGCGCCCGCGCCGCACCCGGACTGTACACGCGCCGCACTCGTATCGAAGCGAGAAGCATTGTAACATTATAACGACGAACCTCTTTTGCATAACGACGAATGTTCTTTTCTAATAACTTTGTGTATCGCATGCTCGCTATTCTTCATTTCTCTGTATTCGTAGCTCCAATACGGTCTTTATAATGTTACAATGCTTCTCGCTTCGATATGGGTGCGGCGCGGGCGCGGGCCGCACATCAGGCGTGCGGGCCGCACATCAGAGGTGCGGGCCGCACATTAGACGTGCGGGCCGCACATTAGACGTGCGGGCCGCACATTAGACGTGCGGGCCGCACACTAGACGTGCGGGCCGCACATAAGACGTGCGGGCCGCACATTAGACGCTCGGGCCGCACATTAGACGCTCGGGCCGCACATTAGACGCTCGGGCCGCACATTAGACGTGTGGGCCGCACGCGAGGCGCACACAAGCCGCGATCAGGCCGAGCACGATCCGCGCTCGCGCCGCACCCGGACTGTACACGCGCCGCACTCGTATCGAAGCGAGAAGCATTGTAACATTATAACGACGAACCTCTTTTGCATAACGACGAATGTTCTTTTCTAATAACTTTGTGTATCGCATGCTCGCTATTCTTCATTTCTCTGTATTCGTAGCTCCAATACGGTCTTTCCGGTCGAGTATTTTACGTTTTCGCGCAAAGGCTTGTCACGACGAATAATTTTCTCTCCAATTCTTCTGTCTTCAATTTCGCGAGAAAAATATTTTCGCTCGTCAACTTGACTTTCTCCTTTTTTGCAAGAAGTAAATAATGGCTTTGTTGCCGGAAAGAGAACGCATTTATCTGTTGATGATGAGAGGAGATAAACAGAGGTCATATCAAGAGACACGTGATCTTTTCAACGCAACTTCTAATGAACGAAATCCAATTTCACGATCCACAGTTCTTGGAACGATTCGGCGTTTCATTGAAACTGGTGGCTTGAAGGATCGTCTGTGACCCGCAGCAGCAACGAACCCGACATCCCAGACAATACTAAATACTACACATAAACACAGAACACATATAGCAAACGCACGATGGTCTCCTTTGCCCGGTGTGCCACCTCGGGTCCTAGGAGGACCGAGTCAGGGAGACTCTCTCGCCGATTCTCCCATCCCTCATCCCGCAAGAACAATGCCCAGTGAATTCGCATGTATGTTCTATTTAGCCAAACAGAATGGATGACGAGGGGCCTATCCTCTTTACCCCGAGCTCATGAAAAACGTTAGGCGATAAATACACGTTACAGAAAAGATAGCGGCGAATAAAATCAAAAAATTGCTCTGTACGGGTACAGAAGCATTTTTTAGCTTGTAGTATGATGTATGCGAGTGTTCGACACGTTTTTACCACGACACCAAATGCATACTTTATTTACGTACGATTCTTTTCCCTGAGATTGCAATATCGTGATTATTGGTCGTCGCTTGAGGAAACGAATAATTTTACACGTTGCATTAAGTCTTCAGTTATGTATTTTTTTTTTGTTTCTAAGTTCTTGTTCCATATTCATTTGGGCATTTAACGATGTTTGGCCGACGAAGCATTGTTCGAAAATTCGAAACGTTGGAAATTTAGCGATAGTAGCCTTGCATGTATTTTTTTTGCTAAGGATCCTTGGATGTTTTTTGTTGCAAAGAGGCTCTTTGGTACCGGTACTTTGTTTTTTGACAATTACAATTTTTCAACAATCGAAAATCAACTAAAGAATACACGACGAAGAAGATTTTATGGATTCAAAAAGATCAATGATCGTGCATTGTAACAAACAATTTTTGGCACTGAAACTTTATTTTTCCAAATGCCGAATGATTTTTTTCTTAATTATTGTTATTTAGACTCTGTAGAAGTCTGTAGTGCAAGTTTGACAAATTTACGAACTTGCTCGATCGGATTTCAATAATTTCATATTCGTCGCACCATAAAGTACGACGATTCTCCGAAACGCCAATTTTCGTGTCGAAATACGTAAACAAAAAGAAAAAGGATTCGCGAACATATGAATGGATAAAAAAAAAGTTGTTATAAAAAAATCGATTGAATACGATCGATATCGTTTTAAAAAAATCGTAATGAGCAAACAATTTCTTCGTAGCGCGTTCAAAAAGACTTGCAGCGATTTCGCTCGTGTTATTCCGGTGTAAGGTGGAAGCTGGACAGAGAAAAAAGATAAAGAGCGAGGGAGAGAGATATTTTTATTTTCCTCTCGGAGGGTGAAAAGAGCCCGAGAGACGCGTTTCGCGATCGTGATAAAATCGACGAGTGCTCGCGCGCGGCTAGTCTCTCGAGTCGCAAGTGGAGGGGTCTCACGAGCCTGGAAATACTAAAGAGAAGAGAGAAGAAGGAGACGAAGAAGAGGAGAGAGGAGAAAGAGAGAAGCATTGCAAAGGAAGAAAAGGCAGTGGCGAAAGGGAAGAGATCGAAAGAGAGAGAGAGAGCGAGCGAGTGGGTGAAGGAGGCGAAGGGGAGGGTTGGGTAGCGCGAATGAAAATAAAACAGTGCTACGTGGCGCAGGAGTGGACGGTGAACCGGTTCGCGTCCTCGGTTCCTCTTCTGCCTCTCGTCTCAGAGGGTAAAGACGAGTAGTAGCCATCGCGAAAGAAAGAAAAAAGGAGAGAGAGAGAGAGAGAGAGAGAAAGAGAGGCTTCGTCGTCGTCGTTCTTCGACGTCGACGTCGTCTTCGGGGCTCCACTGGATCTTGGTCGTCTTCGTCGTCGTCGTCTTTGGACGGCGCACGTGCCCAATCAAAAGAGGTTTGCCGCAACTCGAACGATCATTCTATCTATATATACTCGTGAATCTATCACCGGCGAGAAAGAGAACGAGAAGTAAGGAGAAAGAGATAAGAAGAACAAGAAGAAACAAAAGTCAAAGAAGGATTTTTGCCGGCAGAACGAAAAGCGGCATCGTTCGTCTCTACTCGCTAACGCTCTAGATATATACATTTATATATATATATATACATATATACTTATATATATATATATATATATATATATATACAGGTAAACACAAAGAGAGTACTTTTGCGACGATTGAACGGCTGTCGGTATGTCGCTTACGTGCAGGGTCCAGTATCTCAACGACGTCGATCCTTTTGCTTACGCCAGCTCGTATCCCGAGCCACCGAGACCGCCGGTGCACACCTTTAGCGCGACCTTGCCGCTCATCAACCAGCTAGCCGCGGTGCATCGACTTCTACGGGCTCCTCACAGGGTGAGTCGCGACCGGATACTTATACGTATTATCGGATTTTATGATGCGAACAAAACGTTTATATTATTAGTTACGATGCCCGCAATCGAGGGAGACGATTGTATCGTCAACTTTTGCTCCCCCCCTATCTCCACTTGAACGGTATACGTACGGCCACGTATTCGTTGTTGCTATGAGGATCATATATATATATACAATGCGTAGAAATGGATGAATGTAACGAAACGCCCGATTCTTTGGCAGTAGCGTGGCGCTTCGCCAGCGCTCCGCCAGGTGGCTTCCAGCCGAATCTCTCGCGAATGAGAGCCACCGCGGCCGGTCCTATAAGGCAGGGATAGCCCGGCACCTCTCTATACATGGAAATATGCATTTTCCGTTTTTGTGTTTGTGTTTATTTATTATCAACTACTTTATAGAATTACCCTGTGTATTCTTGCAGCTTCATACCTTAACTTTTTTTTTACTCTTTAAAGAAGTCCATTATTTTGGTACTGAATTTCACTTAAATTCTTAACTCTGGACACCGTACATTTCGCGTTCTCGCTACTACGGTGCATTTTCTAAGTTGTTAATTTTTTTCAATGATCAAATTAACAATTACATAAACAAGGTTATAATATCATTACTGTTTTATTTTACAACTAAGGCCCGAACACTTGTCATTCTTTTGTCATTACATCCAGTTATGGTATTTTCGTTACGATCGATTTTGGTTCTTTAAATTGTCAATTTATTTCAATTTAACGATATCGAAAGTGTGTCAAAGAATTTTATGGAATCTCGCGACACACGTGTTAGCGGGAATTATGTTTTTCCTCATGGATTCCCGATGATTGTCAGTTCCGAGAGTGTGCACCACTCCCGGATGCCACAAAGACATTTTAAAAGTACAGCCGGTCTCGCGACACGCTGTACCAGCGAACTCTCTCGTAAAACCTTTCGTCATTGTGAACATATTCTCGTCGACACATTCAGGCTTTTTCTCGTCTGAGCAAATCGTCATTCGGTCATTGCGATATGAACACGCGTCAATGCTGCGATTTGTGTGGGCGATAGACTCGTCGCGAACAATCACAATTCTCCTTACGTCAATAAGCTCGCAATACTGAGGGACATATCCATAGAGAAGTGTCCTGGGTCTATGAAAAATTCAATTATTATTATTATTATTCGAATTATTATTATTATTATCATTTTACAATATATAAACTTTATGTACTAGCAAGCTATGTATAATACACAAGAGATTATGGTATTGGGAAGAGATTTACTATATCGCGCCAGAATTTATTTCCGATATCGATGTTCTCTCCAACCCTTTACACGAAGCGAATTCCGTGTCTAACAAAAATAGAATGAAAAAAAAAAGGAGAAAAAAAATGATACCGATTTCCCGATAGGGTAGATCGTGTGTATCTCGTACACTCGATCGTTTATTGGTAACACACTGAGAGAGAACGAAAGATAGATGGAAAGAGAAAGAGAGATAGAGAGTGGTCGATTCGATGAGATATAGTATATGGTCTTGCTTGCGGCCGAGTTATATTTTGTCGATTGCCTCTTCGCTCTGTGCTCCCGAACTCCCGTTGAGCAGTTGATGGTACAGAATCGCGGGCACACATCGTGTCTATGTAACGGTACCGGGGAATTGCAAGGCCCTTGGGGAAAGAGAAAAAAGAAATAAGTAAAAAAAACTTAAAAAATCGGAATAAAAAGGGGGAAAAAGAGGGGAAAAAACACACACACACACACATATTAACAGAGGAAGAGAAGAGATGAAGATGGTGTATTGGCGTTTACGGTCCCGATGTCAAGAGAATATATATTTTTTCATTTCTTTCAATCGCTACCAAACACAAGGATGTAAACCACACAATTTTGTACGTACCGTTATGTGCGTTACGCCTTTTTGCTTTCTAGCCTGTTCGTACTTACATTACATATGTGTATACATAAATACACAAATGCATCTGTATCACCAAACTTAGTATATAGTTACGTATATGTATGTGCATATACATATAGCAAGTACTCTTGCAGTTTCTGCTGCTGTGGGGACCGTTGTACCGGTTATCTCTCTAGTATACTCTCGGCTCTGGTCCCTCTCCCTCTCTTGCCATAACTTTTCGCTCGTTTTCTCTTTCTCTCTCTCTCTCTCTCTCTCTCTCTCTCTTGGTCCTCTCGGTTCTCTTGGTTCTCTTTCTCGCGAGAGCTCGATTCAATTCTGCGTGCTCTCTCACGACATCGTCGAGAGGAAAATTGAATTTACCCGGAGAGTTTTTCGGGCTCTGTACCAAAAACGGGGTTTCGCACAAACGGGGAGTGCTCCTCCTTCGCGTGTCCTCCACGATCCTCATTCCCTGTCTCTTCTCGGTGACGGTATATACGAAAACGCCGGGGTAGAAAAGACCGAGGACCACGTAGAAGCGTTGGTGTATGATGGCCTCGAAACGGAGTTTATGCATTCTCTTCCGCACTCCATTATATATCTGTAGTTGTTGAATCATGTGTACGTACTGTATATATATATGGAAGCGGACGCCACTAGCCGTCCCGGTGTGGCATCGTAATTAAATTATTTCGACGCTAACTCGAGTTACTTAATTGAGTTAGTACCGAGACTGCGGTCAACAACTAACGCTCCCAAACAAACCCATATTTCCCACCACCCACCACTCCCTTCCATTTTACCCACTCACGCGGCTTTTCTCGTGTATACACACTCGCGATTCTCGAGAGGTGACGGCAAACACGCGACTTTTATGTGCACATAGACAGCACAATGTACTTACGTACATTTTTGCAGATAGGCTTTTCGTTCCTGCTATCGGTGGTGGTTTTTACTATTTTTCATCAACGGATAAATATCCGATATTTGGTACGATTACACGAACCGTGAGAAGGGGACTTCAATCAACTGGGGATGATTATTTAGAGGTTTTTTTTTTTTTTTTAGTGATCCTTCGGTTCATGCTTCAAAACGTTTGTCACACGGTCGCATACAAATATTGAGTGAAAATTGTAACCGTGTGCACATCGGCCACTTAGAAGATTGACAATAATTATGAGGCAGATCGAAAATAAAGCACGAATATTTTTGGATAAAACAGTTTTTAAATGCGTTTGTTGACGCCAATATTACGAAAGTTTGATTTCTCGTTGCTTTATGAATCGTAAATCTCTTGTCAATGGGAATAAGTGTAGTAGGTATTTTATTTACCAAAAATATAGTAGTGATAGAAGTAATACGTTGCTGATATAATGGTTTGATGACTATTTTAACAAAGATAATTTAATCAAGTAAAATGTAAACGTCGCGAAGTCCAGACTTTATCCCCAATGATACGCGTTAAGAAAGAGGAAAACGAATAAGTGCGAGCTCTACGAATGTTCCATACGAAGTGTTCAACGGCACACTCTAGGCGAGTCCTCGAGGCGTTGTTTGTGCCCTTTGTTTTATGGCTACCCCGAGCCCAGCGTCGCCAAGCTCTCGAATTCGTCGTCTCCGCAGTCCGGCAACACATGGCCCGCTCTTTTATTGTTGGAAAGAGGAAAAACCCGGCACAATCGCCTCTTTATCCACGCTTGGAATTTCTTACGACAGCACAAATCTTTTTACAAGTACATTTTATTTTTTAAATTTTCATTCGGTGAAAAGTAAGTTGGAATAATTTTTGGGACAATTGGCGCGGAGGGGGCCTGCAGAGTAAGAAAGCAGAATCGCACAAATGGGATGGATTTTGTTTCTAAATTCTTCTTATTGTAGACAATCCTTACGTACAAAAGTCCCAGACAATAAGAAAAAAAAAAAAGAATTAATGCAATCTTCCGCACTTGAATTAAAAAAAATTCGTAAGACCGCAAATTCGATGAACTCACGTTGTTCCTCGTGATAAACATAGTGTCTGAACCTATTTTGAGGTGATAATATAAAAAATTGTAGGATTAGGCGCGACTTTTAGTAATCACGAACTTTTTCTTAGGTCTACCGGGGAAGGAAGTATTTATTTTTCTAAAAGTTCCAAATTCAGTACGTCAAATTGACTAAACTTTAAATATAGAAATTTTCGCATATTCGATGAACTTACGTTGTTCCTCGTGATAAACATAATGTCTGAACCTATTTTGAGGTGAAAATATAAAAAATTGTAGGATTAGGCGCGACTTTTATTCATCACGAACTTTTTCTTAGGTCTACCGGGGAAGAAAGTATTTATATTTCCAAAAGTTCCAAATTCATTACGTCAAATTGACTAAACATTGAATATAGAAATTTTCGATTGTGCATTTGGTCAAATTTCCAATATTCACATCAAAGAATAAATTTCGTGTATCACTCAACGTTGATTCCTTAAAGATAAGTTACAAAAAAAAAAAAAACACGCGCTGTGTACTAAAACGTGGCGCGTTTTTTTTTTCACGCACATCCCATAAACATTTTACTGTCCAAATCGTTATTTGTCCCGATATAGGAGCCACAAAAGTACGTAAAATAAACACGAGAATTCGATGGATTAGTCCAGCACTGCGCGTGTGCTTTCCATTGATTGAAAACAGAGAGGTCCATACGTTGTGTATATAATCTCGCATTTTACTCGCTCGTTGCTTGCCGGAATTTTTGTTTTTTCTTTAGCACACGCGTGCATTTCGTATTGGGGGGGGGTTGTTTTTTTCGTTCATTTTCATTGCCGTGTATACGTACACAGTTGTGCGCGCAATTTACCGATTAAACCGGGCTATGTAGGCAAATTTTATTTCACAGCAGACATAATTATTCCACGATGTTATCGATGTTCGTGCGGGAGGATGTTTATCGTTCATATATACTAGCGATAAGCCCGATACACCGGCCTCTATAAATACACACACACTTTCCACGTGTGTAGATACAATTTACATAAACGTACGTTTATATGTGTGCACAGCGAAACATCATTTTTTCACGTTGTGCTCGAGGTGGTATACGCCGAGTTTGTAACTCATCCACAGCTGTAATATACAAGCCGTAGGCCACTGAATTTAACGATAACGCACGAAATAAAAGCCATAAATCTGTTTCCCTTTTTTTTATGTCATTTTTCATAATTTTTCGACAATTGCCACATGACGTACGAACAAATGCAGATAACATGAAGTGGTTTGTTTTTTTTTTTCATATATTTTACGTCAAGCGATAAATTTAGGGAAGTAAGGGGCGGGGGGGGGGGCTATACTACGTCACACAAGGCACTTTGTTGTATTGAGAATTTTTTCGAAATTCGTGCAGTAGAATTGACGAAATGTTTTTTTTTTCATCCAAGACATAACATTTCAGATTAATGGATTCAATTTTTTTAGAATTTTTAGAATTGTATAGGATTTTGGAAATGCAGTATATCTTTGTTTGAAGAAGAAAAAAAAAAAAAACGTTATCACATTCAGAATCTCAAATAAGAGTGCGAAATCGGTGCTTCGGTAACTGGGAGTATAGCCCACGTGCCCTCGTTTCTTGGACAATGTAAAATCGTGATTTGTGGGAAAAAAAAAAAATACTAAAATTTTCGAGACTACAAAATTTGTCGAAGCAATTTCGTGAGGCTCTAATTTTTTATCATCGAAATGCCAATGATTCTTTGAAAAAAAAAGTACGATTGTAGTTTTTGTCATCACGGCCGAAAGAGAGGCACGATAAACGGTGTAAGAAGATACGACACGTCGCGCATTGTGCTTCGCTTAATGCTCTGTATCGTCGCGAGTTACAATATGGGATTCTCTCTTTTTTTTTTTTTTTTGAGCGCAGAACGTATCACTGATAAGAGTCTGGGTGCATCCGGTACTCACTGCCCGCGATGGTACGAAGGATGTATGCAAGAGATGCATCACCAGAGCCACCGGATAGCTCGTAGCACGGTTTTACGAGCTCTGCTATACATATATGGGGCATTTCATGTGAAATTAGTCAGAATTCAACAATGATTGAAGCCGTATAAATCGATCGTAATGTTGTGAATTATGATTGTTACATCATCTTCCAGTAACTTTCGAATAAAACTTGTTCTTTTTTTATGTCTTGACAAAATTGGCGAACGAAAAATTGAATGAGGCTGGGAAGGGTTTGGTCTTTTTTTCTTTAGAAAATATCAAATTTCACTTTCTCTCGACGTCAATCTTTCGATCATAGAAAAAGAATGGATTTAACGAAAGTCTTTGAAAGTCCGACATAATAGCGACGCCGGAAAACACCGTCAGTCGCAATTTTCTTCTTTCATTTCTTGACATATGCCTCTATTTTGAATTCACATTGACGGAAACTATGAGGCCTTTTCGTTGCAATAAAACGATCTCATTTTTATGTTTCATCGTCTATGTCGCATTGAAACTAAGGATTTTTCCGTAATTTACTTTGAGAGTGTGGTTTAAGCTGATTTGCGTTCTACTTTAATATTCTGACGGAAGAAACAAAATCGGGACTATCGTATTTTGCGAATCAATGACTTTCTAATGTCTCCCGAATCATTGCAATAAATCAGTTTTTTTTTCATGATTTAAGGGAGGAAATAGGGTTAGGACAGCGTTTTCTCAATGATTTTCATGAATTTTTTTATAGTATAAAAAATGAATATAATTTATTGAAACTTTGAGAATATTTTATACATATAATTAAGTATATACTATAAAATTTTTGAAGAATTTTCTTGAAAAACACCGCAGATATTAGCGACCCCATATTGCAGGTCACAATCAGACTCAGCATTTTGCATACATTCTGGAAGCCGCAATTTTCATCTGAAATCAAACGAGGTTGGAATTTACTTTTATTATATGTCTCTCTTCTATATGAACCTAAATGCTATCAAAAAAATAGAAAATTGAATTTTTCACAGGGGTCAAAACAAAAAAGCATGATTTTTTGCCATTTTTTACAACTTTATTTGCAAAAAAAAAAATTATTTAAAATAATGATAACATTCCGATCTTAGGTTCATAGAGAGCGCAATACTATGAAGAAAATAACTGCCAATTTTAAAAACGATCGGTTGAAAACTTTTCAAACTAGCGTGTACGCAAGTTTAAAAGAAGTCGTTTTCAGAAAAACGCGTTTGAAAAAATAGTACCAAGAAAAACAAGCAATATGGGGTCGCTAATATTTTATAATATATACTTAAATATATGTATACAAATTTTTTAGTATATACTTAAATATATGTATAAAATATTCTTAAAGTTTCAATAAATTATATTCATTTTTTATAGTATAAAAAAATTCATATTGAGAAAACGCTGTCCTAACCCTATTTCGCCCCTTAATGGCTAATAACAATAGAACGAGTCGGAATTTTCATAAAAAATTTTGGGAACATATTCTTCAATAGTTTTACTAACAATTTATGAAATTTAAAAAAAATCGATTTTTTGAACCGTCCAACCCTATTTCCCCCCTTAAAAATGAATTTTATTATGTGCTAGAATTCACGGCTCTCAATGACGAATAAAAACCACTTACTGGGTGTCAAGACTTGAGGGTAAATACTTTTTTAATTTCATCCCTTTATCGTATGTATTTTTCTAAATTCGAGATTAATTTTGCAATTATCCGTGTCTGATTGCAACGCGAAATGACCTATATTATGTGGGTTATTCCGTGTGAAGTAAAAATACTTTGAGAAAATGTTTGAGGATCGTGCAATTTGCGAATTGGGGATTGAAAAAAAAAAAACGTAAACAAGTGAAATAGCAGTTTGAGAAGAACATTTTACCAGAATTTATGCGTAATTTCTTCTTTCGAAGCCATTAGTATTCGCAAAAAAGGGCTTTGGAAAAATGTCCTCGCCTAAATAACGCTTCCAAATACACGTGGAATGGCCCGTATATACGTATGCATGGATACCGGTACTGGCAAAAGCACGGGAATACTGCTATGCGCGTTGCATATAGCTCTCTCTGGTGACTGGCACGATTCGGCTTATATTCTTCCTTGGCCGACAATAAATCACTTGCTCCACCACGGTGCAGCGCGCATTCTTTCGCATTCCTTTCTTCACCTTCGTTTCGACTACGACGCCTCCGGTCTCTCTTTCTGTGTCAGTGTCCTCGCGTGAAAGTAGTCGTGTGTTTTCTTCTTCTTTTTTTTCCTTTGTTTTTCTTCTTTCACCCTTCTTCCTCCCAACCCCTTTCTGCTGCGTAGATAAACATGCAGATATGATGGCTCATTCGAATGTGTGTGTACTATATTTTCGATGAATTTCTCCAAGAGTCCCGCGCATTTTAATCCGACGTAATATAAAAATAAAACGATATTATTGCTCCTTTTTTTCCTCATTCATTTTTGTTTTTTGTTTTTTTTTTTCGTCGTTCTTTGCGACTCCGCGAGACACCACCGGTAACCAGATCTCTCTTTCTCCTCCTGTGTTCGTCCGGATGAATATCTGGATCGTCGTAAAGGACGTTGAGAGAGAAACGAAGAGACCCCTATTACGTTGACCTCGGACCTTAATCCTCTCGCAACTGACTCGACAAATCTTTTCTACGTGTTTGTTTTTGTTTTTTTTTTTCCCGAAACTGTTTATGCGCGCGTGTCTTGGTCGAAAGTATAACGTTTTAAAGAGTCATGGGTGAATCGAAATCTTTGGTACACAATTCTGGAATGATTAATGAATTTTGTGATAATTTTTTCAATGAATATTAGGAATTGGTTTAACTGTTTTGCAGTAAAAAAATGACTTTTCATTCGTTTTTAGCATGATTTTAGCACTTGGGACCAATTCTGCGCCGAAGAAATGTTGTTTTTACACCGAGAAACGAATCTGATATCGAAAGGTATCACTTAATCGTGATAGCGCCAGAGCGAAATAAGCGATGAAAGTTCGTTTTTTAATCCCTTGAGGGATCACATAACCCTGCGCGCGTGGAAAACCGAGTAAATTTGAAAAATTATTATAAAGGTTATATTGTGAAAAAAAATTAAATTGCTGATTTCACATTTTTTATTACCTTTTCAACTGTAAGAAAAAAAATTAGAACATTTGTTTTTTTCAATATTAACATTATTTTTTACGGGTGATGAACTACTGGTGAAAACGATGGCGCCTCTTTGTCAACATCATAACTTCACCAAAAATAATGCAATTTGCAAAAATAAAAAAGAATCTAGTAAAGTAATGTAGTAGTAACAGTCTGACGGAGGGAATTTTATTAATTTTTTTTTCCAAAAATAAAGAAATTATAGTATTTGAAACTTGATTATGCAATTGAAAAAAAAAAATTAGTGTTTAATAATTTATAAAAACTTGTCCAATCAAAAAATTGAAAATAACCTCTCGTCCGTCTGTAGAGAAAATAATTATCAAGATTTAACAAAAAAAGAGATCAAAAATATTAAAAATTCGCTGTGTTATCGTACTGACACTGTCTAAAAACATAGTTTCGAGAAAAACGCGTTTAAAGTTTCTGGTAGGTACAACGTGAACCCGATCTCCGGTCGCACTTATCGCTATAACTTTGTAACGGAGTGGAATTTTCTTAAAAATTGTTTTAAAATTCTTACAAGGTTCAAAAATAAAAATCTGTAAAATAAAATTGATTCTTTGAAAATTTCATGGGTATGCGAGCCCTCAACACCACAGATGCGAAATCGCATCCCTCCCACACATCTGATTGTTCGTTAAGGGAGGAAACAGGGTTAGGACAGCGTTTTCTCAATGATTTTCATGAATTTTTTTATAGTATAAAAAAAGAATATAATTTATTGAAACTTTGAGAAAATTTTATACGTATATTTAAGTATATACTATAAAATTTTTGAAGAATTTCCTTGAAAAACACCGAAGATATTAGCGACCCCATATTGCAGGTCACAATCAGACTCAGCATTTTGCGTACATTCTGGAAGCCGCAATTTTCATCTGAAATCAAACGAGGTTGGAATTTACTTTTATTATATGTCTCTCTTTTATATGAACCTAAATGCTATCAAAAAAATAGAAAATTGAATTTTTTTGCAGGGGTCAAAACAAAAAAGCATGATTTTTTGCCATTTTTTACAACTTTATTTGCAAAAAAAAAATATTTTTAATAATGATAATATTCTGATTTTAGGTTCATATAGAGCGCAATACTATGAAGAAAGTAATTGCCAATTTTCGAAACGATTGGTTGAAAACTTTTCAAACTAGCGTGTACGCAAGTTCAAAAACAGTCGTTTTCGGAAAAACGCGTTTGAAAAAATAGTACCCGCT
The DNA here is from genome assembly GCA_958009045.1 of Oxytorus armatus. Classification (NCBI taxonomy): domain Eukaryota; kingdom Metazoa; phylum Arthropoda; class Insecta; order Hymenoptera; family Ichneumonidae; genus Oxytorus; species Oxytorus armatus. The sequence goes on along the minus strand of OY253746.1, from coordinate 12,451,540 downwards.
CAGTTATACACGTGGCGCGCTCAGGGCCTGAAGGAGAGCTACTCACTGTAATGGCTTATAACAATAGAACGAGTCGGAATTTTCATTAAAAATTTTGGGAACATATTTTTCAATAGTTTTACTAACAATTTATGAAATAAAAAAAATCGATTTTTTGAACCGTCTAACCCTATTTCCTCCCCTAAATTCATACTGTGTCTAAAAATAGTTTTTTCTTGTATATATGATTTTATTTTTCGTACATTTTTTATTAACAGTTCGATCTCTGAAGAATTTTTACTCCCGCCCCTAGAAAATAAAACACCTCTTTAATTGCGTTAAATTAATACAAAGTTATGCCACGTAAAAATCTCGAAATTTCAGTTCCCACCTGTGTGGCCTTTGAGATTTAAATGAAAAAGAAAAGTCGTTGAAACTTTGCTTCATGTTTCCGAAAGAAGTTTCCTTCGTCCCTGGAATATTTGTCACAGCTGCAAATAAAATCGCTCAACACGAAAAATGAATGGTCTATTTTCTCCCCCCTGTCCCTTCCCCGCAAAATCGTCAAGTCACCGCGTGACTCTCCAATTTTTACCTGCCATACACAGCTGTCGCCTCTTCCGGTTGTATAAGAAAATCTGTGACGAAAAGTCATTATTCGCCACAGACTTACCTTTTACGCCCGAAATTTGGAAATGACAACGTTGCTATATATATGTCGCCTCGGGTGATGCCTTGCGGACCCGTTTTTTCTTCGAAAAACGAGATTATACGAACGAAAAAAAAAAAGAAGTATTCTCGCTCGGATGAACTCTTTCTTCGTGCTTGGCACAAAGATCCGTACTCGTTTGAAAATTTGCATGATCCCGTCGTAAATTATGGCGACTCGACGACAACGAGCAACGTTCCGGTTTTTTTCGACGATTGAACTCTTTCGCGTCTCGCTTTGCGGGATCCGCAACCTTTTTTTCTTTCTTCGAGACTCGTTCTACGAATCAGTTTTACACTAATACTATATATTAGGGTGGGTCAAATACAATGACTTTTTTTTTTCCTCGATATAATGAAAAATGTATTGTTTGGCATCTCAAAAAAAGCTCTGCAAGTATGAGCCCTTCATATTCAAATTAAGAGGTCCCTCATCGCGAATTTTCATTTCCCATTTAAATAACATGGAAACATTTTTTTTAAACTTTGGAATTTTATTAGACTTAAACCGTTGATGTTAGGAGAGTTTTTTAGAACCTTTTTCTAGAACATTTGATGCTCTACAAAAAAGCTCTCTTGTGTCTAATCGATAAAAGTTACCGTACAAAAAATAATCGGTGATAATTAGCTCTGGATTCTACTTATCTCGTTTATTAGTACATAAATTTCAAATTTTTTAACATTTTAGTTATCAATATGAATAAATATACTACTAATATATTACTAGTATACTAATATACTACTAATATATTACTAATTGTTTTCAAACAAATATGAGAGAATCCAGAGCTAATTATCACCGATTATTTTTTGTACGGTTATTTTTATCGATTAGACACAAGAGAGCTTTTTTGTAGAACATCAAATGTTCTACAAAAATTAGCACATTTTTGTAGAACATTTGATGTTCTACAAAAAAAAAAACTCTTCTAACCTTAACGGTTAAAGTTTAATAAAATTCCAAAGTCAAAAGAAAAAATTTCCCATGTTATTTAAATGGGAAATAAATATTTGCGATGAGGGACCTCTTAATTTAAATATGAAGGGCTAATACTTGCAGAGCTTTTTTTTGAGATGACAAATAATACATATTTCATTATATCGAGGAAAAAAAAAATTTGTCATTTTATTTGACCCCCCCTACTATATACGTAATGTTTGTAAAATGAAGAAAAAAAATGTTTATCTGTCGTTCAACTATTTTTGATCGGACTTGAGTGAGAATTTATTTTCTATAGTTGAAAGAATTGAAATAAAATTCAGGAATTAATGAATAATCGTAAAGTATAGCAATTGAAAAAAATCCTCGAAACCAGTGTAAAGAGTCGATTTTTTACCGCATCGTTTTCTAAATTTAAAGTAAAATGACGTGAGACTCTGTTTTCTTGTACTCGAAAACATGTTTCAACCGCAAAAAATGTTTCAAACCTCTCGCGCCTTTGTTCGCAAGAATAAAACAAATTCGAACTTTAAACCGAAAAATTTCGTCGAGTCCGACGAAACGATAATTTTCCTCAAGAAAAAAAAAACAACTTTCACGGTTTAACTGTAAAAAGAAAAAAAAAGAATGTATAGAAAAAACCCTACGATACACGATAAGTGCGACAGGCGTCAGAGAATCTTGATGTTTCGTGTCTAAACTTTTGTTGCTTCTCCGGTGTCAGACAATTCTGACACCGGAGAAAGAGCGTGGGAATTAAACTCGTTCTCGTAAGGGCTCTGAAACACAGAAGAAAAAAAAAAATCTTTTTTCTTCTTCGTGGAAACAACTCGTTTCACGGATGAACGTTGATGTTGAACGCTCGGCTGATCCTCCGCTGCTGCAGCATCCCAACACGAGAATATTGCTCGCTTGCTCTATCAGGGTGGAGGCGCACATTTCCGTGTATTTTCTGAGACGTTCATCCACACTAACCACCCCCCCCCCTCCCCCTTCGTCGTCTCGTTTTCCACGGTATCGTGCCGCCCGCGCTCAACCTCCTCCCAACGGACCTTAGCTCCTCTCCGTAGCGAGAGATTCGCCTCGTGGGATTATATATCTCAGACAGCGACCGAGTAAACGCCGAGAAAAGAATCGTTGCGGTAAGAAATGACCCTCTCGGTGAGCTCGGAATAAAGAGAAGGAGGAGATGAAATTTACCCGCATTTGCTTAAGGCGAGGCTAAACATTTTCTCTCTTTCTTTCTCTCACGAGATCCCTATTAGGCTTCTCTTAACGAGAGCCCCATTGCCACAGTGGATACGAAAAATAGTAGAAAAAAAAAAAAAAAACATTTTCCACGTCTCGTTTTTCCATGTCTGTTGGATACCGTGCTACTTTTCCCCTGCCGGAGAAAAGAAGTGTGTGTGTTTTTTTTTTTTCGTCTTCGCGCGTGTATGGTACTAAAGTATCCGGAGCAGCAAGATTGCACGTTTGTTTTGTCTAATTGTGAACTTGAATTCCACCTACGTCAATTTTTGTGCGTATAATGCCTCGTTCCGAGAGAGCAACCAACCTATATATAACGGGGAATAAAAAAACGGGATCGTTGGAATAAATATGAGTCGTGAGAATTGTACGCTCCTTGTATCTTTTATGGTTTCCCGTTTGATAGACAGAGATCACCATAATCCTGAAGGAATTTGAACAGTGAGAAAAAAAACGTGTAAAACACGGTTGAATGCAACGACTGTCCCGAATGCAGACATCAACTTGAGCGTATAATCATATCGGATGCACATTTCGAATTATTTTGTGGCGCGTAAAATTGTCCCCGTTATGGACTTTGTATGAATTCTTAACCGTTAGCCACTTTTTTTTTCAGACTTCACTCATTTGGCCTTTTGATTTATTCGCTTTATACGATTTTTAGATAATTTTTGTTTATCAACGGCGAAGTGACTTGGCAAAATTTAGTTTTGATCCCTAACGACCAAAGTCACGTTTCCCCCATGTACGAGATCTGTTCGAAAAGTATCGCAAATTTTGAATTTCCGCGGGCTACGTATATTCGATTTTTGATTTTTTTGTGGCGTTAGGTTGGTACTCGTGTCCCTCACTTATGCTGAAAAAATCGGCCATTTTGAATGTTTAGTTAATTGTTGACAGCTGTTTTGGTTAGACGTGTTTTGGCTTGTCTTCGATTTTTGCCTGTTCCAAAAAAGCAGCTGCCATTGCGATGATTGAGTTTTGGCTTCCACGTCATAACCATAAACCCATGATTCGTCACCAGTTATGACCCTCTGGAGCAAATTTGGATCGTCGCGGACCGAGTCCAACAGCTCCTTAGCAATGTTAACGTGACACTTGTTTCTGTTCGAAATGCCCAAATCTTTGGTAAAAATCGAATAGCACGAGCCAATCGATATGTTTAGTTCCTCAGCAACTTCTCTAACGGTTATTCGACGATTGGCCAATATTATTTTCTTCAATTTATCGATTACGTCAGCAATAAGACCCTACACAACGACCTACGAATAACAACGGTAGCAGAAAACATCCAAATGTTCAGCACGCGATACGTGGAAAGACTACGAAACCACCCTAACACAATGGCCCGAGAAATCCTCGACAGAAGGAATGAAATCAGACGACTCAGACGCATCAAGCCTTTGGACCTTCCGAACAGAGAAATATAACACCAACAAACTCTTCGACATCAATTGTGGGTTCGACAACGGTCACTCCCCTAAACAACGAACAACACCTACATCACAGCTATTGAATGTCCCGCCGGGACAGATTATAGCTACAAGCAAAAAGAGAAAAAAAAAAAAAAAAAAAATGTATCGATGTTTTCGTCTGTTGTTGATGTGCTCGGGCGTCCAGAACGCATTTCGTTGTTCGCATCTTCTCGGCCCTCTGAGAATATTTTGTGCCACCGATAAACGTTGCTTTGGTCCAAGGTAGCTTCACCATATGCCACAGTCAACATTCGGAATGCGTCCGCGCACTTAATTTTGTTTTTCACACAAAAATTTCATACGGATTCTTTGATCCATTTTTTGAAATAGGCAAAAATCGATCACAAGCCAAAACACGTCTAACCAAAACAGCTCTCAACAATTAACTAAACATTCAAAATGGCCGATTTTTTCAGCATAAGTGAGGGACACGAGTACCAACCTAACGCCACAAAAAAAAAATCGAAAATCGAATATACGTAGCCCGCGAAAATTCAAAATTCGCGATACTTTTTGAACAGACCTCGTTTATTTCTGGTTTTTACAATTTGGTTTTAAACATTTTTTATAGTTTTTTTTTTAAAGTTGAACTATCAATTTTGGTATTTTGTAATTTTCTTCACATTTTAACGATTTTCACATTTTCATAATTCTTAACGAAATGGCATCGTCTTATGTCGCACGTAACCTTTTTCAAATTACCCAAATAAAGGTTCCCCGCTGTCAAACGTGACTAGAATAAGGGAAACTTGAAATTTCAATATTTTCCGGTTGCCGAAAAGGATGAGGGTTAAAAAGAATATTTATTAGCCATTTACTAAGCTTCATCCCCTAGCCAATCGCAAATCTCTGCTGATTAGAAATCGTGCGAATCTTTTTTCCGTCAAAAAGTCAAAAATGTTGTGTTTAAGAGGGAAAAAAATCGTAAAAGTGTCGTATTTATTTGTTCCCCGACCGTGTGAAAATGAAAGGACTCGAAGAGCCCGAGCTTCGATAATCTGCTGGTCGACAAATACATATGTCGTGGCGCCGAGAGATCGTGAATATTTTAATAGCGATTTCAAGAGATTGGATGTTCAGGATCTCGTATCTCGATGTGTAATCTTCGTTGAGCAAAATAAAATAAAATAAAAAATGGAATATAAAACTTCAATGATGGAGTTAACATTGACGTCAGAGCAGGCCAATAAAATTGTCGTCCGGTTAAACGATCGATCTAGATGCGACAATCTCTCTCTCTCTCTCTCTTTCTCGTTCTCTCTCTTTCCCTTTCTGGTGTGTTCGCGTTATCAAAAACTTCCCTTCCATCGGTCCACGATCCAAGCTCCTTTTCCCCCCCTTCTCCTCGTTCAAGTACGTTTATGTCTCCTCATCATTTTCATCGGTGACCTTTTTTTTTATGTCTCTCTCTCTCTCTCTCATTCTTAACCACCTCCCCGAGGCCTGCCCGTGTTCCTTTCGACTGGCCGCCCTTTACAATCGAAGCAAGCGATGAGATCACTATGATGTGATTGAGAGGACGATAGAAGATTCGATCGCACGGAAGGGAATTATATACGAGAACATTTTTCTTCACGCTGCGATGCGGAAAAGCCGCCAATGGGGAGAAAAAAAAATGTTACGAAGAGATTCGATCGACGAGAGAGGATCGGTAATAATTAAGTTTTCGATCTGTCGTCGATAATACACATTCGGACCATGGGAATCGTTCGAATAAAATCGAAAAAAAACAAGCCGTAATATCTTACGACTCGGTAATTTCAAATAATTATAATAATAAGCATTCTACCGGTTTTTCTTTATATGTTTGAGAATAATTGGGAAACAATTGTTCTATGATGATGAATATCAACGGTCGAATAATTGAGTATTTGTTTAGAAAATTATTTTCAATGATTTCTCACTTCTATGACGTACCGATCTTCGATTATATTAAAGGGGGAAATAGGGTTAGGACAGCGTTTTCTCAATGATATTCATGAATTTTTTTATAGTATAAAAAATGAATATAATTTATTGAAATTTTGAGAATATTTTATACATATATTTAAGTATATACTATAAAATATTAGCGACCCCATATTGCAGGTCACAATCAGACTCAGCATTTTGCGTACATTCTGGAAGCCGCACTTTTCATCTGAAATCAAACCAGATTGGAATTTACTTTTATTATATGTCTTTCTTCTATATGAACCTAAATGCTATCAAAAAAATTGAAAATTGAATTTTTTACAGGGGTCAAAACAAAAAAGCATGATGTTTTTGCCATTTTTTACAACTTTATTTGCAAAAAAAAAAAATTTCTTAAATAATGATAATATTCCGATTTTAGGTTAATATAGAGCGCAATACTATGAAGAAAGTAACTGCCAATTGTCAAAACGATTGGTTGAAAACTTTTCAAACAAGCGTGTACGCAAGTTCGAAAAAAGTCGTTTTCAGAAAAACGCGTTCGAAAAAACGCAAAATGCTGAGTCTGATTGTGACCTGCAATATGGGGTCGCTAATATCTTCGGTGTTAATCAAGGAAATTCTTCGAAAATTTTATAGTACGAGCTCGTATATACTTAAATATATGTATAAAATATTCTCAAAGTTTCAATAAATTATATTCTTTTTTTATACTATAAAAAAATTCATGAAAATTATTGAGAAAACGCTGTCTCAACCCTGTTTCCTCCCTTAATGGCTTATAACAATAGAACGAGTCGGAATTTTCATTTAAAATTTTGGGAACATATTTTCTAATAGTTTTATTAACATTTTATGAAATTTAAAAAAAATCGATTTTTCGAACCGTCTAACCCTATTTCCTCCCTTAAACACTAAACGTACCGGCACGTAAGGGGTCGTTCGACCCCTTATGAAATAAACATAAACGTAACATACCTTCTGATATGTAATAAAATAATCAAACAAATTTACAGAAAGTCAGATGAGCGAAGGAAATAACAATCGATGTACGAATTTAAAGTAAATTTTGAAAGATGTCCCCACCGTTTAGTAATTACTTTTTTTTTTACCTAAAAATTCTTGATTATTGAGCCGCTAGCGTTCGATCTGATTATTCATTAGCGTTGTGTGGCGAGTGTGCATACCAAGTGAGGTTTATTCCTCGTCTCGTCTTCTTTATCCTCCTCTTCTTCCTCTTCTCCATCTTCCTCGTGGAGACCTTGTGAAACCTGTGCGACATGCGAGCCCCGTGCGACGTGCCGTGACGATGAGACTCACTATTATACGAGAGGACTCTCGTTTTCTTTCTCTCCGTTGCGCTCCTACTTAGTTTACGCCTCTCTTGTATACAATTGATATATGGGCCACTTCAGACGTGTAAAAAAGTGATTAAAAATAATTCATTGGAAAAACGCTATTTTTCAAGCGATTTCTTTTTACTCATTAAAATCGTCAATTTTATTTTTATAACAAAATAATTGGAAAACAAAATTTTTTTCATTCTTTTGTCAACCTGAGCTCACTTTCAAAAGGATTGATAAAAATGTTTTTATTTTTATCCACGAATAATTTACCGTAAAAGTGTAATTTTTGAAAAAAGTCTGACAATTGTTCTGGGTCGTTTTTTTTTGTGTCGCCCTAAAAGGTACTACGAAGAAAAAAAATTAAAATAAGAGCTCGGTCGATTTCGCCTAGAATACCCCATATATAGCACATATCAGCTGCTAGTGAACAAAAGGGCGTAACTCACGCGATTTAACGCGTAAAGTAACGTTAATTATCCCCGTTTGTTCGACAACAGTCGATTTACACGTGTGCTCTTCGTCTTCTTCTTCCTCTTCTTTTTTTCCGTTCGCATCGAAAATTTTTCTTCTCGTCTAGTATTTCTCTCGTCCTGTTCGGGCTCTCGTTTGTCCAGATGCAAATTCCTTCGTATTACGCAGGCTTCCATAACCGATCCAATCTCTTTCTTCATTGTCTTCTCATATCGCTCTTCTAGTACAATCAATAGAGAATATTGTGGCGCATTAAAAATAAACGACATTGAAAAAAAAATTAGGTTCAGTATCACGTACTGAATGTGAATTAACAAAATGGTTACAATTTAAGGGAGCGGAAGTGCCGCCATTTTCAGGAAAAGCGTTTTGGCCAATATCTCCGTTACCATGCACTGTAGGCCAAAAATGGTAATAACCTTTCTTGTAGATAATTGAATTTCCCATCTTTTTTTCTAATAATTTTTTTCTCGTATCACTCACCGTTTACGACTTATACGACTGTTAAAATTTATTTATTCACTTTTTGACCTGTATCTCTCTTAATAATTGTTTAAACAATAAATCGCCAATAACTTATCTTCTAAATCCATAAATTTCCCACAACTTTTATTTAAAATTTTATTGTCTAAAGTTAATATTCTCAAAGTTATAACGCGTTCAATGTTGCGCTACTGGGTGCAAGGTTAATAAAAACGAGGTATGCATAGTACAATGATAAAAATTCAATACATATGTAAAAAAATATTAATGATATTGACATAATTAACAATAAATACCTTTTTACCTGCAAAAAACAGCGACTTCCCGTTGACATTTTTTAAATATTTGTATAATATTTTTAACAATTCAACAATACTTCATGACTCGAATTGCCCCACGATTATTATCAAATTATCAATTATATACTGTTGCTCCCTATTGATTGTACTATTCTTCCCTTTTCTACTTTTCAATATTGGCTGCTAAAATTGGTGCATTTTGTACGATGTGGAATTATTGACTCGAGAAAAATTAACTTCTTTGTTGTGCTTATCATTCGCTCTTATTCTTCCTGCTTGCGATAACAGCGCGGTTTCGCGGCGGTTTGTCGCGATAAGATCGTTTATCGCGTGACGATCGGTGAATCTTTGTATGGAGAATGCACCGAAGCGCAAAATTGATTTATTCGATTTTGATAAGGATTTATATTTGTCAATAAAACAAAATTTATTTCAATTAAAGATTAAAACTGTTTGGTGACGTTGGAAATCGCTCAGTTGTCGTACCAGCAAATATTGAACTGTCTCGCTTAGGGATAACATCGATTTAAATCTCAATTTTCATAAAATTCACTCGAATCAAATATAATTCATTTCAATTGTTGTTTCGATAGATGCGTTTGACGAATTGGCAATTGTCGTTATTAACGCCGTAAGGGTGGGTTCCGCAATTTTTTTTAGTTTGTGGGAAAAAAAATCTATCGTAAGTCCGAAATGAAAAAAAAAAAATTGAAATTATTGAAGATGTTTCTACGATCGTGTAAACAAATATTTAAATTTGAATCTAGGAGATTTTAGGAGGAGGAGTCCTTTTTAAAAATAGGAAAATCAATTAGAAAACAATATGAAATTTTTTTAACACGATCAGAAAAACATTTCGAATAATTGAAATCTTCGATTATTTTCGATTTCGAAATTCGAATCGAAATTTTCGATACTGTTTTTTTCTCGCAAAGTGAAAAAAATATTCTACCACCAATTTAAAGACTTTAAATCGTGGACAGAGCACCTATCGTTATTTTAAACGACCTTCTTTGGTTACTTTTCTATAATTTATATGATATTAATTATTTCATTTTTTATTTTATTATTTGTCGCTGCCATATATTTACTCTTTACTTTATAATGCAAATGATCATTTTATTTTTGCATTCCATGGGAAAAAAAAAATCTTAAAAAAGAAACAAATTTACCGAAGAAAAGTAACGATCGTTACAATACTTGTAGGATGTCATTTTTATGACTTTTTTCATCCGATACATAGGAAATTTTATAATTTACATGATGGAGTACAGTTACAAATACTGGGGCCGTTAATATCAAATAATTAATAATAAACAAATTATAAATAAAATAAAACAGTAAGGTTCTTTTTCAAATCATCTCCGATCGTAAGATAAAAATAATTAATAATAAACAAATTATAAATAAAAATAATCACGTAACGCTTCTTTCAAATCTATCGTACAAAGTCTGACCCTTAATTGTAAACATAGATTTTAATAATTAATACAAATCATTGATATAAAAGACTTATTTAATTAATATTTTATTGCGTCTTTAAAGACTCTCCGTTAGCTATATCACAACCAGGTTTTCTCATCGTTACACATTACCCTCTGTCTTGTAATTTGTACTTTATTCAACTGTGCATTATACTCATGGTACACGTCGCGCAGGTATGTGTATAACATTGTTCGGTTTGTCGAGTAAATACTCGTGTTGCTGCGACCGCTGGAACTCCCTGAAATTCACACATGATATTATATATACGTAGTTGGAGAGAGGGAGGGAAGCAAAGCACCAGAGAGCGTCAGAACGTCACAGGAAGCTGCTCGTTAATCTCTGGTCTTTGATCTCATTTCTCCTAATTGGCCGATAGGAAGGTTCGATAAGAGCACTACGATACACCAGTTGCGGTATTCGTTATGCACTATATATACTGCGGTGTAACACACGCGTAATACACGAACGATAACATTTTGCCAACGTTCAATGGCCGTAATTTTAATGGCTTTGACTCCTAATGGAAACTTTACCATTTTGTCAATTGCATTTTGACAAATCACTAAGCCCGTCAGAAATCCTCTCAATCGTGACAAAGTTGACTGATTCGACATTTAGTTATATCGATTTTTCAATCTACTTCTATCGATTTTAAAAATTAATAATTAAACCATACTAATATATTCCATATATTTCAAACAGAGCATCTCTCATTGCTTAACAAAAAAAAACATTAATTATTTTTTTCTACAATTTTCTTCATTATTTATTTCTTTTTATAAAAGTGAACCGATCGTGAAATGTAACTGCATATGTTAACGTTGCATTACTTTCTGGTGCACGAGAACCAAAATTATAAAAAAATTCATTATACCAGTAACGGAGAAAGATTAACGATAATTTTTTTGTTCTTTACATTTTTTTTGAGTTTATTTTTTGTCGTGCAATGGAAAAAAAAAAATTTACAGCGTACGAGCATATAGCAGTTACCAATACTGTCGGTAAACTTTATTAAGAATCGAAGGGTAATACAAAAAAATTGAATAAAAAATTCTTTGATGAAAATAACGAGAATTGTCCATTTCGGATTTAAAAATAATTTTGACAAATGATTAAGCCCGTCAGAAGTTCTCTCAATCGCGATAAAGTTTCTATTGAATGATTCGACATTTAAATCGATTTTTCAATCTACTTCTATCGATTTGAAAAGTTTATAATTAAACCACACTAATATATTCCATATATTTCAAACAGAGCATCCCTCATTGGTTAGCAAACAAAACTACTTATTTTTTCAATATTTTTTTTCATTATTTATTTCTTTTTATAAAAGTTAACCGATCGTGAAATGTAACTGCATATGTTAACGCTGCATTACTTTCTAGTGCACGAAAACCAAAATTATAACAAAATTCATTAAACCAGTAACGGAGAAAGATTAACGATAATTTTTTTTGTTATTTACATTTTTGTTGAGATTATTTTTTGTCGTGCAATGGAAAAAACAAAAGATTTACATAGTAAGAGCAAATAGCAGTTACAAATACTGTCGGTAAACTTTATTAAGAATCTGAGGGTGATAAAAAAAAATTGAATAAAAAAATTCTTCGATGAAAATAACGAGAATTCTCCATATCCGATTTCAAGACAATTTTTATTACGGCTGAAGTACCAATTAGTACCGGGCCAAGCGAATGAATTCTCGGGTATACAATGACCGTCGGTAATTTAAGATTAACCATTTATCGTATTACTCCTCGTGGTTCCGGTTGATTTCCATGAGGAACTACACGTTGCTCTGTATGGAGCTATGAATAAATAAAAAATTAAACCTGCATTAGGGTTTCGACACAGTACGCACCATTGAGCGGAACATTGGAGTGGGCGAAAGAAAAACGAAAAATAAAATGGATGGATGGATGAAATGGTAGCGAGCTAGATCCATTGTGACGTGGTAGTAGCTTTTAGCGGTAGGTGGTAGGCGTTATCCTGTCGTTATATGTACGCCAGAGAATTCTGTTGCGGGATATGTGTACTCGCAACGGAGATAAAATTCTAAGGGCCACTGTACTACATGTCTCCATCCCTCTCTCTTTATTTCTCGCTCTCGCTCTCCCGTTTTTTTCTCTTCGTATGTCGCACCGCAGCGTATTTCAATTCGCCGATTTCTAAATTCCCGTATCATGCAACTGATCTCCGGAAAATTGGATACGTGATGCGACTTCGTGGATTTCGTACGAGGTTTACGAGAGCCTCGCGTATATGTACCTCCAACCCTCGGTCCGTTTCGCGTTTACTGCTTTTGCGTTTGGTCGCCATACCTCGGGGAGATCTCGCTTGGAACGAATTCCTATCTATCCTTCATATCTCTCTCTCTCTCTTTCTCTCCATCAATCGCTATCACCCGGACACATGTGTCTTGTTCTCGTTCGTTTCTGAAACTATATCGACTCGGTTTTTTATCGATCTTTAACGATGCAAGGGATCTGATACAATGCATAATATTCGGATTTGTAAGATTTTATTGGACGTACATGTACGAGCCAACTATTTATCACTCGCAAACAATATAGGGACAGAGTCAACGAGGCTTTGGCCTCTCTAACTCGTTATTTGTAATTTATTGTCCCGAAAATGTTTATCTTGATACTGTCGTTTTAACGAATTAGTAAAGTATTATCGTTGTTTTTTTAATCTTACTGCTACTCGTATAATAAAGCTAGAGCTTTTGTTTGTTTGTCTGTTTGTTCGAACGCGCTGATCTCAGGTAATACTGATCGGATTTGGAAAATTCTTTTTCCAAAACATTTTTCACGCCTCATGGTGGCGCTGGGGAAGCTCTCGCGTCAGGTGTTGTCATCTCCGCGGCACGCAGCAGAACTCTATTCAACGTCGATCTGAAAAAAAATACTGAGTGTTTTCGTTAATAATATGATATTTTGAAGAGAAGTACATAGGGATTTGGAAAAATATTGTTTTAAAAAAAATAGGCACGCCTTTGAAATTAGAGTTAATTTCAAAGGCGTGAAATTAAAGCAAATTTCAAATCCCTATGTACTTCTCTTCAAAATATCATATTATTATCGAAAACACTCGGTATTTTTTTTCAGATCGACGTTGAAGAGAGTTCTGCAGCGTGCCGCGGAGATGACAGCACCTGACGCGAGAGCTTCCCCAGCGCCACCATGCGGCGTGAAAAATGTGAAAAAAATGTTTTTTGATACATTAATAAATAAGGAACAAAACCCAAAAAAAATTTTCGAATATCTCTTTTTTTTCCCACAAAAAAAAATTCTTGAAAAATATGAAAAAAAACAGAGGGTCACAGTGGTGTTCACCCTTAAAGATATTTCATCCATTTTCGGGTATTCGACGAGTTATAAAATGTCGGCAAAATTATTGTTCGACTCAATTCTGCTACCAGTTCTCAGAAACAGGCTACCTAAGGTACGTGCAAAATTTGAACTCGATCGGTCCATTAGTTATCGAGATATCGTGGGCGCCGATTTGAAAAGCATAGTTCTGAGATAAACGCGCTCAAAGTTGCTTCCCAACCGCGCTACCTGAGCGCGCGGCTTGCTTAGAATTTTTATTTCTCGGCTAATTTTTTAAATATCATTAAACGGTTTTCAGGAGCGTATGAAGAAAGGTCTAAGGAATAAGAAAATGAAAAAAAAACGATTTTTTCAAATTTCTAGACCAGACGACGGCCTTAAGGGATCATGATGTTGAAGTGTGCATCGTTGGAATGCAACGAAAATGAATTTTATACATCATTAATTCCCCTTAAGATTGGATTATCGATGACAAAAATCGTTAAAACCTTTTGTTGGTGTCTCCTTTAACCCTTCGTGGTCACGCGGGGTCAAAATGACCCCAAGCGCAACTTTAAGCTAGAATTACTATGCCTCCTTGCTGATTTTTTTTCGCCATTTTGAAAATTTGATAAAAATTTTTTGCCACGATATTCTCATTCTGAAAGGTTCAAACTAGTATCCTGAATTTTTATGAGTCGTTCGGGACGATATTGGCAACGCGGCAATTGTTTAAACATGGCTGGGGTCATTCCGACCCCATCTGACCAACGTGTTATTTTTAGAACGTGTGACCACGAAGGGACCTGGGTCTAAATGGACACGAGAAGGAAGAGGAATACTGAAAATGAAAATTTCAAAACCTATTTGCGTTGCGTTCCAACGATGCAAACATCATAATGATTCAACATCATAAGGGATCAACGAAATATATAAAAAATTAAATTCGTCATAACTTTTATCTCCCACAAAGTTTAAACGAATGACAAGTACGTTTTACTTTCCGGCAGAGTCAGAATCATCTTTGTTCCCTATATTTGTTATCGGAAGAGAATTTTGAATTTCTTTTCATTTCTGTAAATTGAAAGCTCGCGCAATTCGGTCAAATGTTAAAAATATAAATTGGGGTAATATTGTTATATTTCTAGATTTTTAAAGTAGATATAGCGTGGGGATGGTTATAGCGTGGCTTATTTTGATCGACTCGCATTAGGGTCACTTGGCTCACGGCTTTCACGTTTCTAAAAGGTATAACATTACCTCTCTCGAGGAAAGACCCCGGTCGCCCTCTCTCGTCGTCCGGTTTGTGTGTTCCTTTAATGCGCGATCCCACACGTTTCCAGCTGGCCTCCATCAGGCCCGCGAGAGAGATACGATATTTATTCGCGGATCGCCGCGCCGTCGAGAAACCCGGGTCGCCAGAGACCGCAGCCATCTCGACGTTGTGTATTGAGTAAGAAATTCTCCTTTATGTAGGATTGAGAGACGGAGAGAGATAGATATATAGGGATGAGAGAAAGAGAGAGAGAGAGAGAGAGAGAGTGAAAAGTATAGGAGAGAATGAGATAGGGTGATATACCGGTGGTCGACAAACAACACAAGAAGACCAGGAGCATGCAACACGACTCTTCCGGTGCATCACACGCGAGCGTGCGACGTGCTGGCTAAACGCGCTTTGGCTTCTCTCCATTTTACTCTAACGTTCCACCGCGAACGTGCCACCGGTTTTAGACCGAAGGATTAACGGAAGCTGCTCTACGACATCCTAGAAAGCTTTTCAATCTTTTCTCTCTTGCTCTTTTTTTTTCCTTCTTTTTTCATCGTCTTTAATGGATGGTCTATTTCGTATGATCCGATAATTCTATATACGGTCGTCCAGAACGAGTAGTGTCTCGTTCAATGTGAATTAAATGAGAAGTATGATTGACAATTTTGATGCCCATAACCATACCCGAAACACTAGATTTCACTATTTCAAATTTATGCAATTTAAAATCAAAATTAGCATACGGCATCTTGAATTTCGTAATTTTTTACTTTAAATTCAAAGCCCTCTTCCAAATAAATCCTCAATTAACGATTTTCTTTAGAACCTCAGCAGACTTTATTTTTGCTCGTTAATACGTTGGCCCCATTTTGAATATTACAAATTTCACTTTCATTTTTAAATCTACGTTATCTCGTACGCTCTCGTCTATCCAATTTTCATTAAAATCCGATCTTCTCTTCGGACGTCCATACATATGGTAAATACGTTATTTTTAAATGCACAATTTCATTGTCCTTCGTTTGTGTCTGGTTTGGATATTAGAGGGGAGCTCTAAAATGCTTTTTAGCTTGTCGAAAAAAAACAACAAAACAAAATTCTATTAAAAATTCCAAACAAACGATTTGTTGCAGATGTTTTGGACGATCAATTAAACAGATATTTCGATTTGAGTTTTGAAAATTGTTGAGGATCCATTTTTTTCTCAGTTCTTACTCAGCAAAAAAAGGATCTTCAACAACTCCGTTAAGTTTGCAATTAAATATTTGAAAGTATTGAACTCCTTTTACAATCTCTCGTTTGCGATTATCGATATGATTGCTTTTTCCTTTGAAAAAAATGAAAAAAGAAACATTATGTCCGAATCGTGAAAGTCTCCCTTGGAGTTGAAGGCTGTGCGAATTTTCATGAAAATTTACTTCAGGCACAGTCGAATATTAATGCAGGTGACTCCACTTTCTTCGGTAAATTAGTTTCTTTTTTTTTATTTTACATTTTCATGAATTTATTCAAGATTCCGTTACGGCGCATCGTACTTTAATATTTTCTCGACGATTCACCCAGTATCTTTATGATAATATGTGCCACACAATGTTCACGACACAATTACGTTCGCTCGATGAATAAATAATTCAGAATCATCAGCGGCATGAATAAGCATCTGTTCTCGTTTATTAACTCATTAATATGAATAATAACGATGAGCGTGTAAATTAAAGTCTCGTACTTTCGGTCTTCGCTCAATCTCCGATGTGTCTCGGCGCGCGATATTCGGATAATTAAATGTCATCGTCGAGAGACGGAAGTACTTAGGCGAATTAATGAGATGGAGGACCTGTCAGAAAGAGAAAGAGAGGGGGTTAACATTCCAGAATTATCCCATTCGTTTCGCCGAGAAGAGATAACATTGTCTGCATATATGTATATATAATATTAGGGCGATTTTTTTTTCGACTATTTTTTTTTTCAGTCCCCACCCGAAATTTTGTTGGAATTGTCGAAAAAGAAATTCCCTGAAAGTTACAGCCCTTAATATTAATTCTAAGTACTTTCCCAAAGCGTGAGAAGATTTTCCATCTAAAATTCACGTAAATCGATTTTTTTTTTCAAATTTCTATAACTCATAACCGCATTTTATGCTATCTTTCTTTATTTAAAAATATGCTATTGTTCTTGGTTTCGATTTACTCAGAATAAAACAATCTAAAAAAGTGCCTTTTCCGGCGAAAGTGTAAATTGTATTGGTGAGTTGGTACGGGTCACTGAAGTTGATTTTTACCCAAAATTCTCGTTTTTTTGCTGTTATCTCCGGAACAATTAACTTTACGAAAAAAATGTAAATGAAAAATTTATTGGAAATTTAATTTCCTACGAAAAAGGTCCTAACGACCCAATTGCTTAGATTAATATTTCTTGACATATTGAACTTTTTTATTTTTTATTTTTTTTATTATTTAATATTTAATATTTTATAAATTTTATACTACTCATAAGTTAAAGTTCGATATCTCAAGAAATATTAATCTAAGCAATTGCGTCGATAGGACCTTTTTTGTAGGAAATTAAATTTCCAACAAATTTTTCATTTACATTTTTTTCGTAAAGTTAATTGTTTCGGAGATAACAGCAAAAAAACGAAAATTTTGGGTAAAAATCAACTTCAGTGACCCGTACCAACTCACCAGTACAATTTACACTTTCGCCGCAAAAGGCACTTTTTTAGATTGTTTTATTCTGAGTAAATCGAAACCAAGAACAATATGATAGCATAAAATGCGGCTGAGTTATAAAATTTTGAAAAAAAAATAAAAATTCGATTCACGTGTATTTTAGATGGAAAATCTTCTCACGCTTTGGAAAAGTACTTAGAATTAATATTAAGGGCTGTAACTTTCAGGGAATATCTTTTTCGACATATCCAACAAAATTTCGGGTGGGGACTGAAAAATAAATAAATAGTCGAGAAAAAAAATCGCCCTAATATAATATATATATATGGGGCATTAAACGTTAAATCGACCTGGCTATGAGCGGTCACCCTCTGGAATTTAGTTAACAATTTTTTTCACAACATTGTGACAACCTTAAAAAATAGTAAATAATTTTTTTAGATTTTTTTCGCTATATAGTAACGATGTAAAAAAAAAATATTTGGAATAAAATCCGATTACTCGCAATTGAACGATCTGAAAAATTCCGAAAAATTCTGAAAAATCCTCTATTCAATGCCAACATTTTTAAGCCACATTCCAAAACGGGGTGGCGTTTGCTTCTACCTTTTCGTTTCGATTTTCTTTTGTATTCCCTGAACGCTCGGCTATTTCGGGATGGCGTTTGGCAATTTCAATCTACACACAGAGGATTTTTGTGAATTTATTCAGCTCATTAAATTACAGCCAAACTTTCATTTAAAATACGTTTTTTTGAAACATTAAATAGCGGTTAGGAGGGGCAAAATGTGTAAAAAAAAGACATGAACGACTTTTAGGGTTGTAACAAGAGTGGAGAATTTTTAACCAAATTCCAGAGGGTGAGGAACACAGCAACAGTTTGATTTGACGTGAAACGCCCTATATACTCATGTATACAACAATAACCTTTGGAATGTGCGGTGTAAAAAAGTTAAGATAGCCCCGATGAGAAGTTCGTCCGTGTTTGCGTGTGTGTACGTGGAGAAAAGCAAACCTGAATGTACAGGATCGCCGGATATACGCGTAATATCGCAGAATATAGTACATATATACCACGGTTTTGCAAAGGAACGTATACCAGCCGTGGATAAAGCCACGCGTACCAGAATTAATGGACTAACTAGGGAGTACAATGGCCGGGGAATGCGGAGTATCTGCCCGCTTATGATGCTAATGTTGCCTCTTTACTTTGCATGACAATTACCCCCCCCCCGACAGACAAACGAGGGAAGGGATGATTTTACTCTGTCTCTCTTTTTTTTTCTACTTGTTTCACAGAAAGAGTCCTGCGTTACGTTTTATCTTCAACAAAACGAAACATTTTCAGTGGTAAATGTGTTGTCTTGGGTGGCAACGGGGACTCCCTTGGGCACGCACGCGAGACCGTGACCAAAACCCCTCGTTTCCCCCCCCCCCCCCCCCGTGTTCACTTTACGAACGCCCCCGACTTTGTCTTCTACTCCGTCGCCTCCGTTCTCTCTTTCTCCCGTGACAGCTCATCTCGCACGGGTTAATAATATGCCGTAAACCGTGGAAAAAAAAATAGAAAGAAAGAGATTACCGCAACGTGTTAAAATGACGAAAACATATTCCGCACGCATTTTTTTTTTTAAGAAAGCCACGAGAACGTTTTTACGTTTCAAAAAATTTATACCCAATTCTCACAAATAATTTTAAAGCCGGGTAATTTTTATTGAATGTTTCAAAATTTCCATTTGATTTTTATCGAATTTTCTTCATTCTGAAAGATTATTCTACTTATCCGCCATAATGTCACAGTTGATTTTCTTAATGCTGAAATATTAATCTTTTTATCCTGTACACATTGTTTTTGAAGAAAAATCGAATCGTCAATTCTAAGTACAAGAGACTACAAAAGATTCGTCGTCGAGTAATATCCTTTTTTTTTATCAATCAGTTTAATTGTACCCGTGGATTCGTACGACTCTTTTTCCCTGTCGATGATTCTTCGTGTTTCGACGGCTAGACATTTATAATAGACGATGCTTTCACTTTTGCGGATTAAGGGAGGAAATAGGGTTAGGACAGCGTTTTCTCAATGATTTTCATGAATTTTTTTATAGTATAAAAAATGAATATAATTTGTTGAAACTTTGGGAATATTTTATACATATATTTAAGTATATACTATAAAATTTTTGAAAAATTGTCTTGAAAAACACCGGAAATATTAGCGACCCCATGTTGCAGGTCACAATCAGACTTAGCATTTTGCGTACATTCTGGAAGCCGCAATTTTCATCTTAAATCAAACGAGGTTGGAATTTACTTTTATTACATGTCTCTCTTCTATATGAACCTAAATGCTATCAAAAAAATAGAAAATTGAGATTTTTACAGGGGTCAAAACAAAAAAGCATTATTTTTTGCCATTTTTTACAACTTTATTTGCAAAAAAAAAATTATTTTAAATAATGATAATATTCCGATTTTAGGTTCATATAGAGCGCATACAGTGAAGAAAGTAACTGCGAATTTTCAAAACGATTGGTTGAAAACTCTTCAAACTAGCGTGTACGCAAGTTAAAAAAAAGTCGTTTTCAGAAAAACGCGTTTGAAAAAATAGTACCAAGAAAAACAAAGTCAAGGCGGTCATAAATTTTCATCGGTGTTTTTCAAGGAAATTCTTCAAAAATTTTAGAGTATATACTTAAATATAATTTTACAGTATATACTTAAATATATGTATAAAATATTCTCAGAGTTTCAATAAATTATATTCATTTTTTATACTATAAAAAAAGTCATGAAAATCATTGAGAAAACGCTGTCCCAACCCTATTTCCCCCCTTAATGGCTTATAACAATAGAACGAGTCGGAATTTTCATTTAAAATTTTGGGAACATTTTTTTCAATAGTTTTACTAACAATTTATGAAATTTAAAAAAAATCGATTTTTTGAACCGTCTAACCCTATTTCCCCCCTTAATAGATCCTCCGATACCCCAGCTCATTGTTCATCGCGTGTGTAGCCAATTTGTCACAGATCTATTACACAGTTGTACGCTTCTTTCCTCATCGTCTCTTACGTACGATTTTATTAAACAGGATTTACAAAAGCCCGCGAGCACATTCAATGGAGTCTTGAGTCTATCGCGCGAAATAAAAGCGCTCCCCCCCCCCCTCCGCCGCCCCCGAGGATTGCGCGATTGCAATCGAAGGGCCTGTATATCTGAAGAAACGACACGGCTCCGCTGTGGGTCTATATGCCGCGCGTGTGGCTCGTCGATCGAATCGCGAAATTGCAATTGGCTCCCATCGTGAATCGTGCCCCGTGTACGGACACATGTATGACTATATATCCAAGCGATATCGGAGAATAGAGAGTCGGACTATTCTCGTGGATACATCTATACGCTTGTATGTTGGGGCAGACCGGGGTCAATTGAAACACTTTTTTGTCACGTGCCAATTTAAAGTACGGACGCGAACGATTGAATGAAAAACGAAAAAGGATTCATGAACTGTGATCCTTTGTCTTTATGATGATGGATTGATCAGTTCCCATCGCTCCAATTGCTCAAAAACACTTTATAGTCGGTCATGATACTGTTGCAATTGTTCCCACTACCGGGGTCAATTGTAACATTTTTCGTGGTTGCAAAAGTCTATACAAGTTAGCAAGCAATGTAGTTTTTTTTAAATTTACAGCAAATTATAGTTACGACAGACTCCCGATCTACTGTTATTTTTGTTATGTCTTGAGAATGAGCTTTTCCCTTATAAAATGAGCTCTCTCAATTTCTCCATAGTTTCCATAGCGAATAAAGAATTTGGAAAAATAGCGCGTGGAAGTACGTAGCCCGAAGAATATTGGAATTTTCGCAATCATAGGTTAACGCTTCGACATGTCCGTTTGTAAATAAATAGGAAATCCACCAATGAAATTAATCGTTGAAATTGAAAGTTTGAGGTCGATTCCGTGAAGATATTCGTCGGAATCGGATTTTTTTTATTGAGAAAAGGGTTAAAGAGCGAAATATCCGACAGGAAAAAATCATCGTACGCTAAAAACCTTTTTTTTTTAATAAATAAATACTATCACAAAGAAAATCTAAACTGGACTGAACAGCAGTTTGCCGATGATGTATGTTGTGGCATTTTGCATCGTTGGAACGCAACGAAAGTAGGTTTTTTTAATTTTACTCTTTCAGGATTGCTGTCGCTTGTTTTGCGCATTTAGGCCCGTGTTGTTAAGGGGGGAAATAGGGTTAGGACAGCGTTTTCTCAATGATTTTCATGAATTTTTTTATAGTCTAAAAAATGAATATAATTTATTGAAACTTTGAGAATATTTTATACATATATTTAAGTATATACTATAAAATTTTTGAAGAATTTCCTTGAAAAACACCGAAGATATTAGCGACCCCATATTGCAGGTCACAATGAGACTCAGCATTTTGCGTACATTCTGGAAGCCGCGATTTTCATCTGAAATCAAACGAGATTGGAATTTACTTTTATTTTATGTCTCTCTTCTATATGAACCTAAATGCTATCAAAAAAATAGAAAATTGAATTTTTTACAGGGGTCAAAACAAAAAAGCATGATTTTTTGCCATTTTTTACAACTTTATTTGCAGAAAGAAATTATTTTAAATAATGATAATATTGCGATTTTAGGTTCATATAGAGCGCAATACTATGAAGAAAGTAACTGCCAATTTTCAAAACGATTGGTTGAAAACTTTTCAAACTAGCGTGTACGCAAGTTTAAAAAAAGTCGTTTTCAGAGAAACGCGTTTGAAAAAATAGTACCAAGAAAAACAAGCAATACGGGGTCGCCAATATTTTATAGTATATACCTAAATATATGTATAAAATATTCTCAAAGTTTCAATAAATTATATTTATTTTTTATACTATAAAAAAATTCATGAAAATTATTGAGAAAACGCTGTCCTAACCCTATTTCCTCCCTTAACGGCTTATAACAATAGAACGACTCGGAATTTTCATTTAAAATTTTGGGAACATATTTTTCAATAGTTTTACTTACAATTCATGAAATAAAAAAAAAATCGATTTTTTAAACCGTCTAACCCTATTTTCCCCCTTAAAGGGACCCCAAGAAAACATTTTGACGATTGTCGTCTTCGAAAATCCAACCTTAAGGCGGTTGAATGGTATACAATATTCATTTTCGTTGCATCCCAACGATGCAAAATTCAACATGATGATGATGTAGCGTTCAACAAAGCAAGTGTTGCAATGGTCCCCCTGTGTCCCAAATGTCCCCGGTCCGTACGTAAGCGGAGTTCGAAATCGTCCGGGCTGCTGTCTCGAGTTCCTCTCTATGCGCCACCAGCAGCAGGTAAATATGTTCTGTGTTGCGGTAATTTCGTGATCCTCGAGTTGGGCCCTGTGAGATTTATACATCGGCAGTTATCGATTATTCGGTGTGCGCGACACGATATTCAATGCTCTATCGTGTTCTCCACCACTCATTGAACTCTCTCTCTCTCTCTCTTCCTCCTTCTTTTCTCTCTCTATACATATATACAACCACCACAGAACAGTAATCAAAAGGAGGTCACGAGAATTCGTTACTTCATAGGATATCGCTTTTTATACGTACAGACAAGAGGCAATTCATTTATTTCGTATAACATTGTATCGTGTACGTGTGTAGTTCGATCGGAGGCTACAGAACCCGAGAGCAAACGAAACCCTTCCGCGGTACGAACCAATCAGACTTTAGATTCGAGCAGTTGTGTACGGTAATAGCTCCGTGCCGGTGGAAACGTTACGGTCAAGTAATCCAATCGCTTTCTCTACGATAATATACATCAGACTTACGTTGTAATGGAAAACACAGGACGGGAAAGTCTTAAAGCTGGCAAATATCAATGATTATACATGATTTTTAATTCTCGGGAGTTATTCGTCAATGGACCTCGTACAATAGGAAAAAGTTTGGATTTATTGCCATTCAGTACGAAATTCGGTGGATGAGAATTGATCTTTTTTTTTCTCTTTCAATGGAGATTCAACTTGTTTCAATTCGAATTTAAACACTACTCGTCAGTCGCATTACTGTATTATTATGTGAAGACATCAAATTCCTGTCATTCTGCAGTCAGTCACTCCGTGATCTTGTGAGTGAATAAGGTTCTGTACAGGCTAAATAATTATTTATTAAAAAAATACTAAATTTAGAAAAAAATGGTTTAAAAATACCAGCCAATTGGCTGGTATTTTTAAACCATTTTTTTCTAAATTTAGTATTTTTTTCAGGGCGATCCCCACTGTGAATGGACTCAAAAGAGGTCCTCTTTCACGAATTTTTGTTTGCTACTTAATGAATTATTTCAGCATTGGGAGAATTGTATGTTTTTAAGAACACTTTGAAGTTGTTTTATAAAAATTTTCATTACAAAATAACAAAAATGATGACAGTTGTAATTTTTATAAAAATTTTCCGTACAAATTTGTCTTTCAAAGGTATAATCTCTATCTCTTGCATAGTTAACCTGAAAAATAAAACAGAAATATCTTCTTAATCTGCATAAATGTAGTCGTCAAGTAGAGCCGTTTTAAATTAATTTTTCGCAAAACGGCGGTATGTTGAAAAAAAACTTTTTATTGCCAAACAATTGGCTGGTCACCTTAAAAAAAGTACTGAATTTAGATAAAATGATTTTTGGAGCGTGCAAGGATGACAAAGTATATTAAGGGGGGAAATAGGGTTAGGACAGCGTTTTCTTAATGATTTTCATGAATTTTTTTATAGTATAAAAAACAAATATGATTTATTGAAACTTTCAGAATATTTTATACATATATTTAAGTATATACTCTAAAATTTTTGAAGAATTTCCTTGAAAAACACCGAAGATATTGGCGACCCCATATTGCAGGTCACAATCAAACTCAGCATTTTGCGTACATTTTGGAAGCCGGAATTTTCATCTGACATCAAACGAGGTTGGAATTTACTTTTATTATATGTTTCTCTTCTATATGAACCTAAAGGCGATCAAAAAAATAGAAAATTAAATTTTTTACAGGAGTCAAAACAAAAAAGCATGATTTTTTGCCATTTTTTACAACTTTATTTGCAAAAAAAAAATTATTTTAAATAATGATAATATTCCGATTTTAGGTTCATATAGAGCGCAATACTATGAAGAAAGTAACTGCCAATTTTCAAAACGAATGGTTGAAAACTTTTCAAACTAGCGTGTACGCAAGTTAAAAAAAAGTCGTTTTCAAAAAAACGCGTTTGAAAAAATAGTACGAAGAAAAACAAAGTCAAGGCAATCATAAATTTTCTTCGGTGTTTTTCAAGGAAATTCTTCAAAAATTTTACAGTATATACTTAAATATATGTATAAAATATTGTCAAAGTTTCGATAAATTATATTCATTTTTTATACTATAAAAAAATTCATGAAAATCATTGAGAAAACGCTGTCCTAACCCTATTTGCCCCCTTAATGGCTTATAACAATAGAACGAGTCGGAATTTTCATTTAAAATTTTGGGAACATATTTTTCAATAGTTTAACCAACAATTTATGAAATAAAAAAAAAACGCTTTTTTGAACCGTCCAACCCTATTTCGCCCCTTAAGTATCGTTTGTATCGACCAATCAATGTGTAGTCAACGTATAAAAAGCCCGAATGAGTTAATCATTGACACCAGAGATCGTCGTGCTATTACAATTGTCCATAATATCCATTGTCTTTTGTCATCTATCGATCGAATTCCCGTTGCTAGAATTTTCATGCGCAACAATCGACCTTAACAAATCATGAACAATGTACACGCTGTGTCAGAGTGAAATGTAGAAGTGAATCGACCACGAGGTAAAAAGGCTGAACTTCCACACAGAAGAGAAACGGTTACGGATAAAAGACCATCGTCTCTTCGTGTATACCACGATCTATCGCGTGTGGTTTGAGGTTTAATAATCTATCTATCTCGGCAAGTCGACTGCCGACCAGGCGGGGATGTAACTACGTGGATAAAGAGACATCGGGGGACCTCTTTCAATCCCGTAAGTCCGAACAATGGGTTTAGTTTAGAATCGTCTCAGCGCTATGGCGAGACACAACACCACGCAATATATGGGCTAACGACGTTTTTCTTCCGTACGTTTTGCCTCATTGTCAATTATTTATCCGTCTTTTTCATCCTCGTGTCATCTCCACGCTGTATTATGTATTTGTGGCGAGCGAGTCTCATTTAAGGCCTCTGATATACACCGCTATATCGAAGTATACATGTATGTCTTGCGAGCCCATCGTGTCGTTATTCTATCACGAATGAGATCTCTCGCTCGCAATCAAGTTTAATTAGAGCCACAGAAGTTTTAACGGTTTTGTGATCTTATACACGTATAGCTATATACGACTAAGGTTCACACGCGTCCCACGCGCGCCATCGGAGTACCACTTTACCCAACTGTTTCAATACATATAAAACACGCTATATATACTTATATACGTGGATTTAATGCATAGGTTCGCATAAATGTACATGCTCAATGTGTAAAAAGAGAGCACATTCGCGAACTTTTTACACTTACGTATAATAGTCGCGCGTTTTGCGCGTGTCCTTAACGAGCTACGAGGCGGCGGCGGCTCGGATTAGTTTCAATTGCCGTCCGACAAGACGCGGTTATTAATATTTACTTGCGTATATACGTGAGATTTCACTCGATCTCTCGCGATTACGCGAAGAAGAGGAGAGCACGCGACTCGCTTATTAGTTGCACGCCCATACTCCTTCACGGTTTTACTTTTAGTATCTATGTATATCTTCGGGCGTAATAAAGCAAAGTTTTTCACGTCGATAAACACTATATCGAAACGAATTTTAACGTCAGCTCTTGCATTCTAGTGACAAATCAATTGGTTCACCAAAATGGCGGTGTGTCTCTGCTTCCCCAGAGTACTTCAGACTCCGCGCTGCCGCCATTTTCTCTCGCAATCATTGCAACTTCGAAATTACACTTGGATTGAGTCTTCACATTTTTTTTGAATTTCTTAACCGATTTTTAATGTTGGACCATTGATCGTTATACATTTTGGCCTTTCCTTTCGCATTTTTTTTCCACGATTTTAAGACAACTCTCACGTCCACAAACATTGGGGTCAAATGGTTCTAAGTCAAGAGATGACTTTTCCAAAAAATGTCGGAAATATTGAGAAAAAAAATCGAACAAACGTCAGCAAAGTTATGGCCATTTGAAATTTTATTATTGGGGTTTATTTGGGTAATATTTCTAGGGTTCTAAAATATGGTGGAAAGAAATTGAAATGTATTTTCTCTCGGCTTTTATTACGGTTCAAGTGCTTAATGCTTCGGAAAGTTTTCCGTTGAACACGTATGTCACTGACTCTTTGTTGAAAACTCAAAAATTCCAGATGAAAACCGAAAAAAATGGAGCGTTTCATTTTATATTTTCTTTTCGTTTTCTGGCAATACAAGGGTGTAAAGTGCGGGAGCTAAAGTAACCTGTAATTATTTGTCTAATGGGTATGTGACACTCGAACGAATCCGTGACGTCGTTAAATGGCTCGAGACGCGCACATGAAATGTATGAGTGACCTACGGCTCGTTACGAATGATCGAACCGGGACCGTTCCGTAAGGTCGACCGTAACGACCCAGTTAGACAAGAGGCATAATATGCCTTGAACCGTAAACTCCTTTGGCTCAATCACAGATACGAAGGTCAAACGACGATCCGGTATAATATAATGCATGCATATATACAATATATGGAACACGAGATCGTCATACTAGTGTATTGGTAAGAGATAGATGCTCATAGAGATGTGATCAACTGAGGACGAGCAATTACGTTCATTATACACGCATTGTTTTCTGCGAAACTTCGTACGGTCCAATCACGACGAATCATCTCGTTGTACCGAGCGGCAAATGCATGGTTCTTTCCGTCCTCACGCACTCTATGATAAATCGAATTTCCGCGTAGAAAAGTATGTCTTGTACCGGAGAAATTAAGTAACAAAGTGTGTCGTTGATAACAGCGCCAGGTGGGAAGCTGAAAAAAAACAAAAATTTAAGGGAGGAAATAGGGTTAGACGGTTCAAAAAATCGATTTTTTTTTATTTCATAAATTGTTAGTAAAACTTGAAAAATATGTTCCTAAAATTTTAAATGAAAATTCCGACTCGTTCTATTGTTATAAGCCATTAAGGGGGAAATAGGGTTAGGACAGCGTTTTCTCAATGATTTTCATGAATTTTTGTATAGTATAAAAAATGAACATAATTTATTGAAACTTTGAGAATATTTTATACATATATTTAAGTATATACTATAAAATTTTTATACATATATCTAAGTATATACTTGAAAATATTAGCGACCCCATTATGCTTGTTTTTCTTGGTACTATTTTTTCAAACGCGTTTTTCTGAAAACGACTTTTTTTGAACTTGCGTACACGCTAGTTTGAAAAGTTTTCAACCAATCGTTTTGAAAATTGGCAGTTACTTTCTTCATAGTATTGCGCTCTATATGAACCTAAAATCGGAATATTATCATTATTTAAATAAATTTTTATTTGCAAATAAAGTTGTAAAAAATGGCAAAAAGTCATGCTTTTTTGTTTTGACCCCTGTAAAAAGTTCAATTTTCTATTTTTTTAATAGCATTTAGGTTCATATAGAAGAGAGACACATAATAAAAGTAAATTCCAACCTCGTTTGATTTCAGATGAAAATTGCGGCTTCTAGAATGTACGCAAAATACTGAGTCTGATTGTGACCTGCAATATGGGGTCGCTAATATTTTATAGTATATACTTAAATATATGTATAAAAATTTTATAGTATATACTTAAATATATGTATAAAATATTCTCAAAGTTTCAATAAATTATATTCATTTTTTATACTATAAAAAAATTCATGAAAATCATTGACAAAACGCTGTCCTAACCCTATTTTCTCCCTTACGGGTTCACATACTGCTGCGCCCGCTGAAAACCGAGTAAATTTGAAAAATTATTATTAAGGTTATATGGTGAAAAAAAAATTAAATTGTTGATTTCACATTTTTTATTAACTTTTCAGCTATGAGAAAAAAAAATTGAAAGTTTTTTTTTTCAATATTAACATTATTTTTGACGGGTATAAATGGACCACTGACGAAAACCATAGCGCTTCTTTGTCGACAGCATGACTTCATAAAAAATTATCCAATTTGCAAAAATAAAAAAGAATCTAGTAAAATCATGTAGTAGTAATAGTCTGACTGAGGGATTTTTTTTTCGTTTTCGAAAATAAAGAAACTACAGTATTTCAAACTTTAGTAATAATAATTTATACTAATTTAATAATTTATGAAGAATTGCCCAACCAAAAAATTAAAAAAACCTCTAGTCAGACTATCGAGGAAATAATTATCAAGATTAAAAAAAAACAGTTAAAAAATATTAAAAATTGACTGGGTTATCGTGCTGATACTGTCTAAAAACATAGTTTCGAGAGAAACGCGTTTAACGGGTTAGGCCACTCTAGAGGCCGAAAAAAATAGGCTTTTTTGGGGATTTTTTTTCAGAAAAACTACAAAATAAATCGAGATTACAAAATAGGGTGTTTATCGTACATATCAGTGACTGTATACAATAATTTTTTTGAAACGATTAATTTCAAAATGGCGGCTGTGCAGCGTTTTTGCGATGGTGTCTCCGTTTTTGTTGGCCGGAAACATAACTCAGACACTTTTCAATCGATTCACTTGAAATTTTGAATATATCTTTAAAAATACATTGTCTATGGAAGTGCGTAGGATTTTTTTTATATTGCATAGTTCATTTGTTATTAACAATTTTCTGATGATTTTTTAAGCAATTTTTTCACTTTTCACTTTAGATGTGCGCCATTTGGCCAAAAATCCGTATATCGAAAAAATCCTACGCACTTCCATAGACAATGTATTTATAAAGATATATTCAAAGTTTCAAGTGAATCGGTTGAAAATTGTCTCAGTTATGTTTCCGGCCAACAAAAACGGAGACGTCATCGCAAAATGCTTCACAGCCGCCATTTTGGAATGAATCGCTCCAAAAAAATTATTGTATACAGTCACTGATACGTATGATAAACACCCTATTTTGTAATTTCGATTCATTTTTTATTTTTTCTGAAAAAAAATCCCCCAAAAACCTATTTTTTTGGCCTCCAGAGTGGCCTGACCCCTTAAAGTTTCTGATAGGTACAACTTGATTTTACGGGTAGTCTCCCATTCCAGCTATAACTTTGGCTATAACGGAGTGGAATTTTTTTTTAAGTTTTTTGTTTGAAAAATTCTTGAAAGTATAAAGAATAAAAGTCTCAAAAAAATTGATTTTTTGAAAATTTTAGGGGCATGTGAGCCCTTAAGATTACAACATAAAAAAAATGAGTGTTATTCCTTCGCAATGAGTTACCCTTCTTCCGAACAATTATTCATCATTATTGTGATGTCAGGGATGAGAGGTTTCATTGCTGGCTGATAAACATCGTTTTATACATAAACTCACACACACATCTCATTGTCTGGTCAATAACTAAAGTGATAAAGTACGATCATGCAACTTAAACTTTCGCCTTGCGTACCGTTCGAGCTCCAAGGAGTTTTCGTTGTACAACCTCGGCGCTAACCGAGTTCGTGAGAATACGCCAGGTGTGCTGTTCATCGTGGCCCGTTTCTGTTCGGTTAGCGTGGGTTCTCGCGTGGAAGTTCCGAGACTCATCGACGTAACGTCGGGTTACTGGGGTGAAACGAACAGAATGCACCCTGAACTACGGCGCAAAGGTTGCCTCTTCGTTATAGCGAGAGATGGGTATTAACAAAATGTATCCGCACATTGTTGCGGAGGTGGTTGGAAGATCGACAGCCGTTTAGTGGCTGCGGTGTATAACGAGCCCCGATGTGTAAGGCTTTTTATTGTGAAAACCGACCCCCGACAGAACTCTTAAGATCGAGCGAGACATAATGGGCGGAGAATCCTCTATACGTCGAGAGTATATTGCAACTAGATGGAGAGACGGAGAGAGAGAATATGATATCGACTATCGAAGCCTCATGATCGTTTGACCATGGAGAGTTGCGCAACCCCGTACCACCTCTACCCCTAATACGACACCCTTTCCCGACTTGCACACATCAGCCAAGCTCGAACGAGTATCAAGTGTCACGTAACCCTAGACGATTAGACTTAATCTTTGGCAGAGTTCAGCAACATATTATACGAGGTCTATTAAAAAAGTATCGCGAATTTTTAATTTCCGCGGGCTACGTATATTCGATTTTCGATTTTTTTATGGCGTTAGGTTGGCACTCGTGTCCCTCACTGATGCTGAAAAAATCGGCCATTTTGAATGTTTAGTTAATTGTTGACAGCTGTTTTGGTAAGACGTGCTTTCGCTTGTCTTCGATTTTTGCCTATTCCAAAAAGTGTATCAAACAATCTGTATGAAATTTTGTGTGAAAAACAAAATTAAGTGCGCGGACGCATTCCGAATGTTGACTGTGGCGTATGGTGAAGCTACCTTGGACCAAAGTAACGTTTATCGGTGATGAAAAATGTTCTCAGAATAAAAATGAATCGTTTTGGATATTCAGGATGTTTTTATTTACATATTAAAGATACAAAAAAAAAAAATGTTTTTTTTTAAATTTAATAGTTTATTATTATTATTATTATTGATCGAAGTTGACACCTCGAAAAAAAAGCGCGTGGGTGGCCCCGGTGATTTTGGCTCTTGATGTTATCCGAAATCAAAAATTCTTGATAATTCTTAATCTATAGACGTGTCATTCTGGTCGGAACTACTGGAGTTAAATTTCATGGATAAATAACAAAATGGAAAAGGACGTTTTTTTCCAAAGTCCGCCATTTTGTTATTTATCCATGAAATTTAACGTCGGTAGTTCCGACCCGAATGACATGTCTATAGATTAAGAATTATCAAGAATTTTTGGTTTCCGATAACATCAAGAGCCAAAATCACCGGGGCCAACCACGCGCTTTTTTTTTCGAGGTGCCAACTTCGATCAATAATAATTATAATAATAAACTATTAAATTTGTAAAAAAAAAATTTTTTTTGTATCTTTAATATGTAAATAAAAACATCCTAAATATCCAAAACAATTCATTTTTATTTTCCTACAAAATAACGCCCTCCAAAAAAGACATGAAAATCGGCTTAGTTACCAGACTACTACCTTCAAAATTTCCTGGTAGCGTGTTCTCTCGAGTCACCATCATATCAGTACGCTGAACTTTGCCATTGAGTTACGCCGTTTTTTTTTTCTCCGTCCTTTCAAACCCCATACGTGTTTCTTCCTTTTTGGTCCATATCCATTCATCTCTTTAGCGAGCCTTGCCTCGCATCGCTGTATATGAAATTTTACCTCGTGGTTGGTGCAGAGGGGTTTTAGATATTTGCCTCTCGGAGGTCGGGTCGCTGCCACTCAACAGGACGTTCCATTCCAGAAGCGCACTCTCGAAAGCGCATCGTTCCATCACCCAGAGCCACCGGGGACACCGCATACAGTTGAGATGTGATCCTCGCATCCCTCTCATTCCTTTTACCCGACTAGCACATCATCCCTTAACTCTCCATTGTTTTTCATTCTCAAAATCCGCGAGATGAAAACAAACCATAGAATAATCTCGTTGAAGGCAGAAAAAAAACTCATTCCAGATCGATCAGAAGCAGAAACGCATTCGAAGGACATCGGGACATTCGCGGGCGAGTCTATGGCGGACACAATTCGATCTGTTTTTTATTAATGCTTCAAGTGGAACGTTCCGTGTACAACATCGCACGCTTTGACACCCAGGAACCACTCTGATCCCGGACATTATACGCTCGTACACTGTAATCATCTTTAATGATATAGAGACCCGATCGTGTGTACGACTGCTCTGTGTACGATCGGTAAATGTTTGCCGCCAATCTCGCAGCTTCCTAGGAGAACCAACATGTCTGTTTCCTTCTCGCTCTCGCTCTCTTTCTCTCTCTCTCTCTCCTGCTCTAGCTCTGCCTCCACGATCTTGAGTTAAGCTTATGCGTTCGTAGAACGTCCGTTCAACGCCCGTTCCTATCATGAAACTACTCGCAAACACGTGTATATAACAGCGGATAATGGTTGCTCGATGTAACGTTGAATATAACCGTATTGAGTGTTCTCTATTGACCACCGACTGCGACTATACGAGGTCTGTTCAAATAGTATCGCGAATTTTGAATTTCCGCGGGCTACGTATATTCGATTTTCGATTTTTTTGTGGCGTTAGGTTGACACTCATGTCCTTCACTTATGCTGAAAAAATCGGCCATTTTGAATGTTTAGTTAATTGTTGACAGCTCTTTTGGTTAGACGTGTTTTGGCTTGTCTTCGATTTTTGCTTATTCCAAAAAATCGGTCAAAGAATCTGTATTTAATTTTCTGTGAAAAACAAAATTAAGTGCGCGGACGCATTCCGAATGTTTACTGTGGCATATGGTGCAGTACCTTGGACCAAAGCAACGTTTATCGGTGATACAAAATGTTCTCAGAGGGCCGAGAAGATGCGAACGACGAAATGCGTTCCGGACGCCCGAGCACATCAACAACAGACGAAAACATTGATGAAGTGAAGAAAATAATATTGGCCAATCGTCGAATCACCGTTAGAGAAGTTGCCGAGGAACTAAACATAGCGATTGGCTCGTGCTATTCGATTTTTACCAATGATTTGGGCATGATACGGGTCGCCGCGAAATTCGTGCCAAAATTGCTCAATTCGAACAAAAACAGTGTCGCGTTAACATTGCTAATAGAGTTTTTACTTTGATCCGGGTTAGCCGGATACCCGAAAGTATCCGGGTATCCGGGAAATCGGATCCAACACTTCAGATTCGAATACCCGAATATCCGGGTATCCGGGTATTCGAGTACCCGAGTATCCGGATATCCGAATAATCACGGATCCGGGTAACCGGGTAATAACGAATAATGTCGGGTAATTACCCGATTTTTCGCGTACAGGCTCAAGTAGGACCGCCGGCGTAAAAAAAAGAATGATATTGTATTAGTCTGGTCATCAAATAAGCCGAAATATAGGGCGTTAATAGTTAACATTGAAAAAAATTTGGAAAATAACTTGTATCAAATTTGCTCTGTTCAAAGAAATTGGGCAAAACTACGGTAAAAATGAAAACTTAGTGTTGACGAATCAGACGTCACGGTTTTCCAATTTATAACAATTGTGTGTTTACTCGGGAAAACATTTTACATGTGACTCCCACAATTTTTTAGAATCTGCTGTTACGATCACAATTGCTTGCCTGCGCATATTAAGAATAGCCGAGATCTGCTTCTTCACATTCTATATTTTCTCTCCGACTCTAAAGTTCATAAAAACTGCACACACGCCCATAAAGCAAATATACATTTCAGAAACTAAGGATATTTATTAAATAATAATGAATCGTGATGAAAAAATAATATTAAAGATGCAAATAGTGCAGGTCAATGTTGATTATGTTCTTATGAAATGATCATGTGTTTCCCTAACATTGTATAGAAGATTATGTAATTGCTTTTTTAATCTACACAAGAATGTTTTATTGAAATTGTAGTTTTTGTCGGATGTGAATTACAGTAAAGAAATAGTTTGGTAATAATAGTAAATATGCCTGCAAGATTCTTTCCAAGAATCTTCGTTATAATGATAATCTAATTTGTTTAATATTGATATCAGTCGGTAAAAATATAAAATGGTCAACTAAATGATCGGACATGAACACCGATATAATCCCCGTTTCTCAATCTTTCGGTAATGATTTATTTATCGTCTTATAAATGTAACTTCGCAAACATTGTTCTTGGCAACATCTACGCATGCCTCACAAATTGTGTAAATTGAACAATTATTTTCAGCATTTTCGGCATCAATTATCGGCGGTAATTGCCCGATATTATCCGTTATTATCCGAGTACCCGGTTACCCGGATATTCCGAAACTATCCGAATACTCGAATCCGTTATTACCCGGATATTATCGGGTTATCGGGATATACGGATTTGAAGCGTCGGATCCGTGAAACCCGAATTACTCGGGTATCCGGATACCCGGAAAAGTTCAAGCTCTAATTGCTAAGGAGCTGTTGGACTCGGTCTGCGACGAGCCAAATTTGCTCCAGAGGGTCATAACTGGTGACGAATCATGGGTTTATGATTATGACGTGGAAAACAAAGCTCAATCATCGCAATGGAAGCTGCCGCATGAGCCAAGACCGAAAAAAAGCGCGCCAAGTTCGGTCGAATGTGAAGGTTCTCCTCACAGTTTTCTTCGATTGCAGGGGCGTGGTGCATCATGAGTTCTTGCCACAGGGTCGTACAGTCAATAAAGAATATTTACCTGCAAGTTACGCGCAATTTGCGCGAAGCAATCCGCCATAAACGCCCGGATTTGTGGAAGAACAAAAATTGGCTTTCGCACCATGATAACGCCCCTGCTCACACATCGTTGTTTGTGCGATAATTTTTGGCCAAAAACAACACTCTAATGATGCCGCAGCCACCGTATTCCCCAGACCTGGCCCCCTGTGACGTTTTCCTGTTCCCAAAACTGAAGAGGCCCGTGAATGGATGACGCTACGCCACGATCGAAGCGATAAAGACGGCATCGAAGGAGGAGCTAAACAAGATCACAAAAAATTATTTTTTTAAGTGCTTCGAGGATTGGGAAAAACGTTGGCATAAATGTATTATATTCGAGGGGAATTACTTTGAAGGGGACAAAATAAATATTAATGAATAAATAATTACTTTTTGAAAAAATACAAAATTCGCGATACTTTTTTAACAGACCTCGTACCTGGCGTACGTCGCGCGACCAGAAGTACTCTGTTCGATATACAAATTACCGCCGCGACACAACCGCGATAATGACGTCACTTCACGCTTCCTTCATGAGGTCTAATACTTTCTCCGATATTCTCGCGATCTCTTGCGGTCTCTCGCGTTCTCTCGCGTTTACTTCACACGAGGCTTTATTCACACACATGTAACACACCCTTCGGGTTTAACACCCTCGATGTCAAGCTGTTGGCCTTTGCGTATCTCGCGAGACAACTCGAACGAAATTGCTCGAAAACACGACGTTCTGAATTGCTGGCTCTGAATAAACTAACCTCACGCGCGCGTTATGTTTCACCTAGAAAATCATCGAAGCGTTCATCTAGTTCCATATGTATTTCCAGCTTGTTGCAACCCTCTCGGCTTCCAGGGCAATCTCGTTCTTGTATATTAAAAGCCGCGCTACGTTCTTGTTGCGTATAACCGATTTACGTGACAGCGCGCGAAAACTCTCCGGTGTGCAAGCCGGATTAGATCGTCGACTACTCAAATTTATATATACTGGCAGCTTGTTTCCTCGGTCACTTGGGCTGTTAGAGTTGGGCTACATTCGGTTAAATACACGCTCAAGACGATCTTGTCTGTAATACACAGACACGAGAGTCGTACAATTTAGGTCACAATTGTGCAACCTACTTGTTCGCAATCTTTTCTTCAAACAACGCTTCCGTTCATCGAACTGTTTGAACTTTGGCCATTCGATGGAACGACTTTGGAATATGAAGTTTCTAAATCTACTAGAGAATCGTTCGACAGCAAAAATAAATACGAAACGGAATGTTGATGACAATTTTATGAGAAAGTAGATTATGTTTATGATTGATAAATTAGCCCAGGGAGATATAATTATCTACGTAATTTTATGTTTTCGTGTAACGCCTCGTTCACCGTTATTCATCATGCTTTCGACACCAGGTTCTTCTTGATGTCGAGTAATTAAAAGAAAAGTTTTAAGAACGCCCCACCGACGTGGCGCAATAATCATAAAATTATCATATATATCAAGAACGTGTAATTCATCTGTGGAAATCGGGAAATCGTAAAACATTGTTCCACTTCAGTGGGTAGTGGCATGAAGTCATCCACAAATTAACCGCGGTTCACTATCCTTTTCGACTTGCCGAAAAAAAGTACAGAATTCGTATCGAAAATACGAAACGAACGATTGCTGTAAATGTTTCTACAATCATTTTACCAGATATTTAAATCCTAAAAATTGTAGGAGATGCAGTTTTTTTCTCTCGAAATATAACAAAAATTTGAATAAGTTGAACTCTTACAATTTTTCATACACCGATCTGATTATTTTTGTACGTGATCAGAGAAGCTTCTCGTACAATCTCTCGTTTGGGATGTTCGAAGAGAATTTTTTTTTACAATATAAAAAAAATGAAACGTTTATACTTACTTTTAATGACAGAGCCACCCCCTTAGCTTGTATCTCGCACGGATGCTGCGTGATGACAGATTTTAGTGCGGTTAGATTAGAATGTTAACTAGTCAATGCTGACGAGTTTTTGATTCCTGGCGATTTGTGGTTGGATATTTCGGGTCAGGGGGAAAATTGAGATTGTTACTTTAGCAGTGTTCTTTTTTTCCTTTACACAACGATTGCTGATAAAAAAAACAAACTGTAATCACAGTTTTTCGAAGGTATCTTGAGTTTTGAGGAAAAGGGGCTTAAATCTTACAGACTCCTTTTATCAATTCTACGTACCTTTAAGATTTTACCTTTTTTTTTTCGCCCAAAATCAATGCTCTTCGAAAAAAGTTCGATGTAAGATTTGAGGTTGAAGATAGATTCGATATTTTCGCTTTTAAAGTCATTTTTTAACCTTGTTTCTGAGCGATTTATCGCGTAGATTGTGAGGGATTTAGTTTTTATGGTACCGAGGTATTGTATCATAAAATCGTCGTTAATTGTTGTAGTATCTAAGTCAAATATAACAAAAGCTTTTAGTCAGTGATAAAATGAATATCCAGTGTCGTAAAAATCTTTAGTACCACAAAAACATTATATTCTAGGTCTTCTCGCCGCTGTTACGACTGTTACATGTACCTTGTTGCGTGTAGGAAATTTATGGTCGAGTCTGTATCAATTTTCGAACTTTCTGTTTTTTTCTTTCTTTTCTTTCTCATCTTTTGTTGCTTTTTCAAATCATTTCGTATCCGAGAAACAAGGTTCACTCTCGAATATAGGAGAGCACACGCGATGCCGTTGGTTTCGCGCGCGTTTCTTACTTACACTTACGTCCGCACTCGAGCGTGAAACACACGCCAAGGTAAAACGAAAAGGAGCAACACGGGTTGTTAATAGTGTGTAAGCGCTGCGTGTCTCATATATATATATATAAAGGTATATATACAGGGTGTTTTAAAACTAGCACGTCAGACTCACACGAGGGTTAGATTAGCTCTGGACCTATAAAACAAAAAAACAAACATGACCTCACTAAAAGTCTCATGGTTTTCGAGAAAAATCGTTTTTTTTTTTTTTTTTTTTCGGATAATCGCTACGTAGTACTTGTTATTCTACTACCATTGCCATGAAAGTCCAAATCGTAAGCAAATCAAAATTCAAATTCACACCAAATCCTACAGTGGTCAGAAACAGAAACGGAAACAGCGAGATAACAAGAATAGCGATTATCCGAAAAATCATAAAAGACCATTTTTCGGACAATCGGGGCACGAGGGCCGCAGCCCCTCCGGTCATACGTGTACTGGCCACCATGCAAGTATTTCATATGCTATTTATGAATTTTCTTTTGTTAATAACTTTTTAACAAACAATGAGGACGGATAAAACTTTTGGTATGTTACTCAGGGGGGTATTATTAACAACACATGTGAAGGACAAGATGATTGGGACTGTCTACTAAAAGGAAAATAGCGATATGAATTATTAACTTTATTTGTTAATAACTTTTTAATAAATAACGACCCCCAATTGTGTTAGAGGAAAAAGTTGTTCGGAAAGGGTCCCTAGACAACGTATATTAAAGTCAAGTCAATCGGAAGTGGGTCCCCTCTGCTCCATATTTACCTTTGTTTTTTCTGATATGTCCGAAGCCAATCTCACCCCCGTGTCACTCTGACGTGCTAGCTTTGGGTCACCCTGTATATATATACATAAATGTATATACACTATACACACGTCACCCATATAATCGCTCGAGCGAGTAGAGAGTGGCTATACCCGGTACCCTTTATATCCATACGGGGCATTTTATCGAAAATCAACGACCCTCCGACTCTTACGATTTTTATACCCTTCACAATTTTTTATCCCACTCATCCAATTGTACAGAGTGTACGCAATTTTTTTCTAAAGATTTTTTACCCATCGCATATTGGATTCATCATTTTTTCGAAATTCCTCATGTCGAATTAAATTTCATATAAACAATAAGCGGGTCAAGTTAATCGTCTGGAAGTGTTCCTTCACGTCGATACGTAACAATAACGTGTGCTATAATGATAATAATAATTTTCAATGATAAATTATATTTTATATATTCAATATTTCTTGGATAATTTTCAAAAAATTACCCACGAACGAGGAGAATAATAAAATAATAAAACTAAAAAAAAATCCGTACACTCAGGTGTATGGTAAAAACAAAAAAATGGAAATAATGCTGAGGGTCAGGTGAATCGATTTGTTATTTAATGTCCCATATTTGTGTGTGCGTGTATAGAAATACGCATACGTAGAGATTCGATATCTCTCGTGCGAGATTCTCCGAGAGCACTCTCGCGCATTTTGATATGCTCCTTGGCGAGCATCCGTCACAGTCTCTCATTATATTTGACTACGCGATGATATAGAGACCCCGAGGCTTCAAGACTCGATGTCTTCTTATTTTCTTTTTTTTTTTTCATTTTTTTTCCCTCTTTATCAAGACGACGCTTTCCCGCCTGGATTATTCCTATCTCATTTAACGGCGTTTGTACGCTATACGACCTCGATTCGCTTGGAAGCTGGAAAGGTATATATACCTTCATCGTTTGCCAGAGAGCGGGCCGCGAATAACAAAGATGAGATGAGTTACATAACGGTCCGGGCCGAGTTGCATCTTTCTCTCTCTCTCTCTCTCTCTCTCTCTCTCTCTCTCTCTCTGTCTCTCTCTTTCTTTCCCTGCCTTTCTCACTCTCAGTATAATTTCTATAGTATATATTCGAGTACGGGGCTACATTGCTGACTGTTCGCGCGAAGCTGCGGGGCTCTCTTTGAAAAAAAAAAAAACGGAACAGGGCAAATTGCAGCTGACTATCGCGGGGAGGTACTTTTAAGTGACGCTGGTTATATACACTTTAGAGAGGAAAAGACAGCGAGAGAAAGAGAGAGAGGGAGAAAGATCCGGTGAAGTTTCTATGACGACGAAAACGAAACTATTTTCAAGCAACCCGCGAGCTCTGGGATTTTTAGAATATATGGGTCACCCGTCGTCGAACAACAAAAACGTGACTTTTCACAGCTCAACTTATCTCCTATCCTCCTCCAGTTATATTCGACA
Source organism: Oxytorus armatus (assembly GCA_958009045.1). Taxonomy (NCBI): domain Eukaryota; kingdom Metazoa; phylum Arthropoda; class Insecta; order Hymenoptera; family Ichneumonidae; genus Oxytorus; species Oxytorus armatus. The sequence continues at coordinate 12,411,494 of OY253746.1, read as the reverse complement.
TAATCATTAAAATTTTCTCATTCAAATCAATTTTATTTGAGATAAAAACAAATTTATTTTCATCAAATCATATTTATTTAAGGGAGAGGGTGGTTCTTCATGATCAGGAGGTCACAACAAAGAAATTACTTCACAGACACTGAACCTTCGGGCAGTTTATTCCCCGGTGATGCGTAAAATTGACAGAAAAATAAAAAAACGATTCAAACTGCGGGGTTACAACACAAATTTGAAATTTTTTAATTTGTGCTACGAGGACTCTGTCGGGAAGCAAAATATTCTTGTCGATAGCAAACAACGTACTTCTCTCATCATTCATCCAAAATTTATGGTCATGGAATTACAGCGCGGTTTTAATTTTTCGCACGCTCTGATGACACCACCCCCTCGATTGAGACTTCAAATGAATTTCCTTCAATGCAAATAAACTTTGCTCCACTATAAATACGTTATTTTTTTGCTTGCGTCATTCCTCACTTAAATATTATTGTAAATTTCAATACGTACAAGAGGATTTTCGACACGGTAGCATGATTTTTGTGTCACGGGAGTTGAATTCCGTCTGTCGGTACAACGAGCGTCGTTGTTGCAGTTCGAGTTTCTTGATAGTTCTCAGAAAAGGTGAAAACCGCGACGAAATATATATATATATACTAGGGCGATTTTTTTTTTCGACTATTTTTTTTTTCAGTCCCCACCCGAAATTTTGTTGGATATGTCGAAAAAGAAATTCCCTCAAAGTTACAGCCCTCAATATTAATTCTAAGTACTTTCCCAAAGCGTGAGAAGATTTTTCATCTAAAGTACACGTAAATCAAATTTTTTTTTTTCCTTCAAATTTCTATAACTCAGCCGCATTTTATGCTATCATATTGTTCTTGGTTTCGATTTACTCAGGATAAAACAATCTAAAAAAGTGCCTTTTGCGGCGAAAGTGTAAATTGTACTGGTGAAATGGTACGGGTCACTGAAGTTGATTTTTACCCAAAATCCCCGTTTTTTTGCTGTTATCTCCGAAACAATTAACTTTACGAAAAAAATGTAAACGAAAAATTTGTTGGAAATTTGATTTCCTACGAAAAAGATCCTATCGACCCAATTGCCTAGATTAATATTTCTTGAGATATTGAACTTTTTTTATTTTTTATTTTTTTTATTATTTAATATTTCATAATTTATAAATTTTATACTACTCATAAGTTGAAGTTCGATATCTCAAGAAATATTAATCTGAGCAATTGGGAGATATTTGTTTCGGAGATAACAGCAAAAAAACGAGAATTTTGTGTAAAAATCAATTTCAGTGAGCCGTACCAACTCACCAGTACAATTTACACTTTCACCGCAAAAGGCACTTTTTTAGATTGTTTTATTCTGAGTAAATCGAAACCAAGAACAATATGATAATGCGGCTGAGTTATAGAAATTTGAAAAAAAAAATTCGATTTACGTGTATTTTAGATGGAAAATTTTCTCACGCTTTGGGAAAGTACTTAGAATTAATATTAAGGGCTGTAGTTTTCAGGGATTTTCTGAAAAAAAAATCGCCCTAATATATACATGTATAATCTACCGCAAATGACCGGGACAGCGTTTTGAGGATGAGAGAGAGAGAGCAAAGAGATGAAAGACAGAAAGTTCGACGAACTGACATGAATTTATTTTTATTCCCAAACCGCCACACACACACACATACACACACACACATACACCGGTTGAGTTGCTCACCTAACGGACGAAATTTATGTCATCCGATGATCCACCCGGTTCCGTCTCTTGCGAACACCCGTGAAAAACATCCAAAAATATAATCGCAGACTCTCGTGCCTGCGGGCATATTTACTTTAACGTTTTTATTTCGCGGTATATTCCGAGGATATTTTTTCTCCACCCACACATTCTGGTTCGCCTCGAAAAAAATTGCATCGAAATAGTTATTTAATGTCAATTCTAAATATAAGAAATACACAAAGCGATAAATAATTTTAGCTCAGTTTTTTATTATCCAGTTTTTCAATTTCGTTAGTTTTATCACGACGTACGGACAATCTTAGAGCGTTCATTATGTCACGAGGAAAGTTACATTTACGCGTCATATTTCAGCTGTTTTTAACGCATAATAAATGTAGCTTACATTTTATCGGTGACATAAAATTCTGGCATATAGATAATTTATATTAACAAGAGTATAGATAATGCTTCCTAATAACTATTTATTAAGGAGTTATTGGCAGTCAGGAGACCGAAAAAAGGTGATTTTTCAAGAATTTTTCCTGAAAAGACATTTTTATTTATTAACGTAAAAATTTATATACGTATTGTGGTAACTTTTAACTTTATTTTCATATTTTATATTTGTAAAGATAATGATTTTTAAAGCTGCTATAGACGATCTCCCGGGAGCTCCTGTAAAAAAAGGTGTCTGGCATTGAGCACGATATCTCCGGTTTGGATTATCCAAAATAAAAAAACCAAAAAGATTCTATTAGTGGATAGATAAATCTAGGTATTGATCGAAGGAATAGTCGAAATTTTGATTTTTGACAAAATGGCGGCTCCAAAAAGAAAAAATTTCAATTTTCGACCAAAATTTTTTCGTTTAATTGTTTAAAAAATATAGAAATAATTATCGGAAATCTTATTCCTTCGATCAATACCTGAAGAATATATCTGAGAAGGTTGTGTTAAAATTGCAAACCGATCGGTTGAGCCGTTTTCTCAGAAATCGTGCTCACCGACTTTGAAAACACCGTGTTGAGAAAAACGCGTTTAAAGTTTCATGCTGCTACTGCGGTCTTTAGGCCGCCTACCTTTGTAACGCTCTGAGCGACCTTACAAATATGCATGTATCTCCAAGAATATTTGCCGGATCGATTTGAAATTTTCAGAGAATATACTCAAATATATGCACACTTCGAAAATGTAATAAAAAAAAATGGATTTTTTGAAATTTCCAACTGCGTATGACTCCTTAATGATTGAACTCTGAATTTGCGAGGCCTCTGAATTGAGAAGTGCCTTCTTTTTTTTTTCTGATTACGTGATTTCATTTGATATAAGAGAAACTTTTTGATAATGCGTTGATCGACATCAGTTTCGTTAAATTTTCACGTTTATTTCGTTTTGTTATTAAGCTCGACGATACGGCTCTTCAGCTTTACAAGGATGGAGATTACGGTGCCTATCTCGATCTCGAGGCGTCGATCAGCGAGCAGCAGGAGGAGTTCGAGGGTTTTCAGACAAAGTGAGTACCGAAATATTTCTTTTCTCGCGAGCAATAAACCGATATTCCATAAAACGCGAGAATCATTGCGCGACAATTTATCAAGAGCGCATGTGTATTTTCACAGACACGAGGGGAAAAAAGTGTTCTTTAAGTTAAATGTGTCGTACGTTTTGAAATAATGGTTTCTCTTTGAATCCCCTAAAACGTTTATTTCCTTCAACTACAACAATTCTTAGATTTAAAGAAAGATATCTATTAGAATTGGTCTTAATGAAATTAAAAATTTTGTTAAAGTGAAGAAAATGTTTCGTGGAAATAAAAAATAAACATTTCTCAGATCGGTATTCAAAGAAAATTTGTTTGAATCAAATGAACATTTTTTTCTGCTCGGTTCGTATTTTATTGTATCCGTTACGTTTATTTACTTCAACTAAAATAATTTTTAGATTTAAAGAAAGATCTATTAGAATTGGTCTTAATGAAATTAAAAATTTAGTTAAAATGAAGAAAATGTTTCGTTGAAATAAAAAATGAACATTTCTCAGATCGGTATTCAAAGAAAATTAGTTTGAATCAAATGAACATTTTTTCTTCTCGGTTCGTATCTTATTGTATCTGTTACGTTTATTTACCTCAACTAAAATAATTCTTAGATTTAAAGAAAGATCTATTAGAATTGGTCTTGATGAAATTAAAAATTTAGTTAAAATGAAGAAAATGTTTCGTTGAAATGAAAAATAAACATTTTTCAGATCGGTATTCAAAGAAAATTAGTTTGAATCAAATGAACATTTTTTCTTCTGGGTTCGTATCTTATTGTATCTGTTACGTTTATTTCCCTCAACTAAAATAATTCTTAGATTTAAAGAAAGATCTATTAGAATTGGTCTTAATGAAATAAAAAATTTAGTTAAAGTGAAGAAAATGTTTCGTTGAAATAAAAAATAAACATTTCTCAGATCGGTATTCAAAGAAAATTTGTTTGAATCAAATGAACATTTTTTCTTCTCGGTTCGTAGCTTATTGTATCTGTTACTGAAACATCGATGGGTGTAGACATGTAGAAGAATAGTCCTGCAATCGATAGTATACTGAAAGTGGAGAAAAATATTCGGTCAAGCTCAATGCTTTACCCGGAGCACTCTTTCTCGTTGCCTGGTACTGTCAGTGCGGACAAGTCACGTAGAAAAGCCATTTGAAATCTCAAGTCGTGCGAGCGCGTTTCACGGTATGTAACGCCGAAGGAAGCGGGTGGATATCTCCGTTTTGAGCTGTCCATTGCGAGTCACACGTACATCGTGTTTCGCACAAAATCGAACAATTTTTCTTCATCGCGTGTCTGCTCGTGAAAGATAGGGAGATTAAAAAAAAGAAAAAGAACAAAAACTAACACTCGTTCGTACAATACTTCAATATTGTATATTTTCGTTTTAGTCGGTTCTGACGTATATTCACGGATATATTACGTGATTATTTGGCTTGGTATTATTAGGGAACCAAAGACGTATCTAATGACCTGAAGGATTGTAAAAAAAATTTCTCTCATGATATTTGATACATTTAAAATTCGGAAAAAGTGTTGATTTTTTGTCATATCTTGTGAAAAGAATTGCATTGAAAATGTTATACGAGAAATATTGTCCCTTTTTTTCTCACGAAATTGGTCGAATTAAAAAAAAAAAACAAAAAGTAATTTAAAGAATTGTGATTAATTTTGAAAAAAATATTAATTGAAACAAGAATTGCACACTTATAGTTTCTCTGAGCTTAACAAGCCCCCGATGTGCTTTTAGTGATTGGTAAATATTTTTGTTTGCTTTTCGTTTCATCAATAATTTGCCCTTAACCCGACAAATATGTGCGCTCAGGAAAAAAAATTCCTAAAGTCAATAATATGTTGACAAATCCTCTAAAATGTTTCGGTGAATATTGAAAAATACTTTGTATTGAACTCGTAATTTTGTTGTGTTCAGTGGCAAAATTTTCGTCGCGCAAAACTACGAAATTTCCTTAACCCATAATTCACTGAATTAAACCAAAAAAAAATGCAATTTTCGTTTTAACAGTAAAAACGTCTAAAACGTAGTTTCACAAATTTTTGATTCAATTAACAAAAGTGTTTATGACAATAATTATATTGTTGATTTCGTATAAAATTTCGATGGTTTATAAGGTTTATAAGGGAAATAGGGTTAGGACAGCGTTTTCTCAATGATTTTCATGAATTTTTTTATAGTATAAAAAATGAATATAACTTATTGAAACTTCAAGAATATTTTATACATATATTTAAGTATATACTATAAATTTTTTGAAGAATTTCCTTGAAAAACACCGAAGACATTAGCGACCCGATATTGCAGGTCACAATCAGAGTCAGCATTTTGCGTACATTCTGGAAGCCGCAATTTTCATCTGAAATCAAACCAGGTTGGAATTTACTTTTATTATATGTCTCTCTTCTATATGAACCTAAATGCTATCAAAAAAATAGAAAATTGAATTTTTTACAGGGGTCAAAACAAAAAAGTATGATTTTTTGCCATTTTTTACAACTTTATTTGCAAAAAAAAATTATTTTCAATAATGATAATATTCCGATTTTAGGTTCATGTAGAGCGCAATACTATGAAGAAAGTAACTGCCGATTTTCAAAACGATTGGTTGAAAACTTTTCAAACTAGCGTGTACGCAAGTTCAAAAAAAGTTAAAAAAAATTGCGGCTTCCAGAATGTACGCAAAATGCTGAGTCTGATTGTGACGTGCAATATGGGGTCGCTAATATCTTCGGTGTTTTTCAAGGAAATTCTTCAAAACTTTTATCGTATATACTTAAATACATGTATAAATTATTCTCAAAGTTTCAATAAATTATATTGATTTTTTATACTATAAAAAAATTCATGAAAATCATTGAGAAAACGCTGTCCTAACCCTATTTCCCCCCTTAATTGCTTATAACAATAGAACGAGTCGAAATTTCCATTTAAAATTTTGGGAACATATTTTTCAATAGTTTTACTAACAATTTATGAAATTAAAAAAAAATCGATTTTTTGAACCGTATAACCCTATTTCCCCCCTTACACTTTGGTTCGCTCTTTAAACTCGAATAGGATGAATTTCATGAATTATTTACGTCTTGACCTATTTTCAACGGTCTACAATCTATATATCTATATAGTGTTTGCTATTCTGTCTCACGTCACAGCTGACTATACGGTTAACCGAGAACGAGTAAGAGTGAACATAAATATGGCTATAACATGCACGGGTAATGTATAATGAAAGGGATCAGGTAAACCCTGTCACACTAACGTACGGACGAGAGAGTTGTGCAGTTGAGAGTGATGTACATATATCACTGTGTTGGAAAAAACGAACAAAAAGGGCGTAACTCGCGTCAATTCAACATAAAAATTACACGTGAATTAAAACTTTTTGTTTGTCAACATTTGATTCACGTACGCGCGAGAGGTTAAATTTAGATGAACCGCGCGGGCTGTGCCACGTGTGCTATAACTCGAGTTATTTTGCCCCATTCCGCCCCGTCACCGGTGTGGGTCGCGTCCAGTCGCGCGCGAGTAAACTGACTCGCGACCATAGCATATTCACCCGTCGACCGAGTTTATACCGCTTCTCCGTCAAAACGCTACCGAGCAGCCTTTCGCCCCCATTATCTCTCTTCGTGCAACATTCCCGCCAAACTCTATATATATACATATATAATATATATATATATATTGACTCTGCAGTGACTTTTGCATTGCGGGCTTTCCGCGCAGGAAGTGCACCTCGGCACGCGGAGAAACCCTCCCTTTCGCCGCTCCCTCGCTCGTTATAGCGGCATTCACTCGGCAACTTCCGCCAATCGTACAATTTTGCCAGAACAAAAAAAAAGTTTCCTTCGTTCTTTAGCTATTTATCGATAACTACCCGGTCGATAACTACCCGGCCTGTGGTCGGGAAGTAGAGAAACGAATGTAAACAACCTCGACGATTCTTTCATCGATCCGAGGATTTTCATTCGTCACGGAAATCTATGGACAATCGCGTGATTGACGATTATAGTTTTTTTGTTTCTTTAGATTGTAAAATACGTTTTATACTGCTTCTACTTTGTTCGCCAGACACGAAGGGTTTGTTTTTATACGACCAAGGAATTTTTGCAATTGTTTTTCTTCAGTCCTCCACGGATGATATGGTACGCGATAAAACATTTTGACATTTTTTAATGAGAGAATGTAAAATGTATAGGCTGCAATTGTTGGCAGAAATGCGTGGGGTACATTCACGTATTACCGATCGTTTAACGGTAAACATACCAAGCGGCAGTCAATTGACCCTTTTCAAAATTTACTTTAAATTCGGACATTCATTGTTATTTCTCACGCTCGTCTGACTTTCTGTAAATTCGTTTGATTATCTTATTAGAAATCAGAAGTTATGTTGCGAATTATTTTCTTTGATAAATTAAGAATTTATTAAAAAATCAACGTTTATTTCATAAGGGATCAAATGACCCCTCATCTGCTGGTACGTTTGGTGTTAAGGTAACGCTCTTACGCCCGATTCCGTCAACGTTAAGGGGGGGTAGGGTTTTAAAATGATTTTTTTTGCATTTTTTTTTAAATTTTTTTTCTGAATGAACAATATGTCGAGAATATTGTGTATAAATTTTAAGTCAATCGGAGTAAAACTAACGGAGTTACAGCGTTTCAAACGACCGGCCGTGATACGTGATACGTGAAAATTTTAAATCGATTTTCCCGAAAACGTCATTTTTGAAGTTTGTGAACATTAGAACTCAAAATCTACTGAACCGATCCTTTTGAAAATTTAAACATTACTTCTTCACATAAATCAACAGGTAATCAGGAGTTTTTTTTTTTTTTTTTTTTCAATTTTTTAATAACAAATTAAGCGCGATTTTTTTAGCTAAAGTGGCGTTTTTCACTTCCAAGTGCTGCAAAAAATAGAAAAAAAAAAAAAAAAAACTCTTCCTGATTACCTCGAGAAATACATCACCTTTAAAATCCCCTTAATCGAACTTCAAACTCAGTCCGGCCTATTTTCAAAATTGACAAAAATAAATTGAACTCCGTTTAAACCACGTGGAAATATTTGTTTTTTTTTTCTAAACTCTCGTGCGAGATTACCCGAAACGTTGCAAATAGTCTTAGAAAATCACATATGGAAGAATAAAAATGTTTTCACGCATTTTTTATTGAAAAAAATCTGAAAGATTCTAGAATTTTACAGAATCGAAGGGGAATATTGATATTCGATGAAATATTGATTTTTTTCTTGTACCGTAACTTGTTCGTTTCTATCGAATTATACACTGAGAAGAAAAAGTGTTAGGATCGACCAAATCGGCGTTCACCCTTGTTCAAACGGATTTTTCGTCGGTACTACAAAAATCATTTGCTCTACGGATATATTAGTCAACTGATCCCACTAAATGTTGAGCAAACTAATAATTTATTCGTACCAATTAAAAATTCGTTTGAACGTGGGTGAATGGCGATTTAGTGAATTCAAACACTTGTTCTATTTTCAGTGTATTTACCTTCAAATAATTTGTATGTGCGAACGAATGACTCGACGAGTAAAATTAGTTTCACAAGCTTAACAGAGACTTTCGAATATTCATTAATGTTAATTCGTTGACAATTGGATTGTCAGTTGATCCCGATGAAAAACTTCCATAATTCGTCATATCGACATATTCGTCATCCTGAAATCCAAAAAAATCTGATACCGCGCGCGTCTCGATAATTCAATAGCGAGAAGCTCGTGTCCCAAGCGGAATTTCCCGCGGTGTTCCTTCGTCACACATAGGGGGCGCGCGGGCGTGTATCGCCGTACAGCAGCACAGCAGCACCAAGAACAGTTTCCTGTACGATAGCCCAAAGGGCTTACGTAAGCCTCTTCATTGCGCGTACATCGTGTGGCTGTCTCCTGTAATTACAATGGTACAGTGGTGTATACACAGGATTTGTATGTGCGCGAGCGTGTGTACAATTCATATATATATTCGCGCTGACATAACGGCGTGCCGCGAATCTCTCCCAAGGGTTCAACAACCCAGGCACAATGAGAAACCTGAGCGTTTAGTCTCCATATATATACCATCAACTATGGTCCATACAGCCAAGTTTCTATACCTATATAATATTCAAATACCTTTATGGCGGTATAACTATGCAAAATGTCTATAGAGAACTCCGTGGGTATGTATACGCGACGACAGGCCGAGATGACTAACCAACTTTGTGCGTGAGTGCGTTCAGCTCGAGTACAGAGATATATGTGCATTGATATAACTGAAAGTCTCCGGCGCAGGGAACCAATGAAGAAGTGAAATTAAGCGGGAATTAAGGGGGGAAATAGGGTTAGACGGTTCAAAAAAAGGATTTTTTTTTAATTTCATAAATCGTTAATAAAACTATTGAAAAATATGTTCCGAAAATTTTAAATGAAAATTCCGACTCGTTCTATTGTTATAAGCCAAATAGGAAATAGGGGGGAAATAGGGTTAGAACAGCGTTTTCTCAATGATTTTCATGAATTTTTTTATAGTATAAAAGATGAATATAATTTATTGAAAGTTTGAGAATATTTTAGACATATATTTAAGTATATACTATAAAATTTTTATACATATATTTATGTACATACTATAAAATATTAGCGTACCCCATATTGTTTGTTTTTCTTGGTACTATTTTTTCACACGCGTTTTTCTGAAAACGACTTTTTTTTTTAACTTGCGTACACGCTAGTTTGAAAAGTTTTTAACCAACCGTTTTGAAAATTGGCAGATACTTTCTTCATAGTATTGCGCTCTATATGAACCTGAAATCGGAATATTATCATTATTTAAAATATTTTTTTTTTTGCAAATAAAGTTGTAAAAAATGGCAAAAAATCATGCTTTTTTGTTTTGACCCCTGTAAAAAATTCAATTTTCTATTTTTTTGATAGAATTTAGGTTCATATAGAAGAGAAACATATAATAAAAGTAAATTCCAACCTCGTTTGATTTCAGATGAAAATTGCGGCTTCCAGAATGTACGCAAAATGCTGAGTCTGATTGTGACCTGCAATATGGGGTCGCTAATATTTTATAGTACATACTTAAATATATGTATACAAATTTTATAGTATATACTTAAATATGAGTATAAAATATTCTCAGAGTTTCAATAAATTATATTCATTTTTTATATTATAAAAAATTCATGAAAATCATTGAGAAAACGTTGTCCTAACCATATTTCCCCCCTTAAGAGACTAATAGTGTTTTAACCCTCGATACTTCATTCTTCGATGATTAATTACTCTGCAACGGAGCAAATCCAATTAAAGACATCGTACGGGTAATGTTAATGATAAAATACATCAATGATCTTCGTAAAGGCCATTTTTATGATGTGCGATAGCTTCAATTGGTTTTGTGCTTGGCTCGAAGCAATTATCAAAGGTGGCGCGAATGCCGTTTCATTTATTTCAGTAACTAATCCAACATTGCAGCATTCTTTTGAAAACGATTTCAATTGTTTTCACACCCTCCTAAATTGTCTGTTCACGATGCAAAACCTGTTCCTCTTTAAAGAAATCCGATTTGCTGTAAAAGTCGTAGTTTCTCGTTGTTTCTGATGGACTCATTTGTTTCCGGAAGCATGGCTTTTCTTTGGAAGAATCAATCGAGTTCGCGAGATATGAAACAATTGTTTATGGATGAGAGGAAATCGGCTAGACGAGACAGTTTCTATTTGCATCGGGAAAGTGCAATATTCCTCTTAGGGTGAATTTATCGTTTTTTCTTCCCGTTTCAATATATCTCATAATTCACGCTTTGTCGTTTCGAATCGGCAATTTCTCGGATATAATACAATAGCCATTTGCATCTGCAGCTTTTGGTTATCTGGGATATATCGAAGGGCAATTCTCGATAAATGGCATCGATAAATGTATAGATGCATATAAATGTATATTGAGAGCTGTACAAGCTTATGTTTATATACAAGTTTATGCATATAGAGATCTTTAAAGACCCGTTAAAGATCTTCCCGGTGTAGGGAGATCTTCGGACGCGTGTACCAGCCTATCGTGATTTCACATTCAAGATTGGCACTGTGCGAGGGTTTTTAATCAGCTGTCTCTGATCAACCTATTCCATTCTCTTTGATGTATATTTATGTATATTCCCATCGTGCGATTCGATAAAGATTGCGACGTAGAAAAAGAGGACAAGGAGAGACAGATGGAGGAAGGGTCAAGGGAATGGAATTAAAACTGGCAAACAGAAAGAGATGAAGAGGGAGAGGAGGGAGGCTGATCGTGTCACCGTATGGACCTGCCAATCTATAACTGATCATGCTGAGATCACGCTCCTTCTCTTATATGCATGTGTGTGTATGTGTGTGTCGGACAGCAGAGCAAAGACCTCTCTCTCTCGTTCTTTGTTTCTCTCTTTCTGTCTATCGGGTGATTCGATCCATGCTCGTTAAAAGCCTTTTGCTATACGACCACTTAACTTCGATCTACTTTCGCGAAAGCCTCTAGCGTGATGACGTTAGGTACTGCACTAACTATATATATATATAGATGCGAGGGCTTCTCGAGTTTCGACGGTTTTGTTCCATTTCCATTCGGCTCGATTCGCGGTCGACGGAGAAAGGTAAGCCGTACGCCCCGACCTCTCCCGGAAATCCCAATTTCTTAAGTGGGGAAATAGGGTTGGGACAGTGTTTTCTCAATGATTTTCATGAATTTTTTTATAGTATAAAAAATGAATATAATTTATTGAAACTTTGAGAATATTTTATACATATATTTGAGCATATACTATAAAATTTGTATAAATATATTTAAGGATATACTATAAAATATTAGCGACCCCATATTGCAGGTCACACTCAGACTCAGCATTTTGCGTACATTCTGGAAGCCGCAATTTTCATCTGAAATCAAACAAGGTTGGAATTTACCTTTATTATATGTCTCTCTTCTATATGAACCTGAATGCTATCAAAAAAATAGAAAATTGAATTTTTTACAGGGGTAAAAAAAAAGCATGATTTTTTGCCATTTTTTACAACTTTATTTGCAAAAAAAAATTATTTTAAATAATGATAATATTCTGCATTTAGGTTCATATAGAGCGCAATACTATGAAGAAAGTAACTGCCAATTTTCAAAACGATTGGTTGAAAACTTTTCAAACTAGCGTGTACGCAAGTTAAAAAAAAGTCGTTTTCAGAAAAACGCGTTTGGAAAAATAGTACCAAGAAAAACAAGCAATATGGGGTCGCTAACATTTTATAGTATATACTAAAATATATGTATAAAAATTTTATAGTGTATACTTAAATATATGTATAAAATATTCTCAAAGTTTCAATAAATTATATTAATTTTTTATACTATAAAAAAATTTATGAAAATCATTGAGAAAACGCTGTCCTAACCCTATTTCCACCCTTAATGGCTTATAACAATAGAACGAGTCGGAATTTTCATTCAAAATTTTGCGAACATATTTTTCGATAGTTTTACTAACAATTTATGAAATTCAAAAAAAATTGATTTTTTGAACCGTCTAACCCTATTTCACCCCTTAATGTTTCGATTTTTTTTTTCACGTAGATCCTCGTGCCTCGTGTGCTCCCTATTACACTATTGTTCTCACGGAGAACACTCCTTTTTCTTTTCGTTTTCAACGAATGGTACTTTGTTTCGAATGCGTTAAATCAAAGATTTTACTATCGGATCTACGATTATCGGTTATTTGGTTATTTTTTCCGAGAAATTCAATCGTACACCAACCATTGGTGGTTGCTATTTTATATGTAAAATTACACGCAGCTAGTTATTGACAATGAAAATTTCACGGCAAACTACAAAATACTTCTGCGAATTTACAAAATTTTCGTTATTTACAAAATGTTGACAGAACAATTTAGTTCAGCGCTTTCCGGCATTAGAAAAAATTGTAATTGTATTTTGGAAGATTTGAAAAAAAAATAATCGAAATGCATAAAATATTTCGTAAACTTCCAGAAATTTTATTTGACGAACATAAATTTTTCAATAATTAGTTTTTCTTCGGTATCTAATACAAGAAACTTCTGTCCTTTCGTCGCTAATGATCTAAAGTAACGATAATTTCTATTTATTTGAACAAATTTTTTCCGACTCAAATAAAATGTACAAAAAGTGCAACGAGCGATATTTCTTGTTGTATGAAAATAAAAATTCGCAATTCCTCCGACCGTGTGATGAAAAAAATAAAAATAAAATAATAACCGGGTCGAACAATTTTATTCGTAATTTTCCTTTCAACTCGAAAAGGAATACCTGACCGTTCTTATAGGGGTATCGATTATATCGTCGCGAACATGTATATATAGATAGTTCGTGAACATTCTGGCGGGGGTATATTAAATAGGCATTTATTAATTACCCCTCGATGAAACAAAAACTGACCGGCCTTGCGGGCTCAAACGCTCTCCACACGTTTTATTGGCGAAACTTGAGAGTTCGTGAGCTCGCGGACGCGCGCGAGACCGAAGAAGGCCGCGAAGCGAAGAGCCGGGAAATTTATCGTGCCGAGAGAGGAAGAGAGAAAGAGAGAGAGAGAGATGCTGGATGGTGGCACTCTTAAGTCGGTTACTCGTATTCCATGCTTGCTCATATACATATAGACGATATATACATATATTTGAACTCTCGCGAACATTAATATCGTATCCGGTAACATCTTTCCCTCGGCCGGTAATAGATACTCTTGGATGATCGTTCATGATTCCCTTTTGCTCTTTTAACTCTTTATATTCCCAACGTTCGAGCATCTCTCTTTTCTCTCGCATCTCCAACGATAGTTCATCCTGTGGTGGGACGCCAATCTTTATCACGGTTCTCCGTCTCTCATCCCCAGCATAACATTCGCCCCTTTTATAGAAGATAAACGCAACAACGATTGGCCTTTTCAAGGTCACGATGTCTGACGCGATTAAACATTTTTTATTGCAAAAAAAAAAAGGACCAATGGTATCGTTAATGCGAAATGAATAAAACATTTTGCTCTAATGCACAAAGTAGCAATGAATAGGTCTTTGTTCATTTGAGAACACCAGTTGGGGCAGAAAGTTTTAATAAATTCTATCGAGTTTTCGTCGCCTCCGGGACCAACGGAAATTCTCGTTATTGGCATCTTTTCGCCCTTTTTTCTTTTATTCAATGCATTTAGTAGTGGTTAATCTTTGCACATAGCCCTACAGCTGTATCCCTCTCGAAGCGTGTGCCCAGGAAAATTCGATAAAAAAAAAAAAATTATAACAGATTTTATTGTCATTAAATAGAATTGATTTTGGTAACAACTTATGGAACGATAAAACAAATGTTATTTTAACAAATAAACAAAGTTTATTTGAGTAAAAATAGAAACGATTTTTAAAAAACGTGGAAATTTAGTGCTAATTTATTGCTCTATCCGCGATTTTTTGGAGCTTGGATATTCGAGGAAACAACAAAATGTAACAGATTTTATTGTCATTAAATAAAATTGATTTTGGTAAAAACTGTTGGAACGGTAAAACAAATGTTATTTTAACGAATAAACAAAGTTCTCTTTTAGTACAAATAGAAACGATTTAAAAAAAAAACGTGAAAATTTAGTGCTAATTTATTGCTCTATTCGCGATTTTTTGGAGCTTGTACTGGATATTCGAGGAAACTACAAATTGTAACAGATTTTATTGTCATTAAATAAAATTGGTTTTGGTAACAACTGATGGAACGGTAAAATAAATGTTATTTTAACAAATAAACAAAATTTATTTGAGTAAAAATAGAAATGATTTTTAAAGACATGAAAATTTAGCGCTAATTTATTACTCCATTCCCGATTTTTTGGAGCCTGTCCTAATTTTCCTAAAAAATCGATGAATGTGTCAGTTTGTAAAAAAGTTAGCACAGTCACATGAACAAATAAATATTTTTTTTCTTCAAAAGCACACACAATTGATTCATGGGGTGGTAAGGTTGCATGATTTTTCAAGGGATGGCTTGATACCGTGCATATTTTGAAAGCACAACACGAGCACAAAATTTCTGTGCATTTGAATAAAAAAACTAGATTTTATGGTGCGATTGTCCTAACGTTTTTCCAAAGCTGACACACAGGCCATCGATTTTATCGAAATTGAAGAACACAAAAATCGCGAATTGTCCAATAAATTAGCGGAAACAGAGCGCTATAAATTTGTATATTAAGGGGGGAAATAGGGTTAGGACAGCGTTTACTCAATGATTTTCACGAATTTTTTTATAGTATAAAAAATGAATATAATTTATTGAAACTTTGAGAATATTTTATACATATATTTAAGTATATACTATAAAATTTTTATACATATATTTAAGTATATACTATAAAATTTGTATACATATATTTAAGTATATACTATAAAATATTAGCGACCCGATATGGCAGGTCACAATCAGACTCAGCATTTTGCGTACATTCTGGAAGCCGCAATTTTTATCTGAAATCAAACGACGTTGGAATTTACTTTTATTATATGTCTCTCTTCTATATCAACCTAAATGCTATCAAAAGAAATAGAAAATTGAATTTTTTACAGGGGTCAAAACAAAAAAGCATGATTTTTTGCCATATTTTACAACTTTATTTGCAAAAAAAAATTATTTTAAATAATGATAATATTCCGATTTTAGGTTCATATAGAGCGCGATACTATGAAGAAAGTAACTGCCAATTTTCAAAACGATTGGTTGAAAACTTTTCAAACTAGCGTGTACGCAAGTTCAAGAAAAGTCGTTTCCAGAAAAACGCGTTTGAAAAAATAGTACCAAGAAAAACAAGCAATATGGGGTCGGTAATATTTTATAGTATATACTTAAATATATGTATACAAATTTTATAGTATATACTTAAATATATGTATAAAATATTCTCAAAGTTTCAATAAATTATATTCATTTTTTACACTATAAAAAAATTCATGAAAATCATTGAGAAAACGCTGTCCTAACCCTATTTCCCCCCTTAATGGCTTATAACAATAGAACGAGTCGGAATTTTCATTTAAAATTTTGGGAACATATTTTTCAATAGTTTTACTAACAATTTATGAAATAAAAAAAAAATCGATTTTTTGAACCGTCTAACCCTATTTCCCCCCTTAATTAAAATAGCTTGTACTCATTTCGTTGTGCTAACTTTGTAGACGTTAGAATAAATAAATTTTCCCCGGTGCGCGCGGCGTATATTAGATACACAAAGTTTTCTCCTTTTCTCAGTTCATGCGACTATATACGTAACAGCTTCTTACCTACTTGGGACAAGATTTAGTGCAATGAACTATCAGCAGCAGCTGTGCGACGATATTAACCCGGAGTGTTACAGCTAATATCTACTTCCGGACATGCCAAAATTTTACAACCCGGTGCAGCAAACCCCTTGCAGCAAACTTCATTTTCCAAGTCCTGTACACACTCACGTGAGCAGTCTTATATTACATTAGCTCGATATCTACATTCTGCGTTCTTGCTACGTCCCCTCCGTCTTTTTTTTTTATGTTTTAAAGTTTGTTTCAAATTTGTCGAACAGAACAGTGAAATCGATATCGTACCCGGATATAATACATATATGTATACAGGTAGCTATGAAAAGCTCGCAACCTTGCGCCCAGAATTTCGAAAAAGATGACTCAGACTTTCCTTGTTTTAATAATAGGCGCTTAGTTAGACCCTGGTCGCTCCCACGTGTGTATCTCGCGGTTGCTGGCAAAATGTTACGAGTAAAATTCGAGCAAACGAGGAAGAGACACAGGTGCATGAAATTCGATACCGCGCGCACACACACACACGCTCTCGAAACAAACTCATGGGCCTCGCGTGCATGTCACTCTGCTGGCTTCTCATATTTTTTTCTCTCTCTCTCTCTCTCTCTCTTTCACTCGTTGCCCCAGAAAGTACGAAAATGAGGGATAATAGCACAGTGAAGATTGATAATATAGTAAAATTACGAAAGTTCGTTTCTATTATCGAACAAATGGGTAATTCCGCAAGCTCAATAATTCCGCAAAAGTATATATTTATGAAAAAAACAATTGTAGTAACGGAGGAAAATTGCGTTAAGGAGTTAGGCCATTCTAGAGGCCGAAAAAATAGGCTTTTTTGGGGATTTTTTTTTTCAGAAAAACTACAAGATAAATTGAGATTACAAAATAGGGTGTTTATCATACGTATCAGTGACTTTATGCAATCATTTTTTTGAAGCGATTAATTTCAAAATGGCGGCTGTGCAGCATTTTGCGTTGACGTCTCCGTTTTTGTTCGCCGGAAACATAACTCAGACAATTTTCAACGGATTCACTTGAAACTTTGAATATATCTTTAAAAATACATTGTCTATGGAAGTGCGTAGGATTTTTTCGATATATTGATTTTTGGCCAAATGGCGCACTTATAAAGTGAAAAGGGAAAAATTTGCTTAAAAAATCGTCAGAAAATTGTTAATAACAAATGAACTATACAATATAAAAAAGAAAATCTTAGACCCTTCCACAGACAATGTATTTTTAAAGATATATTCAAAATTTCAAGTGAATCGGTTGAAAATCATCCGAGTTATGCTTCCGGCCAACAAAAACGGAGACGTCATCGCAAAAAACGTTGCACAGTCGCTATTTTGAAATTAATCGCTTCAAAAAAAAAAATTGTATACAGTCACTGATATGTATAATAAACATCCAATTTTGTAATGTCGATATATTTTGTAGTTTTTCTGAAAAAAAATCCCCAAAAAAGCCTATTTTTTCGACCTCGGGAGTGTCCTAACCCGTTAATTGAATTGCAACGTTCGAAAAACAAATGTTTGTCACATCAATCCAATGTTTGATATCGAACGTTCTCGAGCGAATTCATAAGTGAATTGACTCGAGCTAAGGAGGTCAGTGCGCTCTCAAACTAGTCAAATGATGGCTCAACTTTGAACATAATTTTCAAAAAGTCTTGTGCATAAATGTACTACGGTCAATTGTCATTTGTATCACAGCGTATTGTTCTTATGTAAGAAAAACATTAATAACAATGAATTTCCAAAATATAATATTAACTACTTTTGTGCCAATTTAAAAAAAAACATAAATATTGGTTAAGTTTTTGTCAAAAATTTTTTTTTACTTCAAAAGAGCTCTACGAATCTCATTCAGATATTTTGTAGTCCGTGCACAAATTACAGCTGTTTGCTTACGAAGATAATTTCGTTGGCGGATAAACAAATGGCTGTGAAATTTAAACGAAGGATACTGTGAAATATTTGGATGGTCAGTTGGTGGAACTACTGTCGAGGAAGTGAACACGAGCCGTGTTATGTGAAAATCGAGGAAAGAATACGGATTATTTTGTGAAAAAACTGATGGAATATTTTTACCGTTTTGAAAATTGCCACAGAATAATTAATGTTTTTATGGAAATCCATTTGTTATTAATGTTCGATGTACAATTTACCTCAAGCCTCCAACAGGAATTTATTCAAGCTTGATATGCGTATGTCTTGATCATTGAAAATATTTTTGCCAATACATACGAAGGAAAGGTAGTTTTGTACGTGAAAATCAATATGAAATTTCGAGTCCGTATCGACCGAAAACTTAAAGATGAATTTGAGAAATAGATTCAGCTTCAAATGATTTATTAATGCAGGTCGCAGCAATCCTGTGAGCATCACCGATGATAAAAAAAAATGATTACTCTGTGGAAATAACTCACTAACAGCAAACCTAAACATCATTCCGTGTAACGCCTAAATGTTAATAATCAAAAGGGAGCACAGAATTATTTTCTACTCCTAAAATCAGAGATTGAATTGAAACTGTTTTTATGCAAATTACCAAACGGTCCAGATTATTAAGGGAGAACACCACTGTGACCCCCTGTTTTTTTGCACATTTTTCAAGAATTTTTTTTTGTGGGAAAAAAAAGAGATATTCGAAAAAATTTTTTGGGTTTTGTTTCTTGTTTATTAATGTATCAAAAAACATTTTTTTCACATTTTTCACGCGGCATGGTGGCGCTGGGGAAGCTCTCGCGTCAGGTGCTGTCATCTCCGCGGCACGCAGCAGAACTCTCTTCAACGTCGATCTGAAAAAAAATACCGAGTGTTTTCGTTAATAATATGATATTTTGAAGAGAAGTACATAGGGATTTGAAATTTGCTTCAATTTCACGCCTTTGAAATTAACTTTAATTTCAAAGGCGTGCCTATTTTTTTTGAAACAATATTTTTCCAAATCCCCGTGTACTGCTCTTCAAAATATCATATTTTTAACGAAAACACTCGGTATTTTTTTTCAGATCGACGTTGAAGAGAGTTCTGCTGCGTGCCGCGGAAATGACAGCACCTGACACGAGAGCTTCCCCAGCGCCACCATGCGGCGTGACAAAATGTGAAAAAAATGTTTTTTGATACATTAATAAACAAGGAACAAAACCCAAAAAATTTTTTCGAATATCTCTTTTTTTTCCCACAAAAAAAAATTCTTGAAAAATGTGAAAAAAAACAGGGGGTCACAGTGGTGTTCTCCCTTAATACTTTTCAGCAAAATTAATCGTTCACCGATAAATCGTTATCATTTTTGTTTACCTGATGTTCCACTTAACCATTATAAAAGGGAAACGACAACAACGGGAAGAAGATATGGTTGATTAAATTGGAAATAGAATTGATTCGGTTACTAGAAACGACAAACTCCCGAACTCAGCTCCATCAAAACTGTTTTTCCCGTCATTCAAACCCTTTTCACATCCCTCTGCTTCCGTTCTTACTGGCTACCCTAGAATAAATCGTTTCTCGCTGCATTGCAGGAATAACACTGCCACACTCCCTTCCATCTATCTATCACGCTCTCTCTCTCTCTCTGTCTCTCTTTCTCCACGAGAACCATTCGACGAGGAGACATCGATTGTGCCGAGTGTCGCGAAATAACTGAAGTCTGTGTGTGCTCCGTTTCGATCCTCACGTCGGAATAAGTGGAATCGAGAAATATAGAGAGAAAGAGACAGAGAGAGAGAGTTTTTCCTTCACCATCTCTTTCGTTTCTTCCGGTTTCGTTCGACATAAAGCTTCTCAATCCTATATAGATCCTTCTCCTCTGAACTTATCTCGACCTATAGTCACATTGATATAATACTGACGTAGTAGCTCTCGTCTCTTCCACGTTGCTGCTGCTGCTGCTGTTGCTGCGACTCGGGGAGCATTCGACCTAGCCTATATATACGCGAGTAGACTCTCGGAATAAATCGCATAACTGGGTTTCACGATCTATTCCCAGGGCATCGCCTGGGAGTCTGCCGTGGCCCCGGCGTTCTCCAATTCCCGCGTTTTTTTTTTTTTATAATTTTATTTTTATAAATATATCCTTTCCGCGCTGTATTCACTTCGTTTCCCCTCCGTCTCTACATCTCTCCGTCACTGATTCATGGCTGGTTCCACACGGTGTTCGTTTTCTTCGTTTTTTTCTTTATCATTCAACTGCAGAACCGTTTTGTTGTCGTTAATACTTCGACAATACCCGGCAAAATACCGAATACAAGCGATTTCATAGACACTATTCTATGAAACTCATAAATAAATATATATGAAGACAATTTCTTTTGTATAACTCGATGAGAAACGCTATATAGACTTTAGGGTTTTTTTATATTCTTATATATGTATATAGGATCGCGTTGTATAGAAGAGCTTACGCCCCGATGTCACGTTTTCTCTTTATCCTTAATCTCATACTCACTCTCGTAAGCTCCGGATGTAATGAATTTTCACTTGGAAATACCATGTTTAGCGACTTGCGACGCGACTCTGGTAAATTATTTTACAAAAGGGATATTCAAGTTTAGGTACAGAAGAGAGAACATGATATTATCTTCGAGAGGCTTCCGACGATATCCGGTTTATAGGAAGTTTCGCTACTCTCCTAACACGTCTTGCTATCTCTCTCTCTCTCTCTCTCTCTCTCTCTCTCTCTCTCTCTCTCTTTCGATCCTAAGATATGTTGAGAACTCTCGTTTTCGGAGCTTATCCAACCCCTTTAAGAAGGGGTTAGATCACAGGATCAAGGGAGAGAGCAAGAGATGCTGTGGAAAGTTCCGTCCTGAACTCCGACTCGAAAGTTCCCGTAACTCGGATAGAAGCCAACTTATGTCGATATACATCGTCGATATATTCGATATAGACATATAGAGTGGGTCAAAAAAGTATTCATACACCTTGTTTTTTTGCGATAACTTTATGGACATAAGCGATACGCAAAGAAAGCCAATTTTGTTTAATAGTACATCGGGTACAGAGATAAACTGCAAATGGAGAATTTTTTCCCAGGAATAATAGAATAATTATGGAAAAAAAACGAAAATTTTCGGGCCAAAAAAGTATTCGTGCACTTACGATCGAGCTGCTAAACCTCGATATTCACTCACGGACGGTCTGACCTCTGCGTGCAACGTAAACAAGTCTTCGTTTACACAATGGTTTTGACCTATTCCATGCGGTAGTAGATCTTCAAGCTCTGAACAGACATGATGGCAAAGAAAAGCGAAATATCAACATCCATGCGAGATATAGTGATTTTTCTACGGAAACGCGGTGAAAGTTATCGAAAAATTAGTAAAGAACTAAATCTAAGTTTCGCAACAGGGCAATATATAATAAAAAAATACGAAAGAAAAAACAGCACAGAAAATAAGCCACGAACCGATCGACCGAGAATACTAACAGTACGAGAGCGTCGGGGTATTGTTACAGAGGCTACAAAAAAACCGTTCACAAGTGCTCGCAGTTTAGCGAATGATGTCGCGTCAACATCGGGGAAGAGCGTGTGTCCCTAGACTATTCGAAACGTTTTGCATTCTGCCCAAATATACGGCGGAACTGCCCGCAAAAAACCATTAATTAATAATATAAATCGAGAAAAACGTTTAGGTTTCGCAAAAACCTACGTAAAAAAATCTATAGAATTTTGGAAACGTGTCGTATTCTCGGATGAGTCGAATTTTAACATCTTCGGGTCCGATGGAAAACAATTCGTCTGGCGGAAACCAAATACCGAGCTCCGGCAGAAAAATTTAATACCGACTGTAAAGCACGGCGGAGGAAGCGTCATAGTTTGGGGCTGTATGGGATATTATGGTGTTAGTAATCTGGCTTTTATAGATGGTACAATGAATGCCCAGAAATATATCGACGTGTTCCGCAGCAATTTAAAAGCGAGTGTAGATAAAATAGGCCTGGATGGAAATTTCTACTTCCAACAAGATAACGACCCGAAACATACTGCCATGAAAACGAGGGAATGGTTAATCTATAATGTCCGCAAAAAATTGATTACACCACCACAATCTCCGGACATCAAATCCTATTGAAAATTTATGGCACTTGGTGGATGTAGAAATTAGAAGAAGAAAAATAACAAACAAATCCGATCTCCAAAGAGTGCTTTTAGAAGAATGGACGAAAATAGCAAAAGAAATAACGCAAAAGCTAATAGAATCCATGCCTAAGAGACTCGAGGCGATAATTGAAGCAAAAGGGATGCACACCAAATATTAGTTATAATTAACAACTATGATGATGTAGGTTTTCACTATAATCGTAAGTGTATGATTACTTTTTTTGCCCGAATATTTTCGTTTTTTTTTGGAATTATTTTATCTATTATTCCGGAGAAAAAATTCTCCATTTGCAGTTTATCTGTGCACCTGATGTACTATTAAATAAAATTGGCTTTCTTTGCGTATCGCTTATGTCCATCAAGTTATCGCAAAAAAACAAGGTGTATGAATACTTTTTTGACCCACTGTATATATATATGTTTGTGACCTTTGAAAAATTGGATTTTCAGAGTGAATGACAAGAGTTTCACGCGTTTATTATTTTAAAAACTCTAATTTTATGATTTTCAAGACGTTACCGCGTAAAATTTGAATTTGTGAGAATTGGTCGTAGTTGATAAAAAAAAAAAAAAAAATTGCAATTCTACGCGAAAAAAACGATGAATAATCTACGTAAAACCGATTGAGCATATGTCAAAACATTTTACACCTTAATTTTAACTGTACCAGCGATGGAAGTAACCAGTGGTGCCACGATCATAGACACACCTCGTAAAATCCTTCGCATCCGCGCACAGCTCGGTAATATAACATTCGTGACTTACGATAATTCTTCATCTCCGTCGAGGAAACTTTCGAATTGTCTCGTTAGCCGTTTGAAAATTGTATTTGGCCGGTAATGAATCATGATTAGTGGAATGGATACATCAACGCTTGTATTCGGCTCTACGCTGACATCCTCGATTGGATGATTACGCCGATTGTATTTAAAAAAAAGCCTAACTAATTATCATGATTATCGTGTACTTCATAATGATCGATGTAATAATTACGATTGATTGTACCTGGATGCACGTAACTGTACGTTCTTCGTTGCGTGTTCTTTTTGTTACTTCATCGTCTATATTGCAATTTCATATATCTGACGCTATTATGCACGTTACACAGAGCGAAATTAATCACATTGCCACCGCGAGGTCATAGACCTTCGCGCGGTAAAACAATTTCTCAAATTATAGCGCGTACCACGCTATTTATTGCGGAATTTTTTTTCCCTCTCCCGCCTGGTTATAACCGAAAAACGAATCGTGTCGGTGGATTAAGCGCGTTCCCTCGTTACAATTAAATTTACGACCTAACCGAATGCGCAATTGCTGGCATAAATATTAGCGTGAGGCGTTACACCGTATGTGTATGTATTTATGTATATATGGAGTAGAGATGGTGAACGGAGAGGGACAAAAAGATGGCGAGAAATTCGGGAGAAAGGCGGCCGTTAACACGATGAAACAAATAAAAGTATCTATGTTGTGAATAATTAAGTAAAAATGGTGCAAACTGAGACTTTCATTATTCCTCATTCACAAATTTTCCTCTCTGAGCAAGAAACTATACCAATTTTGACTTTCTCGTAGAGTAAACTTTGTGTATGCGCAAAAATGATGAAGCAATGTGCGTGTTTCAATTTGTACCATTTTTTTCTCTCTCCATTAATTTAACAGTGCAAAGTTTGCTTGATTTTTCAATAGATTTTCGATGGACTTTTCGAAAAATTGAAAATACCATAAATTTTCAACGTTTAGATCAATTTTCTTTAGAATTAATAGCAAATATATTCTGATAGTCAAGTCATTTAGGAAGTGTTGACCCGACAGCCCAAAAATTGCACGAACTATCTCACCAAACATCGATACTGATTTTTCCGAAAATTCAATACGTTTGGAACGCTCTCAATCATTTTTTTTTCTACTTTTAATAGCTAATTTAGTGACGGTCCGTTTATGTAAAAAGTTTAGGCCTGATAGCTCGTAAATTCGTCGAATTAAAAAATGAAAATTACGTACACTCTGAACAAGTTATTCAATCTTCACAAAAGTCATATTTGATGAATGGGGGTGTTGCATTTGTTCGCAAAATTTCGGCCCGATCGGTTAAGGAGTTATACGCAGTCAGGAGACCGAAAAAAGGCGATTTTTCAAGAATTTTTCCTGGAAAGACATTTTAATTTATTAACGTTAAAATTTATATACGTATTGGAGTAACTTTTAACTTTATTTTCATATTTTTTATTTGTAAAAGTAATGATTTTTAAAGCTGCTATAGCCGATCTCCGGGAGCTCCTCTAAAGAAAGGTGTCTGGCGGTGAGCACGATATCTCCGGTTTGGATTATCCAAAATAAAAAAACCAAAAAGAGTCTATTAGTGAATAGATAAATCTAGGTATTGATCGAAGGAATAGTCGAAATTTTGATTTTTGACAAAATGGCTCCAACAAGAAAAAATTCCAATTTTCGACCAAAATTTTTTCGTTGAATTGTCTAAAAAAAATTGAAATAATTATCGGAAAGCTTATTCCTTCGATCAATACCTGAAGAATATATCTGAGGAGGTTGGGTTAAAATTGCAGACCGATCGGTTGAGTCGTTTTTGAGAAATCGTGCTCACCGACTCTGAAAACACCGTTTTGAGAAAAACGCGTTCAAAGTTTAGGCCGCCTACTTTGTAACGCTCCGAGCATCCTTACAAATATCCATGTATCCCCAAGAATATTTGCCGGATCGATTTGAAATTTTCAGAGAATATACTTAAATATATGTACATTCCGAAAATGCAATAAAAAAGTCGATTTTTCGAAATTTCCAACTCCGTATAATCCCTTAAGCCATTCAGCAGTTAAAGAGGTTTTTGCGGCTTCATCACATACACACATACATTCATCCGAAAATGTTTTTATAAATGTGCGTTTTCCGGCGTTTTCCGACGTTTTGACACATTTTGAACCCGTTGACATTGAAAATTGGAAATAAATGTTTTCACAAAAACACACCTTCCTTTATGAGGAAGTAAAAATTCGCTTAAGAGGGAAAATAGGGTTAGGACAGCGTTTTCTCAATGATTTTCATGAATTTTTTTATAGTATAAAAAATGAATATAATTTATTGAGGCTTTGAGAATATTTTATACATATATTTAAGTATATACTATAAAATTTTTGAAGAATTTCCTTGAAAAACACCGAAGATATTAAAGACCCCATATTGCAAGTCACAATCAGACTCAGCATTTTGCGTACATTCTGGAAGCCGCAATTATCATCTGAAATCAAACGAGGTTGGAATTTACTTTTATTATATGTCTCTCTTCTATATGAACCTAAATGCTATGAAAAAAATAGAAAATTGAATTTTTTACAGGGGTCAAAACAAAAAAGCATGATTTTTCGCCATTTTTTACAACTTTATTTGCAAAAAAAAAATTATTTTAAATAATGATAATATTCCGATTTTGGGTTCATATAGAGCGCAATACTATGAAGAAAATAACTGCCAATTTTCAAAACGATTGGTTGAAAACTGTTCAAACTACCGTGTGCGCAAGTTAAAAAAAAGTCGTTTTCAGAAAAACGCGTTTGAAAAAATAGCAAAATGCTGAGTCTGATTGTGACCTGCAATATGGGATCGCTAATATCTTCGGTGTTTTTCAAGGAAATTCTTCATAATTTTTATAGTATATACTTAAATATATGTATTAAATATTCTCAAAGTTTCAATAAATTATATTCTTTTTTATACTATAAAAAAATTCATGAAAATCATTGAGATAACGCTGTCTTAACCCTATTTGCCCCCTTAATGGCGTATAACACCAGAACGAGTCGGAATTTTCATTTAAAATTTTGGGAACATATTTTTCAATAGTTTTACTAACAATTTATGAAATAAAAAAAAATCGATTTTTTGTACCGTCTAACCCTATTTCCACCCTTAAATTCATTTGGCGACAGTGAATATCGGTTAATGAAACATTCTGAATTTTCTCCCTTAATTGTTCGACTGAACATTGACAAAACGATTTGATGAGAAAGAGAGAGAGCGTGAGAGGAAGGTGAATATTAAATAATTTTCACTATTGAAACTTTGTTCTGGCGTGAGAACGGAAAACTTGGTTAGATTATGAAAAAAGAGCGCTTAACGACTATCCACTCGAAGCGTTAACTCAGGTGAGATATAGGAAAGAGAGTGGGAGGTCAACGGTCTTTCGCAGCAGCAGCCGCAGCAGCAGAGTACCAAAGCTGCACACCAGAAGAAGGAGCAAGAGTGCCCCGGTGTGCGGTGTGGGTGGCAAGGCAAAGACGACGTTCGCCCAGAGAGAAAAGACGCCCGTGCCTGTGGAAATATAAGGCGGAGGAGAAAAGTTTGCCTCGCCATAGACTCCTTTCTATTCTCTCTCTCTCTCTCTTTCTCTCTGACTTCCCTCTTTCGTGGTTTTACCCTTGCCCTATCTTTATCGCTTTTTCTTTTCTCCACTGGTACTCTACGCCAGCTATCCCACAGGAGAGAGGGCTCTCTAGACATCACGAAAAAGCCTTACGCCTGTTATACAGTTCTCGCGATGCAGCTGCACCACGGAAATTCTCTTCCTCCTCGTGTGTCCCACACTCATTCCTTTTTGCATATTTCCTCTCTCAAGAAGAGTTATCCACAAGAGACCAGGAATACAGGTTCTCTTTTTAAGACCGATGAATAATTCATTATTGATACGTCTGTTAACTTGTAAGAGAAGATTAAAAATGTTATCACAGCTGAAAATTATCAGCCGATGATGTAAGCGGTATTTTGTCATGTATTAAAAACAAATTTACGTAAAAAAAACTAATTTTAACGAAATTTAACGCAAGTGTAGGTGAAATAAAAGTGTTTTCTAAAATAATCCGAAAATCTCGCGATATACGGGTTACAAAGTCGTTTGATCGAAAACCGGTTTTTTTTTTGGAGCAGCAAAATCGAGACGTTAAAATCAGAATGAAATTTGGCGAAATCAGGGTGATATTACGTTGACATTACAAAATGGAGAAATACTCTTTTTTTTTACGCTGACATTCACCAATGGCCGGTAATTCACCGTTGAATTCACGCCCTACTATCCTATATTTATGAACGATCTTGGGGACCAGTACCCGTAACTTTAATCCCAGTATCTCACACCCTTTCTGGTCGGGGATGCAACCATATCAGAATTGTAAATTGCATCTACGTTATACGTGTCTCGCATTGGTGTATAACGTATAAGCGAAAAAGAGAGAGAGAGCGAAAGAGACTGGTCTGTCTCTTCTTTCTGTGCACGTTACGAGAGGCGCCAAGTCGATACGATCGAGCTACGGAGGCTCGTTTCTCCGCACAGCATCATCTTCAAGCTATATATACTTATAGCTGTGGGAAGTACGTTGGAAAGGAGGGAAATTGTGGCGAAGACCTAAAAGAGAGAAAGAAAGAAATATAGAGCGAGAGAGAAAAAGAGAGGTGGCTTGCTTTTGCGAATCAGCCAGTATAGTAACAACGAGGGCTGTTACACCCCCACGGGAATGGATTCTTCGGTGTGTTCGGTATAAACGAGTATGGCATCGGTACCAGAAGAGGAGAGCTCTCTCGACAAACGTATATAGTAGCGGCAAAGGAGAAATACCGTACGAGGTCTGTTCAAAAAGTATCGCGAATTTTTTATTTCCACGGGCTACGTATATTCGATTTTCGATTTTATTGTGGCGTTAGTTTGGTACTCGTGTCCCTCACTTATGCTGAAAAAATCGGCCATTTTGAATGTTTAGTTAATTGTTGACAGCTGTTTTGGTTAGACGTGTTTTGGTTTGTCTTCGATTTTTGCCTGTTCCAAAAAAGCAGCTTTCATCGCGATGAGCTTTGGTTTCCACGTCATAACCATAAACCCATGATTCGTCACCAGTTACGACCCTCTGGAGGAAATTTGGGTCGTCGCGGACCGAGTCCAACAGCTCCTTAGCAACGTTAACGCGACACTGTTTTTCTTCGAAATTGAGCAAATTTGGCACGAATTTGACGGCGACCCGTCTCGTGCCCAAATCATTGGTAAACATCGAATAGCACGAGCCAATCGATATGTTTAGTTCCTCGGCAACTTCTCTAACGGTGATTCGACGATTGGCCAATATTATTTTCTTCGCTTCATCAATGTTTTCGTCTGTTGTTGATGTGCTCGGGCGTCCGAAACGCATCTCGTTGTTCGCATCTTCTCGGCCCTCTGAGAACATTTTGTACCACCGATAAACGTTGCTTTGGTCCAAGCTAGCTTCACCATGCACCACAGTCAACATTCGAAATTCGTCCGCGCACTTAATCTTGTTTTTTACACAAAATTTGATACGGATTCTTTGATCCATTTTTTGGAATAGGCAAAAATTGAAGACAAGCCAAAACACGTCTAACCAAAGCAGCTGTCAAAAATTAACTAAACATTCGAAATGGACGATTTTTTCAGCATAAGTGAGGGATATGAGTACCAACGTAACGACACAAAAAAATCGAAAATCGTAGATACGTAGCCCGCGGGAATTCAATATTCGCGATACTTTTTGAACAGACCTCGTATATATAAGGACTGAACGAATTTGCTCCTTCTTCGGGGGTGCCAGTACGACATACATATCCTTTTCCTCTTTCTCTCTCGCTCTCTCGTGCTCACTCCCAAAGGATGACACTCCAAGTGGCAATAAAAGTAAGCAGACTTCCGCAAACAAGCTTCCGGCCATCGTCTGTATGCGGTCTATATTCTCGCTACTGCAAGTCCGCGGGTACTTCACATTTCCGTCCTAGTGCGAAAATTCGCAACGGATTCGAGATGAGACGCCCCAGCGCAGAAAGACCTTTCGGTCGTGAACGCGCGACGATATTCCTCTCGAAAACCGTTTTTCCCTCTAGAAATCCTTAGAGTCTATCAACTCGTCTTGAAACTCTTAACGAAATGACGACTTCCCGAGTTTCTTTCATACCAGTATTCTTTTCGTTTCTTTCTTTTCTCTTTTTTTTTTACCAAGAACGGCGAGTTTTTCGTTGAAACGAAATTTCCTGCAGTATTTCGAGAATATCCGAGCTTTTATTTGCAACGATATACTTCTGTTAATTTCACGATCACCGTTGGTAATGGATTTTATAAATAGCCTGACCCGTTTTCCGTCATTTCGAGGAACAGCATTCGTCGTTTTGTTCGAAAATGGCGAACTCGGCGATTTAGAATCGCAGATTTGTAACGACAGAGGGCAGAAGTTTCCAATGGATCTTGGTAACAAATGGATGTTGTAAATTCGCTTTGAAACTATGTGTGTCGCGAAGACAGAGTGAGTGAAAAATCACTCGCGGATTAAGCACTATATGCTGGTATAGATCGTCGTCAGCGCGACGACGACAATCCCCCGTTGTCATCCCTAATATATGTATGTATTAAATTCTATTTTTTCTTGTTTTCTTTTAAGTACTTGGCACCCGGTAACATTGCTCTTGATAAACGCCCATGCGTATAGCAAAGAAACTCGGGGAAAACACGTCCGATGATCGTTTTGGGTTAGTACGAGAACCGGGATCATCGCATCAACGCGATGTCCCTCATTTTCTTTTTTCCGTTTGTTCCCTCGTTGTTATTTCTCTCTGTCTCTTAGCTCCGCTCCGCCGGCGTTGTCCGCCGGGAGCAATGAGACGGGGATTCGTATATATATAGGGTTTTGCCGGGAGGCACGTCGAGTTAATTGGATCGGTGCGAGGACGCGCGGAATTGAGAGAGGCGAAAAGGTATAGCAGCTATGGAGGGATGATGATGATCGCGCCCGCGCGCAAGAGTAGTTTCTCGTTATCCACGGGCACACACGATTCCCACAATCTCGCGGCTCTTGCCGAGTGGTTCTGGCACAAGCGGACTCTCGTCCACGAACGAGAATACATCTCTCTCGTGGGTTTATAAGCGCCCCAGCAACCCTAGTAGCCAGAGGGCAAAACTCTGGTGTAGCAGATATTGCGAGAAATCGATTGGCAATCCGGTGACTCTAAGGCAAAAAGCAGCCCCTGTATATATATATATATTTTAGTACACAGCACATATCAGTGGCTTTGTGCACCGACAATTTAAGTTTTGATACTCATTTCGTCCATTTCCCGTTCGAAAACTACTTCTCGACTTGCCTCTTCCTGTCACACATTTATTTGCGCTACCACTAATTACTTTTCGAGGCGGAAGAACGAAGCTTACAAGAAGTCCATTGTTTTAGAACATTTATCGCTATCAATTTTTTATGTGACACACTTAAGGGAGGAATTAGGGTTAGGGTAGCGTTTTCTCAATGATTTTCATGAATTTTTTTATAGTATAAAGAATGAATATAATTTATTGAAACTTTAAGAATATCTTATACATATATTTAAGTATATACTATAAAATTTTTGAAGAATTTCCTTGAAAAACACCGAAGATATTAGCGACCCCATATTGCAGGTCACACAATCAGACTCAGCATTTTGCGTACATTCTGGAAGCCGCAATTTTCATCTGAAATCAAACGAGGTCGGAATTTACTTTTATTATATGTCTCTCTTCTATATGAACCTAAATGCTATAAAAAAAATAGAAAATTGAATTTTTTACAGGGGTCAAAACAAAAAAGCATGATTTTTTGCCATTTTTTACTACTTTATTTGAAAAAAAAAAATTATTTTAAATAATGATAATATTCCGATTTTAGGTTCATATAGAGCGCAATACTATGAAGAAAGTAACTGCCAATTTTCAAAACGATTGGTTGAAAACTTTTCAAACTAGCGTGTACGCAAGTTCAAAAAAAGTTGTTTTCAGAAAAACGCGTTTGAAAAAATAGTACCAAGAAAAACAAGCAATATGGGGTTTTTCAATAAATAAAATTGATTTTAGTTGAATAAAACGTATTTCAATTTCATAAAATGTCTTAAATCTAAAATAAATCTTAATAGACTTGATCATATTACTAATTTTTATATGGTCGCAATAACGTTTCATCCAAATAAACTCAAATTAAGGAGGGAAATAGGGTTAGGACAGAGTTTTCTAGATGATTTTCAAGAATTTTTTTATAGTATAAAAAATGAATATAATTTATTGAAACTTTGAGAATATTTTATACATATATTTAAGTATATACTATACAATTTTTGAAGAATTTCCTTGAAAAACACCGAAGATATTAGCGACCCCATATTGCAGGTCACAATCAGACTTAGCATTTTGCATACATTCTGGAAGCCGCAATTTTTATCTGAAATCAAACGAGGTTGGAATTTACTTTTATTATATGTCTCTCTTCTATATGAACCTAAATGCTATCAAAAAAAATAGAAAATTGAATTTTTTACAGGGGTCAAAACAAAAAAGCATGATTTTTTGCCATATTTTACAACTTCATTTGCAAAAAAAAAATTATTTTAAATAATGATAATATTCCGATTTTAGGTTCATATAGAGCGCAATACTATGAAGAAAGTAACTGCCAATTTTCAAAACGATTGGTTGAAAACTTTTCAAACTAGCGTGTACGCAAATTCAAAAAAAGTCGTTTTCAGAAAAACGCGTTTGAAAAAATAGTGAGGAGAGCTACTGAAGGAGAGCTACTCACTTTAATGGCTTATAACAATAGAACAAGTCGGAATTTTCATTTAAAATTTTGGGAACATATTTTTCACAATAGTTTTACTAACAATTTATGAAATAAAAAAAAATCGATTTTTCGAACCGTCTAACTCTATTTCCACCCTTAAGGGATGACTCTAGGATGACATAATAATCAAAAGTCCACTACATATAAAAGAAAAACAATTTTTCTCGAAACTTTAATCAATGACAGTAATGAGTCGTTGTATTGGACAAATCACATGAGTCTCATTATTATTATTATTGTTGTTGTTGCTGTTATTAGTGTTTTCCATCACTCATCTTTATCAGGTTTCTGCGTCGCTTTCTCTTTGTTCTCATTTCCACCTTCGATGCCGCAGCAATGTTGCTTATACACACGTGGCAATTGACGACAATCATTATCGTACTTTTCAACGTACAGTCGACTAAACACGGATAGAACATAAGGCCTGACCGCGATTGGAATTGGAACATTTTTCTTACCACGAAAACTAAAGGGCTTATCTGGAATTCTTCCTGATACGGAAGCCACATCAAGCCCTTGTCCCTACGTATCACCGTTTGGGCTATAAGGCTATTCTTAATGTCACGTGGCGAAGAAGAGACGCAAGACCCTTCGAGTATAGATCCAATGCTCACCACAAATGTACGTACCGGGTATACAGGTGCACCAGGTCGATTCGCCTTTCGTATAACCGGTTTCACTCCATCTCCATATAAACATACGTTGATTTTCGTTATACACACATACGCACACTATGCTCGTGCATAAACGACCGAGAGTTTGTCGTTTGACCGCAGAAAGAGATAGAGAGAGAGAGAGAGAGAGAGAGAGAGAGAGAGAGAGAGAAGGCACGGCAACGAATCCTCAACTGAATGTATACTATGCGGGAGAGTGGTCCAGCGGCCTCGTCGCTCCTTTTATCCCTTTTGCCTACTGCATCATCGTGCGCGCGTACACCGTTTGCTCTGCTCTCGTGACGAGAAAAGGAGGTAGACTCCCTTGTCCGTGAATTTCGTTGGATTTTTATTCGCGATTGGTCGCGAACGGGGTCGGAGGGGGGGCTACGGTTCGATTCCGGTTCTTCTTCTTCATTTCCATCGATCTTCTCTTCTTCATTTTCCCATTGCCATCTTCGATATTCCCTTCTCCACTCTCGAAATCTGTATATATACCCGCGCGGACCAGTCGAGTGTACTTTCTTCGAATTTTATTTTATCGACGAAACGGGACGAGAGACAGAGAGAAAGAGAGCGAGAGAGAGAGAGTTTGCACACTGTAAATCCGATATTGGTTTATATTCTATCACGTATGTTATTACACATGTATGTTCACGTTTTTTACTGAAATTTTCCTATGCACGTTTATCATTTCCATGGTAACAGCCGATAAGCACGTGCCTAGAAATTTTCAGCCACTGGCACAGTGTACAATTGTATATTTGTATATATTTTTATGAAACAAGCTTCGAACTCTCGTCATTCCGTATAATTCAACTCTCGAACAACAATGACCAACATTTTTTGCCTATATTTAAAAACACACATATCGCGAGCGCGTTCGATAATTCCTGTTCGTTCTCACAGAAATCCAATGCACTTTTTTTCTCCATATTTTTAACCGTATTCGATATTTCGAAACAAGGACGTTTCGTCGAATAATTAAAATGGCAGCGAGTCAAGGAAATTCCCCGAATATCCCGGTGAATCGGATTCTCGTATCTCGCGAAGCATCGCGCAAATAAAAGTATCCGGTTCGTTCCGTTCCCCCGAGGCGCGGACGAACACTACCATTTCCGGCGTCGTCGTTTGAAATCCTTTTGAGCATTGGCAAATGCCGCCGCCGCGACCACGGAAGGTCCCTGTACGCGAGCTAGGATCTGTCTGAAGAGATTTGGAAAAAAAACAGCTGCGAACGGCAGCTTTGCACACCGCTTCTCTCGTCTCTCGTTTTTTTTTGTCCGTCGACAAACTCCCCGTTACGACGGACAGAGCCGGAAAACACTGCCGCGGTTCGCTTTGTGTAGGCCAAAGCTTTATTTTTTTTTACGAATCAATTTTCACCACTCCTGTCGATTAATCAATAATCCTTTACTCCGGAATTCCGATGCGCACAAATTCCAATCGTATGCGTTTACGTTCGTTCCATTCTATTCCGCAATATGGTTTAGGTTATACTAATCATTTCTACGGATAAAGTTAACATATTTGTGAAATTCTTAATTAATAATGAAAATTTTTGCGAAATTTTAGAAGGACAGCGAACGAACGAACGGGAAGTGTACGGAGCTCGAATACAGTTTACTTTTTTTATTGGCAATTTTCCAGAGGCGAACCTTTCTTCGTCATTAATTAAGGATTCTGAAATGGAATGAAAGATTTTGTCGTTGCGGCTAAAAGCGATATTAGAATAGTAAAGTTTGTTGACTCGAGAGCAAATAAGAAAACTTCAATCCGCAATTTTATTAAATAGGACATTGAAGCGAGAAAAATATACAGGAGAGGTCTTTGCTTTCGCGTCTCTTAATTTCATGCCTTCGTGACTCCATCACCGGTGCACCCGTATCACCGAGGTATCCAGGGTCTCGACGTTGAGTAAATAAAGGAAAAGGAAAAAAAAAACTTAAAAATACCGCGCTTCTCGATTCTCTTTGGATCTATGACCTTAGCAAGTAAATAAACAGGGCGTCTCAAAACTAGCACGTCAGAGTGATACGAGGATTAGATTGGCTCCGGACCTATCAGAATAAACAAATATGACCTCAGTAAAAGTCTCATGGTTTTCGAGAAAAATTGTCTTTTTTGATTTTTCGGAAAATCGCGTGCCTAGTACTTGTTATTCTGATACCATTGCTATCAAAGTCCAAATCGTAAGCAAATTAAAGTCCAAATTCACAGCGAATCCTAAAGTGGTAAGAAACACAAACGAAAACAGCGACGTGAAAAGAATACAATTTTCAGAAAAATGGTATAAAAGTTCAAATCGTAAGCAAATCAAAGTTCAAATTCACAGCAAATCCTAAAGTGGTCAGAAACGCAAACGAAAACAGCGACGTGAAATGAATAAAGATTTTCAGAAAAATGGTCTTTTTTATTGTAATTTTTCTGACAATCGCTATTGTTGTTGTCTCGTTATTTTCGTTTCTGTTTCTGACCACTTTAGAATTTTCTGTGACTTTGGACTTTGATATGCTTACGATTTGAACTTTCATTGCAATCGTAGGGAATTAACAAGTACTAGGTAACGATTTTCCGAGAAATCAGAAAAGACGTTTTTTCTCGAAAACCATGATACGTTTACTGAGGTCATGTTTGTTTATTCCGATAGGTCCGGAGCCAATCTAACCTCCGTGTCACTCTGACGTGCCAGTTTTGGGATACCCTGTATCTATATACATACTTGTGTGTCTACGAATACCTTATACCCTCCTGATCACCTCGGAGATGCAGATGTTTTTCCGCAATTCGGGATTTCCAGAGCGGATGTCTATGCCACTCGGCACACCGTCATGTTGGTTAGAACAAATATCGCGCACGTAATGGATATATCGTCCAACATAGCTCTGGTTTTTTTTCTATATCGATCTAAAAACAATCATTCTAAGAGTTTCGTAAGAGGAATGACCGAACTGAGAGAATAATTCATAAATATGATTAAGCTCAACAATTTCTAAACACCGATTTAGCTGTTAAATTAATGTTATT
The DNA here is from genome assembly GCA_958009045.1 of Oxytorus armatus. Classification (NCBI taxonomy): domain Eukaryota; kingdom Metazoa; phylum Arthropoda; class Insecta; order Hymenoptera; family Ichneumonidae; genus Oxytorus; species Oxytorus armatus. The sequence goes on along the minus strand of OY253746.1, from coordinate 12,375,457 downwards.
TTTTTTAACGGATCACCAGTAAAATTCCAAAATCCACTGTCCGAAGATAGCTGATTTGATTCTCACTTGAGAAGCTTGCCAATTAAGAACAATTCAAGATAATTCGTGTTCCGGTACACTTTTCGCGTTGATTCTTATTGATGAACGGCTGGAACAAAGAAATCTGCAACTTGTTTTCTTTTAAGCAGCTGCCGCGCATCTCGTTCCTCAATTACGTTCTGCCAATATCGTTGATCGCCAGGATGTACACCGGACTGATGTAATTTTTATTTTATCTTTCACTAATCCAAAAGAGGAGTTGCGGGTCAAGCCGCGAGTTGAATCGTCAATACGTTCTCTTGAAGTAAATTATCATTCGGATTTTTGCCGAGCATTACAAATCAGAAAGTACGAATATAAATACTTTTTATATTTATGTATGTATTTATGTATTTTTGTATGTATCGAACGCTCGGTTCTCCAACGAAGACGATCGATATCGAAACAGCTCGAGATAATCGGCAATTAAGTCTGCCAAAAGGACTACTAGGGTAGGGTACAGGCTAGCGTACGGTTACTATATATATAAACACATATCCTCGCTCGGTACGTCGTTAAGCTCCGAGTTAGCCATCGCCATCGTTGCGGCGGTCGCGAAGGGATTCCGGGAACACGCGGACGAACGACACGTCTTCATTAGCCTTTCATGAACGTTACCCGACGAGCTCGTACCACCGCTATACACCACCATCACCACCACCAAGAGTCACCCGTCCAGTAGCATCAGGTCTCGCTCTCTCTGTAGTCGCCATATAGGAGATATCAGCTGAGTACCGGTACGAGTACCGCGTACCATGTTACAGGAAAGTCCCAACCGTAGATTCATCCCACCGCGCGTGGGTGTATAATCCTTCTCTCCGCGTGAGTTCTCCATGCTCTGACCCCAACGTTCATGTATGACCACGCGGGAGAGACCATCAGCCTATCGGTGTACATACCGCGTTATATGTCTCCATGTCGTGCGTGCTTTTTTACTAAAATGTTATCCACCCTCGAGCGTTTAACAGCCACCCAATATAAGCTGTGGAGCCGGAAAATCGCAAGTTAAACGTTTGAGGTTTGAAAAAATGGTTAAAGAAGTCTAAAACAAGGTCAGAGGGCATTTCGTTAAGGTAGTAGTCTGGTAACTTAAGCGGATTTTCATGTCTTTTTTGGAGAGCGGTTTTTTGTAGGAAAATAAAAATGAATCGTTTTGGATATTTAAGATATTATTATTTACATATTAAATATACAAAAAAAAAAATTTTCGAACAAATTTAATGATTTAATAATAATTATTATTATTATTATTGATCGAAGTTGGCAGCCCGGGTCCTAACTTTTTTTCTACCGAACCGATTGCTTTCAAACTTTAACAGGCTACTCTACACACTTATAGTTCTCGTCGGAACCACCGAGAAATTTTTTCACCCCTAACTTTTTATTTTAAAACCCCTTCTTTGCTAAAATAAACGGACTTTAGCAAAGACGGGGTTGTAAAATAGAAAGTTAGGGGTGAAAAATTTTCTCGGTGGTTCCGACGAGAACTATAAGTGTGTAGAGTAGCCTGTTAAAATTTGAAAGCAATCGGTTCGGTAGAAAGAAAGTTAGGAGCCGGGCTGCCAACTTCGAGGTGCCAACTTCGATCAAAATAATAATAATAATAAACTATTGAATTGAAAAAATTTTTTTTTTTTGTATCTTTAATATGTAAATAAAAAGATCCTAAATATCCAAAACGATTCATTTTTATTTTCCTACAAAAAAAACGCCCTCCAAAAAAGACATGAAAATCAGCTCAAGTTACCAGACTACTACCTCAAAGGGCCTGATAGTGCGGAATTTTTAATTCATTTAGCCAACGAATATATTTGAAGGATGTACGTTTGAACCTGGGAATAGACTCATTGTTCGGTAAATCATGGAATAATGATCAGTGGAAGTGCGGTCAAGTTCGCGGACTTCGGCGTTCTTGTCAATGGGACAACTTAGTTATGAACTGGCTTGCGTGCCGATCACAAAGGAGGACATTTTTTTTCTCGCACACAACCGAAACTCAGTGAAATGTTGCCATCTGTATCGGCCAGATTTTCCGCAATGTCTCTGTGTCCCCGTGCTAATTCGATAACAGTAGTAGCGTCAGGACAAAGTAGCTCCGGACCTTTCATGGAATGGAAACAGGAACAAAGGTGTAAAAGTACGTACAAAGCTTGAAAAGGGCATATGATGAAAATACCAATAAAAACACACTGTTACGTAACCTCAAATCGGTCGATGTTCGTTTCTTGTTGCAAAAAAATACTAAAAATTTCCGGGTTTCCGCTCATTTCTGTACTATATTTATACTTGTACTAAACCCGGTACATGTATATCGCCATTGCAATAATAATCATCAAAGTATTACCGGACAATGTGAGCCCGATGTTTACGCCCACGGGCATATCCTCATCCGAAGTTTATTGAGCGTATATAAGTATCCAAAGAGGCATAAGAGCCGTGGGTATTATTGTGGATTGTGCCGGTATATATGCTCTCTGTACCTGAGAGGTTTGCAATGTTAAACCGTATCCACTGAGGGCAAGAGAGAGAGATACAAAGAGAGAGGGAGAGACGAAGAAGAAGAGCACCGCACTGCTCGTACTGAGAGTGCATGAGAACCGATAACATTGTCCCGGAATCTCCGTTCTCGATCGAGAGTCCTCTCGTTTCTCTCTGTTCACGAGAACTCCATTTCTCTCCATCTCTCTCGAAACCGTACAAACATACGCACACATATATATATATATAGCAGCGAAGGAGAAATAGCACGGCAGAAGAGAAAGATAGCGAGATGAAACGTAATCGATATGGCAGGAGAGCGCACCGGGGCTTTCCTGGTTTCCACCTAAGAGCGCGAGGCCACAACAGACCGTTGTTCCCGTACACCAAACTCAACAGCGAGTACCTAATGCATATAAGTGTATACAGAGCGAAAGAGATAGAACAGGCCGACGAGAGAGAAAAAAAAAGAGAACGCGCGCGAAGAGCAAAGGACGGGAGGAGGGAGGAGGTTGTCTGCGCGCGCGTATACATTCGTGAATTACGATGCCGATCGCTCGGCGGGCTCGCGCTTGCGCATTCGTTCAAAACAGAGAGCGAGTACCGGCAAAAGCGCATGTAACAGGAGGCCGGGTATATCTGGACCTCGATGGAATAACTATATTATGGGTGTATACTTATACGGAGAAAAGTGGCTTGGTGTAACGGTGCCATTGGGTGCAGATACAGAGATCAGAGCGAGCGGTACCTCTTGTTTGAACCGAGAAAAGAAGAAGAAAAAAAAACGTCGTACAACTTCTAGCTGGTATGCGCGTAGACGCCGACCGAGCGACACAAAGCCAGCAGGAGAAGATGAAGACGAGAAGTCTCGAGATGCGCGGAGAAGCAGAGACGAAAGGGTGAGAAACGAAACGGTGCATGACGGGTAGCGCGAATGCCGGTACATGTACTTCCGGTTTCGCGGTAAACGACCTCTCCTCTCTCTCTCTCTCTCTTGTTGTGGATCAACAAACACGCGCCTACTCACAAGGGATACCATTCTACGTTGTTATACGTTCCGGGAAATTTAACGGTGGATCCTGGTAACCGAGACCTCTGCTCGCTCGACCCGGAGAACACACGCGCGTCTACACTTTTATGCGCTCGTGCCCAAGCGAGAAAGAGGGAGCGAATCTCTTCTAGCACCTTCATCTCGTGATGTGGTAGTTCTTCTCTCGCGAGAAGAAGAGACAAACAGAGAAGCGCATAGAACAATATATACATAGATACATCACACGAGGTTTTCTTAGCTCTCCGGTCGTGCGTCGCGCATCACCTAATAGTCACTGACCTCCAGCGGGCGCGTGTTCCCACGCTGAAAGCCATCCTCTCGGTCTGTCGCCTCTACGTTGATTACGATACGCCCCCTCGTGCTTTTATGTATTCCCTCTCTCCCTCTCTCTGACTCACTCTTTCTTCTCGCATATGCTTTGTGCAGAGAACGCACCCTCCTCCCTCTCTTGCTCACTCTCGGCTGTTCTGCGTCCCGCATCATCCAGCATTCGTGCTAGGTCAGTACCGCAAACGACTTAGTTCCACGCGAGCCGAATAACCATTGCGTGCTCGTGGCCTTCTCTCGCAATATTTACACTCTCTACTATTATACATATCTCGTGTGTATGATGAAACTGATCGACTGATATCTCTTCGGATGTTGATAAAAAGGAGATGAGGAGTGCGGACAACCTGTGACGGAATACTTGATGGATTTATCAAGAAGCCATCTTTATTGAGACTGTATTTCGACGCGAGGCCAAAAGTCATACGGATAAGGCCAGATTATTCTTTGGAAGCAGATTACCCGAGGAGTTTGCGTCTGCAAAGACTCAGCGGTGAACTTAAACAGTCGTGCAGCATCTTTTTGCAAATGTAGATGAAATATCCCAATCGGCAAGACATCAATCACAATTTCCGGATTGTTGACCCAGCTATCACCGATTGGCCGAGCGTTGGGCCAATACTAGTTGCCGTAGTGCCGGTACTGGCTGCCAGTATTGGGCCAGTACAGATTCGGTACAGGAGAGTAATAGCCGGCCGTTATACTGACACCAACGGCCAGTACCGGTTATTTAATTGGCCCGAACTTTGGCCCGGACTTTGGCTCTGACTTTGGACCAGACATTGGTCCAGACTTTGGCCCGGACTTTGGCCCAGATCTGGCAAACTTCTGGCTTACTACTGGCACTAACGGTCGTACCAATACTGGTTATTTCATTGGGCCGGATCTTGGCAGACGATTTTGCCGACGGTGCAAACTACATGTCAGCGAGAAATGGCAAATTAAATAGATATCGAATCGACGTCTTTTTGACACTTTTGGCGTCTAGTGGACGCCGATCCAATGTCTATTTAAATTCTATTTCTCTCTGGGAGTTATTTATATTTCTGTTTACCACGTCACCAGATGTTTCCCAAGCAGCACACGCACGTCCAAAGGATTTACTTTGGCCGTAAGGACGTTCTTCGGATGTTTTTAGGACGTCCTTTGGATGTGTGTGTTGTCTGGGTTGTTTATGCATAAATGTTTGATAATTAAATGCACTTGATATATACTAAATACTCGGAGTAGTTTTTATTAATAAGAGACTAAGTACATATACAGGTCTAAAATACGCACATAAATGTTTATAGAACAGTGTTTATAAAATATAGGCTATATGAAGCAAATATTACACTAAAAAATATTTTATTAATCGTGCAATTTCAAGTTCGGGGCAAATTATAATTCAACAATTTGGTTGTTTGCAAAATAATGGACTTTTTATCAGAATAACCTAATCTACAATTACATTACAGAACGCAACTGTTAAAGTGAAATACTCTCACTATTGGCATTTTCTATAGCCCAGTACTAAGCCTGTATCGAAGCCAGAGCTTGGTCGTATTTTATAGCCTATTTTGGCGCAGATCTGGTTATTGTACCGGCCCGTAGTGCGGCCAGATTGACAACCAGTACTGGCACAAGACGATATTTTATACTGACCCAAAGCTTGGCCAGATTGTCAGCCAGTACTGAAACAATACTGGCTGCCAAAGTTTCGCCGCCAATACTGGCCCAAAGCTTGGCCAGTAGAATTCAACCAGTACTGGCATAAGACTGTATTTTATACTGGCCCGTAGTATAGCCCGTAGTACGGCCCGTAGTACGGCCCGTAGTACGGCCCGCAGTATGGCCCATAGTATGGCCAGATAGTCAGCCAGTACGGGGCCAGTACTGGCGGCCAAAGTTTAGCCGCCAATATTGGCCCAAAGCTTGGCCAGTAGAATTATACTGGCAATTTCTACGTGGGAAGGTTATGCTCAGCTTCACCGTGTGTGGAGATCCGATACACGAACGTGTTTGAGAAACATTCGCAACGAGTTTGCCAACAGCTGTAGAGATGACTGTATAAGTATACACGGCCACACGAGTATATATATGTGCAGATATAACGCACCCACCGCGGCCCACAATCATCCGTGGAAACTTCTTTGTCTGAATGCACATATATGTGCACGCATAGAGCCAGGGGAGGTAGCCACAATGCGTTTCTCTAGCGTGCGGATAATCGATTCTGATGGCGAGACCTTCCCACGTTTGCCACGTTCATTGGGTCGCTCTTTATCATGCTCACAATATAGTCTGGATGTTCTCTAAGGTTTTCTTGTTCTTCCTCATCAACTTCCAAGTCCAAGGCTGCCCGGGGGTCGACGCTCGTATATCCACACTGATAAACGAACGATACACAAATGCCCGGCTCGAATTGGATCAGAGCGTTGCCTCTCCTTGTCGCTATAGATGAATCGCCACCGGGCGATAAATTTCATCATCTTCACCATTTTCTCACAAGGAAAGTACGCGAGGTGTCTCCCTTCGATTTTGTTGAAACTCTTGTATGTCATAGAGCATTAAATACTAAGCGACACGTATTTTTTTTTATCGGCGGAAAAACGGTTTTGAGGGGTGAAACCACCCCCTAAAGTTGCACAGGTTAAAGGGCCATTTTGCAGTTTCACATACAAGCAGTGCATCGATTTTGATGAAACAAAAATTAAAATGTTTCTTATGCGAAGAAATGAAGAACCCACCAGATAATGAAAAAAAATATATATATTTTAAGGGGTTGAAACACCCTTGAACATATACTTCTTGCACCTTACTTTGAAAGTTGCGAATCGATCGGAATGAAAATTATGTTGTTTTATAGCGGAAATAAAATTAAACTTAACGTATTTTTGTATTTTTACAACAAAACAGTTTTAAGGGTGTAAGCTACCCCTATTTGAGTTTTTACATTCCAGTTATCTCCTCGTCATTCCAAATGTGTTTGCCAATACGAAATCTTCTCATTAAGCTAAAATTAATGATTTTTACCTAGCAGTCAGTCTCCTGAATATTTCCAAAGTTACAGTAAAGTTAAAGTTAAGGCGGTAGTCTGGTCTAGAGCGAGATTCTTGACGTCATTTCTAATGTGCAATAACGTTTAAACCGTTGAAGTTGTCTTGATGGAAATTTACACGTGCATTTATTGATCCTTAGAGAATACTTGTACATTAAAAAAAAAAATTATTTTAAATATTTTCATGTAGTTTTTTGCCTTGTTGCAACATGGTGCGCCGAAAGCCGCCTCAATCGGCGCCCACTCTGGACGATGTCGTATGCATCTGAAAAAAAATATATATATATATTCTCAATCTGTATGATTATTCTGAGCGCTGGTAGCAGAATTGGTACATAAAAAAAAATTTTGACAAAATGGCGGCCTGTTGAACTTTCATTAATGATATTTCATACATTTTCGGGTATTCGACGAGTTATAAAATGTCGGCAAAATTATTGTTCGAGTCAATTCTGCTACCAGTCCTCAGAAACAGGCTACCCAAGGTACGTGCAAAATTTGAGCTCCATCGGTCCATTAGTTATCGAGATATCGTGGGCGCCGATTTGAAAAGCATAGTTCTGAGATAAACGCGTTCAAAGTTGCCTCCCTACCGCGCTACCTGAGCGCGCGGCTTGCTTAGAATATTTATTTCTCGGCTAATTTTTGAAATATCAATAAACGGTTTTCAGGAGCGTATGAAGAAAGGTCTAAGGAATAAGATGAAAAAAAAAAAAAAAAATCGTTTTTTTTCAAATTTCTCGCCCAGACTACCGCGTTAATTCACTGCGATTTACATTTATCTATCCACCCATTTCCAATAAGTTTAATTCGCCTTTGCGGTATTCCGTTTATAAAATCATTCTCATCCGTATTTAATTACACGCGATTCGATACCGAGCAAATGGATACGATGATACGAAATTGAATGTGGGGCCGCGCTCCATTTCCGAGTTGTCCCTTTGTCTCGCACGACACGTTCTCTCCTTCGTATATTTCCCGCGAGTGCCTACCGCGCTTCTCGTGTTTTCGCCCTCTCCTTAACTTTCAGCTCGGTCTGACGTTTTAAAGAGAGCCCGGAAGGTACAAATTGCCGTGTCGTGTCTCTTGCGCGGAGTGTCTCCATCTCTCTTTTCCTTCTGGAAGATACCCACCACGTACGGAGCCTCGGGATCCTGATGCTCTTTGCTGGCCTGGGTCTGGTCGTCCCGTAACTCTCTGGCGGCCGAACGTCGCAGAGAGCATCAGCGACTCTCGTCCCCTGGAAGTGGGACACTCACCTGAATACTTGCTGGCAATCAAGAGTACCCGGCTTGAAGCTGATGGGACACGCACACACAAAAACACACACACACACACACACACGTATATATTTATGTGCATACAAATATATATATATATATATATATATTGGAGCACAGTGGATGAAAAGAGAAATAACCAAGCGAGTATTCAACGAACTCGCGACGAGATGCTCGTACACATCTCATCTCCTGGTAACCGCTGCGGTCTTCTTGTCCATCATTCAGTCGTTCTCCGGCGTTGCACACGTTCCAGAGAGACGAGGGAGAACGAGGTCGTTTATGTTTACACTCTCGTGTCGTTCTCGTCGGTCGTCGTCTCTCGTGCGTATTAGTTTTCGGAAAACGACGCGAAACATATATCGCGTGGAATGGTTTGTGCGCGCGCAAAATGTAAACCCTTCAATCGATGCGGTCCCGCATAAGTGCAACGTTTCGTGACCTGCACGTGTATGCACTTTATGTTGCGTGCATGTTGGCGCGCGTTAATTCTCGTGCACCGTTTGACGAACAAATTTGCCTCGCGTCCTTCAAAGTCCAACGGTGGGAGCACACGGGACCGGGGTTCGAGATATAATTATTCGTGAATTTCCGAGGGGGTTGAACACACTTCGTGTGAGCTCGGTGGTCCGGGGTGGTGGGGGGGATATGTAAGGAGGTCAGTGTGTAATCGCCAGTGCCTTGCGAAGATCCCACAGCCGCATCCCTCGCCGTTATACGTCGTCGTCCACACGCGAGGTCACTTTTGCTTTGAGCGACATGATCGGTCTCCGCTTTCAACCGTCCCGCTCTACAGCGATATTTCCGCACTGCGGTCGAGGATTTTGCCGTATATGCAGGTATTCGATCTCGTATGTATACATAACTTATCGCGGCCAGCTCTGGTTATATATATTTTGGAAAAGTTCGGTCGTTTCCACGACTGATTGTCCCTGGCTCTAGTTTGAAGTTAGCTTTTCGTCCGGTAAACTTAATGTAAAGTACGCTAAGTTTCTCCGCCGCGGCTATAATATTCATTGCCACACGAGTATATGTTTCGAGTGGGGATGGACGCCCGCAGGGCAGCACCGAACATTCTGTCCAAGGGATAACGAACTTTTTTTCTTTCTTTCGAAAGAAGCACCAGCACCGGACAGATAGAGCTACATTTTTTATTGAAACTTTCTCGCGGAGAAGTGCCTGCGTAATTGATGAACGTAGGTATGCTACGCCCCCCACCCCCCTTCCCCCGCTACTCTGACTTAATTTCATTAAGTCGTCTTTGCGAAAGTTTGGATGGGAAATTTGTAGGGTCGACCTTTTGTCCTTTTGACCTCTTGATTATTATTTTTCTTTCAGAACTATCATCATTGTCCCCCATTGAAATAATTATTTTGTGAAAGTTCTTCCTCTAATGATTTTTCTTTCAAACGCCATAGACGCCGATCGCTGATTTCAAACGAGTATAAAGCAATCATTAAGCTAGCTCTCTCGCTACATTCCGATCATTCCCTTTGACCAAATTAAGGACTCGCGTTTAGACCGCGAATAGCAAGTATTTATATATATATATATATATATATATATATATATATATATGCTCGGGATTCGCGGTCTTTCACAACGAGAACAAAACTGCAAAGAGTCGAAAATCCGGTATTTCTTCATCGTGCAAAAACCGGTGATGGCATTCCCGACTCTTCGATGAATCTTCTCTCCTTGACGAGCGGAGGTGAGAAAAAGTCGTTCGGTGGGACATCCCAAGAGGCGTTTACGTTTTGTCGGTATATCGGAATCTCGTGATACATATAGAGCGCAAAACACTCGCAAGTAAATACCGCCTTTGGTGTTCGACCCGCGTTACGTGTCTTCAGAAGTCCGGCTCCCGTGAATAATTGCATCGCGGACCAAGTCCCAAATGCAAGTGTTGGATTTTGACGTCTTGGTCCTGTCGTAGAATTTCTCGAGGACGCAGGGAATACTCGTAACGGTTCGAACGAAAAACGAAGGGTCCCACGTAGAAATTGCCAGTATAATTCTACTGTCCAAGCTTTGGGCCAATATTGGCCAGTACTGGCTGACTATCTGCGGGCCAGTATAAAATACAGTCTTATGCCAGTACTGGTTGAATTCTACCGGCCAAGCTTTGGCAGCCAGTATTGTTTCAGTACTGGCTGACAATCTGGCCATGCTTTGGGTCAGTATAAAATATCGTTTTGTACCAGTACTGGTTGTCAATCTGGCCGCACTACGGGTCGGTATAATAACCAGATCTGGGCCAAAATAGGCTATAAAATACGGCCAAGCTCTGGCTTCGACACAGGCTTAGTACTGGGCTATAGAAAATGCCAATACTGAGAGTATTTCACTTTAACAGTTGCGTTCTTTAATGTAATTATAGATTAGGTTATTCTGATCAAAAGTCCATTATTTTGCAAACAACCAAATTTTTGAATTATAATTTGCCCCGAATTTGAAATTGCACGATTAATAGAATATTTTTTAGTGTAATATTTGCTTCATATAGCCTATATTTTATAAAGACTGTTCTATAAACATTTAAGTACGTATTTTATACCTGTATATGTACTTAGTCTCTTATTAATAAAAACTACTCCGAGTATTTAATATATATCAAGTGCATTTAATTATCAAACATTTATGCATAAACAACCCAGACAACACAGACATCCAAAGGACGTCCTAAAAACATCCGAAGAACGTCCTTACGTTCAAAGTACATCCTTTGGACGTACGTGTGCTACTTGGGAGACATCTGGTAACGTGGTAAAAAGAAATATAAATTACTCCCAGAGAGAAATAGAATTTAAATAGACATTGGATCGTCGTCCACTAGACGCCAAAAGTGTCTAAAAGACGTCGATTCGATATCTATTTAATTTGCCATTCTCGCTAAGATGTAATTTGCACCGTCGGGAAAATCGTCTGCCAAAATCCGGGCCAATGAAATAACCAGTATTGGTACGACCGTTGATGCCTGTAGTAAATCAGAAGTTTGTCAGATCTGGGCCAAAGTCCGGGCCAAAGTCTGGACCAAAGTCTGGTCCAAAGTCAGAGCCAAAGTCCGGGCCATTTAAATAACCGGTACTGGCCCGAACGTTGGTGCCAGTATAACGGCCGGCGATTACACTCCTGTACCGAATCTGTACTGGCCCAATACTGACAGCCAGTATCGGCACTACGGCAACCAGTATTGGCCCAACGCTCGGCCGTTAAAATTTTTCTACGTGGGGTGATTTACTTTTTTTTTTTATGCGATTCTCAGCATTGAAATTGCCCACGGAAGATAATACAGTACTACCAAAATATATAAATAATAATTATAATAAGAGAAAAAAAAAAGAACTTCCACATTGCTTCCTCATTATTTTATCTCATTCACGGAGTTCTCTCGACGGGGTAATTGGGTTTTTCAACTTTAGCTTCCACGTAGCCTTTGCAAACAAGGTAACATAATGAACAAACTATATATTTTGATTAGCACGGGTTTTTCTTTCTCGCGAATATTGCAAGGGCCTCCAACAGCGGTTTACCGGTTTGTCGAAACGTGAAAAAAAAATTCACGCAGAGATACGATTACAACAAGAATGATAATAATAATAATAGAACAAAAGAATCGTATTCGATCAACGATTCTTCATAAAGACCACGCCGACCTTTTCTTCACCGTGAACAAAATCTGTTGAAGAAAAGATATAAACAAAAGAACAAAAAAAGAAAACGTTATCGTCTTGAAGCACGCGAGGACAAGCGCTCATCGATTTACACCGAAAGGTGGTAAATCGTTTCGTGGTTTCGCGTAGGATCAGCAAGAGAGCGGCTTTCGTTTGACTTGTTAGCGCAAGCGAAGAGCTATCTCTCGCGCGACTATCGCGCTGACGAAGGAAGAAAAGAAGTTCACAGATGGATGGTATTATATGGGAGCAGAGGGTTTCTCTGTCCGCGAAGAGAGAAGCTGAGCTAGCGTGCGATGCGGCAATGGCACTGGCATGGTGCGAGAGAACTCTCTTGGTCCATGGGCGCTGCGGTTACCTTGCGCCACCGGAGAGTACAGAAGAGAAAGAGCAAGAGAAAGAAAACGATCGAGCCGCACGAATCGCTTTAACGAAGTAGCTTTACGACTTCCCGCTCTCTCGTTGAGGGCTCGTTTCTCTCTCTTTCCCTCTTTCGCACTCTCCCTTGCGGCACAACGACGAGAATAACCCTTTTTTCGCTCTTGTACCTCCGCAAGTCCTCCATATACGCGCTCTATAGCGTAATACCGCTGTATCTATATGTATAAGTGTGGATATACACATATACATTTTTCCACCCTCTATTCGTTCGGCGTAGCTCCGAGAGTTCGACGCTGTCGCTCGTTTTCTTGCAAATCCTTCGCGGGCGCGCTGAAGAGATCGGTCCGTCTTACTCACTTCGTGAGACGGCTATTAAATTTGTCAGATCCCGACGTGCCCTTTTCCCTCTCGTGAAATCCACTTCTCGCATGCTGCTCAGGTTCCTCTCTCTATAACCCTCTCTCTCTCTCTCTCTCTCTCTCTCTGTCTCTATCTCGTCGTCTCTCATCCTCCGGAGCTCTGTTCAATAATGCCTTCGACGTCCTATCGACACGCTCACCTTCTCGACAACCTAATGTACCTTCATTCAACCATACGTATATTGGATATATGTATATACCATCTATTAAACTACATACCTCCTACATAACTCCTACGTTGCTTCCTCTCTAACAATGAACTACCGAACTCCGAGAGTACTTCATCGCATTATCACCAAGCCAACATCCATGGCGTTTCAGCGTTGATTTTCGGAAACGAAAAGAATAAGAACATTTCATATGATTTTTGTTTAATGATTACATTGTTTTATGATTATATTGTAAAAGTTAGAACAATGAACAAAGGGATGAATTGTGACAAAAGGGTCTATGGGTTGAGGCATCATAAAAAATGTAATACACCAGTTTTACCGCTAGAATTTTGTAACTATTCACAAATATCCTGACCCGCATGAAATACTTCTGTCACTTCATCATTGAAATGAATTATTTTTACTTTGTTTATAATTACGGCGGATCAGGCGATCTGTCAAACAACGGATGACACATGCACGAGAGACTGAAGTTGCTTCAGCGAGCACGACAAAACTTCGGTCGGCACGCAGCAGGCAACCAATGGACGAATAAAACGGCATGAAACTTGAGGCATTTTTTAAGAAAAACACAAAGTAGAACAAAGCCAGGAAACGTATTTGATTGTTATTTCCTATTCACAACAATTCGACGATAATTATCATAAAAGATTATTGGAGCACATTGCTAAAGTGGCCTCCGAGTGAATTCGATCGAGCAAACTGTAATATTGTCTCGGTACGTGTTATTTTTTTAACAAATATCTCGGCGTTCTTCTATAACACGCTATAAATATAAACTGGTGACATTAGTTTAAGGTAGTAGTCTGGTTATTTAAGCCGATTTTCATGTCTTTTTTTGAGGGCGGTTTTTTGTAGGAAAATAAAAATGAATCGTTTTGGATATTTAGGATGTTTTTATTTACATATTAAACATACAAAAAAAAATTTTTTTGCAAAAATTTAATAGTTTATTATTATTATTATTATTGATCGAAGTTGGCACCTCGAAAAAAAAGCGCGTGGGTGGCTCCGGTGATTTTGACTCTTGATGTTATCTGAAATAAAAAATTCTTGATAATTCTTAATCTATAGACATGTCATTCTCGATGGAACTACTGGGAAAAAAAAACTACTTTGGAAAAAAAAACCTTTTTTTCCAAAGTCTGCCATTTCGTTATTTATCCATGAAATTTAACTTCAATAGTTCCGACCGGAATGACATGTCTATAGATTAAGAATTATCAAGAATTTTTTATTTCAGATAACATCAAGAGCCCAAATCACCGGGGCCACCCACGCGCTTTTTTGTCGAGGTGCCAACTTCGATCAATAATAATAATAATAAACTATTAAATTTTTTCAAAAATTTTTTTTTTGTTTCTTTAATACTACCTTGAGGGGGGAAATAGGGTTAGGACAGCGTTTTCTCAATGATTTTCATGAATTTTTTTATAGTATAAAAAATGAATATAATTTATCGAAACTTCGAGAATATTTTATACATATATTTAAGTATATACTATAAAATTTTTGAAGAATTTTCTTGAAAAACACCGGGGATATTAGCGACCCCATATTGCAGGTCACAATCAGACTCAGCATTTTGTGTACATTCTGGAAGCCGCAATTTTCATCTGAAATCAAACGAGGTTGGAATTTACTTTTATTATATGTCTCTCTTCTATACGAACCTAAATGCTATCAAAAAAATAGAAAATTAAATTTTTTACAGGGGTCAAAACAAAAAAGCATGATTTTTTGCCATTTTTTACAACTTTATTTGCAAAAAAAAAATCATTTTAACTAATGATAATATTCCTATTTTAGGTTCATATAGAGCGCAATACTATGAAGAAAGTAACTGCCAATTTTCAAAACGATTGGTTGAAAACTTTTCAAACTAGCGTGTACGCAAGTTCAAAAAAAGTCGTTTTCAGAAAAGCGCGTTTGAAAAAATAGTGACCGCTCGGTTATGCACGTGGCGCGCTCGGGGCCTGAAGGAAAGCTACTCACTTTAATGGCTTATAACAATAGAACGAGTCGGCATTTTCATTTTAAATTTTGGTAACATATTTTTCCATAGTTTTACTAACAATTTATGAAATAAAAAAAAATCGACTTTTGAACCGTCTAACCCTATTTCCCCCCTTAACTGTATATTATACTTGTCGAAAGAGTTCCATTCGATCGGAAGTTTTGGATGTGTCGCGGAAGGGGCCTCCGACGGTAAAATCACTCTCTCGCGTGGTTCTCTCCCTTCCCGCACACAATGTAATGCTCGTTCGAGCGAGAGCGACGAATCTATGTAGTACATGGATACTTCAATTGTGAAGAAGAGCACACTAGCTTCCGAGCGGGTCTTTCCCGAATAAAATATAGCTCTTTTTTTTCGAGAGAAGAGTCTCTGTGGGAGCTCTTCGGTTCGGACACGTCGCATCCTCGATATTCTCGCTCGCTTGCCTGCTCGCCACCAGTAAAATCTGTGTCTCTGTGTGGCGGGATTGTCGAAGGGTGTCTCACGAGGTGCAACAGCGACGACCACAGTGGCAGGAGCCAGCGGAGATAACGGAGAAAAAGTTTCATCGTGTGCGGAGTACGCGAGAAACGTTTGCACCCTTCGTCTTCCGACCCAAGAACCCTTCTATATATACACACCGATCCAGCATTTGGCCGATGGTCCGAGAAGATGCCGAACCAGTCGCCGTTGTCGTCTTCACATCTTGTGTCGAAGTGTATATTGAAGGGGAAGGGAAAAAAAGAAAGAAACGTCAAAAGAATACATAACGTTAAGAGGGTCGCGCACAGAGCATTGAAAGAGAGAGAGAGGAAAAGAAACGATATAGAGACGAGGGGATAAAGAAAAATCGACATCGAACAAGTCGAGAGAGTCACGCGTGTCGACTACGAATAACGTCGGAGAGGTGAACGATCCAAAACTGAGGGTCTCGCAGCGAGCGCCCCTGACATATCCCTCCTGCATTCATTCCGCTCCCTTTCTTTGGAGAGTTTTCGATGAATAGACTTCTCTCACTCCGAGACGATTTCTCGAACCATTTCTGCACCCCGATCACGTGGTCGTGCGTCAAAACTGTCCTATGTAGACGTATATATATCATTCAGACTTGCGTCTACGAATAACGCAACTCCGAGAGTCCTTTTCCTCCTGTGAAAATATGCACTTGAATCATTGAAGATTCGACACCTTCAGACTGCACTCGTTTCATTGAAATGGTATTACTGTTAATCGTAGAGGGCAATTGCTGCAGAATTTCTCTTGTTGATCAGCAGCCTTGCTTTATTCACAGATCATCTCTATTTTTCCTCTCTCCCTCTTTCTCACAAAACTGGTTATCCTCGCCTTACGAGAATTCACGGATTCGGTGCGATTCTAGTTGGTTTGCGATCAGGCCCGGTAACTGCGTCACAGAGCGTTTAACGGGCGAAATAGGGTTAGGACAGCGTTTTCTCAATGATTTTCATGAATTTGTTTATAATATAAAAAATGAATATAATTTGTTGAAACTTTCAGAATATTTTATACATATATTTAAGTATATACTATAAAATTTTTGAAGAATTTCCGTGAAAAACACCGAAGATATTAGCGACCCCATATTGCAGGTCACAATCAGACTCAGCATTTTGCGTACATTCTGGAAGCCGCAATTTTCATCTGAAATCAAACGAGGTTGGAATTTACTTTTATTATGTCTCTCTTCTATATGAACCTAAATGCTATCAAAAATATAGAAATTGAATTTTTTACAGGGGTCAAAACAAAAAAGCATGATTTTTTACCATTTTTTACAACTTTATTTGCAAAAAAAAATTATTTTAAATAATGATAATATGCCGATTTTAGGTTAATATAGAGCGCGATACTATGAAGAAAGTAACTGCCAATTTTCGAAACGATTGGTTGAAAACTTTTCAAACTAGCGTGTACGCAAGTTGAAAAAAAGTCGTTTTCAGAAAAACGCGTTTGAAAAAATAGTACCAAGAAAAACAAGCAATATGGGGTCGCTAATATTTTATAGTATATACTTAAATATATTTATAAAAATTTTATAGTATATACTTAAATATATGTATAAAATATTCTCAAAGTTTCAATAAATTATATTCATTTTTTATACAATAAAAAAATTCATGAAAATCATTGAGAAAACGCTGTCCTAACCCTATTTCCCCCGTTAATAGCTTATAACAATAGAACGAGTCGGAATTTTCACTTAAAATTTTGGGAACATATTTTTCAATAGTTTTACTAACAATTTATGAAATAAAAAAAAATCGTTTTTTTGAACCGTCTAACCCTATTTCCCCCCTCAATGGTTGCGTACATAGCTAACGCAATCATGCGCACGATTCCCAAGAGCAAAAGAGCACAAACACCGCTGTGTATACACCAATTCATTTATAATTGCCGGCTTGTTCTCTCGTGTTACTTTTCCTTAGTTCTTCATCAATGAGAAAAATTTTCCATTAACAACCGGATGGGAATGAACACATTCTCAACTCTCTAGCTTGAAATAATCCCTACGACGTAGTTCCATCGCCGTTTGACCTTCTCTTTCGAAATATTCGTCTATTTGGTAAACATCCACGATCATTCATAGCCTCGATGATCTAGTGGCTGGATTTATTAGAGAATATACAATATTTATATACAAAGATCTTTCGCCCACCCCTGTTGCATAACCATCGAAACTATTTTAGCAACGACGTCAACAGCGAAAAGCTTCCTCGCAATCGATTCCGTTCGAATCAGTAGACGTATCAAATGTCTCGCTCCATCTATTCGTAATCTCTGATGTCATTACGACATCGTGTTGAAGAAATTGGATTAATGTGTGTGTAATATGTGTATGGTCGGGTTCGTTGAAAAAAGATTTGTTAATGTTAAATTGCGCTGAGTATCATTGATGAAAGATTATTATTACCGTATGACGTGCATCATACAAGCAATTCAGATAGTTGGTCAAAAGTCAATTCGGTAATGATGAATCGTTTGTTAAAGTTGCGATGGCCCGAGTCTTAGAATCTTTTATCACAAAGTTCCAAACGCCATTGTCGTCGCTCTCTTCTTTTCGCGCCCAAACTACTCAACAGTTTGATCAATCGACTCCATTACTGATTCCACGAACAAACGGCATATTGTTTTCCAATGGGCCAACAGACGAAAGCACTTTTCAGTTGTTGGTAGACAGGCTGACACGAAAACTTGGCTTTCGACACCTGATGCGTCGCGCGTCATGACGGTACAGTATTGGCGTCGCGCCGGCGATCATTGATAAAACCGATAGATAGTTTCGGACCGGAAGGAAAGAGGGTTAGCAATGAAACACCGGGGTTGTACAGCCTATCGAGCCTATACATTCACTCAGCAATGTGTACATCCGGGCGCGAGCTAGGAATAACTCGTCGTCGAAACCACGAGACAACGCGTAGCGCCTCCAGGAACGGCGCTGGGATCGCGCTCCGGTTTTCTCTCTTTCTCTCGCGAGAGAATGAAGGGAGAGTTTCACGATGTAATCGCCGGAACGTTCCTCGCGTCTGTTCGAACCCGAGGCACGTAGGCACACACCTACCATATATTATATCTTGTAGTTCCGCGATACGAAGAAATCACAACCTCTTTGTGTGTTTGTGTGTATGAGGTTATACTATTATATATATGTGATATGCTACATGCTTCTTCGATGAATATTCGCTAGCGTTGATCGACTGCTTTTTCCCTAACCCATCGTAATGGCGAACATAATACATGGCATACACATCATAAATATATATACCGATCTATATACAGGGTGAGGCACTAACTGTTGCCACGTAGAATAACTCCGAAAGTACGATAGTAGTAGAAAATTTTTTGAAACACAAGTTGCATGGGACAACGGGGGCTATCATATGGCGTTAGTTTTCTGTTGCTAGGTGGAGTCGCAACGGAGATTTCAAGGTCAACTTTGTTTTTTTTAGATAGAATGGTATGTTTTGGTACTTATTTTCTGATATGGGCTATCGAGACGAATCCAATGATATTAAAAAAAAAAATTTTGATTTTTTTTTTATGTAAAAAATTTAAAAAAAATTTTGTTTTATTTTTTTTTATTTTTATTTTTATTTATTTTTCTGCCCATCGGCAGAATTCAATGCGGTTCATGAAATCCGTAACAGTCAATTCTTGGTGGAGACTGATATGGTAAGGATGATATTTATGGCGACGCAGAACACGAATAACACTTCTCTGGCTTACGCCAGATTACCTCGCAATTTGACGCGAACTAACGCAAGAATCTCGAACCACAGTGGCAAGAATATCAATTTCCGTTTCTTCGTTAGTTACTTTCTTTCGTCGGTTATGTTTCCGACGGGTTAAGGATCCAGTTGTTCACAATTTATTGTACGAAATTTGAAATGTACGGCGTGTAGGGCGAGAACGTTCAGGATATCTTTCAGCGTATAAGTCTCTAGCTCTCACTGAATTTTTCTGACATTCTCCGTAAATTAGAAGCATATCGGTTTGTTCTCCAAAAGAATACGACGTCATTTACATTCGCTCGATGCGATGATACTGGTCTTACCATTCTTACTATCGTTGTCTCGTACAAGATCCAATACAATGTAATACATTGTACGATACAATGTAATGTAAATGTGCGTTAATAGTAAATATTTACTAAATACGGCGTTTTCATCAAATCTACAATGTACCGTGTAAATACACGGTCAAATTTTGCACGTTATGCGAGAGAGAAAAAAATTTTTTTAAACAAAAAAAAATCAATAAAAAAATTAAAAAAAACATCATTGGATTCGTCTCGATAACCGCTACCAGAAAATAAGTACCAAAACATAGCATTCTATCTAAAACAACAATGTTGACCTTGAAAGCTCCGATGCGACTCCACCTAGCAACAAAAAACTAACGCCATACGATAGCTCTCGTTGTCCCATGCAACTTTTGTTTAAAAAAATTTTCTACTACTATCGTACTTTCGGAGTTATTCTACGTGGCAACAGTTAGTGCCTCACCCTGTATATCGATTGCCGGCAAACTAAAAGCCATAACGAACATCGCTGATATGACGGTTTCAAGTTGCCCGTTCCTCCTGCACTTGGTGGTATTGGAACGATAGACTCTGAAGAATGTTTTTAGACAACGAGCACACGATCGTAGGCGTTCGTATATTTCCTTGCAGAAAGTGTGTGTGAGAGAGAGAGGCTGCATTTTATCCGTCGTCGATAAATGTTCTCGTTCGACCTTAATGAGATTCTGATCACCCTCAGGAGTCCATAAATCGTCTGGGCGGTTGGTAGTACGGTGGGATTTTCGTTCGCGAAGGAAACGATACTTGATCTTCATTATCCAATACCCATGGCGCTTGATCCTCGGGAATTCTGCGTTTTACCCCCTCTCTACGATCAAATGCGTGTTGTATTTTTTTTTTCCATTTTTTTTATGCACAGCAAAAGAATAAAAATGATAAGCCGCTTTGACGGTCTCGCTGGGTGGGGGATAAGAGAGGAATATTTCTCTTCCAACTATAATCAACGATAATTAGACGTGAATGTTCTCTTGGGGTATCGTGGCCCCTCTCAGAGTGGGAATGAGCTAAAAATCTTTTATGTGAGGAAGAGCGGAAGAGGATTTGTGAAGAAATGAGAGACGAAAAGCTGTAGAAAAGATAAGGAGTAACGAAGTTTCTTCCAGGCTAACCAACGCGGGGCTATATGGGATAGCTCTCGGGGCTCTCGCGTCATTTATAATCGTTAGACTTTGGATCCACACCGATATAAACCCCGCGAGCCTTTTCTACCATAATATACCTGTATATATACATATATATATTCTTCTTTTCCACGTCTCCTTTTTACCAACCTGATGTAGCCGATGGCCATATCCTGCTTGGTTGCAAGTCTCGCGCAAAGTCTTTTCGCGTTGTAGATATAGGGGTAGAAGTTTAAGTATATATAAGTAGACAGAAAGAGAGAGAGAGGAAGAGAGAAATGGTGAGACAGAGAGTTGTACATTGGCAAAGTGCGGCCAAGCAACGAGAGAGTCGCTGCTTTATCAGGCGAAAGGAGAGAGAGAGAGAGAGAGAGAGAGAGAGAGAGAGAGAGAGAGAGAGAGAGAGAAAGAGAAAGAGAAAGAGAGGAGGCGCCGAGACGGCGAATCATCCGTCTGCAACAGAAACCCCCGCGAGATACGTATCTTCTTGGCTAACAACCGAAGATTAACGAGATCCATTATACGCTCAGCGTCCACCCTCGCTTATATCTGTACCCGAGGAGCACACGGTAAAACTTGCCGACCAGGTGCTCTCCTACGAATATTTACGCGTTCGGGCAACCCCAATCCGTGTATATATACGGATGTCGAGAGAAAGATCACTCCTCACTTGCGAAATTTCCCCACAGTCTGACACTATAGATGAGTCGCACAGTGGTATACACGAATTCTCATATTGCGAGAATAATTCCCAACTGGTGGAGATCCAATTACGTTCTTTCTTTTCCTCCTCAACATTTTATCTCCGTTGGCCTATTTCTTTAGGATGAGCTTCAAACTTAAATTGCGAAAAGCGTTAAGAATACTGTCAGTAAGACCGTCATCATTTTTCCTTATTTTATTCAGTTTAATAGACATTGAGAAATTGATTGTATTTTGAATTCTATTAAGCGCCGTCCGGTTTAGATCAGAAGAATGTATTTTAGCGGCTATTTAGCCCCTAAAATACATTCAATTCATACTGTCAATTTTTTAGTCAACTTTGCCAGCTTTACGAGGGGGGATCCAAAAAAAACGGGAATTTCGTCATAATTTCTTTATTTTTTAATATTTTTACACCAAATTTTGATCACCTTCAAAGTATTCTCCTTTGACCACAACGCACCTCTGCAAACGATCCTTCCAATGTTCAAAACATTATTTAAATTCACTTATCGGGATGTTCTTTAGGCCTACCAACGATTTTTGTTTTACCTCCTCCACAGTGGCAAAACGCTTGATTGCTGCTTTGTTTCGGGGTCGTATCCATAGCACCACGATTCATCACCAGTAATCACCTTGGAAAAAAGTTCAGGGTCCTCTTCGAGCTGATTTTAAAGTTCAAAACATGCCTGAAGTCGACGATCCCTTTGCTCGTCTGTGAGAAGGCGACGGACAAGTTTAGCTGCAACTCTGCTCATGTGCAAATCTTTGGATAAAATCCTCTGAATTGAACTCCATGATATCTCAGACATCTCACAGAGTTGATCAATGGTTCGGCGACGGTCTTCATGGATGAGAGCATTGATTTAGTCGACGTTTTCGTCACTTCTTGACGTTGAGGGGCGTCCTGAACGGGGTTGGTCTTCAATTGACATTTCTCCATTTTTAAAAAGTCAAAACCACTCATAGACTCTGGTTTTACTTAGGGCAGCATCTCCATAAGCAGTCTTAAGCATTACAGTAGTTTCCGCGGCCGATTTCCCCAACAGGAAACAAAATTTCAATAGTTTTACTAGAAATTTATGAATTAAAAAAAATCGATTTTTTGAACCGTCTAACCCTATTTACCCCCTCAAATGTAGCCGTCTGTATGTCGACCAGGTTTTTCGTAGTTTCCCGTTGCCGCCTTCGGGCAAATTCGGTACAGTAGATTGATTAGGAAAAAGTGGCTGGTAACAACATTCTGGAGGAGTGTTAATGGATTGTACGCACGTGAAGAAAAGATGAAGGATGTAAAGATCTGATAAAGATACACGATGAAAACACTAACAACAAAAATATAAGATTAATGATCCATTATAGAAGATTCAATCCTGCCAGGATAGTATCAAAAGGTAACCCTTGATTTCGCGTTTCTTAACCACATTTACAAACTCCACCAACGATCGCTTTACATTCTAATCTTCAAAGGGTGAAAATAAAAATATTCTCCAACATCCGTAGCATGACCATAGTTCGTGCTGATTAATGTTAGATGGAAAATCTAGATTAGCAAGTCGGTCAGTGGTCTGCATCCTAAACGGCTCATTGTCCCGTAAAATTTCCGAATTAAACCGGACACGAAACGTATTACGCCATATATAAACGTAATACATTACGTTAAACGTATATAGGAAGAGGATTCATTGTAGCGTGTGCGTTTGCGTGTGGGAGTTTGCGCGAGGGCACGGAAAATATACGTGTATACAATTGAGAAACATATATTGCAACGGTCAAACATATATCCACTTGGTTGCGCTACGAACCGTGCATATGTGTGGCGTCGGGAACGAGGGGGTTGTTCTACCTTGAGATAATGAAACACACGGTTCCGCGGATGCCGAGAGACCCTGTGTAGCATTGCACATAGCGTGCATCGTTGCAACAAATGACTATACGGCCGGGACCAGGGACAAAAGTAACAGAGGGGTGAGATGAAACACTTTCTTTCATAAAGTCTATTTCATCATCTATAATATAACTTTGAAATGCGTTTGGCGTATGAAGTGGGGATAATAATGACATTTCCACAAAACATTATCATCATTCGAACTTTCAGGACGAGCATTACGCAGTGATTATACTTTTCCGGTAATTCCCGTTTATGAACATGTTGATTTTCATAAAATATAGAATACCGACCGTGTATCGCGCAACGAAAGAGGATTTTAACGTTTCTACATACCGAATGGAATATTTCTTTTCATGTTTCAACACACTGTTCCAATATCCAATTTGTTTCTTACAAATGACACGGACCATCGAAGTTTTGCATAAATTTTGGGAACGAAAGGAACAAGAAAAAATGATAACTCTCTTCAACTGTATTCTCGAGGATAAAGTGGCTCGAGGTTTAGGTGGAAGCAGACTTTCACGATAATCCACAATAGATATTTGCGTAATGTTCTCCATGTCACCAGAGTTGAATTTTCAGTAATAGGAAGAATTGCCTACGACGATAATTAGGATGATGAGTGACAAAATTAAATGTACATTCGGGAATCATTACCATCCAATGAGTAACAATTTTTCCAAACGAATTCTTTATTTTCAATAAATTCCAAGTTTCAATGAGTTCTTTTTCTTCAATTCACCAGAATTTGCCCGTTATCACGTTGAAATTTGAACGAAAGTCTGACGTTACACTTAGCCCCGGTCTTCCCTATAAATACCTGTATATATATGTACTGAAGATCTGTGACGTTACAGAGGGTCAGCAATGTTGATGCACTTTGCCATGGGGCGCGAATTGTTACTCCAAGTGTGTGCATTATTCCATTTATATCTATATATACGAGGTCTGTTCAAAAAGTATCGAGAATTTTGAATTTCCGCGGGCTACGTATATTCAATTTTCGATTTTTTTTTCTGACGTTAGGTTAGTACTCATGTCCCTCACTTATGCTGAAAAAATCGGCCATTTTGAATGTTTAGTTAATTGTCGACAGCTGTGTTTGTTAGACGAGTTTTGGCTTGTCTTCGATTTTTGCCTATTCCAAAAAATGGATCAAAGAATCTGTATGAAATTTTGTGTGAAAAACAAAATTAAGTGCGCGGACGCATTCCGAATGTTGACTGTGGCATATGGTGAAGCTACCTTGGACCAGAGCAACGTTTATCGGTGGTACAAAATGTTCTCAGAGGGCCGAGAAGATACGAACAACGAGATGCGTTCCGGCCGCCCGAGCACATCAACAACAGACGAAAACATTGATGAAGTGAAGAAAATAATATTGGCCAATCGTCGAATCACCGTTAGAGAAGTTGCTGAGGAACTAAACGTATCGATTGGCTCGTGCTATTCGATTTTTACCAATGATTTGGGTATGAGACGGGTCGCCGCGAAATTCGTGCCAAAATTGCTCAATTTCGAACAAAAACAGTGTCGCGTTAACATTGCTAAGGAGCAGTTGGACTCGGTTCGCGACGACCCAAATTTGCTCCGGAGGGTCATAACTGGTGACGAATCATGGGTTTATGGTTATGACGTGGAAACCAAAGTTCAATCATCGCAATGGAAGCTGCTTTTTTGGAATAGGCAAAAATCGACGACAAGCCAAAACACGTCTAACCAAAACAGCTGTCAACAATTAAGGCAGTCGTCTGGTCTAGAGCGAGATTTTTGACGTCATTTCTAATGTGCAATAACGTTTAAACCGTTGAAGTTGTCTTGACGAAAATTTACACGTGCATTTATTGATCCTTAGAGAATACTTGTACTTAAAAAAAAAATTAGTTTAAATATTTTCATGTAGTTTTTTGCCTTGTTGCAACATGGTGCGCCGAAATCGGCGCCCACTCTGGACGATGTTGTATGCATCTGAAAAAAAAAATATGTATATATATTCTCAATCTGTATGAGTATTCTGAGCACCGGTAGCAGAATTGGTACTTAAAAAAAATTTTTTGACAAACTGGCGGCCTGTTGAACTTTCATTAATGTTATTTCATACATTGAAATATCATTAATGAAAGTTCAACAGGCCGGCATTTTGTCAAAAAATTTTTTTAAGTACCAATTCTGCTACCAGTGCTCAGAGTACTCATACAGATTGAGAATATATATATATTTTTTTTTTCAGATGCATACAACACCGTCCAGAGTGGGCGCCGATTGAGGCGGCTTTCGGCGCACCATGTTGCAACAAGGCAAAAAACTACATGAAAATATTTAAAATAATTTTTTTTTTAATGTACAAGTATTCTCTAAGGATCAATAAATGCACGTGTAAATTTTCATCAAGACAACTTCAACGGTTTAAACGTTATAGCACATTGGAAATGACGTCAAAAATCTCGCTCTAGGTCAGACGACTGCCTTAACTAAACATTCAAAATGGCCGATTTTTTCAGCATAAGTGAGGGACACGAGTACCAACCTAACGCCACAAAAAAAATCGAAAATCGAATATACGTAGCCCGCGGAAATTCAAAATTCGCGATACTTTTTGAACAGACCTCGTATACATGCTATATAAATGATCCCAGTGGCTGATGGTTGATTATTCTACGGGGCCGTTCTCCCTCATGCGTTACATACCTACTCGGCATGTACGTATCGTTCTTTTTTTTTTTTTTCTTTCCTACCAGACACAAATTATAACACACTCTTGTACGATAAAGTATATACGTGTGTCGCGTTTGCACGCTAGCGCGTCTGTGTCCGTGTATATAGTCTGCGTTTTGATCTCCCACCCCGATTCTATTGTGTGTGTGCCGCGGGGACCCCGCGAGACTCTCTCGCGCCGAACAAGAAGCCATCGCCGAGAGTGAACCTCCCGCACACTATACAAGTGGACGAGAGAGGACGAGTCAGTCGCTGTTTAGGTCTCGGCTCTACCGAGTCTCTTTTATATCCACTCCTCTTCGTTACCAAAGTGCGCGAGTCTTAAAACCGCCATTTTGTCTTCAGGCAACCAAAAAAAGGACTACACAATTTAGAAAAAAAAAAACCCCCTTATCACGTGCTGCTCGCTCATACAAGACGTTGGGTATTTGAATTTTTGTAACGAAAAAAAATAACGACAAAACCCGCGAAATTCCGCACTTGCGGTTAGATCGGGCAAATCGCGAGTTGTTCGACTGTGTCAGTTTTCGCGAACGATCGGCCCGCTGGATAATTCAGGGTCATGTGGTTGGAGTACCATCACCATGCCGCCTTTTTGGTAATTATTTTCTCACACTTTTCTCCCATCTCCTATCGTTTTTTCTTTTGTTTGTCAGCGTACTGTTGCACTACTTCACATTGTATACAATTGATAAACGTTCAAAATTCTCGTTTCTAGTCGAGGTGAGTTGGTAAAATATCTTTATATAGGACCCTCGAATCCCCGGTGTGTTCTCCCGATGCACCTGTTGCGTCTCGGGTCGCATCACCACCCACGCCCCGATTCGAGTTTCGTCTCGTTGCATCGGAATAATTGCCAAACGCTCGACTGACCTCTCGTCGTGTAGTTTTTTTTTTCTTTGCCACGATACTCCACGCAGGGTTCGTTAAAATGTCATAACGGTAAGAAATTCTCTCGGTATGAAAATTCTTCGTGCGAATATAAAGTAGGGGAAAAACTAAAAAAATAAGGCAAGTGCGTGTCTATACGAAGTCGATAAAGTTCTTGGCGCGATAGAATTTAACGAAATTCTGTGTTGGTACAAGAACGAGGAACTTTCACTCGAACGCGATGCATCATTGTATATTACGTCGAGAATTTGTGATGGTTCGTTGAAAGGGCCAACGTAGAGAATCTCGCGATCACTAACCGTGACTCGGCTATTCCTTTCTGGCTGTTGGGGGCGGGAGGGGGGGGGGGGCATCAGCGAGAGTACAATCTTGTAGAGTTGAAGGGCGTGCATAGGACTCCACCTCCCCACTCTCCCTTGCCCTTATACCGTTGGGTTCATTGAATCGTTGCGAGATGTTCGAAAACAGAGATGACCAAGATATTTTTCTTCGTAAGTACAAAAAGAAGATTCAAATTCGTTTCGACTGTTGATTTGTTTTTTTGTTCAATCAGAAATCGTTGAAAGTCGTTGCTCAGAGTTGGAAAATGTTTAGATTTCTTTTTATTGATTTAATAATTACTAATTCATTTGTTAATGTAAAATTAACGGTAGTTAAAGTGGACATACGGTTTAATTGAAGTTTTAATGCCATTTCACGGGGATATTTCGCATGAAATGTTGTAGAGCGGGGTCGTAACTGAAGTTGGAAAATTATGAGATTTCATTTCATTGAGTTTCTAAATTAATTGTAAAATTACCATTAATTAAGTATAAGTGCAACGTTAATCGAAGTTTTAACTCCATTTCACGTGGATTTACCGCGTGAAATTTTCTGGAGCGAGGTCGTAACTGAAGTTGGAAAATTTTCAGATTTCATTTTATTGAGTTTCTAAATTCATTGTAAAATTGCCATTAATTAAGTAACCGTATCACATTCTCTAAGCAAAAAATTCGTACAAAACTAGTCGGGAAAATATATAAATGTATCTGTCGACCAATTATTGAATACGGGCATCCAATCTTTGTTAACTGCAGAGAAAACGCACTGACAAAAATTAGAACTGCAGAAACCAGTGCACTCCGACGTCTCACACGTATCAGAAACCCGACAAACCCTCTCTACAATCCGCGCAATTCACTTATATATGAAAAAACAGTCATCACACCAATAACAACCAGAATACAGACCCTCACCGCAAAGTTTTCAATACAACAACTGGATCATCTTAAACCATTATGTATACAACGACTACCGGACACCACACCGAAACACAAATTTCCGAAGCATACTATTTTCCAAAACCTACAATACATGCACAACGTCACCCGATAATGCGCTCAGTCAAAGTATAATACAAAAACCAAACTTTTATACACTTTGAACAATAAAAATTCCTAACCACACCTAAGAAAATCATAGGCTGAAGGACTTCGGTCGATGGCCTATTGGCATTTTATGTTTGTAACCATGTTTATATTTGTAACCGTGTTATATAACATTATGTCGATAAACACATTTTACTACTACTAAGTAACCGTGCAACTTAATTGAAGTTTTAATCCCATTTCACGTGAATATTCCTCGTGAAATTTTCTGGAGCGGGGTCGTAACTGAAGTTGGAACATTTTCAGATTTCATTTCATTGAGTTTCTAAATTAATTGTAAAATTGCCATTAATTAGGTAACCGTGCAACTTAATTGAAGTTTTAACCCCATTTCACGTGGATATTCCGCGTGAAATTTTCTGAAGCGGGGTCGTAACTGAAGTTGAAACATTTTCAGATTTCATTTTATCGAGTTTCTAAATTAATTGTAAAATTGCCATTAATTAAGTAACCGTGCAACTTAATTGAAGTTTTAATCCCATTTTACGTGGATATTTCGCGTGAAATTTTCTGGAGCGGGGTCGTAACTGAAGTTGGAACATTTTCAGATTTCATTTTATTGAGTTTCTAAATTAATTGTGAAATTGCCATTAATTAAGTAAAAGTGCAACGTTAATCGAAGTTTTAACCTCATTTCACGTGAATATTCCGCGTGAAATTTTCTGGAGCGGGGTCGTAACTGAAGTTGGAACATTTTCAGATTTCATTTTATTGAGTTCCTAAATTAATTGTAAAGTTGCCATTAATTAAGTAAAACTGTAGCGTTAATCGAAGTTTTAACCCCATTTCACGTGAATATTCCGCGTGAAATTTTCTGGAGCGGGGTCGTCACCGAAGTTGGAACATTTTCAGATTTAATTTCATTGAGTTTCAAAATTAATTGTAAAATTGCCATTAATTTAGTAAAAGTGCAACGTTAATCGAAGTTTTAACCTCATTTCACGTGGATATTCCGCGTGAAATTTTCTGGAGCGGCGTCGTAACTGAGATTGGAACATTTTCAGATTTCATTTCATTGAGTTCCTAAATTAATTGTAAAGTTGCCAGTAATTAAGTAAAAGTGTAGCGTTAATCGAAGTTTTAACCCCATTTCACGTGAATATTCCGCGTGAAATTTTCTGGAGCGGGGTCCTAACTGAAGTTGGAACATTTTCAAATTTCATTTTATTGAGTTCCTAAATTAATTATAAAGTTGACGATTAATCAAGTAAAAGTGCAATGTTAAACGAAGTTTTAACTTCATTTCACGTGGATTTTCCTCGTAAAATGGGGTATTTTTTGTCCGGTGTAAATTTTGGGGGTAATCTAATATGACGGAAACTCGAAAAAGTTACGTTTTTTTGTTTGTTAAGATACTAAGAAGTTATCGACCCAAATATTTTTCATGTCTTTGTTGATTGACTATCCTTGAGAAAAGATTAACGATAAAATTTAGCACGGATAAATGCGACGTCATTTCTTAACTTTTTTTCTTTAAGAGACGAGCACTTTCTAATCCGCTTCCTGTTGGATTCAAGCTCGAATTTTTTTTTTAGTTCGACGAAAGTTATAATTCACGAGCTCGGTTTGAATCTTCAATGATAAAATTGTCTAATATATTTAACTTACGAAAATAATCGTAAAATTACAATCAATTCGCTGTACGACTAATTTCGTTGCAAAAATGTTCAATTTACGATGAATTCAATATATTTACAAAGTCTTTTTTGTTGCAAAACCTTGAGAAAACATTTTACCGAAAGACAATTTGACGAGGTTCATTCAATTTTCGTTTCGTGGCAATATGTTTTGTTTTCGACTTTGAACCATCAAATGCCAAAGTGTTCTAAATTCTCATAATACGGTCCAATAGTCCGTTAGCAAAAGAAAAAGCCTTGCGGGTTTCTTGATAGTACAATTTAAATACTAAACGGATAATTAAGTGGTTCCATTGTCAAGTGATTTATGAATCGCGCGGAGAACCGACCTCGAGACTCGAGAGGATCTGAAGAAGAAAAAAAAAACAAAAAAATTTACGCAATCATTCGTGGCCCGTATATGACTAGAGGAAATTCGCTAATTCGTCTCTCTTCAATATACTGTACCAGTAGCGCGTTCTGGTCAATCTAAAACGAGTCCGATTATAACGCGCCGACCGAGCAGTCTCGCCCCGAGGACTTTCAACAAATTGGACAGTACGACGCGTCAATTATCAGTTACAAAACAGAACGAACGTTTCTCGCGAATTCGTCACGAGGACGAACGAATCTTTCGTCGTTTGAATTTCACCGGACACGCGTAATTTATAAATTCTTTGTGTGGGCTCGTTGTTATAATTTTTGCCGACAGCGATGACTCCTCAGGAGATTTTTATTATACGTGTATGAAACTCAGACACACGTAACTAATGACTTTTCGCCTCTGTTAACGTATTCTTATAACAAACAAACTGGCCGAAAAGTTGACAGAGATTTTTTGGCAACGAGATTGCGTGCGAGGGAAAAGCTTTATTCTCGGCTTGAACAGAGCCAAGGCATCCGGTCCAGTCGATGAAGGTGTTCAGCCAAGTAAATTGTATATTAGAGTTGCTGCTCTTGTGCAATTCTGCTTTCATCATCCAATGCATTGAATTACGTATGCGTTCAACCTGCTTCTAGATAAATTCAATTTTGTTTATTTCAAATAAATCTTATTTGAATCAAACAAATTGTATTTTCGTCGAAGAAAATTTATTTCAAACCTTTCTCGCGCCACTCGAGGATAAAGTTAGAACAGTTTATTTCCTCGTGGTATGTTTATTGTACAGAATTTACTGGCATCGTTTCGTTCCCACTGTCAAAATAAAGTTTCGAACTTTTGGGAGATAACAATCAATTAAAACTTTTTAATTTCGATCCTAGATGTTATTTATTTGGACTCGTAACGGTTAATGATATTTACTTTAACAAATGAAAATAAAATTCAATAAAACAACTTAAGGTAGTAGTCTGGTTACTTAAGCCGATTTTCATGTCTTTTTTGGAGGGCGTTTTTTTGTAGGAAAATAAAAATGAATCGTTTTGGACATTTCGGATGTTTTTATTTACATATTAAAGATACAAAAAAAAATTTGTTTGAAAAAATTGAATATTTTATTATTATTATTATTATTATTGATCGAAGTTGGCACCTCGAAAAAAAAGCGCGTGGGTGGCCCCGGTGATTTTGGCTCTTGATGTTATCTGAAATAAAAAATTCTTGATAATTCCTAATCTATAGAGATGTCATTCTGGTCGGAACTACTGAAGTTAAATTTCTTTTTATTTTACAACCCCTTCTTTGCTAAAGTAAAAGGACTTTTTTTTTCCAAAGTCCGTCATTTTGTTATTTATCCATGAAATTTAACTTCAGTAATTCCGACCAGAATGACATGTCTATAGATTAAGAATTATCAAGAATTTTTTATTTCAGATAACATCAAGAGCCAAAATCACCGGGGCCACCCACGCGCTTTTTTATCGAGGTGCCAACTTCGATCAATAATAATAATAATAATGAACTATTACATTTTTTCAAAAAAAATTTTTTTGTATCTTTAATATGTCAATAAAAACATCCTAAATATCCAAAACGATTCATTTTTATTTTCCTACAAAAAAACGCCCTCCAAAAAAGACATGAAAATCGGCTTAAGTTACCAGACTACTACCTTAAATCACTAATAAAAATGTATCGCAATTAAACGAAACATTGTCGAAAAATGGCATCATCTCAATTTTCACCTAATGGAATAGAAAAATATTCAAAAGAAAAAATGAAAAAATCGTGCGATTCAAATAAACTATATTTCAATAAAAAAAAAAAAATAAAAAAAAATCTGATTATCATGACGTTCGGTTATAGAGACATTTATCGTTGCTAACCAATTGTGGTACAGAGTCTGGCGCGGCGTAGATTTCTTTTTTCATCAAAAAATTCTCTCGATACGCCCTCACGCAGCTATATACACGAGCAATTTAATATATTGCAGAAACCCGGTTTCCCGCGCGCGACGACCCCACTGTATATTGCCTTTGCCCGAAGATTTATCGGAATCGCCAGCAGTCGCGGCGGTAGCGCGAAGCAGCGGCAAGTGTGTCGAGAACACCAGCCGGTTTGCAATTTTTGCCACTCTCACGTGCCCGAGCTTTTGCAGCCCCCTTCCCTTTCCCATGGCCCGTCTTGAAAAAGAAAAAAGGGCTCGAGCGAGACGATAATGGGGAAAAAAGAGTAGCCAGAAATAGTGAAAAATAAAAAGACGGTGGAGGAAGAAGAACGACCACGAAAATGGCACATGAGAACTGTGAAGCTCGAGGTATAGTGCACAATCCGGTACAGGGCACCGAATGCGAGTGAAAATGCTCGAGAATTCTCAAACCCCTTGTAACTCTCGTCGTCAAAAACTATCTGTCTCTCTCTCTCTCTCTCTCTCTTGCTTTAGCTTAGCGTTTTTCTCCTCTGTGCTTTTACTCTCTCGAGGCCAATAAGCTGTTGTTGTTGAGAACACTGTCCCGAATGTTCTGTGAACTGTGAAGAGGGAAACAACAATGTCTGTCGCTTGATTTCATTCCCTCGACGATACTGCTACCGGAGTACCAGCCCATTTTCATGCCTCTGTGTATATGTCACTTGTATACACATCTATATAACTATTTCTCTCGGTACTTCGTGCATCAGGGATGCTGAGGTGCTAGATAATAAAATACGAGACGTTCAACAAAATGTTCAGACATTAGATAACAATGAAATTTTCTTTTATAAAATGTCGTCTCTTCAATAAGTCTATTCGACAGTCCTTTTATTTTTGCCAACAAAAAGCCATGTTGAACTTAAATATCTCGGTAAAAAAGATTGCCCAACAATAGTTCTCGAGCAAGAAACGATCTCACGGCGTTTTATTCCCAAATTCTATTGACTAATGTTTGAATAAAAATCTTGAAACAAACGCTTTTTGATTCTAATGCTCATCGAATAAAAATTTTATAAATAAATCTCGGGCTAATAAACATCATTTTTAATAGGGTGTTTTTTTTTTTTTATTATTATTGCAAACGGAGATCTGGTTACAGGGGAGTGGAGAACCCTGTTCCCAAAGATCTTTAAAGGCTTAAATATTATCGGTTGGTGATCTCTGAATCTTTCGTCGTCATGTTCTCCGTTCATTACATTAAATTCGTCCTCAATGATATTCCTCCGTCCGGTTTTCTACCGGTACGTGATCTGAGGGAATTAAGAGAACCCTATACTCACGAATCTCTCGTTTCATTCGCGTGTGTTGTTATATATATATATATATATGTATATATGTTACATCTTGAAAATCCTCGTCACGCTCGTGTTGTATTGGGAGATGGGTAGAAAAAAAATCATCAGCGAATTCGAAGCAAATCGTTACGGAGAATTGGCCCAAGCCACGTGCGTTCGAAACTCAAGGACGTTCATCTCCCGAGAGCGTGGCTTCTCCCGAATGATCGTGTAATCTCGTCACGATGAATAAAAAAAAAAAACATTTGATTGCCGATGATTTTGATGATTTTTTGACGAAATAATATTAAAAATCCATCTACAATAAATTTTAATAATTTCATGAGAAAAATTAATACATTTTATTCAAATGCATAGATGTTATATGAGTGCAAATGAAATTTTGTTTATATTTAACAAATTTTATTCCATTACTATAGAGTTTATTTTTAACGATAAAATTTATTGTTTTCGATTCAGTGTAAAACTGTACGATATGCAGTAATTTCTTTTCTAATGCCACATCGTCTTTCGAGAGTAATAACGAGAAGCCTTATCCCCGTACTTTCAGGCTTTCGTGTCATCCCTAGGTCTCTGATGCTCTGCCTTCCGTTTCATCGTATTATCGTCGTAGGCTTGGAACGATTTTTTTTTTAATTTTTTTATTACTGCCGCATGTCGAGTCTCATCCGACGTGAAAATACGTGTAGAACAAAAGCTCAAATTCATGTTGAATTAAGGTAGTAGTCTGGTAATTTAAGCCGATTTTCATGTCTTTTTTGGAGGGCGTTTTTTTGTAGGAAAATAAAAATGAATCGTTTTGGATATTTAGGATGTTTTTATTTACATATTAAAGATACAAAAAAAAATTTGTTTGAAAAAATTTAATAGTTTATTATTATTATTATTATTGATCGAAGTTGGCACCTCGAAAAAAAAGTGCGTGGGTGGCCCCGGTGATTTTGGCTCTTGATGTTATCTGAAATCAAAAATTCTTGATAGTTCTTAATCTATAGACATGTCATTCTGGTCGGAACTACTGAAGTTAAATTTCATGGATAAATAACAAAATGGCGGACTTTGGAAAAACATTTTTTTTTCCAAAGTCCGCCATTTTGTTATTTATCCATGAAATTTTACTTCAGTAGTTCCGACCAGAATGACATGTCTATAGATTAAGAATTATCAAGAATTTTTTATTTCAGATAACATCAAGAGCCAAAATCACCGAGGCCACCCACGCGCTTTTTTTTCGAGGTGCCAACTTCGATCAATAATAATAATAATAATAATAATAAACTATTAAATTTTTTCAAAAAATTTTTTTTTGTATCTTTAATATGTAAATAAAAACATCCTAAATATCCAAAACGATTCATTTTTATTTTCCTACAAAAAAACGCCCTCCAAAAAAGACAAGAAAATCGGCTTAAGTTACCAGACTACTACCTTAAATGAAAAGAGAGAGAAAGCTGGGAGATTTGTATGATTGTTACTACCTGAAAAGTAAAAAAAACAGAGAAAAATCGGTTTTCTTTATTAATAAGAATTTTATTAAATCAAAAAAAAAATGATTTAATAAATAAAATAACAAAAAGTGTATTCGGCCAAGACAACAAAAATCGTGCCCCAAAATACTTTTTACATTGAAATAATTCTCGGTTTATTTAGATAAATCGTCCTTAACTCAAATACAATTGAATTAATTGTAAAAAGTTCATTTTTTGACGCAGTGAAGTTTGAACGTAAATGTTATTTATCGATAAATTCACTTTCAATTCTTCTCACTCCAACGGTTTGCCCGGTCCGGATTTAAACGCCACGATCCATATTCACATATACACACGAAAATTCACAACGATTGATGCGCCATTAAAGGAGATTGGAAATCCTTTCGTCGGCGTCTACAAAGTTAGATATGCTGCGCTGGCATATAACTTCGAAACTCCCCCCCCCCCCCCCCCCCGTCTTCGCTATACATACACATCATCCATACTCACAGAAGCGTATTACATCTATACGAGGTCTGTTCAAAAAGTATCGCGAATTTTGAATTTCCGCGGGCTACGTATATTCGATTTTCGATTGTTTGTGGCGTTAGGTTGATACTCATGTCCCTCACTTATGCTGAAAAAATCGGCCATTTTGAATGTTTAGTTAATTGTTGACAGCTGTTTTGGTTGGACGTGTTTTCGCTTGTCTTCGATTTTT
Organism: Oxytorus armatus; assembly: GCA_958009045.1. NCBI lineage: Eukaryota > Metazoa > Arthropoda > Insecta > Hymenoptera > Ichneumonidae > Oxytorus > Oxytorus armatus. The sequence goes on along the minus strand of OY253746.1, from coordinate 12,339,764 downwards.
GCCTATTCCAAAAAATGGATCAAAGAATCTGTATGAAATTTTGTGTGAAAAACAAAATTAAGTGCGCGGACGCATTCCGAATGTTGACTGTGGCATATGATGAAGCTACCTTGGACCAAAGCAACGTTTATCGGTGGTACAAAATGTTCTCAGAGGGCTGAGAAGATGCGAACAACGAAATGCATGCCGGACGCCCGAGCACATCAACAACAGACGAAAACATTGATGAAGTGAAAAAAATAATATTGGCCAATCGTCGAATCACCGTTAGAGAAGTTGCTGAGGAACTAAACATATCGATTGGCTCGTGCTATTCGATTTTTACTAATGATTTGGGCATGAGACGGGTCGCCGCGAAATTCGTGCCAAAATTGCTCAATTTCGAACAAAAACAGTGTCGCGTTAACATTGCTGAAGAGCTATTGGACTCGGTCCGCGACGACCCAAATTTACTCCAGAGGATCATAACTGGTGACGAATCATGGGTTTATGGTTATGACGTGGAAACCAACACTCAATCATCGCAATGGAAGCTGCTTTTTTGGAATAGGCAAAAATCGAAGACAAGCCAAAACAACGTCTAACCAAAACAGCTGTCAACAATTAACTAAACATTCAAAATGTCCGATTTTTTTCAGCATAAGTGAGGGACACGAGTACCGACCTAACGCCACAAAAAAATCGAAAATCGAATATACGTAGCCCGCGGAAATTCAAAATTCGCGATACTTCTTGAACAGACCTCGTATATACAGAACCTTTATACCATCCTATGTGCTTACTGCAATTCAATCTGCACACTCATTTCTCAAGTGTCGCAGTAAGCTGCTTCTCGGTAGGAAATCAAAATTCAATGATTTTTCCGATTGTATAATATTAAGGGTATGAATAAATCGCGAAAGGGTGGGCAAAAAGGATACAGTTTATAAAGTACAATAAAGTGTTATTCAACTTGTTAGGATAAATCGTAATAAAATGGTGAATAAGAGAGGGCGGGTAAGGGCAGAAGAATTATTATTTTCAAATGATTCTCTTAAAAATGAATCCAAAGAAAAAAAAGATTGGTTATTCGTAAAAAAAAATCGAGAACTTAAAAGAAAAAGAGTGAAAAACCTGTCAATTTGTTATCTTCATATTTCTTCATTGTTAAATTATTTTTCAATTTTTATAAAATTGATAATAACCAAAAAAGGATGAAAATAACATTGTTTTTGTATCGCCCAATCAGGACAGTGAATTTTTTTTTTCACCCTATAATCAAGAGATTCATTATTTTTGTTAAAAAGAAAAAAGCATTAATGATCGTTTGTAAAATGGTTTTGCCAAAGAAAATTATATCGAGGACAGCAAATCTCTGCAATATGTGCATTTAACTCGTTCCCTCTCCGACACCCTGCGCACGAATATATGTGCATATATATATACTCCATTAAAAAGCAGACAGATATAGAAAGGTCTTTCGTGGGAAAATCACGGTTTTCTGTATAAGCTGGCAGTTAAGAAGCAAAAAGGATAAAAAAAAAATTATATATGCGAACTAGTGACCGGGACTAGAGGGAGAATCTCGTGAGGAATGGGGGGGGGGGGGGCTGAATGAGTGAAAAAAAGGGGAACGAGCAAACATATTCAGACTTCTCTTTGCAACGCTGCAAAAGCCTCTGATTCTGTACATATATATGCGAATGCCATGAATCCCTCTCCTCTGGCTGATGCTCATTTACGAACGGAAATATTATTAACGCCGGTGAACGAGAGGAGGCCTAGGAATTATATACCCTACCTAACCGTTCTGCCACCCGCACATAGCGCCCCATCCCTCTCGAGGTTCTCGCTGACGAGGAGAGTACCATTCCGCGGTACGGCGTCGTTATTTGGCCATTTTTTTTTTATTTACTTGCTCCCCGCCTCCCTCTCTTTTCCCCTTGTTTCCCATTGTCTTGGATCGTCAACGGGTTTCTCATGCCGTCGAGAATCGCGTGGGAAGGTTCGCAAGAGAGGTTTCAACCTCTGTTTGAAGTTCAGTCTGGCGGTCGAGGCCATCAGGATATTGCGAGAACGAAATGAGCGAGAGAAAGAGAAAGAATTTAGAGGGAGATCAACCGCGTGCGCGTTTTGCTCGCGAGGTTTAAATTCGCGACACGACCATATATATACGTTGATACATCCATATGTATGTAATCCATATGTATGTAATCCATCTATGTATACAGGTATATTGTAGCTAAATAGGAAAGGTCGGGGTAAAATGAAACAGCCATACTCCGTTTCTGTTTTTACTTATTCGTTAATTTACTCAATCCACCTATTCCTTTTTGTCAATTGTAATCTCGATTTTTTCCGTCCTCACAACGTTTGACTGTATCCGAAGAATAAATCTGGCGCAGCGAGACAACGATTTGGTCGAGTTAACGGCTCTCATAACGAGAGGAGTTCGTTACGCGAATTATTCTTACTCGCTATGTCACTCAAGGGGCGAAATAGGGTTAAGACAGCGTTTTCTCAATGATTTTCATGAATTTTTTTATAGTGTGAAAAATGAATATAATTTATGGAAACTTTGAGAATATTTTATACATATATTTAAGTATATACTATAAAATTTTTTAAGACTTTCCTCGAAAAACACCGAAGATATTAGCGACCCCATATTGCAGGTCACAATCAGTCTCAGCATTTTGCGTACATTTTGGAAGCCGCAATTTTCATCCGAAATCAAACGAGGTTGGAATTTACTTTTATTATATGTCTCTCTTCTATATGAACCTAAATGCTATCAAAAAAATAGAAAATTGAATTTTTTACAGGGGTCAAAACAAAAAAGCATGATTTTTTGCCAGTTTTTACAACTTTATTTGCAAAAAAAAAATTATTTTAAATAATGATAATATTCCGATCTTAGGTTTATATAGAGCGCAATACTATGAAGAAAGTAACTGCCAATTTTCGAAACGATTGGTCGAAAACTTTTCAAACTAGCGTGTACGCAAGTTCAAAAAAAGTCGTTTTCAGAAAAACGCGTTTGAAAAAATAGTGACCGGTCGGTTATACACGTGGCGCGCTCGGGGACTGAAGGAGAGTTACTCACTTTAAGGTAGTAGTCTGGTAACTTAAGCCGATTTTCATGTCTTTTTTGGAGGGCGTTTTTTTGTAGGATAATAAAAATGAATCGTTTTGGATATTTAGAATGTTTTAATTTACATATTAAAGATACAAAAAAAAATTTGTTTGAAAAAATTTAATAGTTTGTTATTATTATTATAATTGATCGAAGTTGGCACCTCGAAGTTGGCAGCCCGGTCCTAACTTTTTTTCTACCGAACCGATTGCTTTCAAATTTTAACAGGCTAATCTACAGACTTATAGTTCTCGTCGGAACCACCGAGAAATTTTTTCACCCCTAACTTTTTATTTTACAACCCCTTCTTTGCTAAAATAAACGGACTTTAGCAAAGACGGGGTTGTAAAATAGAAAGTTAGGGGTGAAAAAATTTCTCGGTGGTTCCGACGAGAACTATAAGTGTGTAGAGTAGCCTGTTAAAATTTGAAAGCAATCGGTTCGGTAGAAAAAAAGTTAGGAGCCGGGCTGCCAACTTCGAGGTGCCAACTTCGATCAAAATAATAATAATAATAAACTATTGAATTGAAAAAAAAAATTTTTTTTTTGTATCTTTAATATGTAAATAAAAAGATCCTGAATATCCAAAACGATTCATTTTTATTTTCCTACAAAAAAACGCCCTCCAAAAAAGACATGAAAATCGGCTCAAGTTACCAGACTACTACCTTAATGGCTTATAACAAAGAACGAGTCGGAATTTTCATTAAGAATTTTGGAAACATGATTTTCAATTGTTTTACTAACAATTTATGAAATAAAAAAAAATCGATTTTTTGAACCGTCTAACCCTATTTCCCCCTTTAATGTCTCTCCCCCTTCGTTGTATCGCATTGTCCAATTTTTTTTTCAACTTCCCAACGATTAATCGTAGTTATGAGACACACCTGACGCACTGACACTGTGATTGTGGTCGAAAGAACGAGGCAAGATTCAAATATTCCATTTTTCATCATTTTCAGTGTTCCATTTTACCCCGCTGTCTCTTGTATATGCGCGTACGGGCGTTTATAATGGTTACTAGACGAAAACATGCGTTTCTACACGATAATTCAACCCAATTTGCCCGGATTCACTGTCGTAGAGGTGCCTCGACTCCTCGACGACCGGATGTCTCATATAAGTCTCTTCGCACACACACACACACACACACACACACAGGCACACATACTTGGGACTCAATTAATTAAGCAATTACGCATACCGCGAACCTCTCCAACGACCAAACGGGATTAATACCCTATTGTAATTAATCAGCGTTAGTGGGGGCGGGAGGGGTAAGAGTAGGCGGATAGACCATAATGGTTACAAGTCGCTTACCGTTCGGGCGACCTGGTACTTATTAATAATGCCTATATATAGATATATATTATGCGGTATATGTCAGGTTATACCTCCGTCACTGGGGCACCAGGGTTCTTGCGGTTCTCCCGCATCCCACTTGCGTTTTACTAATAAAACAACTTTTATCGCTCGCACCAGTACTATTTATGTACACGTACCATAAATGTATTTATCGTGTACTTATGGTTTCGTATTATCTTTTTTCCTGTTACAGCCGAAAAAACTCCATCGTCCTGAGGACTCAGCTGTCCGTGCGAGTCCATACCATAATCGGTAAGTGTCTACGATTAATTCTAACGAGAAATGACTCGTACAATGAAATTTCTCATTGCAAATTTTCAATCATTGTTGCTAAATAACGTTTTTTTTTTATCATTGTGTGACATCGCTCCTACAGAATTATCGATGGTTCATTTCCAAACATATTTTCCAATCTTTCGATAGAGAAAATGCGAGAAAAGATGGCTTTTCCATGTTTTTAGATTGGCGAAAAAAATCTTTTACGTTATTATTTTTTTATTATTCGAACAAGAATTAGCGTGGTCTTTCGATTTTTTTTTTAATCAAAGAAGAGTCATTTTTTAGGGGTAGTTTAGGTGATATCCGAGGATTTTTATATCTCAAAAAGTAAACCGTTTAAACGTAATTTGTTAATTGTACTTCGTGTTATTCCGATTTTGACGTTTTCCCGATTGAGAGAACAAAAAAACATTTGGAATTCTCGCGTGACTTTGTGAAAACTTTCTCTTTACGAAGTCACGAGAATTTCAATTTTTTTTTTACCACGTTTCAAACGAGTACCCGTATCTGTGCGCATCAATAATGTATTAAGGATGTTTTCAATTTGTCGAAAGGATTTGGTCCTCGTCGAAAGTGGCGAATCCTTTGGCCCATCTGCCTTTTTTGCGCTTGTAAATTTGTCCTCTCGAAAGCTCGAGAGTATCAATAAACTCGAGTATTTGTCGAAAAGCCACTCTGAACATGTACGCAGCAATTGCTGTAGTTACTCCCCCGAAGCGAAAGCGGGAATTTATAAAGTTCTGTCTGTTATCAACGAGCGCACACAGTACTCAACGGTTCGGAGGAACGTAACTGGAATTTTACGAATTCCATTTTCTCTCATACAAATGAAATACAACGTAACTATATCGTCCGTTTCGTTTGATGTTGGTAAAAGCAAAAAAAAACGCGGAACAAATTACGTTTATCCGTGCCCTAATTTAGGACTATATACTCGTATTTCGGAATGAGTTCGTTGTACATAAAATCCGAGAGATTTGCCCGAATGATCGAGAGATCTCTCTCAGTCGAAATCGAGAGATAGAGAGAGAGAGAAACAGACAGACAGAGAGAGTGGAAGGGTGGGAGGTAGGGTGCGATGGTATCAGGAAAATAAAAAGTCACGATCGATTGGACCGTGGGGGCCGGTGCTCCGATTCACCTGTCCGCGGCCGTTCCCGTTCGTTGAACCGTTGTGGCTGTGGCCCCGTGGCCAAAGGGGGATTGAGAGGGGATGAGAAAAAAAAACAAAGAAGATGCACCAGAGAGAGGTCCGGCGTAGTGAAAAAAAAATGAAAGAAAAAGGACGAAATAAAAAAAAGGACGATAAAGGGTCGAGGGCCGAGAGAGATCGGGTAGGCGTTTTACATATTTTAACGGTTCCCGCCTCGCTTTGCTCCTTCTCAAGCTTGTTTATTATATATATAGATGTATATTCCTGGCTATTCGTACTTCCTGCTTCCCCCCCGGCGGCGATGTCCCAGCAACCGCGATCCAAACGAAAACTATATTTATACGCATGCGGGTGCGGACAACACCATTTAACGGTTATCGCGTGCAAAGATTTCGGTATCGAGAAAATATCGATAAGTCGAAAAATAATTTTTTCCTGCACTCAAGTTAATTCATTGATAATATATATTTTTTTATTTCGTGATATTAATTATTTGGTCATTGATTCTTTATATAAAGACTTTGCCAATGATTCGTTGACTTTGTTTCTTGTCTGTTATCGATGAAAATGTCAAGAAATATGGATAAATCGAAAAACATTTTTTTTTTTTTTTTTTTCCACTACTAACATTAATTAATTGATAATTCATTTTTTTTCTATTTTTTAATTTTAATTACTCAAGAAATTAACTTCACAAATCAATTTTTCTTCTATCGGTTATCGATTATCTGAGATCTTGTAGAAAAAAAAAAACAATCTCTCGCGTAGAGCTTCAGAGATACGTTTTTGGGAGTCTTGAGTTAAGGGGGGAAATAGGGTTAGGACAGCGTTTTCTCAATGATTTTCATGAATTTTTTCATAGTATAAAAAATGAATGTAATTTATTGAAACTTTGAGAATATTTTATACATATATTTAAGTATATACTATAACATTTTTGAAGAATTTTCTTGTAAAACACCGGGGATATTAGCGACCCCATATTGCAGGTCACAATCAGACTCAACATTTTGCGTACATTCTGGAAGCCGCAATTTTCATCTTACATCAAACGAGATTGGAATTTACTTTTATTATATGTCTCTCTTCTATATGGACTCACCCATCAGGTCAGACTGCTCCGTCCGACCCCGTATATCTCGAGAACTACATCATATATCGAAATATCCTTTCTCTCGCGTATTCTCGACAACATAAAGATGAAAATTAAGCAAAAAAAAAATTTGTCGATTTTTTCATCGATTTGGACGGGAACCTTCCCTTAATGTACTCGTTCGAGCTACGAAAAAAAAGAACTGCTTTTCATCACATCGCACGCATAAAGATAATATGTATGAGATATAATATGTAGATTAAAAGTTTACGGTAAATTCAGAAAAAAAAACCTTTTTTTCTACCGCGTGCCAGATTTTGGAATCAAGAAAATATCAAAAAATCGACAAATAATTTTTGCCTGTACTCACGTTAATTCTTTAATAATTTATATTTTTTATTTCGTGATATTAATTACTTAGTCATTGATTCTCTATACATATAAAGATTTTGCCAATGATTCGCTGACTTTGTTTTCTTGTCTATTATCAATTAAAATATCGAGAAATATGGATAAATCGAAAAACAATTTTTTTTCTTTTCGATTACTAACATTAATTAATTGATAATTTATTTTTGTTCAATTTTTTAATATTAATCACTCAAGAAATTAACTTCACAAATCAATTTTTCTTTTATCTGTTATCGATTATCTGAGATTTTGTAGAAAACGGAAAAACAATCTCTCGCTTAGAGCTTTAGAGATACCTTTTTGGGAGTCTTGAGTTAATGTACTCGTTCGAGCCACGAAAAAAAAAGAACTGCTTTTCATCACATCGGACGCATAAAGATAATATGTATGAGATATAATATGCAGATTAAAAGTTCACGGTAAATTCAGAAGAAAAAAAAAACGTTTTTTTCTGCCGTTTCACGCAATGCCGCGCATGTACGAGTATAGTATTACTCGGAACGTTTAATCGTGTAAATATGCTGCTACGTGCAATTCACACGCTATATGTACACTCGGCTCTATGTGCTCGAATAAACGCCCGAGATTGCAAAGAAAGTACATACATGCGAGCACGTGGGACACGCGGCAAAATGATTCTCGTGCACCCTCCCCGGCCCTCCCGTAACTGCACATCACGCGACGTTTGCCGCGAGTCAGATTTCGCACGAGCAGCATCACAACCGTCGAGTTGCGATTGCAAGGAAAAGGGCGTAATTGACACGTTTTAATGGGTACAGTGGATGTGGATTGAGGTCTTAAGGTTTCTCAACGTTTGATACAGTTATACAGACAACGAAAAAAAAAGAAAAAAAAACGAGATTATAAGCAGCATCAGAATTAGTCGCACACGCGTCAATTATTTATTTATCCGATTTTTTTTTCATGTTATCTTACGACGATGACGAAGGATTAAATGGTTTTTCTTTTAAACTTCTTTTCACTGGTCCTACGCTTTCGTTTCAACGAAGGTAAATATACCCAAAATCGCGTGTTCTCTTTCTCTCTCTTTTTCAGATAAAAAAACATTTAAAGTAAATTTTGGAGAAATTAATAACGAATAATTTATTGAATAGCGACCGCCACTAAAAAAAAATTCGAAAAACGTGTTTTTTTTTTAATTTACCCAAAAAAAATCTTTTCGAAAATTCCAAAGTGAGAATATTTGAAATATTTTATGGATTATGTAAGAAAAATATTCAAATCGATATACGAGGTCTGTTCAAAAAGTATCGCGAATTTTGAATTTCCGCGGGCTACGTATATTCGATTTTCGATTTTTGTGTGGCGTTAGGTTGGTACTCGTGTCCCTCACTTATGCTGAAAAAATCGGCCATTTTGAATGTTTAGTTAATTGTTGACAGCTGTTTTGGTTAGACGTGTTTTGGCTTGTCTTCGATTTTTGCCCATTCCAAAAAATGGATCAAAGAATCTGTATGAAATTTTGTGTGAAAAACAAAATTAAGTGCGCGGACGCATTCCGAATGTTGGATGTGGCATATGGTGAAGCTACCTTGGACCAAAGCAACGTTTATCGGTGGTACAAAATGTTCTCAGAGGGCCGAGAAGATGCGAACAACGAAATGCGTTCCGGACGCCCGAGCACATCAACAACAGACGAAAACATTGATGAAGCGAAGAAAATAATATTGGCCAATCGTCGAATCACCGTTAGAGAAGTTGCTGAGGAACTAAACATATCGATTGGCTCGTGCTATTCGATTTTTACCAATGATTTGGGCATGAGATGGGTCGCCGCGAAATTCGTGCCAAAATTGCTCAATTTCGAACAAAAATAGTGTCGCGTTAACATTGCTAAGGAGCTGTTGCACTCGGTCCGCGACGACCCAAATTTGCTCCAGAGGGTCATAACTGGTGACGAATCATGGGTTTATGGTTATGACGTGGAAACCAAAGCTCAATCATCGTAATGGAAGCTGCTTTTTTGGAATAGGCAAAAATCGAAGACAAGCCACAACACGTCTAACCAAAACAGCTGTCAACAATTAACTAAACATTCAAAATGCCCGATTTTTTTAGCATAACTGAGGGACATGAGTACCATTGTAACGCCACACAAAAATCGAAAACCGAATATACGTAGCCCGCGGAAATTGGAAATTCGCGATACTTTTTGAACAGACCTCGTATACACGTAATCTCAGGAGCATTTATATATTAAAAATCTCTGGTTTATCTTGAAAAAAAGAGGACCCTTACAATTTTTTTAATATCCGAGCCTGAATATTTTTTTATTACCAATACATGATCGTAGAAGCATTTCGAACAAGCTGTCGCTCGGGATTTTCAATAACATTTTTATTTCGGCAAAAAAAAAACACACTTTTTATCGCCGAACCTTCCCTTTAACCCGCTGCCGCTGCCGCGGAGTATCGTCACGGTAGCGGATATAAAATCATGTGTGCATTTAACAATTTTTTTTTCTGTGAAAAAGTTATTTATTTATAAAACTAATTACACATCTATTTAGTATAAATATCAAGCTAATAAAAAATATTTTTTTTGGTTTTTTTGTTACACAAAATGGCCGACTACTGCTACTTGTTTTTTTTTTTTGAGGCACTCCGTGGCAAGCCAATTGGCATTTACAATTTTTGACTTGGAAGAAAAAAGAATAATTCTCGTTAATCTACATCAGAATACCTAGAGAAGTACGCACGGAATTTGAAAAATATTGATTTATTCGAATATTTTAGGCATTCGAACTTAAACGGTGAATTTCCAATGGAAAATTTCGTATAAAACTGTTTGTGAAATTGAAAGTTTTTAATTAATCAGAAATTCCGTACGTACTTCTCTGTGCAAATGCAATTATAAACGTAATTTTCAAATTTGAAGTCAATCGTATAAAAATTGTCAAAATTATTTATCACGTCGATTAGAAGAAAGCTGTTGGCCGTGCCAGAGGTACGCTTACGTTTTACGCTTAAAGTAGGTGAAAAAAAAAATTTCTCGCTATGAATCGTATAGTAACTTATTTTTATGATGATAGAGCATCGTTCGAGCAAAAAAGAACATCGATTTCTTGAATATTCTACCGTGATTATACTCCTTAATGTTCAACTTGAATTGGCTGAATCAAGCTCCTGAGGAAAAAGTATCTTTTTCAGTGTCTTATAGACTAAGATGTTATGTTAACGGTAAAAAATAATTGACAATAATTATAACGTTGTAAGGAATAATTGTAAAGTTTGCGAAATAATTATTAATATTTATTTCACAAAGGCTAGTATCGTGCGAATTTCGTTGGCAAGTATCGTAAAATCGATGTATTTCAATGTGGACCACGCGATACCACACGATACCACACTGTGGTTTCGATTTTCCGTTCTTTTTTGTTGTTGTTGTGTCTTCTTCGTCATGATGTATGCACGCGTACGACGGGAGTACATGCCCAGTTACCCCGTCCCGTTAAACCTTAATGGTTTTTTCGGCGAGTCGACGCGATGACGATAATTACGGATATTTTTGGGCGTGCGCGAGGTTGTGGAAGGGATTCGCGGGGCCAAGGGCCCCGGCCTCGGGCCCCGAGGGCCTTGGGACCGCTATTCTTAGAAGGCGCAAGAGAGGGTCCTCCTCGCCACGCGCATGCACCAGCGCAAAACTTCTTCGACCCGCTTCTTTTCCTCCGCATCGCTTCGTTCTCCTCTCCTTTATTCTTCCTCTTCTTTTTTTTCATCTTCTTCTTCTTCTTCGGCCTAGCCCCTGCAGCGAGTTCCTAATTACCTTCTGCCGCCCCGGTCTTGTACACCATGCGCGTTTTCTCTACCTTCGTCGCTCTTCCTTTTTCTTTCTCTCTCTCTCTCTCGTCTCCATCTCTTCTTCTCTTTCACTCCTGGCGATCGCGCCGCGTATCTTTCCACCGCGGCCTCTTTCCTACGTCTCGCCATTTTTTTTCTTTTCCCCTTCACTCGCGGACCCGTGCAAACCGCGTGGAATGCATTATGCATTCGGAGATTGCGTGATAGTGGCCGATTATGCACCAAGCGTATATGGATGTTGCTATATATATATATATATATATATATATGTGGTTAACCTTCGGCAGTTGTAATTTTGTTGCGAAGAAATCGCGAACTCGGTGGCGCGGAAGGTCCTACGAAAAATTATCCAGTTCAAATTGAAAAAAGTGTTATTTTACTAGCGACAAAGCTTTCGTTGGAATAAGAAATGTCGTACGATGAAATGAAATCAAATAAGTTTTGGCACTAATAACAAAAATGATCCATGGCTTCATTAACATTTGGTATTAATATTTATTTCGATCACTTCCAGCTAAAGTTTACATTGGATAAAGTCTTTTTCACTGCGCGGGGGATGGTTGAATAAATGGAAAATAAAAATTCTCGAAGGACTTTTGTTTTCACAGAATTATTGAAATCGTGAAAATTCAGTGCGACGTAGAGGAAAGAAAGTTTATACATTTTTAGGAGTAATATTTGCACATACGTTAATCTGAAATTGAGAATAGGGGTCGTTAAATTTGATGTATGTCTTTTTTAGGTCAATTCATTTGGTGACAAGTTTAGGAATTTTATTTGAAATACCGGAAAGTGTAAAAATGTGCGTGCGACATTCTTGAAGTGTTACGAGAGAGACACTGTGAGAAATTCGTCATCTTAGTATGTACTATAATAAAGCTGGAGACTTTGTATGTTTGTTCGAACGCGCTAATCTCAGGAAATATTAATCCGATTTTAAAAATTCTTTCTGCATTAGTTAGCTCGTTCATTCAGGAAGGCTCTGGGCCATATAATTTTATGACCTTAAGGAGCGGCGTCGGTTTATTTTTTAGTGATCGGTCCTTTTATTTTTCCATATAATTTCCGGATGGTATTTACGAGGTCTGTTAAAAAAGTATCGCGAATTTTGAATTTCCGCGGGCTACGTATATTCGATTTTCGATTTTTTGGTGGCGTTAGGTTGATACTCATGTCCCTCACTTATGCTGAAAAAATCGGCCATTTTGAATGTTTAGTTAACTGTTGACAGCTGTTTTGGTTAGACGTGTTTTAACTCGTCTTCGATTTTTGCCTATTCCAAAAAATGGATCAAAGAATCTGTATCAAATTTTGTGTGAAAAACAAAATTAAGTGCGCGGACGCATTCCGATTGTTGACTGAGGCATATGGTAAAGCTACCTTGGACCAAAGCAACGTTTATCGGTGGTACAAAATGTTCTCAGAGGGCCGAGAAGATGCGAACAACGAAATGCGTTCCGGACGCCCGAGCACATCAACAACAGACGAAAACATTGATGAAGCGAAGAAAATAATTTTGGCCAATCGTCGAATCACCGTTAGAGAAGTTGCTGAGGAACTAAACATATCGATTGGCTCGTGCCGTTCGATTTTTACCAATGATTTGGGCATGAGACGGGTCGCCGCGAAATTCGTGCCAAAATTGCTCAATATCGAACAAAAACAGTGTCGCGTTAAGGTAGAACACCACTGTGACCCCCTGTTTTTTTTCACATTTTTCAAGAATTTTTTTTTGTGGGAAAAAAAGAGATATTCGAAAAATTTTTTTGGGTTTCGTTCCTTGTTTATTAATGTATCGAAAAACATTTTTTTTCACATTTTTCACGCCGCATGGTGGCGCTGGGGAAGCTTTCGCGTCAGGTGCTGTCATTTCCGCGGCATGCAGCAGAACTCTCTTCAACGTCGATCTGAAAAAAAGTACCAAGTATTTTCGATACATTAATAAACAAGGAACGAAACCCAAAAAAATTTTTCGAATATCTCTTTTTTTCCCACAAAAAAAAATTCTTGAAAAATGTGAAAAAAAACAGGGGGTCACAGTGGTGTCCTCCGTTAACATTGCTAAGGAGCTGTTGGACTCGGTCCGCGACGACTCAAATTTGCTCCAGAGAGCCATAACTGGTGACGAATCATGGGTTTATGGTTATGACGTGGAAACCAAAGCTCAATCATCGCAATGGAAGCCGCTTTTTTGGAATAGGCAAGAATCGAAGAGAAGCCAAAACACGTCTAACCAAAACAACTGTTATTAATTAACTAAACATTCAAAATGGCCGATTTTTTCAGCATAAGTGAGGGACACGAGTACCAACCTAACGCCACAAAAAAATCGAAAATCGAATATACGTAGCCTGCGGAAATTCAAAATTCGCGATACTTTTTGAACAGACCTCGTATTAATCCGATTTGAAAAATTCTTTCTGCATTAGGTAGCTCGTTCATTCAGGAACGCTCTGGTCCATATAACTTTATGACCTCAAGGAGCGGCGTCGGTTTATTTTTTAGTGATCGGTCCTTTTATTTTTCCACATAATTTCCGGATGATATTTATATGAGATACACTTGGTTATGTCCTCATAATCCTCATAATTCATATGAAACAGATATATAATCTAAATTTAATGCGGGTGAAACCGCGGGACACAGGTAGTAATCTAATAAGTTGGTCCGATAAAATGTTCAAATAATAAATCTTCAAAAGATTTTTCTCCTCTCCTTCAATCCTTCTGCCAGCCCTCGTCACAGTTTATCCTTATAGGGCGCGAAGACTTTTTAATATAAAATTTTTCGATCTTCCGGAGAAAATTCTCTTCACCAATAACCCTAATACAAGCTAAATGCATTTTTAATTAATGTCTACAATTTAAAAAAAATATTTCGAGCACTTATCCCCTTTTCTCAACTACACAACTCGCCCCCAACAAAATTGGCCGGTTAAAACAAGTTTTAATCGCGAAACCCGCCCCGAATTCGTTATAGCAGCCTCACCTGGGCGCGCACTGCATCGAAACACGTCTCTGTTTACCGCGTATACAAACGATCCTTTCTCATGGCAATTTATATCGAATTACCCCTTGAGGAAAGCAGTGGATAATGGCGTGGAGGGAAAAGTGGTGGCGGGGGGAGAGAATTGATGCGAGAAATATATACATTCGAGCTTTACGGTTTTAATGAAGTTGAGGCTGTTCGTTGAGATTCGTAACGAGACGGTAGGATCTTCACGATTTTACATCGAGCTTGGAATAGACTTATAAACGCCACATTGTATATCTCTATACTCAAATTACACGATATACTGTATTGTTCAATATATCAATGTGCTTAAAGGCAAAAGGACGTATCTAGTGTGTATAAACTTAAATTTAACCCTTTTGTAACGTTAAGCCATCGTTATATATACTATATTAAAGGTACGTTATATGCATATAAGTATTCACATACGAAACATCGATATATGAATATATGTATACATAAATAATAATGGTCAGCCGGTTAGGCTTGCTGACTCGAGTATATATCTACTTTTATATATAGAAATATAGATATATACGTCGTGAACATTATAAATGTACAACGTTCATGCGAATGGTTTTGCAAGAGAGAAGAAAGATCCACTCTCCCAAGACTCTCTCTTCTCTCTCTCTTTCTCTCTCTTTTTAACCCTTTTGGCTCTCCTCTCGGAGGGTATAACAATACTCTTGCGATCGCTGTGAGACGCGCGCGAGCTCGGTATTATTATAATAAATGGTTGCGTGTTGCTTGTCTGTTGCAGAAAAATTGTTGAACAGCGAGGGACGCGAGCTGCGACGAGCCCTCTTCTCCCTCAAGCAGATCTTTCAGGTACGTGTTCTTTTTTTTTTTTTTTTAAATTCCCTTTTTGTTCTCCCTTCCTTTTCCTTTTGCGTGCGGTATCTCAAGGGCGGCAAACACGCTATTTTTAAAAGCGTAAAAACGAGTGAGACAGAGATTCCCGTTCTCTCGCGCGCTCGTTTGAATTTTTCTCTTTCTCGCGCGCTCACTATATACTCACTTTCATTTCCAACTATACTGACCGACTAAATATTTGCGATAGAACGCAGTCAGCCGCCTCACAAAGATCTCTTTCCCTCGCAGCATCCCCCGCTTGACTCCTTCCCCCGTTTTTCTTTCTTTCACTTCGTCGTTCTTTTTTGTTTACGCACCTTTTCTTATATTTTGGCCGCACTTTGTACACACCACGGCGCATATATATAGGTTAGTCATATAAAGTGCTCGCCACCAACCACCCCCTTCCTTTTCCCTGTACCTTTTTTTTTTACAACCACGCACGGTTTTCATATCGTCGTTTCTCTCGACAAGTTTTTCGTTCTCTTCGTTTGTTCGTTTAAAAACATTTGCGCTTTCAAACTTTTATGTACGAGAAATTTTTCCATTTTTTTCCACGTTTATTGTGGTCGTTCGAAACGAGTTACGCGCGGAGCAGATGGAGCTCGGCATTCGGAGAAAGAACTTTTCGTTTTTTTTTTTATTAGAAATTGCATTAGAGGAAAGAATTTTAGGAGTAAAATTGAAAAACACCAGTGAACCGATGGATTCGGTTATGTACCGCTTTTTAACGAACTGCTAATATGTTAAATATTGAGAGAGAATTCTTTGAAATAATGAGAGAAGTTGATCATGTCAGTCAGGAATATGCCATGCTGCGTGCCAATAAGGGGGGAAATAGGGTTAGGACAGCGTTTTCTCAATGATTTCCATAAATTTTTTTATAATATAAAAAATGAATATAATTTATTGAAACTTTGAGAATATTTTATACATATATTTAAGTATATACTATAAAATTTGTATACATATATTTGAGTATATACTATAAAATATTAGCGACCCCATATTGCAGGTCACAATTAGACTCAGCATTTTGTGTACATTCTGGAAGCCGCAATTTTCATCTGAAATCAAACGAGGCTGGAATTTACTTTTATTATATGTCTCTCTTCTATATGAACCTAAATGCTATCATAAAAATAGAAAATTGAATTTTTTACAGGGGTCAAAACAAAAAAGCATGATTTTTGCTATTTTTTACAACTTTATTTGCAAAAAAAAATTATTTCAAATAATGATAATATTCCGATTTTAGGTTCATATAGAGCGCAATACTACGAAAAAAGTAACTGCAAATTTTCAAAACGATTGGTTGAAAACTTTTCAAACTAGCGTGTACGCAAGTTAAAAAAAAGTCGTTTTCAGAAAAACGCGTTTGAAAAAATAGTACCAAGAAAAACAAGCAATATGGGGTCGCTAATATTTTATAGTATATACTTAAATATATGTATAAAATATTCTCAAAGTTTCAATAAATTATATTCATTTTCTATACTATAAAAAAGTTCATAAAAATCATTGAGAAAACGCTGTCCTAACTCTATTTCTTCCCTTAGTGGCTTATAACAATAGAACGAGTCGGAATTTTCATTTAAAATTTTGCGAACATATTTTTCAATAGTTTTACTAACAATTTATGAAATTTAAAAAAAATCGATTTTTTGAACCGTCTAACCCTATTTCCCCCTTAAAGCCTGAAGCCGCGTGTCGGGAGCTGCAGAACTATTGACAATGCCATTATTCTCGACCCTTCTCACCTATCGATCTGCATTATGGTCAGATCGTCAATTTGATACCATTAAAATGATAAAGTTCGTCGAAATCATCGAGAAAGTTATGGAAGATCGCTATAATCTGCACGCAAGAAAAACATAATTATGCAAATTGAAATTTTTATATTGCTTCCTGATTATTTTTGCGAATTTACTAAATTTCCACAATGAGCAAGAGCCTTTTTCAGTTGTCGCTTACTCAGAGAGGAACCCTTTGTCTATCTGCAAAAATGACGAAGAAACAATGTGCAAGTTTCAATTTGCATCATTTTTTCTTTCAAGTTGATAGTACGAGGTTTCTGGTTTCATTTGTAAGAGCTTAAAAAATTCTGAATGTATGAAATATTCGTCGATTCGACAGAGTACACGTTCAATGAACGATATACGCGTTGCAAATAATTAGTTTTCCTGACTCTTGACGTTCGAGCGTTTCGAATTATATTTCGATAATGTAAATAAAATAATGGAAATTGAAATTTCCATATCGTTGCCTCATTATACTTTCACATTCAGAAATTTTCTTCAATGAGCAAAAAGCTTTTTTCATTTCATTTTGACTTCCTCACCAGAGGAAGCTTTTGTGTATGCACAAAAATGACCAGGAAGCAATATGGAAGTTTCAATTTTTCTCCTTCTCCCTCAAGTTGACAGTTCGAGATTTGCTTGATTTTTAATGTATATTTTGAAAAATTGAAAATTCCATAAATATAGAATACTTTACTGAAATGATCCAGTACTTTTTCGTGAGAAATGACAAATGTTAAATATTCATTTTGTTTTTGCTATCACGGGGCACACAGTTACATGCAGTGAATTTCGTTAGCTATTGAACGATGTTTATAAACTTAATCTTTTCACAAACTTGAAAATACGCGGTCAATGATTCTCCGGTATTCGACAGGCTTTGAAAAAAATAAAATCTTTTTATTCATTCACTGGTGACTTCACATTATTTATGTGCTTACCGTCATTCATATGTGAGTAGAGGAAGAGACACAGAGGGAGAAAGAGTTATAAGACAAGAACGAGAGTATATTGGGGAAAGTGTGTTGGGCTTATGGTGGAGACAGATTTCAATCAAACTTCGTAAATTTTCCATTATGCGAGTGACTTCTCGTCCGGTGATATAACTAATTCCATTCGAGCCGCGAGTGAAGCTTCCCCAACCGTTGGCACGGTGATATATCCGGGTGGAGAAACCGGGGGACAAATTGAAGGGCTGCGAGTCAGACGAGCCTCCGCAAGCTCTGTATTCACTCCGTGAAACCTTCTCCGGAAGGCTTTTCTCTACTACACCACCGTTCCATCCAACGAGAGATCTGATTCCGATATATGTATATTCCCTCCCCCTGCTCTTATTACGAAAATATACGTATATCTAGTCGTATAGCACTCGGGGATTTTCTCAACGGATATATCTAACCGGGATGGTGCATATCTTTCTTGTCTCATCTCTCCCGAATTCGCAAATTCTCGTTGGCCCACGCTTCGCCCCTCTGTCCCGAAAGTTTGATAGGTCCATACGTATCTGTCGATTAAATGGACCGATCGTTAATTTGCGTCTCTGCGTCTTCTACTTTTGGACTTTTGCAGGAGGACAAAGATCTGGTACACGAGTTTGTGCAAAATGACGGATTGGCGTGTCTCATCAAGGTCGGCAATGAGGCGGATCAGAATTATCAGAATTACATATTACGAGGTGAGTAACGTAAAAAAAAATGTAAAATATTTTTATTCGTGTGTATAAACGATGGAAAATGGCAGTTTTTTTATATTTTTTAATCGGCAATGATAAATGGTACATTTTTTGTCGGTAATTCTGAGTGTAATGCATGTTGAGTAATTTTTATACCTGTTGACGCGTTGAATGAAAACAATCACCGATTGTGGTTCACCGCCTTGTTATTGTGTAGTTTTTACTTAAACACTAAAAATCTTAAATGTGACAAAAATGGTAAAAAAAATGGTAACAACGGCAAAAAATTGTGTAAAAAGATAAAAGGAGGTGTGCTTAATGATAAGAATGGAAAGTCCAAAAGTATCGTTCATAGAATCGATTTCAGACCGTATATCTCGAACAATAGAACATACATTTGTTCAGTAACTCGTTACAAAAATTGTAACAACGCACTCTACGTGGAAAAAAGAACAAACAAAAAAATCCCATTTCTTTACGATCCGTCCAGGACCATTCGTTTTCACGGAACAATAATCGAGATTGAGCGAATTGCATAAACCGTTCAGCTTTTTTGACTTTTCCACGTGAAAGAGGGCCAAAGTGCCGCCGAGCCATGATGCGGGGGATGACGGACATGCACCATAAATTTCCCAATATATGTATGGGTCATTCCATCTAAAGTCGGATGATTTTTACGAAAAGTAACGGAAATTACAAAAAGGCAAAAACAACATTTTAAGAGTTTCTATTCGGAATTTTCATGCAGACACTTATTGTATCGCTTCCCAAAAATACTCTTAAGGGCTCACATACCCCTGCGCACACTGAAAACCGAAAAAATTTGAAAAATTATTACAAAGGTTATATGGTGGAGAAAAAAATTAAATTGTTGATTTCACATTTTTCATTAACTTTTCAACTATAAGAAAACAATTTTTCTTTATCTTTTAATTTTTTATTTTTAATATTAATACTATTTTTTACGAGTACAAATGAACTACTGATGAAAAGCATCGCGCCTCCTTGTCGACATCATAACTTCGCCGAAAATTATCCAATCTGCAAATATAAAAAAGAATCTAGTAAAATAATGTAACAGTAATATTGATAAAAAAAAATGAGTGTTTAATAATTTATAAAAAATTGTCCAACCAAAAATTAAAAAAAAACCTCTGGTCAGTCTATAGAAAAAATAATTATCAAGATTTAAAAATAAAAAAAATTGAAAAATATTAGAAATTGATTGAGTTATCGTGCCGACACTGTCTAAAAACATAGTTTCGAGAAAAACACGTTTAAAGTTTCTGGTAGGTACAACGTGAACTCGATGTCCGGTCACATTTATTGCTATAACTTTGTAACGGATCGGAATTTTCTTAAAAGTTTTTTTTCTTCTCAAAATTCTTAAAAGTATAAAGAATAAAAATCTGTAAAATAAATCGATTTTTTGAAAATTTTAGCGGTATGTGAGTCCTTAAGGGGGGAAATCGGGTTAGGACAGCGTTTTCTCAATGATTTTCATGAATTTTTTTACAGTATAAAAAATGAATATAATTGATTGAAACTTTGAGAATATTTCATACATATATTTAAGCATATACTATAAAATTTTTGAAGAATTTCCTTGAAAAACACCGAAGATATTAGCGACCCCATATTGCAGGTCACAATCAGACACAGCATTTTGCGTACATTCTGGAAGCCGCAATTTTCATGTGAAATCAAACGAGGTTGGAATTTACTTTTATCATATGTCTCTCTTCTATATGAACCTAAATGCTATTAAAAAAATAGAAAATTGAATTTTTTACAGGGGTCAAAACAAAAAAGCATGATTTTTGGCCATTTTTTACAACTTTATTTGCAAAAAAAAAATTATTTTAAATAAAGATAATATTCCGATTTTAGGTTCATATAGAGCGCAATACTATGAAGAAAGTAACTGTCAATTTTCAAAACGATTGGTTGAAAACTTTTCAAACTAGCGTGTACGCAAGTTAAAAAAAAGTCGTTTTCAGAAAAACGCGTTTGAAACACGTGTCGCGCTCGAGGCCTGAAGTAGAGCTACTCACTTTAATGGCTTATAACAATAGAACGAGCCGGAATTTTCATTAAAAATTTTGGGAACATATTTTTCAATAGTTTTACTAACAATTTATGAAATTTAAAAAAAAATCGATTTTTTTAACCGTCTAACCCTATTTCTCCCCTTAACGAAAAATCATTCCGTTTCACGTGGAATATCCCGTATATATATGCGTACGAAAGGATATGGATCTCGCAAGCTCGCCGGGCTTTTATAAATCTGCACGGTATGTGTGATACGGACTCGAGAGGCCAACGGGAACAAACGCCCTCGCGCCCTCTCTCGCTCGTCCGGATAACGAATGGTCCCGAAACTTGTATGTATGGTTTCGTAGTTTAATTAAAGTTCGTTCGTCCGTTAGCGCGGTTTCATTTGAAGTGTCGAAAAAACAAAAAGAAAAAGAAAAGAGTCGTTGCAAACGTTACGGTTGACCGAGGGATGGAGGAACGGTGATAAAGTCTCGCACGGGGGAATTGTCAGAGCTCGCGCTGATTAAGCCCTTGAAAATAATTCCCGAATTCCCGTAACAATACCTATGACGCTCGGAATTTCGCATAATGACTTGTGGGAAGCTGCGGAAAAATCTCGAACCAAGACGAAAATTGTTTAACCGATTGGTCCCAACGGTGATAAATGCCTCGTCGGTTTTCGCAGATTCTACATTTATGTTCTGTATCATAAACGTATATATCTCACTCCCTGCCGACTTAAGGGGGGATATAGAGTTGGGACAGCGTTTTCTCAATGATTTTCATGAATTTTTTTATTCTATAAAAAATGAATATAATTTATTGAAACTTTGAGAATATTTTATACATATATTTAAGCATATACTATAAATTTTTTTAAGAATTTCCTTGAAAAAACACCGAAGATATTAGCGACCCCATATTGCAGGTCACAATCAGACTCAGCATTTTGCGTACATTCTGGAAGCCGCAATTTTCATCTGAAATCAAACGAGGTTGGAATTTACTTTTATTATATGTCTCTCTTCTATATGAACCTGAATGCTATCAAAAAAATAGAAAATTGAATTTTTTACCAGGGCCAAAACAAAAAAGCATGATTTTTTGCCATTTTTTACAACTTTATTTGCAAAAAAAAATTATTTTAAATAATGATAATATTCCGATTTTAGGTTCATATAGAGCGCAATACTATGAAGAAAGTAACTGCCAATTTTCAAAACGATTGGTTGAAAACTTTTCAAACTAGCGTGTACGCAAGTTAAAAAAAAGTCGTTTTCAGAAAAACGCGCTTGAAACACGTGGCGCGCTCGGGGCCTGAAGGAGAGCTACTCACTTTAATGGCTTATAACAATAGAACGAGTCGGAATTTTCATTTAAAATTTTGGGAATATATTTTCAATAGTTTTACTAACAATTTATGAAATTAAAGAAAAATCGATTTTTCGAACCGTCTAACCCTATTTTCTCCCTCAATGAACCTCCATTTTGGTTCCATCGTCGTTAATTCGTAGATTTTTGTAGAACTTTCGATTTTGTTTTACGTTCTCAACATTGACTCTTTGAATTTCCGTGAAAAAAAAATCTTGTGATTAATAAACAGCGGAAAATTTCTGATCGAAGAGAAACTCAAAATGTAGGAACGGAGGATAAAAATATTTTTCGCTTTTTTAAGCTACTTTTAAAAAAAACCTAAAAATATCAAAAATTTGGATGGTCATAACTTTGCTCCCGTTTGATTAATTATGTTATTTTTCTTTCAAGTAAAAATTAACGTCATCTGTAACTTCATTTCAACATCCTAAAACCCAACCTGATACCTAAAAAAACCGTTTTTCGACATTTTTTCACATTTTGTTAAATTAAACGCATTTTCGTCTTGAAAAATGATAAATAAAATAGAGATAAAGAAATAGAAAATGTTTGGAAAATTTCATATGATTTGTTAAGTTTGCGGAATATTGTACAAATTCATGAACCGAAATCCAAGTGTCAGGATCACATTTTGTCGAATTGGCACAGAGGAAAGCCCCCCCGTCTCTCTCACGCCAGGCGAGCACTCGATCGAGTGTGAAACGATTTGAAATTTCAACTAGTTTCTCTCACCCGCTACTTGAGCGGTCTTTCCACGGGAAATCCTCTCGCCATTCTTTTCGTCTCTCTTTCTCTTTCTCTGTCCGAATCACGATTTTGCGGAGAGCATTTTGCTCTCTCTCTCTCTCTCTCCCTTTCTCTCATTGACTTCACGTCGTGCCAACTTATAATCTATTATAGATTATAATCAATGACCTTTTCGCCTCATTTCTTTTCATTTTAGCCAACCTCTCCTCCCTCTCTTCTCTTTTGGTACTCACGCTCTCGTATATATAAAATGGAATAATCGACGAGTGATGGCGAGGAGGGGTGGGACCGGGGGTGAGGGTGGAAACGGACACGGTGGGATAATTAGATCGGCGAACATTCCGAGCTTGCGAATAAAATTCGATGAAAAATCTCGTAAACTTTTTAGAGCGTGAAAATCTCACCGTTTATCAGCTCGTTCAAAGTTTTTTTTCTGTTTGTTTTATTTTTATTATTAAATCGAAGCAACATTTTTTCTCCATTGGAATTTTTTTGTCCATTATTCATGTTATTTACCTTAGCATAATAATTATTATCATTTTCTCATTAATTGGATACCATGAAAGAATATTTGGCATTAAATTTCGAGAAAATTTATATTCTTCGCTTTATGGTATTTTTAATTTTTCGTAAAATCAATTTTAAATCAAGCAAATCTCAAACTGTCAACTTAGGGAAGCGAGAAAGAAAACATTAGAGCTTCCATATTTGTTTCCTGATAATTTTTGCGCGTACGCGAATGCTTCTTCTCGTGAGGAAGTCAAAATGAAAAAAAAAAACGTTTTGCTATGTAGTTTTCAATTTCCATTATTTTATTCACACCATCGAAATACAATTTGGAACGCTCGAACGTCGAGAGTTTGAAAACATAATTATTCGCAACGCATATATCGTTCATTAAACGTGTACTCTGTCGGATGGACGAATATTTCATACGTTCATCAAGTTTGTACGTTCTTCCTCCATGCATGCACCCAGCGGTGTTTTTCCAACAATAATAGAGAGAATTTAGAGGAGAATTATAATTAAAGCTCCCGAGCCTCGTGGATTCCGAATGGGGTCCTATTCACGTTAATAAACCTCTCGCTCGTAAACACGTTCGACTCGTTTAATTGCCGCAAATTTTACCGGAGGGCTTGTGTTAACTGCACGAACTTACGAGGCACACTCGAAAACGCTTTGCCAACTTGTACACCAAGGTCCGTTTCACGAAAGGGGCCCGGAGCGGCAACATTTCCACGCAATTATTTCGGGATGTATTATCGTTCACAATTGTTATTATTAATATTACTTTTATTATTATTAATAACACTTTTTCTCGTGTTAGAACTTTCGTGGTTCTAAAAAAAAAAGACTTTTATTTCAAGGTGTTTGAAATATTCCTAAACGTTGGGAATTTGTACGTAGAAAAAATTCTCCGGAAGTACGAGGTTTGTTCAAAAAGTATCGCGAATTTTGAATTTCCGCGGGCTACGTATATTCGATTTTCGATTTTTTTGTGGCGTTAGGTTGGCACTCATGTCCCTCACTTATGCTGAAAAAATCGGCCATTTTCAATGTTTATTTAATTGTTGACAGCTGTTTTGGTTAGACGTGTTTTGGCTTGTCTTCGATTTTTGCCTATTTCAAAAAATGGATCAAAGAATCCGTATCAAATTTTGTGTGAAAAACAAAATTAAGTGCGCGGACGCATTCCGAATGTTGACTGTGGCATATGGTGAAGCTTCCTTGGACCAAAGCAACGTTTATCGGTGGTACAAAATGTTCTCAGAGGGCCGAGAAGATGCGAACAACGATATGCGTTCCGGGCGCCCGAGACATCAACAACAGACGAAAACATTGATGAAGCGAAGAAAATAATATTGGCCAATCGTCGAATCACCGTTAGAGAAGTTGCTGAGGAACTAAACATATCGATTGGCTCGTGGTATTCGATTTTCACCAATGATTTGGGCATGAGACGGGTCGCCGCGAAATTCGTGCCAAAATTGCTCAATTTTGAACAAAAACAGTGTCGCGTTAATATTGCTAAGGAGCTGTTGGACTCGGTCCGCGACGACCGAAATTTGCTGCAGAGGGTCATAACTGGTAACGAATCATGGGTTCATGGTTATGACGTGGAAACCAAAGCTCAATCATCGCAATGGAAGCTGCTTTTTTGGAATAGGCAAAAATCAAAGACAAGCCAAAATACGTCCAACCAAAACAGCTGTCAACAATTAACTAAACATTCAAAATGGCCGATTTTTCAGGATAAGTGAGGGACACGGGTACCAACCTAACGCCACAAAAAAAAATCGAAAATCGAATATACGTAGCCCGCGGAAATTCAAAATTCGCGATACTTTTTTAACAGACCTCGTATGTGTGAATATCAGTCAGGTAGAATCACTGTAATTCAGGAACGACTCGAGTAATCATTGGATTTCAATTGATAGAGAATCGAGAGAGTGGTTAAAATTTTATTATGAAATATAATTATGAATTTTGAAATAAATATTGAAAAACCTTTGAACTCCAAGAAAGATATTGTGTCTAATCGTGCTAAATGTTTCGATATCGATGAATTCAAACAAAAATAAACTCTGAACGATTGAGCTTGAATGATAGAAAAAAAATGAAAAATAAAAAACACACATCGGCTCCTATTTTTTTCTAATTGAAAAAAAGCTCGTCTGTTCTGAAATCCGAGAGGTCAGAAATTCATAATGAAACCGCTAATAACACAGAAGAATGTACAAAGAAAATTGACGAGAGTTGACTGAATTTTTTATTTTATTTTTATTCATTTTTCCCTTTACTTGTTTATTTAAATTTTTGTCTTAATTTTAAAAATATACTTTTATATTTGTTTATCTTTCATCCGTGAATTAGCTCTCGGTCAGGTGATGCTGTACGTCGATGGGATGAACGGTGTTATGGAGCACGGTCAGACCGTACAGTGGCTTTACACGTTAATAGCGAGTCGTTTTCGTCTCGTTGTCAAAACAGCGCTGAAGTTACTTCTCGTATTTGTCGAATACGTCGAGACCAATAGTCTTTTGCTCGTGAGAGCAGTGAGATCGGTCGATACATCGCGCGGTATGATACCCTGGACGAATGTAATGAGACTGTTGAAGGATTACGACGCCGCTGATACGGAACTTCTCATATACGCGACGACACTTGTTAACAAATGCCTGAACGGTATACCAGATCAGGACACGTATTACGATCAGGTCGATTGCCTCGAGGAACAGGGTATCGAGGCGATAATACAGCGTTATATGTCGAAACAGGGCACCGATCTTGATCTATTACGACAATTTCAAATTTACGAAGCCGTACTACATCACGAGGATGGTAATGATCGTGGCTCTCCAATAAGACAACTCGACGACAATATCAGGTATATTTGATGTATATATATTTTTTTATTTATACTTTACTTGTTATTTTTTACAAGAGTTGTTTTTTTTTTCGCTTCCTCGTGGAGGAAGTTCGGGTTCTTGTTTTTTTTTCCCCCTGTTTTCAATGCGAAATGTCTTCGAAGCATTTGAAAATGATGAAAAATTACCTTTAGAAAGGATGCTTTTCTTTGTAAAGAAAATGGTACAATCTCACGCCGCACCCGCCTAACTCTTGACAACGTAAAACAATATATATTTTCTTTAAATTATACTTTACTTGTTATTTGTACAAGGATTGTTTTTTTGCTTCCTTGTGAATGAACCTCGGATTTTTGTTTTTCTCCCTGTTTTCAATGCGAAATGTCTTCGAAATGTGTGAAAATGGCGGAAAATTACCTTTAGAAAAGGAGCTTTCCTTTGCAAAAAAAATAACACAATGTCATGTCATACCCCCTGACTCTTGAAAACGTGTGAATAAAATTTGTTCTTTATTTCCTTCTAAATTGTAGTAACCACAGACTTATTTCGTTGAATTGCAGAAAAACTCTGCGCAATAGAAAATCTCTTGTCGACTCGCACGAGAGAAGAAAATCACGAAGGCACTCGACCGGTACGTCACCCTTATCGATGTCGCTGAACGCTCGTCTAAGTCCAAGATTGAATCATTCATTGGGTCTAAATTCTCTGAATGGTACGTTAAATTCGAGCCTTCCCGATGACGACGACGAATCCAGTAGCTCGCAAAGTTCTCAGGGTCTCGGCGAGGTTCAGCTTAATGGCAGTTACAAGGAGAACAAGGCTGGTTTTCCCGGTGAGTTTTTTTTTTCGTACGAAAATACCTGAGATAATAAAAATGTAGATTTTTCATGATAATCTTTGTGATTTAATAAAGAAATTTATAGTTTATCAACTAAATTTCAATCGTAATGTTTAGTGATTTTCAAATTTTGAATTTTTCATTTTTTTCATGTACAAGATCATTTTACCATTACATTAGTTTTGCGAAACAATTTCTTGACATGGAATTTCGTTAATGGACCAAAAAAAAAATCATTATTTTCGTTGTGCAGTCGAGTATGAACGAAATTATCGTGAAAAGTGTACAAATAATTATATTTTTCAACAATATCGCCAATAGTTCAGTTCGGCAATAATTTACTAAAAAATTGTTCACAAGTTGAAAGACATTTATCGAAATTTGTTGCCATCGAGATCTAGGGATTTCCCGCTTATACTCTCACAATCTAAGTATCAAATATGATAAACATTTGTATCGAAAACAATTAACCATATTGAGAATCCCGAGTATATTGATTTACATTAATAATAATGCCAAAAATAACTTAATGTAATCCCTGATCTTTCGAATATACACAAACTATAAAAATTACGTCCCCAATTTTTGTTTATTGTCAATTGTCGGAAAATTCAAAAGCCCGAACACTCAAAACTGTGTCAGTCCACTTCTTGTGTAGTCTACAGACAATTTTTCCAAAATTGACAACTTAATTTGAATTTTTATCAAAAACTTTCGGCTGTAACTGTCAAATATAAATATTCTATTGTACAATGAATTGTTGATCAATTTTTGTTGTTTTTTTATTTTCAAAATTCATATTCTTTCATTTCAGCTGACGTCGGAGTGACTCCGGCACTTAGAAGACGAAGAGAACGTGCCGAGAGGCAGCGTAGTTTCATACGAGAACAGCAAGAAGCAACGGCCAACATGAGAGCGTCAATTGGAAATCCCGACGATCAGGAAGGTAGGAATATCTTATTTCTTTTTGATCTTTTTTTTATTATTCTTCCAAGTACATTTTTCTATGCGAATTTTCGCCGATAAATTAGATTGGTTAGAGAGCAGTGACATTCGCCGAGACCGGCACGATATATAACGTCTCGTAGCTCTTACTCTCTGTCATGGAAATGAGAGAGTTTTGCATTTTTGTTCGATTCGAAATACTCAATTCCACCTTGAGGACACGGGAAAATTCTCTTTCTATTATTCTTCGCGACTGTGCACTTTGTGTATTGCCTCATCCATTTATCGTGCAATTCACACGAGACTCAAACCCCTCTTTTCCTCGTCTGTACAGAATCCTCTCACACCATATATATATATATATATATATATATATATATATATATATATATATACAATTTATACATAAATTTTTCGTCGTTCTCGCAACGAATAGCTTCGTCGTTTCTGTATCAACAAGAGACGAGAGTGCTACCTAGAGACCCAGAGCCAATCCTATCCCCATCTCATTCCTATTTTTCTGCATTCCGATAATCAATGCTACGTACAATTTTCTACAGAATTTCTATATATCTTGTATAGGAAATAAATTTCTTCATCTCCGCGCGTCGAATGTATATAAATAAGAAATTTATATTTTTGTGTTACTCGCATGTTGAATATTCGGTGATGAGAGACGTTCGATTGGAAAAACGTTGAAAAATTAGTTTTGATGCTATCTAATCGTGAATCATTATTGTAGAACTTTTTTTTTTCTTTCATCATCGAATATTGTTGCGAATAAAAATTTACTTCGCGAAGGTTGAAGAACAATTTTTATTTTTTAACGCGATTTATCATCTTAATGAATTAAAAAAATGTATCCTTATTGCTCGTAAGGTTTATTTAAAAAAAAATTTATTCATATTTTATCATATCGTTTTAAATCGTTTTTTAAAATTTAATGGCTCAATAGAAAATTGATATTACATGTAAAACACGAACTTTGCCCGAAGTAGTATTTGGAAATAAAATTCGCGAATTGTGACGAGAATACACGGTAGTTTAGCCATTTTGTATAGTCATTTTATTGTAATTTCATTTTTTTTAAAACATTGAATTTGAAATTGAGTGGTTCGTAAAAATTATGTCTTGAAAACGTTTAAAATCATTGTTTTATTCAAATGTCCCATTAAAATTAGTATTCTACGTAAAGTGACATTAATCGTTGTCCAAGGTAGGATTTGGGAGCCAAATTTGCGAATACCTTAAAGAAACGGCAGCTCCGAAATTTTGTAAGCTTTTGTTTTTCTTCATTTCGTTTTTTTTTAACATCAAATAGCAAGTCGACTCGGCGTTAAAAATGTCCATGCCGCAAAATCGCTGAAAATCTTTTTTTATACGAACGCATTATAGAAAATTAATATTCCGCAACGAAATTTTCGACTGTTCGCTAAAAAAAAAGTAGCACCTCCAGGCGTTTATCAATTTCTAAAAATGTCCTCGTTCAACAATCACACGTCGTTAATTCATCACGCGTACCATTTCACAATTTTCGTTAAAAACAAAAATCCAACCCCCTTTTTTGTTATTGTTGCTTTCGTCAAAGTACCTTTCGCGACGAACGGCATGAGATTTACGAATGGTTCGCCGTACGAGAGAAACGCCGATTCACCGAGCAACAAGCTATCACGAGCGAACAGTCGTAAGGATTTGACGCCAATAATGAACGCGGCGAACAAGCTCGACTCCGAGGAGAAGAAACCGTGGTACGGCAAGAGTCCGGACGAGGGTGTGGAGTGCGACGAGGGTAATCACACGGACGAGGACGACGATCGTAGGGTAGTGGTGCCGATAAAACGCGAGGGTACGGTAAAGGATTTGACGCAAAAATTGGCAGCTCAGAATCTCATACCGAGTAGCCCCGTTGAGGATAAAGTGTCGAGGTAAATCGAACAATGATAACAAAACAAAATAAAAAACCTCCTAACGATATAATAAATTATGATTATCATCAATTTCTTGTCTTTTATCTTCATTGAACCCTTTTATCTAAAGTACTTGACAAAAAACGTTATGATTTTTCAATTAAAATTCATATGACAAAAAAATACGTTTTGTCGAAATTTTAATTCGAATAATATCCATTGGGAGCCTCCCATTACTTTTGTTGTTGTTATATCGAAAGATGTCTTTCATGCAATGAAAAGGATGTTTTATCTCACAACTCGGAAAGTTGAAATTTCACTTAACTCCCTTCTCGATCACATAAAACCCGTACGAAGATCCCTTTCCTCCACGTATTTCCGCGATTATCATGAAAAATCGTAAAACCGAACGTGCGTCACGAAGATTTTGTTTTTATCTTCTCCGCCCCACTCAGGATAGGCGACATGAGCGGTTTGATATCAAAGGCAAAGGAGGGTCTGGCAAAGTCCAAATCCAAGGCCGACGTACTAAAATCCCCGACCGGTGACAATTTGCCAAAGCTCACGGAGGCGAAAAAATCCGAAAACGAATTACACTGGGAGGAACTTGTGAATCAATTGAAACGGCCGTTAGCACTGTGCGATCTTGATTTTACGGATTTGAATTCGGACGACGAGATCGATGTTTTGGGTCCGGTTAACGTTACGAACGGTGTACCACCGCCACCGCCACCGATGGTAACAACGCCACCAAGTGGATTATGTCGAGCGCCACCGCCACCGCCACCGGGCGGTCGTTTTCCGCCACCTTTTCCAAACTGCTCACCGCCATTGTTCGGCGTTAATCTCAAGTCAACGAGATCGGCAAACGGAACGGACAGTTCAACGTCACCAAAAAATTCAACGTCCGCGTGCCCAACAAATTCAACACCGACCAGTGGTCCACCGGGTATGACGAAAAAGAGCAAAAAAACTGTTAAACTATTTTGGAAAGAAGTGCGCGACGATCCGATTATACTGACGCGCTTGGACAAAAATAAAATGATATGGGACGAGTTACTTCCGGTTCCCGTTGACACGCAAAAGCTCGAACATCTTTTTGAGAGCCGAGCCAAGGATCTCATCACTAAGGTGAGCAAACTACCTTTATTTCAATTAAATTTTTTCATCCCCTCTTTACACAATTCCATTATGTTCCTCTTTCGTTGTTTTCCACCCCCTCCCTCACCCCCATACGTACTCGTTCGTTCGACCATTGATATATGATGAGGTTTTTTTGCGAGGGAGTAAAGGAACATTTAGAATAATGGAAATAAAAATATTCGTCGACGCGTTTAGTTGAATGACGTGTGTTTCGACTAACGAGACAACGATTCGTTGAACTTTTTACAATATTTTTCTCGACGTATGTATACGTCGCGTGGTTTTTCCGAGCGGTTTTCTTTTAATATCGATTATACGGGCTTAAAAGCATGTCTAGGCTGTTGGGGTAGGACGAGAACGATCTTGACAGTTTAGTGGAGAGAAGCGTACGTATTGAGGGGATCGAGTTGCCGAAATGCGTCAAAAATTATTACCGCTATAATTTTGTCCTTATCAAATTTAGATTTATGATTTGTAAAGTGTGCTGAAAGCGAAAAAAAAACACACACAACATTGTGTCTTTAGAAGTGGATACCCGCGCATAAAACAACGTATGAAAATAGTATTGCTGAAGTAATAAAAGTCGTGGTAGTCGAAGTCTGTCGTATTGGAATGACCCAAACTGAATTAATACTTCGAAAATTTAATACAAACGTACCGTCGTGTTGTGATACGTTTTAAAAGTGCAATTCGCGACTTGTGATAAAAATATGGGGATCACAGATTTGAATTTTCAAAATCTTTCAATTTACGAATTGTACTTGGTAATATTTCGTACTTTGCGAACTTTCTACTTGATATTTGAGTCACAATTCGCAAATTGTACCCTTAAACCATGCTGCAATACTTCTGTAATTAATTTTCGAAGTATTAATTGAGTATGGATCGGTCCAAAAGGATGAACCCCCGGTTCATTTTCAAACGGTCGGTACACGAAACCTATCACGTCGGATTCTAGCAAAAAAATGTACGAACATACTTTAAGGTAGTAGTCTGGTAACTTAAGCCGATTTTCATGTCTTTTTTAGAGGGCGTTTTTTTGTAGGAAAATGAAAATGAATCGTCTTGGATATTTAGGATGTTTTTATTTACATATTAGAGATACAAAAACATTTTTTTTTTAAATGTGATAGCTTATTATTATTATTATTATTGATCGAAGTTGGCACCTCGAAAAAAAAGCGCGTGGGTGGCCCCGGTGATTTTGGCTCTTGATGTTATCTGAAATAAAAAATTCTTGATAATTCTTAATCTAGAGACATGTCATTCTGGTCGGAACTACTGAAGTTAAATTTCATAAATAAATAACAAAATGGAAAAGGACGTTTTTTTCCAAAGTCCGCCATTTTGTTATTTATCCATGAAATTTAACTTCAGTAGTTCCGACCAGAATGACATGTCTATAGATTAAGAATTATCAAGAATTTTTTATTTTAGATAACATCAAGAGCCAAAATCACCGGGGCCACCCACGCGCTTTTTTTTCGAGGTGCCAACTTCGATCAATAATAATAATAATAATAAACTATTAAATTGTTTCAAAATTTTTTTTTTTTCTGTATCTTTAATATGTAAATAAAAACATCCGAAATATCCAAAACGATTCATTTTTTTTCCTACAAAAAAACGCCCTCCAAAAAAGACATGAAAATCGGCTTAAGTTACCAGAATACTGACTTAAATATCGTATAATATGTGCCAAAAGTTGTTATATGCAAAATCGTCAACGTGCAAATAAGGATATCGTAGAAAGAAAAAATCACAAAAACAAAAGACTTTTGTTTAAAAAACCCTACATCCGTCAATTTTCAATTTTTTTTGCTGAAATTTATGACTGATACGCACGAGATATGGTTCTTTGAGAAAAAAAATAGTCCCTTGGTGCGCGTTCGAAAAAACGTGTTTATTCCGGCATTCGACGAGGGGCAATTTTGGAGTAAAAAACCACGCGTATTTTTTAAAAAAAGAGCGCTGGGTCTTATAGATCCATGTTGACAACGAAGCGTTAATACTTTGGTAATATTGTTTTCATACTTTGTTTTATACGCGGGTAGCCAGTGTTTTTCTTCAATGCGTGACACACCGTGCCATAAGTCAACGGATGAATTCTCAATAACACGAAATTCCATTCTCCCTTAGTTCCTAAAACTACTCTACATTTTTTTTCATTTATTTTTCTCATGGAATCTACACGTCCGTCATAAAAAATATTTTATACTTCCATCGATACCGTTCACGTTCGTCCGTCAGTCATTCTATTTCACGTACCAGGCTTTGGTAATTGGATGGGGTGTCGAGTTTCTTTTTACACGTGAATGACGTCGGGGAAAACCGAAAAAAAAGTGTACAGCCTCGAATTTTTCTCCTTTCTCCCCTTTCCAACAACATTTCCGTAGATTTTTCCCAATGACATTTTGACGAGTATCTCGTTGAGGTGAATCTCCTCGTCTAGACTTTTCGATACAATCCGAGATGTCTTGTTAGAGGAGCGGGTGGGGGATATCTATCATTCCGGAAATTGTTAGACCTACTTGAGATTCGACATCCTGTCAAGGACTTGAAAATTTTTAATGTAATCAGAGAGGTCCTTAAATATGACGCATTTCCGATATTTCATAGTAAATACACGATTTTTCGTCTGCTGTTTCCTCTTTATTTTTTTCAACATTACTATTACTATTATATTTTTCCATTTTTAGTACTCGTATGATAGATAAAAAAAAAAAGCTTTGAAGTATTAACAAGGCATATGTAATATTGGAAAAAAGTGCTAAAAAAACGAGAATATGTATGAAATGTATTTCTTACCTTTTAATATTGATTAAAAAAATAATTTCGCGCATTAATGAGAATATCATCGTAAAACTATTTTAAAAAACGTAATAAATAGAAACCATATAAATTTGGACAAAAGTATAAAATTGAAAGAATTTATAATCATAAATCGAAAATATCATATTACCAGAATTTCGTGGTTATTATTAAATTTCCATATTGTATTACCGGATTCTCTTGAAATATGCGAAAAATTAATGAATTAGTCTGGCGTTACAATCGACGGAGCCGAGTATTTGGTCCATGGCGTAAAAAATTCGAGGCTCACCATCCATCGCTCACACACACACATACACACCTATACAGGGAATAAAATTTTTAATTCCTCACACCGTTGCATTGAGACAATACGAGTTTTTTTTCTGACTCTTTTTTTCTTCTCATTAGTCCCGTCAACGAATCAGAGTCGATGTTTTAACGAACGGCAATTACGAATTTAATAAAAATCGACCGTGCCCGAGCGTAAATGACATTTTTTTAAACAAGCAGAAAAAAAAACTCTTTCGTTCACCAACAACTTGACGATGTTTTTTTTATTTTTTCCTATCGCCTCACTTGACGTTCCGCAAAATGGCTAATTACCTTCCAGGCCCGTAATTGCTCACCTGGCAATTACTCGTAGGTGGTTGGAGGACGGGGGAGGAGTTGCTTCACGTCCCGAGAACCTTGTTACTACCCCTTGTATTTATATTAACACCGTTTTCTCACTCGTTTTCCACAAGCATTTTACTTACGCTCGAGAGAAACCAACCTCTCCCTGTACCACATTATTCTCACTTTTCTCTCGTAACGTTTCCTCTCGCTATTACGTCTCTTTATTTCTCTCTCTTTCTCTCTCTTTTATTTCTTTATTATTCTCTCACCCTTCAGCCCTCTATCTCTCTCACTTTTTTCTCACCGCGTCATGGATAAAGAAGTATGTAAAATTCGTATACGGGAGACATCAACGGGTACTTTCTATCTGCAAGTATACCTTAGAATTTTACGTCAGAAAGAAATCGTCCTATACAAACACACACACCCAAACATACATGCACACACACACATGTAAGAAAACGAATTCTTTCACTAAAAAAAAAAAAAAAACTATCGCGTGTACTCGTTCTACTTTTATGCGCCTCGCTTGGCTGTAAATATAATGATGACTCTCGTTTTTTACGAAACTTTCGTGAATGAAAGTTTTTAATACTCGTTGGAAAACGTTTATTGTAAATTTTTCGTTGAAATGTGCTCGATACGTCGGTAAAGATGATTTCTGGACTTTTTTACGTGTGAATTGATGGCGATTCAAAAAAAAATTGTGCAAATTTCATCCCTTCTTTTTTTCGATCGTTTTTTTTTTCATCCTTTATTTTCATTTACGTTTCGTATTACTCTTGATATGGAATATATTGTCTCGAAGTCGATACGAATTTCCGATAAAACGTACAAAATAGATAGCCAATTTCGTCGAACGTTGCCGAGCTTGTTTCAAACTTTTTCGCAAAGATTTATCGACTTTTTCGAACTCGCGTCGGGCCTGTGTGTGTGTAAACATCGTTCGCCGGTTCCGTTGGAAAACAGAAATTCATCCGCCAAAAGGTCCACACGATCGTACCTTGACTCGCGAGAGATAAATGGCAAATTTCGTAAAAATGTCGTTGCACAGATATATATGTATGGGATATTCCACAACGGAGTGGGGATGAAAATTTATTCTACACAATTTTTTTTATTGCAAACAAATATTCAGAGCCGAATCTAAACAAAAAATGCCAAAAAGGGAAGATTTTTTTTCAACGAAAAAAAAAAAAAACAAACATTAAAAAAAACAAAACGTCTCATACAGTTTGTTATACATCGATCTGAATTTTTTTTTAAACGATGGAAAAAAAAAATTTCAACAATTCTTCGTTTCGGAGCTTTGAGACGATGTTTTTTTTTTCTTAAAACAAAACAAATTAACACATTTTTTCCGACTTTTGATTCTAAAGTCCATCCCTAAATAATAAAAAAAAAGTTTTATTTTTACACTAATGCTCATAATTATTGCATTCAATTAATTTCAAACAACTTTTTTTTTATAGCATCCAGTCTAACGATGAGAATGAATTTTTTTTTTAAAACATTAAAAACTTTTCTCCCATCAATTCATTTTTTTAATCCAGCATTCCATGGAATGTAAATTAGCCCATAGATAAACCGAATGATATAATATTGCTTATGGGTTTTATATATGGCCTGTGTGTAATCACCCGAAGACCCTCGTTAAATATGAAACTTTATGCCATGGCAAACTATGACCATTATATACATAAATGTGTACGTAGTTATAAACCCACAGCCCGCGATATATACTCCGAAGATTTTCTACGCTGAGCCTCTCGGAATATATATATTATATGCCGTGAGTTTATGAGAACGTGAGAGACGGGAAACTGTATGGCCTAACGAAAATGAAATTGATATTGAGTACGGATATATATAACGTAATTGATCGATAACGGTACGTGACACAACGACTATGTGATAGCTACAACGCTCGGAAACTTTACGATAATGCGAATTGTACCCGCGAGAAATTACCCATGCAAACACAAACACACACACACGCGCATATGTATATACGTATGGGGCATTCCGTGCCAAAGCGACCTGGCGTTGGCTCTCAGCATTTTTTATTTTTGTCCCTTCAAGTATGTTGTACAGTGACACAAAAAAAGACCCGTACGTATATATATGGGGCATTCCACGCCCAATCGACCTGACTTTGGCCCTCAGCATTTTTTCCCCCTTCAAGTATGTTGTACGAGGGCGATTTTTTTTTCGACAATTCTTTCTTTTCAGTCCCCACCCGAAATTTTGTTGGATATGTCGAAAAAGAAATTTCCTGAAAGTTACGGCCCTTAATATTAATTCTAAGTACTTTCCCTTAGCGTGAGAAGATTTTCCATCTAAAATACACGTAAATCGATTTTTTTTTTTTTTCTTTCACATTTCTATAACTCAGCCGCATTTTATGCTATCATATTCTTCTTGGTTTCGATTTACTCAAAATAAAACAATCTAAAAAAGTGCCTCTTGCGGCAAAAGTGTAAATTGTACTGGAGAGTTGGTACGGGTCACTGAAGTTGATTTTTACCCAAAATTCTCGTTTTTTTGCTGTTATCTCCGAAACAATTAACGTTACGAAAAAAATGTATGTGAAAAGTTTGTTGGAAATTTAATTTCGTACAAAAAAGGTTCTATCGACCCAATTGCTTAGATTAATATTTCTTGAGATATTCAACTTTTTTTTTTTTTTAAATTATTTAATATTTCATATTTTATAAATTTTATACTAATAAGTTAAAGTTCCGATATCTCAAGAAATATTAATCTAAGCAATTGGGTCGATAGGACCTTTTTTGTAGGAAATTAAATTTCGAAAAAATTTTTCGTTTACATTTTTTTCGTAAAGTCAATTGTTTGTTTGTAATTTTTGGCTTTTTTTTTTATGTATGTAAGACATATTTTGGTGCGGACATGTACAGAAGGAGTGAAAAAAAAACATCCGTTGTAGTACGTTGAATGGTGATGGTTTATATATTCGCAAAACGACTAATCTGTTCTTGTATTCTTTGCAATATTGTTGGTGCTCGCACGGTACAAAAATGGCATGGTGGAATTTTACAGGAGGTGAGTCTTAATTTTTCATAACTTTTCTCTCTGTCTACCTTTTTTTTTTCTCAATTTACGAGAGTCAAAACGGCGTCGGCCCGGCGTGATATTGCATTTTGTACCGTGCTCTTTTCTGCAAAAAAAAAAAAAATAAACAAAACTGTACAGTTTCTCAAAGGCTTTTGCTCTCGTACTTTTTCTTTTTCTTCTCGTAAAACTTGCATTGGGGAACATTTTTCCGTACGATCCTTCGTTGTGGGAGTTTCACGTCAAGACGTATATCACGTCGTCGACGTCTCACCAGAGTTTGATAAAATAATATTTGACCCGGAACAAAAAGGAACGTTCCTTTAAGCTATTGCAATCGATTGTTTTTTTTTTTTTCTAAGATATTTTTTTTTATCGAGACATGCATTTTCTTAAATGCCGACAATTTATCAATCATTTATGCTTGTCCTTTGTACACCACGCGCTGTTCGTATGTATAGCAATACCCTAAGTGAAAAATAATTTTGTTACCTTTGACGGAAAATTGAAAAAAATCTCACTCCTGACAAATTCTCGGAGTCGACAAATTTCCTTACGATGTCATATAAATTTTGTTATTTTTTAATGGGGCAATAGATATATACATTGTGCTTAAAGGGTTAAAAAAAGTTAATTATCAATGCCACGATTATTTCTGTGTTGTTACCCAGAACAGAATTAAAAAATTAATTTTTTCAAACGAAAATTCGACGAGGGTACTTTCCAAAATTTTTGCAATTTTTTTGTATCCCACACAATTTTATCAAACTCTCCGAGTCTCTCGTAATTGTGTACACTGTGAGCCTCCCTTTACAACGAATAATAGTTTATTTAATCGTACAAATATCTTCACTTAGAAATTCAACTTGTATATGCTGTTGTACCCTTTTCTTGTATCTTCCCCTCCGCTAATCGACGTATTACGTGTCACGTACACATTCCATCACGTCTGTAGAAAAATGTGTACGTTTGTGTGCGAAAATGGTATGGCGAATTTCGACAGACCCAGAGCATGATTGGTATACTGGTATACTCTTCAATGCTTTTGAGAGCAAATCTCTTTCTTTTTGCGTAAGACAATTGTCATTATCATTATCAAAGTGTTATCATTATCAATTAGCATTATC
The DNA here is from genome assembly GCA_958009045.1 of Oxytorus armatus. Classification (NCBI taxonomy): domain Eukaryota; kingdom Metazoa; phylum Arthropoda; class Insecta; order Hymenoptera; family Ichneumonidae; genus Oxytorus; species Oxytorus armatus. The sequence goes on along the minus strand of OY253746.1, from coordinate 12,301,205 downwards.
AAAGTTTTAACTTGAGCGAAAAAAAGATTTTTCGATTATCACAAAGTTTTAGTTTAACCAAATAAATTTTTGTGAATTGTTACAACATTTTATTCTCACTTTATTTGGCTCAACTGGAAATATTCGTGATAATGCCCAAACATTTATTCCGTCATATATAGCAGGGGTTTGTTAATATTAAAAAACAAAAACTCTTTTTTTTTATGTTTTTCTATTTCTCTTTTATCTCCAGTACCAGGAAACGTAATTACGCTAAACCCACTAAATGCACGGTCTGCAAAGATTTTCATTTTTTTTATTAGCATGCTCGATCGTGACCGATCAAAATCACTAACGAACATTTTCGCGGTAAAATTGAGTGACGCGTTAAACACAAAAAAAGTTCCCAACGATCGGACTACGATTGTCGTACGTGTATTGAGAAACCAAATGTATACTTTATTTATTTTCCTTGTATCATTTTTATTTTCCCGCCCCTTATTTTTTTCGTTTTTCTTCATGACGAGCAGAAGCAACAGGAGATGAATAAAAACAAGGAAATCATCGTTTTGGATCATAAGAGATCTAACGCAATTAACATCGGTATGACGAAACTTCCACCGCCGAGATCGATCAAGACTGCGATATTGAAGATGGACGCGACAATAATGAATCGCGAAGGAATCGAGGTTAGTGCTTTCTTACGTTTTCCGTTTCGCGAATTCCCTGTAAAAGTTTTTTTTATTTTAACCATTTAAGCAGTGATTATCAATGTTTTCAGGGGAAATTCATAATTTTTTCCAAAAAAAAAGAGGGACAAATTGAAAATCGCTTCCTCCTTATTTTCGCAAATTTACAAATCTGCCACCATTAACATCTTTCTCCATTTTAGCTTTCGCGTTGGACGATGAGATCGGATAATTTTTTCATTCCAAAAATTAAACTTTTATGAAATCAACCGTTTCGTTGATTCTCGCACAAATTTCGTATTAAACATGTTTCGTGACGTCAATTTAGTTGTGAAAAAAAAAATGACGCATTGATAACTCGAAATTTCGCTTCGTATATTGCTGAATGAATATTCTTTCGCTCGATTCAAGAAGTTACAGTAAAGAGTCACTACATGAAAAAATAACAACAACAAAAGAAAACGATCGATAATAAAAGAATATTGCTAAAATTATAAAATATCAATTTTCGAACGATATCAATGCGATCTATCGTACGACTTTGATTTTTGTCATTATTTTATTGTTTCTGGGACGAATAGCAAACATGCGTTATACATGTATCAGTGAGTTCTCTCTGATACATTGATTTTCTTCAACTTTTCTTTTATCCCTCTCCTTCATGTGTGTGACTCTACGTTTTTTTTTCCACCGCTCATTTTGGCGCCCGTAGAAACTCTTAACGATGTTGCCGACCGAAGAGGAAAGATCCCGAATTCAAGAGGCGCAGGCCGCCAATCCAGATCTTCCGCTGGGATCGGCAGAGCAGTTTCTCCTTACTCTCGCGTCCATCTCCGAGTTACCAGCGAGATTGAAACTTTGGGCTTTCAAACTTGACTTCGAAAACTCCGAAAAGGTTCGTTCAATGTTATATATACATATATAGCCAGGTTGGAATTCAAAGTTTTCACACTTTCTCTCTTTTTGTACTTTTCAACATCTCGAAACTTCGTGAAAATTTGCGGATGCACAATTATTGTACGGAAGAATGAAACAAATGATTTAACTATTGGAGAATCGCAGATGTGCAATGTGGAAGAACAGAGAGAGAAAGAGGGAGAGAGAGAGAGAGCGAGAGAGAGAAATAAAGAAAAATTGAAATAATAGTAATTCCGAGATCTTTGTCATTGCAGGAAATTGCGGAGCCTTTGATGGATTTGAAGCAAGGAATGGAAACGCTGAAAGGGAATAAAACGTTTCGCGGCATTCTGAGCACGCTCCTATCGATCGGGATATTTCTCAACGGAAATGAGGTGGGTATTTGAATGCGAGTGAAATTATTTCCCGTTCAATTTTTTCAAAATTTTCAATCGATGAATTTTCGACAATTTTTTTTTTCTTGTCTCCTCAATATCGATAATTTCATTCGCTCACCGTACATTTCATCCCTCTTTTCAATTTGTTCGATTAATTAATTTCTCGTGACGTCACTGGATAATCAGATACGAGACGCATCGAATCAATCGTTATCGTGTCGGAATGTATTTTTTATTCCAGTGAAAAATTGGTCAAAATGATGCGGGTAATAATAACTATTTTTTGTGAAAACTCTCAAATAGTTTAATGTTTAGGAAATCACTTTTTTAATTTATAATTAATATTAACGAATTTTCGGAACAATTATTTCGAATTATTTTGTTTGTAAAAGTTTTGTAAATCATCTGTCATTCGTTCATCTATCGAACTTTTATCCAACGCCATTTTTCCGTAAACCCGTGGTAACTTTAAAAAAAAACTCTTTTTTCTTTTTCGGCAAACCATTTTGTTTTGGTTCGTAGGTGAAGGGCTTTCAGCTAGAATATCTCGCGAAAGTGCCGGAAGTCAAGGACACGGTGCACAAGCACTCTTTGCTCCATCACCTGTGTCACATGGTGATGGAGAAGTTTCCGGACTCCACGGACCTTTACTCCGAGGTGAGTGGTTCGGAAGATAAAAGCAGAAAAAAAAAAAACAAAACAAAAATATTACGTTAGGAAAGGATAAAAAAACCTAATCCTTATGACGTCGAGACGTTCGACGACCCCGTCTTTCGATTTTATCCCTCGCGTTACTTTTGGCAAATGATGAAAAATATTGCGAGAAATTCAGTGAAAATGGAATTTCTGTCTTTTTGTTTGTGACATTCATGAAGGTTTTATTACTGTAGCAATTCTTTATTTTTTTATTGCGAATTTTATCGATCAATTACGAAATTGTTAAGGCACAAGTTCGAAAAGTCTTCGTTTTCATTATTGTAGCAATTATTTATTTTTTTTCAATTACCAATTTTATCGATCAATTACGAGATTGTTAAGCCACAAGTTCGAAACAATTTTTGGTTTATGTCTTCCCCCAAATTGACAAATAACATACGACAGATCGGAGCCGTGACGAGAGCGTCAAAGATCGATTTTGACGAGTTGTCATCGAACATCGGTAAGCTCGAGAGCGAGTGCAAAGCTTCGTGGGATCATTTGAAGCTCATCGCCAAACACGACGGTTCGACCATGATGAAAGTCAAGTAAGATTGACCGGTTTTATTTATCGCATGAAAAAGAATCAAACCCTGAAATAACACAATTTTACGAATCACCCTTTACCCTTCCCAATCGTCGGATTCGCAGAAAAATTCCTCTTGTATCAAATATAATTCGACTTCGCCGGAAAGGAGCCTCTTCTCATCTCAAACGTCAAATTCCCTCCTTCAACGAGGGATATATTAAAATAATTAAAAAAAACCCTCCTCTCACGCTTAGAGGAATCAGCCCTTCTCGTTGTCTTCAACGAGCCAGTGTCCACTTTCCCGATGCTAATAGAAATTATTTGGGAAAATAGCCGATTTCATCGCATTCATAAAAGATTATTCTGTGTCGCATAAACTCGATTGATTCGTCAGGGGAAATAAAAAAAAGCTGTATGTACTTCCGGAAAAATAAATCAACAACGAGAAAACCATTACTTTTTCGAGATAATGCATTTGTTTAAACAGGAATCGTTTTTCGAGTGACTGCAAATTTTTGACTAACAAATGTAACTTGACTCGATTTTACAATGATGTCTCGTTAGGAACTCCTCAGGGCTAATACCTCCTTTTTCGGAACTTGCACTATAGAACTTTTTTTTTTCTCAGAGTACCATATCTCATGGATACTACCGATAAATGTTGCGACGAAAAAGAACTTAACAAATTAATTAGTTATAATTTTTTAAGTGAACATTCATTTTTTACTTCACGATTTTAAAGAATATGTTATAACTTGGTTTTTTACCCCAAACACGATTGTCTAATATTTTACAACGTTAGTTTACTGGCGCAGTTAAAATTATTTCTCTCCGATACAAGAAAAATAATTATTTTTCCCCCGACAATATTTCGTACGATATTTCTCGAGGAAAAACGTTAAATTTATAAATATGAACGTTGTACAACGAGAAGCAATACTTTTCGTTAACTAAATTGCCGATAGTCCGAAAATTGGGTAATTCGACTTATTAACACTGTACAAAATTTTCCCCAACATCGTTCAACCACAAATTTAACAACCCTCAAACAGCCATAACATTCGCAACGACAACGAACCATCGATAATCCATTTTTATTATTTCTCGAAAAAGTCTCATTTAATCAAACTTGCAACGATAAGGCGTTACCGAAAGATTTTTCACGAAAATCCATACGAAATTGGAGAAGACGCGAGAAGAAAGCTTCCCTCTGCGTTCAAGAAGGAGATCCAATAAATTGGAGGAGCTCTCTCTTCGAAGAAGCTGGCTCGGGGCCAAGCGACCCTCCATTAATTACTCCAAGCTTCTTCTCTCTCTCTCTCTCTTTTTCTCCTCGCGAGTTTTCTTTTGCTCGTGAATTTTTTTTTCTCCCCCCTCCAACATTCTATTTTGTTTCTTTCCTCGTGTATATTGACCTTCGTTTTCCACCCGTTCGTTCCCTCTTTTCTCTTCCATCTCTCGTCTTTAATCTTATCCGCTCGCGGTGGTGGAGAAAAAGGAAAAAGTTTTAGAACTGGATAAACGGGCGGTTGGAAAGGGTGGAGAAAGAGAGAGAGAGAGAGAAAGAGCGGATATTCTCTAATTTCTTTTCTCGTTTTCAGAATGTCCGATTTTCTTGCCGATTGCGCGGAAAGGATAATCGTCCTCGGTATAGTTCATCGACGTATAATAAATCGTTTTCACAAATTCATACTGTGGCTCGGTATACCGCTTCATCGTGTCCAGGACACAAAGCCAAACGAATTCTCGAGGATAGTCTCGGAATTTGCCCTGGAGTATAGAACAACGAGGGAGCGTGTTATTCAGCAGCTTGAGAAAAAGGCCAATCACCGAGAGAGGAACAAAACGAGGGGAAAAATGATTACCGAGGTTCGTCTCTTTTCTAGAAAAAACAAACTACATCTATATATCTACTGGTTATACGGTTTTTTTCTTCTTTTCATCCCCTTTCCCCGAGTCTTGAAAAAAAAAAAAAAAACATACCCGGAGGACATTTTTTTTATTTCTCATCTCCCTGCGTTCTCTGTCTCCTATCTCTCGTCATTTCTTTGTCTTCTTTATATTCTTTCAGGTGGGTAAATTCCGCACGAAGGAAGATCGAGCCGACGCTGAACTTCGTCAGTTACTCGGTAGCGACATTTCCGACGTCGAGAGTTTGCACGGAACTCTGCCCTGGCGAAGGCAGCGCAAAGACGGTGAGTCCGCAGTTTACGTACGTCTATCTTCTGTTTATTCATGCGTTCATGAACTTTGTAAGTACGGTCACTGTCGAAATATACCTCTTGGCAATAACAAATCGTTACGCATCTACTTGCGAGTGTGCGGGAGGGGTTGTTTCTTCACGGATATTTCAAAGCTGACAAAAGGCCAATGACAAAGAGAAAAATTGCACTTTTGAGAAAACAAATCGTTAAACCGATTTGTCTGTCATTTGGCTTTTGATTTTTTTTAAATCTCGGATAGGGGATGAACGGAAGTAGCGGTAGTGTAGTAGTACCTTTATTGCTTGTATGCTCTTTCCAGGCGTTTAAAATTATCCCTTTCCATACATATTTTTTCCCTTTACAATTTGTTTGGATCTTTCTTTTTTTTCCCCGTTCGTCTTGCCTCATTATTGTACACTTATTTACTACGCCCCCCCCCCCCCCCCCCGTGCTCTTCGTCGTTTCCTATTTATCTTGTTAGTCTTTCAAATTCTCGTACATAATCGCATAACGCTTTCATCGGCTTTCCTCTTAGAGCTGCTGTTTTCGTTAATTTTATTTCTGGCTCTTGCACACGTATATATATATGCACCATAGTCTCCTCCTCTACTTTGCATAGCCGGCACTTCTTGTCTTTAAATTCCTTGAGCGGAATTGTAATTGTAAATTGTCATGAGCGGAAATTTTGATTTCTCAACCGGTACTCAAACGTGTTCCACTTATAAACTCGTTATCTTCATCTCTTGCCTTAAAAAAATGATTAATGGCTTGTTACCTTCGATCCCGAAACTAACAGAGCCGAAATCCTGCCACAAAAAAAAAATGTATATATGATATAACTTTGGTATTTTTATTTTATTTCTATTTTATATGTGTAACATACAGGTTAAATATATTTTTTATCACATATACTACTTTCACGCGTATTTCGAAGATATAAAAAAAAACATCCATATTTCATTCGTACAATTTTTTTGCCCGATTATATGTCATATGCAAAAATATATATATGTGTATATATATATATATATATATATATATATATATATAACGTCGGATTTCGCATCTCTTTCGGGACTAACCGTTGGCCAAGCTCGTATATAACGCGAGATTTGAGAAAAATTGCGTTTGGAGACCCTAGAGGATGTAAGCCCCGAAGATATATACTATCCCACGCGGTTAAGTATCATACAAATCGAGACTTTTACCCGTGCCAGACTTTATGTCGTAGCGAGGAATTCACGGTTTTTCGTGAAATACACGAACAATTCGGTGCCAGCTCGACCACACAATTTCATCAGGAGACTCGACGAATTGATGCAGATTTTTGTCAAAAATTATTTACACCTTCTGAATGACATGAATATTATTTCTATTGTTTTTAGAATAATTTATTGTTTTTTCATGAATTCTTAGAACTCCGAGTAAAAATTTTCTATTGATTTTGCTTCCTCGTGGAGGAAGCCTTGTTTGCATGAAAGAAAAATGTGTTTTTAATGCCATTGTGTTCAAAATGGTACACAATATCGAAAAATCACGTAAAAAAAAATGTTTGCATAGGGGCGTGTGTGATAAGGGTGCAAAATTGAAACCGCTGTAATGTCAAATTAGTTTGAACTTTCAGGCTGAAATTTAGCGTACAAGTAATTTAGTAACGCCCTTTTCTTTACTACAATTTTCGTGACAATTGACACAGTTTTTTCGATTTTACGAGATTATGAAAGATTTAAAAAAAATCATGCTAAGAGCAGAACTCGTGCAATTTTCGAGCTGTCCGGTTAACATTTTTTGAACAAATAGATTATCGCCATGCGATGTTCGCTATTGAATGGATCAAGGCATTTTTAGTTTATCGAATTTTGAATTTTTCGAAAAATCGGTATAGGCCTTTAATCGTGCAATTTTTGACGATCGTTTTTAGATTTCAAATTGTTCCAAAAAAAATTTTACAATTTACAACAGACGCGTGGAAAAAAAGCTGAAAGCTGAAACTTGCAAGTTACGTCACCGAAATTTTGCACAATGCCTAAAGTTCCCTCATAGAGCAAGCTTTATAAAAATTGTGTAAAATTTTGAGAAAGCAACTTATAAATTACAACTTGTAGCAATGTTTTTTAAACTCCCAACTTTTCGTACCGGAAGGTAATAATAAAAAATTCCTTTCTTTTTATGTTCGTTTTGTTTTGTCATAAAAACAAAATTCATAAAAAAACACTATTACCTAGAAAGAAATATAGTTTGTTCATTTACGAAACGAAGGAACGACATGAAAAAAATTAACATCACATGTAAACTGCTGTCGTAGAAGCTGGATGTTTCACTTAGTATTTAACGCCCCATAGATAGTCAGACTCATTTCCTCATTCTCAATTCTCGAAGTGATATATCCTCTGGTTTTTTTTTCAGTACTCCCTCAAAGTATATTGCTCCGGAGTGTACTGCTCTTGGGTTACTCGTGACTTGTCTCTCTTTCTCCGTCTGTCCTTTCATGGTAATCGTTTATGTGACAGCGGCGAGGCAAAATATGATAGGCCACGAAGAAATTTTGTAGCTCGTCAACTTGCAACATAGACATAGTGCAGAAGAAAGAGAGACAAAAAGAGAGAGAGAAAGAGAGGCAAGAAACGAGGATGATGATAGGAAGACGTATCAGGTAGTAAAAGCGACGTTCACTTCCGGTCGGGAGAGAGATTTTTTTTTTCATCCCTCAACCAACCGCAACAGAGCCACCGGAGCAAACGTAGATCGTAAAACTTAGCCCCTGCGCGAACGTTACGATGTTTCGGCTGCCCTCTTGCAATAACTTTTCTCTCCTTTATTCCTCCGGTATATAACGAACGAACGACTTAAACTACCGTCTCTGGGCAAGCTTATTCCGCGTCTTGTATAGTGTTTCGTGTATACAACACACGATAATATCGAGAATATACGCACGTTTTCCTTCTCATGTGGAAAGTGTGTGTATGTGTGTTGACGATCGACATTTGCTCACATTGTACGTACTGAACGTCATCTCCGGTGCTCCTTTAAGGACGATTACTGGCTGTACAGTCGTGTTGAAAAAAAAGTATTAAATTTAGAATAATTCTCTTTTTTTCCTCGACTTTCACGAGAGAAAGCTATACGAATTATTCTTTGCTCAATATCGTATATGGATTGTACTGAGAATTAAAGTTCGATTAAATCCGACGGGCACGAGCTGTTAACTGAATGTTTTAGTAGGACAATGAAAATTTCATTGTTTTAAGCAAATACTTGGACTGTAAAATTAATTTTTAATTAAAACAATAAAAATCCCGTTGTTTTAACTAAAAATGATTTTTTTTTTCTTCATAATCCTTCGCATTTCAGACGTTTATTTCGTTCATGATTTCGTCTAATGAATGTGTTATTGACGTAAAAAAAAATTCACTATGTATTCATGGAAAAATTGCTTGAAGGGGTGAAAAATTTATAAATGGTCCAATTCTAAGCCTCTCCAGCTGATTCCGTTGGACGAACGATACAATACGTATTTTCCGAGGCTGATGTTCAATAATTCTTCATTGATTAAAAATCAAAGGTATCATTTCGAAAAATATTAATTTTTCAATTGTCACATATAACAAATAGGGTTTATTATCCATTGCTTCAATGGAATCCCAACGGAGTCTTTCAACATCGTAGAATAAACCGTAAAATATTAATATCTCACCATTATTACGGATTTTTCAATGAAAAGGAGTAAATGAAAATTTATCTCTCGGGTAATTGCAATAAAGTATCCGATTACTATGTAAATTGATAGTTATTTATGTTTTTCATAGCCCATACACATTCATTAATACCGAATAAAGAATAATTAACTCACGCTCGTGGAAAGGCTATAAAATACAGGTTTTTTCTTCGTTTTTTTTTGAAATTTATTACTTTTTGGACTTGACTGTATCCTCCTGTACGTCCTTAAATTGTACTCAACCCTCACGCTTACACAGAGACGATTTTTATGCTCGCGAGATACTTCCCCCTGCCTGTTCACACCCAACATCTTCTTTTCACAGTTTATCCTCTTTACTTCGCGATAAATCATACGCCAGTCTGCAAAAATAATCTCAGGCACCGTACCCACGGTGGATTAGCAAAGTTTATTTTTTCTTCTATTTTTATTTTACCGTTTGTTCTTCTCGGTATCGATAATTCTCGAGGATCGAAGAATTCAAACGATGTCACACAATTGTGACATTTTTTGTTATTTCACGGTCATCGAAGAAACACGGGACAAATACGTACCGTTGATAAAGAATAAAGGTACGATAAAAAAAGGTGAAGTAGGCGATGGTATGTGCGCGATGTTTCTTTGAGAGACGTAACTGGAAGGGAACCCCGACTGGTACGGAAATCATTCGGTAAGGGTCTTTTATTCTCGTATTATATATATATAAGGAGCTTATAAAATATCACGTCTTCTTCCGTCTATAGGTTTGTGCATTCTCTTTTTTTTCCGAAGGCTCTCCTGTACGATGGAGAACACAAACCTAAAGCAATAATAGCATTATCACGGAGACATGATAAATTTCGTTCTTGAATGAACACAAAAAGTAAAATAGTGCATGCGAAAATTTCCATTTTGCTTCCTCACCATGCATTCATGAATTTTCCTCACCGCGCAAAGGGCTTTCTCTTATTTTGCCTTTCTCACAGACGATCCGTTGTGTATGCGCAATAAGAAATATTCAATTTCAAATTTGCATTATTATTTTTTCACCTTTAATTTGATAGTACAAGGTTTACGGGATTTTTGGATGAACTTTATTTGTAAAATTCAAAATACCGTAAAGTGGTTATGTCGATTTTCTCTAAATTTAATACCAAATATCGTTCTCCGTAATCAACTTATGTAGAAACTTTTGATGCGATTGGTTTTAAAATTATACGAGCCTTAACGCCCTGACAAAACCTCACAGCGACTTTTCGAAGAATTCTGTAAATTTAGATCGCCTCGATCGACTTTCCGGAGATTTAATAGCGAGCAATATTCGATGATGGTCCGTGTAGAAAGTGCAAACCTGACAGCTCGAGAATTGCACGAGTTATATGCCATTAACAGAAGTTTTTGGAAAAATTGCGGGAAACCTAAACGAGTTCAATCTTCATGAAAATTATATCGGATAAAAGTGGCCGGCAGTTCCATTTGCGTGCAAAAAGTTCTTTCACCAACTAGCCTCGCACTGAGATTTTTTCCTTCACATTTTTGTCAAACGCTCGATAAAAGTTCGTGAAAAGAAAAAAATTGATTCTCGCTGTGAGAACACGCCGGCAGATAGATCCATATGCAATTTTTTTTGTTTTCTTTTATTTTTCAGGACGCACGGCGCTTGGTCCGATAATACGCGATGAGAGGAGCAACGGCAACGTCACCGATGGTGACGACGAGTTGCTCGAGTCACTCGTTAAAACGGCGACTAAATCACCGGCAACGAGGACAACACCGCGCGAACGCAAGAGGACGAGACACGCCGACCGTAAGTCTTGTAAGTGCGATCCCCGCACCCTGCACGCAACCTGGCCGCACATTATAATCACGACAACCGATTAAGAGATAAGAAGGAGAAGAAAACAAAAAACGTCTTGTTACACAAAACTCGAAATTCACGTCTAAATTTTTCTCGGTTGTCCAAAGGATCGTAACTTATTACACATTTCTCTCTCAGTCTATCTTGATCTATGGCAATTGAAAAAAAAAATCATTCCTCTAAGGGAAGTCATGAAAAATATGTAAAAAATCGACAAACGCTATAATTTTGTTGTCACAAAGTTCACACGAATGATTAGTAAAGTATGTTATTTAGGATAAAAAAAAAGAACGTTTTGCTTCGTCACGGACTTTTGTAACTCCTCTATTCGCTTTTTAAGAGCAGTTTGAATTTTTTAAACTTACTCATAAATTCCGCGCATGATTGTGAATAAACTGCTGGATCGATCAACGACTACGAAATCTTAAACTCTTTGTTACAACCTACCGCGAGGGCTGAGCGAGGAAATTTTCAAATAAAACCAAAATTCTAACAGGTGCATTGCTAGAAATGTCGCACGGTGAAAAAAAAATTGCTGCTTTTCATAAAATTGATCGATATCTCAGAGATCAGGTCAAAATAGAATCATTTGCGCGCTTACTCCGCGAGTTAGATTGTAACAGAGAGTTTAAGACTTTATAGACATCGATCTGTCCAACAGTTTGTTACCAATCGCGCGCAGTCACACTAAATATCGGAATCGGGGGATTTTACCCAGGAAGCAAAACGTTATTTTATCGATCGCAAACAATATACACTTGCCGATAACTCGTCTAAACTTTGTGGCAACGAAATTACGGCGTTTCTAATTTTTTTCCACATTTCGGTGAATCAATTCAATAGGAATAACGTTTTTTCTCTATTTTTTAAGGTTTCTTTTTTTCTCCCGCCTCAAGTAGTAAATCTAGCCTGCAATTTTCTGCTGTACGTATCATTACGAGTACACTATACACGGACACAGTTGTATTTGAAGATTTTCGAAGAGCTATGAAAATGCATTCGGGCGTACGGAAGAATAGGTTGGGGCTATCGTTTTTCCTCCATATGACTTTCGGAAATTGATTTTTCTCTCGTAGTTCTTCGAGAATTTTTCTCTCACGGTCGAATGATTTCGCCGACAATACTCTCGTGGCCTCCGTTGGTCCTTCGGGGGTGGAGGGTTAAAGTACGAAAACGACGAACATCCGCAAGAAATGAGAACGTAGAATGGAAAACGCGACGAGTGCCTTTCCACTGTACTGTCGACTCGTTTCTCGATTGGATAATAGAACTCCGCGAAGCTTCTTCGACGTCGGCAAAGGGGATGGGGGGGATCTACAAAAAGATTCAGTTACAATTTAGTGTTTTTTCCGATTTAACTCGAGGCGAAAGGAGACAAAAAAAGTTCGTACCGTGTCAATGGAAAAAAAATTAAGTATTAAACGAGTTGCGGAAGATTGGACCGGGAGTACGCGAATGGGGTAGTTTGATGGAATGGTTGGATGAAAAAATAAAATGAAAATTTTGCCCCGGGATATAGAAAAACCAATAAGATCGTGCATCGAAAAATGGCCACTCTCGTTACTGTCCACAGTTACTATTTTCAACTGTATTTATTCGATATTTATTATCAATTTTATCAATAATCAATTAATTATTTCTATTGCCTTTTTCAAAATTGTAGTCACGCATCTCCGACGAAATTTTTCGTTTTTAAGAAATTATCCAGCGCTCGAAATGTTAAGGCTGTTGATTCTTTACGTGTTAGAACTATTATGAGTGCGAGATAAGCAATGCTCTTTAATTTTTTTTTTTATTGCGAAAGGGTTAAATTTATAAACTACATTTTTCTACTCGCGTATATACGTGTGTTTGGGTTGAAAAAAAAAACTTTCAAAATTACATTCTAAAGTAGTAAGCCTTCTGTTGAGAGCGTCAAAATAATTTTTGACATTGAGCACATCATCGTAATGTTGAAATTTTTTATTAAATACAAAAAAAACGATCGACAGTGTTTCATTGAAGAGTTTTTTTCTCTTTTTCTGATGATTTTTTTGTTTCATTTGGCACAAAATTGGCACAAATTCACTTTCCCTGCCTCTGATTAAAAGTATTGCATAATTATAAACGATGTTACTCAGTTTTTTCGAATATTTGATATTGAATAGAAATTTCAACAACCTACGGAGCCAAATGAAAGACGAAATTCATTAAAAACTCAAAAGCTTAAAAGTAATGAGAGATTGGCCATTTTTTTCGTGATCCATTCCTCGTCACTGATTAGCCGTCGATGGTTACGCAGAGGATTACGGAGATGAAAAACGCGAGATAGAAAAATCACGATTGGAGATCGAGTAACATTCGCGACATTTTTCTCGGTATATGTGAATGCTTCTCCGTTTTCACTAATGGACCACGAAACTCTCTCCCACCCTCTCTCTCTCTCTCTCTTTCTCTTTCTCTTCAGAACGTTAATGGATATGCTGGTACTCAGGTACTCTCGCGACTCGGTTCTCGTTTTTGTTGAAACCGTTGTTTCATATTCGTTATTTAACTTGTGGATTATTTTATTTTCGATCGTTCGTCCAGCACGTATACAAAATAATCCTGCCTCCGGGAGCCAGAGATGCGTCTCTCAACATAATCCTCTTGAACACTGGAGAGAGAGAGAGAGAGCGACAGAGAGAAAAGGGTGAGGGGGAGAAAGAGAGTCCTTTGAACCGATCGATCGGTTCGACGTATATCCGCTTTGAATTATTGATTAGGCTCCAGATTTACAATAATCCAGCTTCCTGCGCAACGAATTAAATTACGATCGGACGTGGTTTGTCTTTCCCCCTTTTGAATTAATTCGTGAAAAAACGATTTTTTTTCTTCATTACAACAAAAAAAAACCATCTACTGCTCGAGCAGTCGGGATTTTAAGGACCCTCGACGAAAACACGTTATTTCTATTACCCTATCAGGATCCAACGTTCAAAATATATACTGGAACTTATGAATTTTTTTACAGAAATTGACATTGGAGTTTTGTGACGAAATATTTATGAAAAAGATGAAAAAAATTAATTTTGTAGCGTTGGATTACTAATATATTGTTAAACGATCTTCCAATTCTCAAATATCGAAACTCACCGAGACTCGAAGATGGTTGCCAAACCCGAAGATGGTTGTGCTCTTATTTTTCAGTATAAAAAAAACGTATTTTCAACTAAACAAAAAACGATTATTAACAGAGCGGTTGAACAAGGTGGCGTTGCAAAAAAAAAAGAGAAAACAAGGGTGTGGTGATGGTTCTTAAAATATTAATTTTTAATTACGGTGGTAGTTTTCTCATTATATTTTCCAATGGTGGGGGGAGGATGTCTCAGCTTGTGGTGATTTTCTGTCCTTTAGTGAAACGATCACGCACCCGGGAGAACAACACTACGCCGGAAGGGTATCAACCCTGATGGGGTCGCGATTCGCTTAACCGTGATCGTTTTTTTGCGCTCACGACATATACGCGATGGAAAAAAAAAAAAAAACAAACAAAAAAACCAAACAAAAAACAGAAACGAAGGTTCGAAGCTTTTTTTTTTATTTCGTTAATTTCACACACGACTCACGCACGGCATGTGTTTAAATCTCGCTCTCGTGTGTCTCTGTGAGCATGATGAATTTTTTTTTTTCACAGTTGGATCACTTCCCCTACGTTTGGATAAATTTGTTTTTCTTCGTGTGTTGTGTGCATGTAGTTCTTACAAATTTATTTGAATACTCGTCGGGCTTGCTGTGAGAATGATATTTAATATTAGTAAACCTTGTTTTTTTTTGGATATGACGAAATAAATGTTGCCATTTTTTAACCAAGTTTACAGTTGAGTTGAAATGTAATTGGGACAAATACAAATGATTAAAAAATGTGTACTTATTAACAAATCATATTTGGCTAAACAAAAAATGTTCAATAATTAGCACATCTTATTAATATCTCTTAATAACGACTGAACATTAATTTTGTCATGTTCAACTAAATTACCATTAAATAAATACGTTTCGCAGTGTTCGTGTGGAAAATAATGGCATTAAAAATTATTCCAACATATGAGGAACCGTTCCCTGATAGTACGCAAACGAATTCCCAAATGTTTGAGCGCGAATGCCATTTTTTTCTGCCAGTTCCTCCAATTACCATAATTCGTCCGGAAACTAATTCTTCTTTTTTTTTTTCATTATTGTTTCCATCACGTACGTTTTCAGGTTGTTACGTCCCTTCCCTTTTATTCTCATTTTCACTCCTCCAGACCCGCCTCTCTCCGAGCCCCTGAAAAACAGAAAAACCGCTCCGGTAGTCAGTGTGCAAACTAGTGTACGATTGAACGATCGCCCATCTAAGTACTGATCGCTGCCAATAGTATTTAAGGTAGTAGTCTGGTAACTTAAGCCAATTTTCATGTCTTTTTTGGAGGGCGTTTTTTTTGTAGGAAAATAAAAATGAATCGTTTTGGATATTTAGGATGTTTTTATTTACATAATAAAGATACAAAAAAAAATTTGTTTGAAAAAATTTAATAGTTTATTATTATTATTATTATTATTGATCAAAGTTAGCACCTCGAAAAAAAGCGCGTGGGTGGCCCCGGTGATTTTGGCTCTTGATGTTATCTGAAATAAAAAATTCTTGATAATTCTTAATCTATAGACATGTCATTCTGGTCGGAACTACTGAAGTTAAATTTCATGGATAAATAACAAAATGGCGGACTTTGGAAAAAAAGTTTTTTTTTTCAAAGTCCGCCATTTTGTTATTTATCCATGAAATTACTACTGGAAAAAAAAGTTTTTTTTTCCAAAGTCCGCCATTTTGTTATTTATCCATGAAATTTAACTTCAGTAGTTCCGACCAGAATGACATGTCTATAGATTAAGAATTATCAAGAATTTTTGATTTCAGATAACGACAAGAGCTAAAATCACCGGGGCCACCCTCGCGCTTTTTTTTCGAGGTGCCAACTTCGATCAATAATAATAATAATAACAAACTATTAAATTTTTTCAAAAAAATTTTTTTTTGTATCTTTAATATGTAAATAAAAACATCCTAAATATCCAAAACGATTAATTTTTATTTTCCTACAAAAAAACGCCCTCCAAAAAAGACATGAAAATCGGCTTAAGTTACCAGACTACTACCTTAAGGGTTACGAAATAACGTGACGAATTAAAACGGCCATTTTTTGCCCCAAAGTTTAACCGAATGACTATATAGTAAGTTATATTGTTCGAGATCGAAAAAAAAAACACTTTGCTTCATGGCAGAATCCTGCAAAACTTCTACATTCTTCTCGTGAACCCAGTTTCATTTTTTTTTCGCTGTTGCAGCGGTTTATTTTCAATAGTGCGGAGAATTTACAAAAAAGCAAAGAGTTCTTCAGTTTTGCGATCGCAAGCAAACAAACCTTACTCGACGTTACCCCAAACTTTGTGGCAACAATAATTACTGGGGTTTTAATTTTTCATATATTTTGGTGACCCAAGCACCCTGGATTCCGGAAGCTGCGGAATCCGCGTCTACTACTGTCGGTTGATTATGTCTTTTTTTTTTCTCCGTCCGCTATAAGGTAACAATTTTTTCTTGATTTTCGTTCTGTAGATACGTCCATTGTTATCTCAAACTCAAATAAACATTAGACCGTCACTTTCGCCGAGCGTCTATCATGACGTGACGAGCGTGTGGTCTCGGTTTCGCGGCCGGATATGTATAATCGTTCATCCCAAATACTGAAATGAGCTATCGCGGTTCTAGAGGCTGGAGGATGGCTGTGGCATTATCTGCGAAATTTGTGTGTGCGTGGGGGGGGGGGGGGAGGTTCGTGTATCAACTGATATTAAACAAAAGGGCATAGCACCCACGATTTTGAGTATTAAATCGTCTGATTTACGACCTTTTGTTTACGAGGCATCGATATGTGTATATGTCGTTCTGAAAAGCACTGTACACACTGGAATATCGGACGGAAGAGCTAGTACTCGCTATTCCTAACCAACTGTGAACATACATAGTAATTTCAAACCGAATCCCAACATCGCGTCATTCTACGAATAATTTATCGGCAAAAGCCGCGAAATTCCGAGGTAACCGATGTTTCGTCGATAATATATGCATCGTTCACGATCAGAGAGATAGTTCGAGATGGATACTCAATATTAATCACCCCATTTTACGGAAATTCTCGATTTCTATTAAATGATTTCTCGACCCCTTGTCATTTTTCGATATTTTCATTAGGTTCGGCGTGAATTGGCTTTTGTTTTTTTCATTCCACTCACGATGACATTATTTTGGGATTATTGGAAGCAGTACTACGATATTGTTTAACTTACCGAAAAACAAATAAAAAATCGTATCGATAATCAAATTTTTAAGCATTGAAGACGGCGATGCATTTTTTTCAAAATAAAACCAATATTTTTTAAAAAATACAACTTCTTTCATGATTTTTTTATTTACCGATCTGGATTCTTTTTTTAATGATTTTTCGGTTCGCCAAATGAAAAAATAAACCACGCGAAAAAATGTTTGTGTAACAATTCTTACGGGACGTCGATATTTTAAGAAATTTTAGAATTGAAAAAACAAAACAACTTTTCAGTTACGTAGTTAACATTAAAAGGAAAATTGAAAATTGATAATGACGAGAATAAAAAGAAAAGTTACTGATTTTCGGAAATTTTCAACTATTTGATAAGCTATTTTGAAATTTTGATAAATTTCTAACGTTTCGATTTTAAAAATTCCCCGATCATAGAATTAAGGAAAAACAGTAAAATATTGAAATTCCAAAGTACCCTTTTTTTCTACAAAAAACGTTACTAAGTACGTTAAAAGACATTCGCGTAGTTGTTTTAACTTCTTTTTTTTCCTAAAAATTAATTTATCAAGAAATAATGCGGGTAACGTTTGTTTTGATATAGGAACATCCAATGATTACGTGTACGCGAGAAGCCACTCAATTTTCCAAGATTAAGGGTGTAACTCGGTATACAAGCCTCGAGTCAAATTCCGCAAAGCTTGGCAAAAGCTCCGACGACAGGTCCGCGTATTCTCTCCGCCGATAAATTGGATTAATTACGTTCGCGTATATAGAAACAAGACACGAATGGGAGGCACGTAAGTTAACAACGTTGAAGTTGTAACGGGCTCTTGGCTTCACAAATGTAATTCACGTTTACCGGGGTACCAAAGCTACGGAGTTTCGGGAAACGTGCTTACGGATTTTCGGCCGGCGAAGTCCAGCCGAAGAAGCTTAATCTCGCCTCGAAAATTAACATTTAAATAAGTCTTTCTCTCTTCTTCACTCTCGTAATTCCCAGTAGACGCGTAAAGCGTGATAAACTAGAAGCCATGGGATAGAGCTCGATGGCGTTAAGCCAGTGGATCCTAAACTCTATGTTCATAAACGCACGATACGCCCTTTTGATTTTAAACGATTGATATATCGTACACATTAGTTGGAACAGTTTATTTTAAGGATATTCACGATTCCGTTTAAAATGTCGATAAAGACATTTTAAAGAAAAGAAAAGAAACTCGCAACGAAAATCCCAAACGAGCTATTGTTGGAATTGTTTCGACGATCATGTAAACGAATAGTCAGATTTTAATCTAAAAAACGAAATTGTCGAAGGAGATGGCCTTTTTTCTAAAATAACGCAAATATTTGCAAAATTGATTCGTCTTACAATTTTTTATGTGTGGAATTAGATATTTTTTTGCTTTTAAACCAGTAAGTCATTTTGAAGAATATCTCGTGTGGGATTTTCAATAGGATTTTTCATAGCAATATTTAACCATTTTTTCGACATTTAATCATTGAGCTCGGATTTTATTTATAATCGTTCATGCGAAGTGAATATTGAAGTGGGTATTGGAAATTTTCCGACATGCTGAATATTCAGAATACACAGAGATTCTACGTTTTCTGCTATAAAGGTGCACGACTGTTTATTCTCGGGATAATCGTTTCCCGATAAATCGACAGACATATCGTTTATCGATAATATAGTGGAGAAAGCGAAGCAACGAAATTCTTAAAGTAGCTACCGTGCTGCACAGTAGTTAAATCAGTGCTAAATTTTTTAAACTCTATCTACCAATTGGCATGGATTAAAATACAGCAATGGGGGTTGCGTTTTACCGACATATGTGTTATATAACATAGGAGAATATTTATAGCGATGAATTCGTTAAAAAGAAATCAAGTGATTTATGTCAATTTTCGACGAAGTGTCTTTTCGTTCCGTTTTTTCCTTACTTAATTTATTCTTCAACAACGTGCTTTAATCTTTTATCAACGAAAAGTATAAAAAACCTGGGCCAGTGAATTGATATGAACAGTTTTAAATTGACAAAATGAGTTATTACTCGTTATCGTAACAATATTACGAAATATTCTTTAAATGAAATTGAAGAAATTCGATCGGTCGATTTTTTTTCTTACGGATCCATTTGCTGAAAATATTTTTCGAACGTTCAATGATACACACGCCAGTAAAACCCGATTTTTATTACTGTCATTCACAGAGCTATTTGTCGCGACCCAACTTTGGTGCTTGACATGTTTTTATGTATTGCAAGACTTTATAAGCTGATTCTAAAGATTTAAACAATATTGACCGTATAGTTGCTTCGTAGTACGATACACAAGATGGCTACTTTCGGAGCTTTATGAAGACGTTCTTGGGATTCTCTTAATACCGATTTGCTGGACAATAAACCAACAACGGTCTTTGAAAAAATCATCCTCGATTAATTAAAAACGACAGATAACGTAGAAAAATCGAAAAAAATCCTATTTCACCGTTCAAATTGATCGCTATATTGTCACAAAGTTGATTTTCACGTCGTAAATGTTCAATTTCAGATTGAACATCAGATGCTTCTAAAAGATCAAATTTTTAGTCAACAATCTGAACGATTTTTGAGTTATCGAAGCGTTGTAGAGGAAAAAGTAACTTATAGACGTTAGGATTTCCATGCTTACTTTACATTTTATTTTTTATTTGTTAATATTGAAAAATGGGAACAATTTAGTCCACGATTGACAATCCCAATTAATAATAATACGATTGTACATGGATCGATATAGCTGTTATTACTTCTTATATAAACACTTTTTTTACCACAAAGTAATAGTCGTATTTCTTTAAGGGAGGAAATAGGGTTAGGACAGCGTTTTCTCAATGATTTTCATGAATTTTTTTATAGTATAAAAAATGAATATAATTTATTGAAACTTTGAGAATATTTTATACATATATTTAAGTATATACTAGAAAATTTTTGAAGAATTTTCTTGAAAAACACCGGGGATATTAGCGACCCCATATTGCAGGTCACAATCAGACTCAGCATTTTGCGTACATTCTGGAAGCCGCAATTTTCATCTGAAATCAAACGAGGTTGGAATTTACTTTTATTATATGTCTCTTTTCTATATAAACCTAAATGCTATCAAAAAAATCGAAAATTGAATTTTTTACAGGGGTCAAAACAAAAAAGCATGGATTTTTGCCATTTTTTACATCTTTATTTGCAAAAAAAAAATATTTTAAATAATGATAATATTCCGAATTTAGGTTCATATAGAGCGCAATACTATGAAGAAAGTAACTGCCAATTTTTAAAACGATTGGTTGAAAACTTTTCAAACTAGCGTGTACGCAAGTTCAAAAAAAGTCGTTTTCAGAAAAACGCGTTTGAAACACGTGGCGCGCTCGGGGCCTGAAGGAGAGCTACTCACTTTAATGGCTTATAACAATAGAACGAGTCGGAATTTTCATTTAAAATTTTGGGAACATATTTTTCAATAGTTTTACTAACAATTTATGAAATTAAAAAAAAATCGATTTTTTGAACCGTCTAACCCTATTTCCACCCTTAAATTACGTTACTCCAGTTTGTAGAAACTTCAAAATTTAGCACTGATTTGACTAGTGCGGTGCGTAAGTAGCAACGTTAATCGCGCCGCGGTGCGGTCGGAAACAGTAAACACTGTGCCTTCTACGCATCTGTGTCAAATTCGTTACAGTCGTTAGGAGGACAACCACCTGTGCCGGTGGGATTCTTCTTACTTTTTTTTAAATCATTATTATTACTTACTCGCTTTGGAGCTATCCGCGGGGTTTCTACACCGAATCAACAAGTATTATCGCGTTCCTTCTGTGTCGTAAATATAAATGACGAGATCGCGTTGTTCCGAAACGTCGAGCACAGATCCACTCGACGTTGTCCCCCGCCCCGCCGCCGAATATTCCCGAAGAGTGCGTGCGTGCCCGTTGTCTAATCAGTTTGTCGCGAAGTTTTGTGCCGGTAATAAGCGTTCTCGAGTCTTCGCGGAGAAAAAAAAGTGCGTATTAACAGATGTTCGAGTTTTTTTCCGGGAGTTTCTATGTAATATAAACAAAAAAGAACGCAACCTGCGCGTCTTACAATCGTGATAATTCATCTATATATCTATGTTTCGCGAGAAAAATTCCTCAAAATTCTTCGCCAGTTCCTAGCTCGCAGTTTAGGTTGTGCTCTTTTCTTTTTTCATGATCTCGTTAGTGAAAATATTGAGTGAGGCGTGTCGTGAATGTCGAGGAGTTCCGTGCCGAGGAGGAAAAATGAAGTAAAATGTAAAGTAGTCGTTCGCCTCTGTAAATTTACCGCTTCTCTTCGACGAAGAAATCTCTCGTCTTGTATGACGTGAACGACAAAAGGAGTGAGTAGATTGTTGTGCATACTGTGCCGTTGTGAGTCGTGAGCTGGCATTGTAATTGGAAATTATATTCGATGAGGTTAGAAAACAAATTTTACATTGAAAAATTCGTAGTCGGTGATTTTTTCAATATCTTTTTTTCTTCTCAACATAGGACTTTATTGATTTGTCATTTTCGACAAAAAATAACTTTTCTCGCGTATTTCACGTTAAACGTTTTCTCAAATGATAATAAAATTATTGTATGAAGGAACTAAGGATGAAAATTTCTTGAACGAAGATCCAGTCGTAATTTTGATCCTCACTGGACCCTCAATTTATTTCCAATACAAAAATTAATTCAGGTTGAAATGAGGATGTAAATTTCGTCAGGGGCCAACCAGATTGAAATTTAGAGACCCCACCTCTGAGCTTAAATTTAGTCCCGCGACGGTATTAAATTTAGGCCCAAATTTAGTGTACATTTTGTCAAGATAAATTGAGTTGAATTTTTAATCTTCTTGCAACCTCAATTTAGCCCTGCTACAGAAATTAATTCAGATTCAATGGAGTCGGTAAATTTAGTGAAGGGAGATAGAGATTCAATTTCAAATCTGCTTTCAGCCTACATTCAGCCGTGGATACGATAATCAATTTTTAGGCTCATTGGAGGTTTTACATTTGTATTCTTCATTTCTTGAATTCGAACTCTGTATCGGCTGAGGAAAATTTATATGGTATCGAGTTGTGAAATTGCAGTCGATAATTGCCCGTTGCCGAATTGTGGTATATGAGGCCAAAGCGAGGGTCAAAGTCGTCGTTTATATGCATCTATATATGCATTAGGGCGAATTTTTTTTTTCGACTAATTTTTTTTCTCATTCCCCACCTGAAATTTTGTTGGATATGTCGAAAAACAAATTCCCTGAAAGTTACAGCCCTTAATATTAATTCTAAGTACTTTCCCTTAGCGTGAGAAGATTTTTCATCCAAAATGCACGTAAATCGAATTTTTATTTTTTTTTCAAATTTCTATAACTCAGCCGCATTTTATGCTATCATATTGTTCATGGTTTCGATTTACTCAGAATAAAACAATCTAGAAAAGTGCCCATTGCGGCGAAAGTGTAAATTGTACTGGTGAGTTGGTACGGGTCACTGAAGTTGATTTTTACCCAAAATTCTCGTTTTTTTTGCTGTTATCTCCGAAACAATTAACTTTACGAAAAAAATGTAAATGAAAAATTTGTTGAAAATTTAATTTCCTGCAAAAAAGGTCCTATCGACCCAATTGCTTGGATTAATATTAAAATTTATAAATATAGTATAAAATTTATAAAATATGAAATATTAAATAATTAAAAAAAAAAAAAAAGTTCAATATCTCAAGAAATATTAATCTAAGCAATTGGGTCGATAGGACCTTTTTTGTAGGAAATTAAATTTCCAACAAATTTTTCATTTACATTTTTTTCGTAAAGTTAATTGTTTCAGAGATAACAGCAAAAAAACGAGAATTTTGGGTAAAAATCAACTTCAGTGACCCGTACCAACTCACCAGTACAATTTACACTTTCGCCGTAATAGGCACTTTTCTAGATTGTCTTATTCTGAGTAAATCGAAACCAAGAACAATATGATAGCATAAAATGCGGCTGAGTTATAGAATTTTGAAAAAAATAAAATTTGATTTACGTGTATTTTAGATGGAAAATCTTTTCACGCTAAGGGAAAGTACTTAGAATTAATATTAAGGACTGTAACTTTCAGGGAATTTGTTTTTCGACATATCCAACAAAATTTCAGGTGGGGACTGAGAAAAAAAAATAGACGAAAAAAAAAAATCGCTCTAATATGTATACTAGGGGGGCTCTCCCCCCGTTTCCTCTCGCCCCGGCCTGCCGGGTGGCGGGGGGGGGGGCTCCTTAACTCGACACGGCGGCGGCGATATATTTATATAATATAGAGAGATATACAGTGTTAGGCATTTGAAGTGGAATGCGGATGCCTTCGTCGATTTTCGCGAAACTTTGACTAATTTGGAAATTTCAAAAAAGTACATTCAAGGAAATTTCACCATCTTTCGAACGAATAGGCTCCCATTGAGATTGGTCAACAATTGCGCACGTGCGCAACGAATATGTGGGAAAGGGGTGGCAAATCGGATGATCCGTCGATCTCGTGATTTAAGGGTTGCGGATGCGATAGAGGGTAAATATGGTATCCATCTAGAGGGTTACGAACAGAGATGAAAACTACTCGTGGAACAATTGGATGGGCAACCCACCGGGGCGGCAGGGGAGGGAGTTTAAGTGGAAATCTTTTGTCGGAGTTAGCGCGAAAACTGTTTGACCGATTGAGCTCACTTTTATTGTGAATCTGTTATTCACCGGGGCCTATGACCTCGTGAAAAGAAATTCACCGGGGCCTATGATCTCGTGAAAAGAAATTCACGTTATCGTTCGCCGGAAACGGTGGGGAGGTGCATCGTCGAAAGGCAATTACCATAGTCGTCAAATTTTCGCGAAAATCGCCCGAAAATATCCGCATTCCACTTCAAATGCCCAGCACTTGTATATATATATATACAGGGTGCCGCAAAACTAGCACGTTAGAGTGACTCAGGGGTTAAATTGGCTTCGGACCTATCGGAATAAACAAATATGACCTCTGTAAAAGTCTCATGGTTTTCGAGAAAAATCGTCTTTTTTTATATCTCGGTAAATCGCTACCTACTACTTGTTATTCCGTTATTATTACTTGTTATTCCGCTACCATTGCTATAAAAGTCCAAATCATAAGGAAATCAAAGACCAAATTCACAACAAATCCTAAAGTGGTCAGAAACACAAACGAAAATAGCGAGATAAGAAGAATAGCGATTTTTCGACAAATCAAAAAAAGACGATTTTTCGGAAAATAGCTATTCTCGTTATCTCGCTGTTTTCGTTTGGGTTTCCAACCACTTTAGGATTTGGTGTGTGAATTTGGACTTTGATTTTCTTACGATTTGAATTTAATAGGAATGGTAGAGCAAAATAACAAGTACTAGGTAGCTTTTTTCCGAGAAATCAAATAAGACGATTTTCCTCGAAAGCCATGAGACTTTTACCGAGGTCATATTTGTTTATTCTGATAGGTCCGGAGTCAATCCAACCCACGTTTCACTCTGACGCGCTAGTTTTGGGACACCCTGTATATATAGCTCGAAAACTCCTGCGGTAGGTATCGTTTTTCATGATATTGGCATGAACGAAGCTCGGGGTGGCGATTTGTCAAGACCTTAGTCTCGTTCCGGCACATTGATTTCGCAATCGAGCGTGCTGTCGTACATTTTACATTAGATACTCTCCAAGCGTATATATAGTTACTGTGTATAACACACAATCGTCTCGTAAACGTTTTTCTCATTACGTTTTATTTGACGCGAACCCTGCGATTACTCGATTCGACTTCTTGTAGTACGAAAAATATTTTTTATACCGTACAAAAGTATCTTACGAGAAGGAAAATCGTCAAAAGTACGTGAGCACGTTTAAAAAGTAAAAAAAAACAACGTAATCCTGTGAAAAGAATAATTTTCACGAGCTTAAACATTTTTTCGAAAATTTTCGTACAAAAGAATCTCTTGTAGTTTATTCGCTTGACAAAATAATTTTTTTTATTATTCTTCAGCGAAAATGATCTGAAACGGGTATTTGTAAGGACATAACAAAAACGTATTCTCCACTATATGAAAATTTGCGTCAAATGGAAAATAAAAATTTTCATATACGGTCTCGTTGGATATAAATATTTTCAAGCGATTTTTATAAAAACGCCAAATCGCCCTGAATTGTGGCTATGAAAAAACACATGACAGAGGATTTATGAGAATTTTTTTCGCATTTTTTTATAAACTTTTTATTTCGTAAAAAAAGAATAACGAAAAAAATAGTAGCGAAAAAAAATTGTATCTCTGACCGATAATTGTTCAGAGATTTTTCAGATTTTTTCGAATGTAAATTTTTTGAAAAAAAACGCCGTAATTCCAGAGACCGAGGGTTGGTCGTAAATCGATTTGTCATGAAATGCCCCATATACAGTATATGAAACATAATTCATGTAATAAATGTCGTAATATGCGTAATATGTTCGTTGGAATATTCAAAATACTCTCCGAGTTTGCGGTTATGCGGTTAAAACGACTTCAATCGGGTAATTAACGGGAGACAAAGTTCTGTTCGTAAAATCGTCAAACTGTACTAACGTGCAAGCTCGTAATACGCCACCGATAGTCATTTACCTACACACACGATTTTAGAACGCCCGCAATCTCGTAAAACCCCGTTTGTGCGAGTAAGTTTGAACGTCGAAGTGCCCCGAAAACTTGACAGGGTAAATTGCGAACGCGTTTTGTCAATTGCATCGTGAACTTGACGGTAAACGGATGAGAAACAAGAAAAGCCATTTGGAAATGTATAGTACGAAGAGAAGGACGAGTCGTTCGTTATGTCGTGAAATTCCGCTGAACAATCGAGTCTATATACCAACCGCTCGAGTTAAATTTCTTCAGATATCTCTGACAATGTTTCTACAGCTTCGTAACGTGAGAGAGACATTTTCATGGAAATTGTATTCTCGTATATATATAAAATGAACGATGAGACGTAACTTTGTTTGTTAAAAACGACAAATTTCCTCGAGATATTCTCAGTTTCCTTTGAATTCGTCGTTCAAACATATTTTCCCTCTTGCTAGTTGTTACTTCTTGACTGCAACAATTCTCGATGAAATTATAACTTTTTAATCGGATTGAGCTTACGTTTACGCAATTACGTTTTGTTTTTCTTAATTTTCTAATGAATTTCACATTTGATTTTAATATTTTACCCTCGTTAATCGAACTTTGGCTTAGTAAAATTTTTCATCGAGCTGTTCGCAAATTCCAATTTCTAGGATTGATTTTAGTTGAAATTTATGAGAGGATTGGGATTTTAATTTTTGATTGTTCGAGAATAAAAGGCCCTGAATTGGCCAACTCGTAAAATTTCAAGATATCGAGTTAGAAGATTATGTACTGACAAAGTATTCATCAAGAATATTTGCAATTGACTTTAACGAGAATTGTTAAAAGTTACAACGATCATTAGGGAATTTTGATTGTTTTTTATGAATGACTAATGTGCTCCTAAGAAATTTCGTATCAAATAGAATCCACTTAATCAGAAAGAAACCTCTTCTCATTTCAACCCTCAAATTTACTCCATTGAGGATAAAAAGAAATAGTCTCGTCGTACGATCCGTTTACGTCGCAAACGCGAAATGCTATTTGATTAAAAACGTTTTAACAGAAGCGCAGCTTTTCGTTGATGCACTTACTATGGAAACGACGAAGTGTGAATTCTGAGATATAATTATGACTGAATTATGAGGTAAAAAAAAACGATCCTCTCACCCTAAGAGGAATCATTCTTTCTCGTTGTTTTCTTTCTTAGTTAATATGTACTCTCTCAAATGCAAATAGAAATCGTTTCGGAAGTAGCGTATTGAGTCAATGATGAGTCAAAAATGAGTCAATTAACAAGAAGAAAAAATTATTCCTCTTTCGGCAAATGTATTTGTTTAAAGACTAACAGTTTTTCATCGTTAACAGCTGTTTTCGAAGAATGTGCTCGTTCCAAATTTTGAGAGATTGCGGGAGATTTTCTAAAGTGAATATTTTCAAGCCATATTCCGAATTAATCCATACAATTTCAATACGTTAAATTGAAACTTCGAATGAAATATTTTGTATTAACATTTCGAATGAATATATTTAATTCATTCATAATGTTAATATTTCCATTGCTTCTGTAATAACGGCGGTCCCCCTTCATCTATCGTCATTTCTCCTATCTGGTGGAGCATCTCGTTGGAGCGAAAATACGTGTCCATATACATAATACATATGCATGAAGTGGTAATCCAGTAATTAGCTGAGATCCTAGTCGACTCGTTGCCTCTTCTCGTTTAAAGAGCAAGACGAGATACTTCAGAGAAGAAGAGAGATATCTCTCTCTCTCTCTTCTCTCTCATAGTTTCTCAGCATCTTCCGTAAATCTGACGCGCAACTAACTCTGAATAATTTTACCTGTCTCGTCGAAATTTCGGCTGAATCGCTCGTGTATCAATTGAGCTACTTCTGTTGCCATGAAATTTTGCCACTTAAGCTATAGACGTAGAGTACAGTCTGATGAGAATTTGAATGAAAAAATAACGAGGAGATATCAAGATTTTACCGATTCGGCATACTTATATATCGGGGACGATAGAAGAAATTTAAATTGAAACAAAAAAACACTTAATAGTGTCGTTTAACAGTTGATAAAGTCAAACAAGATTCCGTCTTCGATTTATCGACTTTTTGACGGTGATAATCCAATTGATAATTTGCAATTTAGTTGCAAGTTTGATTTAAAAGAAAAAATGAACGATTTTATGGACGAAAATTTGTATGGATCCTGCACAATTCCCGAAGAATAATCCCAATCACGAGCAAAAAAAAATCAACATGCACGAGAGAAGAGATCCATGAAAAATTCCAAGCTTTCGTTCTCCCAGTCATTTTCCACCGTTTTGCATACACACGTTTTGGCCTTTTTTTCTCATCGTCTTGGATTTTCAATCTATCTACACGAATGTTCGCTTGAAAAGCCTTGCCGCACGCAAATTATATCCCAATGTATCCAAAAAAATAAACGACGTCACCTTTTCTATGAACGTAACGAATATTGTTGCAGTGCGTAGAACGCTGAAGAACGGTCTCTCGGAAGAGGAGAAGAAACACATTGCCGCATACATCAAGGGCTACTAACTGTGATAAACTTGCCCGGATCTACTAGCGATTAAAAAAAATTAAATAAAGATTAAAAGGTACGCGATATTTGCGGAAAAAAGAGAAGAAAAAAAAAACATACAAAAATAATATGAAAATTCAATTGATTTCGATCGTACGTCCGATATGAAAATTTTTCGACTTGCCTTATATAGTGACTTTTGAATCCACGTTGCCTTAGATCATTTCACGATCGATCTGCTCGACGAACAACGTTTTAAACGTTGCTCGTATACTTGATAACGTCGATTTTTCTTTTGTTTTAGTGTGATCTTTTGAGATTTGTTGCCTCTCGATCGAGTCGATTTGATATAAGTCGTTCTTGTTTAAACTGGAAATTAGTGACGAATTCGATCGTTCGGTTTCCGATGAAATTCGTGAATTTTTTAAAATCGAGGCTCTGTGATTAGTAGAAAGAATTAAGGCAAACATGAAAAATCTTGAGTTCCGATCGTTAAAATACGAGATTTACGAGACATTCGAATGATTCACAAAAGATCAATTTATTTCTCACTCAAAGAGTACAGTTCGTTGGTTTTTAAAGAGAAATGTAAGATGAAGAATTTGAAATGAAACAAGAAAAAAAATAATAACCAAGTATAATCGATAGTACAGGATCGAGTTTTTCCCATCGCAATTATGTAATTTAGAAATTAGTCTTTCTTTTTTTTTTCTAAGCCAGAGCAATTCACGTAGATTCGCGATACGAGTTCGAATAAACTCTGGAGTAAAAAAAAAAAAAAAGAAACAATCGATCGTCCAGTCAGAAAACTGCTTTGCAAACCACGAGCGCCTTCGATCTAGAATACAGAGTGGTAAACGAGAAAAATTCTTGTTGCCTCAAAGCGTTGTTTTCATTATCACGTAAAGAAACAAAAAAAATAGTGAAAGAAAAAGAACGAGGGTGAAACGAAAAAATCGAGAAATCGATAAACTATGTACGATTACTGTGAAGAATGTTTTCATGAAATAAAATAATGAAATGCATATATAGATAACATCGACGAGCAATATTTATTACGCCGTTACAATTTCCCATCACACAACGATAATCCGACCTGAAAATTCGAGTATTTATCAATGACGTACAACGAGGCGTAACAAGGACACACTTAAGGAGGTATGACTATTAGAAACAATAAAATTTTCTTGCTTAAAAGTTTTATATGATTTATACGTATATTCTCAAAGTTTCAACAATATCGATCGTACAGTGTTTTTCGCAGTACGATATAAAAGATGGCCACTTTTTATCCAACTACGGTCTTTAAAAACCTCATCGTCGACAAATTAAACACGACGGATAGCGTAAAAAAAATTTTTTTATTCCATTTCCTTCTGTAAATTGAACGTTACATCGGCACAAAGTTGATTTTCACGTTGTAAATGACGAGTTTGAGATGGAACAGCTGATGCTTCTAAAAAGGCCAATCTAACCTTATCAAAGATACATTTGTCTGTCGCGAGAAGAATAAGCGAAAAAACGAGGAAAAAGTAACGAAAAGATGATTGTAAATGCCTAGCGAACAATTTAAATTCAATAACCTGATCAACTTTTATGTCATCGAAGGATTACAGAGAAAATAGCAAGTTTGAGAGGTTAAGATTCCTCGCGCATATACCGAGACGCATCTGGCGCAACTTCCGAATCATTGGATGTTTTATATTTCACTTTTTTTATTCATTAATATCCAAAAATGAGAAGCATTTAGCACACAAGTGGCAATCACAATTAATAATAATAATATTGAACATAAATCGGTATAGCTGTAATTATTTTTAATACGAGCACTATTTCTGTACTGCAAAGTAACGGTCGTACTTCCTTAAGAGGAAGGCGCACATGTACCACGTGACAAATGAACGGGAGGGAGATACAGTGGGTCAAAAAAGTATTCATACACCTTGTTTTTTTGCGATAACTTTATAGACATAAGCGATACGCAAAGAAAGCCAATTTTATTTAATAGTACATCAGGTACAGAGATAAACTGCAAATGGAGAATTTTTTCCCAGGAATAATTGAAGAATTATGCAAGAAAAAAGAAAATTTTCGGGCCAAAAAAGTATTCGTACACTTACGATTGAGCTGCTAAACCTCGATATTCACTCACGGACGGTCTGACCTCTGCGTAGAATGTAAACAAGTCTTTGTTTACACAATGGTTTTGACCTATTCCATGCGGTAGTAGATTTTCAAGCTCTGAACGGACATGATGGCAAAGAAAAGCGAAATATCAATATCCATGCGAGATAGAGTGATTTTTCTTCGGAAACGCGGTGAAAGTTATGGAAAAATTAGTAGAGAACTAAATCTAAGTTTCGCAACAGTGCAATATACAATCAAAAAATACGAAAGAACAAACAGCACAGAAAATAAGCCTCGAACCGGTGGACCGAGAATACTAACAGTACGAGAGTGTCGGAGTATTGTTACAGAGGCTACAAAAAAACCGTTCACAAGTGCTCGCAGTTTAGCGAATGATGTCGCGTCAACATCGGGGAAGAGCGTGTGTCCCCAAACTATTCGAAACGTTTTGTATTCTGCCCAAATATACGGCAGAACTGCCCGCAAAAAACCATTAATTAATAATATAAATCGAGAAAAACGTTTATGTTTCGCAAAAACCTACGTAAAAAAATCTATAGTATTTTGGAAACGTGTCGTATTCTCGG
Organism: Oxytorus armatus; assembly: GCA_958009045.1. Lineage (NCBI taxonomy): Eukaryota > Metazoa > Arthropoda > Insecta > Hymenoptera > Ichneumonidae > Oxytorus > Oxytorus armatus. The sequence goes on along the minus strand of OY253746.1, from coordinate 12,270,026 downwards.
ATGAATCGAAATTTAACATCTTCGGGTCCGATGGAAAAAAATTCGCCTGGCGGAAACCAAATACCAAGCTCCAGCAGAAAAATTTAATACCGACTGTAAAGCACGGCGGAGGAAGCGTCATGGTTTGGGGCTGTATGGGATATTATGGCGTTGGTAATTTGGCTTTTATAGATGGTACAATGAAAGCCCAGAAGTATATCGACGTGTTGCGCAGCAATTTGAAAGCAAGTGTAGATAAAATGGGCCTGGATGGAAATTTCTACTTCCAACAAGATAACGACCCGAAACATACTGCCATGAAAACGAGGGAATGGTTACTCTATAATGTCCGCAAACAATTGATTACACCACCACAATCTTCGGACATCAATCCTATTGAAAATGTATGGCACTTGGTGGTGGATGTAGAAATTAGAAAAAGAAAAATAACAAACAAATCCGATCTCCAAAGAGTGCTTTTAGAAGAATGGACGAAAATAGCAAAAGAAAGAACGCAAAAGCTAGTAGAATCCATGCCTAAGAGACTCGAGGCGATAATTGAAGCAAAAGGGATGCACACCAAATATTAGTTATAATTAACAATTATGATGATGTAAATTTTCACTATAATCGTAAGTGTATGAATACTTTTTTTCCCGAAAATTTTCGTTTTTTTGGCATAATTCTTCTATTATTCCTGGGAAAATATTCTCCATTTGCAGTTTATCTCTGCACCTGCTGTACTATTAAATAAAATTGGCTTTCTTTGCGTATCGCTTATGTCTATAAAGTTATCGCAAAAAAACAAGGTGTATGAATACTTTTTTGACCCACTGTAGTTGGAAATTCTTATCGGTACTGTCTCCCAAACGGGGTACAACCGATTGGGATGTAAAAGGCTCTGCCCACTTTTTGCCACCGTACTCCAGTGACTGAGTTTATTTTGTCCCAGTCGGTCGAGTCATTTCGGCGAAAGTACATTTCGCGTTTTCGATGTGGCCAGAGCGTGTGATACTTCTCCTTAGGGGAAGGGCCAACATAACCTCAAAAAATGTCTAACGTATTTTCCATGGAGACGGCTTGTTCGAATTAGAAAAAAAAAATAGTAAGGCCGTCTGCGTAATTAATGGATGCAGACGGTTCCACTTTTTTTTTCCATTCGATTAAGCCGTCTCCGAGAAAAAATATGTTAGCAATTTTCTCCATCCCGCACGCCCGAACGCGGAAAGGCAAAAGGAAGGGATCGTCCCTTCTCCTCAACGATGCGAGATCCTCAAATTTTTGGCACTAACTATTTCGCTCTAAGACAAAATGACCAAAAAAAAAGAAAATAGCCGTCAACTCGAATTTACAGTAATTTAAATATGAAAAAAAAATCGTTTTCACCTTCGGCGAATTTTTGAATATGGCGGACTTGATTCGCCCTCAGGCGGCCAGCGACGTAGACACAAATAATTCCAGGGTACGTGAACACAAGTCAATGCAACAACTTACGTTTTTTTTTCTCTTTCTTTTTATTAACAAACTGTGCTCGAGACACATTGATTTATCATTATTATTAACCTTCGTCCAACTTTAACAACATACAATATAATGTAGTAATAAAACGTATCAGTTAATCGATAATAATGATAGCGACGTTAACGTCCTCCATTCACTGTTTCATTCACTTTCGTGTGTGTGTGCGTGTGTGTGTCTATCATTTATTCGTCAGATTTTTTTTTTTTGTTACTCGATGGATGGTCGTAGATATTGTGTGTGTGTGTGTGTGTTTTGTTTTTTAAATTTCTCTATTTTTTTCGAAAATGCGAGGATAAGGGGCCTATATTAGCCGCGGAGTGAACGAACGTAAATAATGTGTATTAACGGATTTAATCGGGAATTGCTGTTGCAAAGATCATCGGAGTCATTTGTTATTGGATCAATCACTAATGTACTTAAAATTTTCGTAGAAAAATGAAGAGAAAAAAAAAAGAAGTCACTGGCTCTCGGGGGGGTGATACACAGGCGGATCTCGTTTCTATAAACTAGATGGGACAGTGAGTTTGTAGTTTTTATTTCTTTTTATTTTTTTTTCGTGTTCCAAGTTTTCGAGAGAGTGTTTACTGTAGAGTTCATTTTTACACGTTTTTAACACACATCTTCATCGCTTGACTCCATTTTTGTTTGTGTTTCAACGTACCTAAGCCTGTTACGATCGCACTCGAGTATTTTGTCGATAAAGTGTCGCACAAAAAGTGTACTGAACAAAGTTCGAGCGTAAAAATTTACGAAAATTCGACTGTTTTGCATTATTCATGTTGAAACGTTGTACGCGCTCTTTTTTAGTCTCGTCTCGCGTTAAAACTCGATGAAACTTCGAGGCTCGCGCCACAACGTGGAATATTCGAAAGAGTTTTTTGGTTTTTTTTTTTTTTTCGTTTCATGGCCTGTGAGTGACGTTGAAATTTTACTTCCTGTACATAATATCCCGCTTTTTTTTTTTCTTCCTTCTTTTTCATCGTCCATTTTATTTTCTCTCTTGTCCTAGCTGCTCGGCAACTTTTACGGAGTGTGTCACCGTCGCAACGAACGTTGTTCGCTGATTGGAGAGAGAGAGAAAAAAAAAATACAGCAAGATAATTCGACGAGATGAGAATAATGCTTTTAGTTGTCGGTGAACGTTCGGTGAAAGTTCGAAAATTGCGGAAAACTCGATGGTAAGTTACTCGTGGATTTTTTTTTTTGAAAATTGGTGGTTGATGATATTGCCGTGGGCAAGGGGGTAGAGGATCGATTGGAACACGTTCACGAGGTAATAATCTTTGCCGCGGGCTGGAAGACCAATTTTGATCCGTTCGTCAGCTCACAATTCGTCGTGCTTCGGGCCGCTGAATTCTTCGTGCCCGATAAAACCATTCTTGTCCGAATCCTCGTGCTGAAATATCTCCTCGACGAGCTTGTCGTGTTCGGCCAGCATTTTCTTCACTTCCTCGCTCTCCTTGCCGTTCGAATCCTCAGCCTCCATCATTTGCTTTTTCAGATACTCGCTCACCTGATACGAGACAGAGATAAACAAGAAAACAAAAAAAAAACATAACGAAATGTATGATCGTGTCAGTTTATGATTGTGATATTTTGGTGAAAAATAAAAATCAGAGAACGGCAACGGTTCGAATGAAGGAAAATTTCGAATGAGAAAATTGTTGGAAAAATATTATTCGTTATGGGAGAAAAATTAAATTTTTTTTCCACCCGAAAAATCGTTATTATCATTTTTTCGTTCTCTACGATAATTTTTAAATAGTTTTCGTAGAAATTTCGAATGGTTTCAATGATCGATAGAAAAATTAGACTTTTTTTTTTCAAATTAGTAATTATTTCCATTGTTCTTTCAAAAAATATATTAATTTTTTTCACGATAATTGTGAATAATTGTCAGAAGATTTTTGCAATTATTTTTTTCGTTCATTCGTATGTTGCCCTGATTTGATTGATGAAAAAATAATAATAATACATGCTTCGATAAATGCAAGTGATCGTTCCTTCGATTCCAGACTCTTGGCTATGTATAGCGAGCAAACGTATTCACCAGGATTCTATATCACATTATTTCATTCGGCTATATACATTTGTTATTATGCACAGAGAAAGATTGTCTTAAAGTTCTTCTTTTTTTTTAACACAAAATTCCGTTTAAGGATGCTTTACCCGTGGCAATCACGACCGAAGGTAGATTCGCTGGAAATTGATAATCTATTATATCTTTCCGAGGATACGAACGCCATTTGTTAAGTTTCTAAATTATTCATCGATCAATTTCGTAAGTATAGCCTGTTAAAAACGAGACCATATATTTTAACCCTCCGTGGTCACTGGGGATCTTGACTGGCCCCAAATTTAACTATGCAGCTATATAACTAAGTTCGTGGCTAACGAATGAAGTTTAACCTTTACAGAAGAGGTTTTCGGTTCTCTCTTTAAGGAACCCTTTAAGGGGGGAAATAGTGTTAGACGGTTCAAAAACTCGATTTTTTTTTATTTCATGAATTGTTAGTAAAACTATTGAAAAATATGTTCCCAAAATTTTAAATGAAAATTCCGACTCGTTCTATTGTTGTAAGCCATTAAGGGGGGAAATAGGGTTAGGACAGCGTTTTCTCAATGATTTTCATGATTTTTTTTATAGTATAAAAAATGAATATAATTTATTGAAACTTTGAGAATATTTTATACATATATTTAAGTATATACCATAACATTTTTGAAGGATTTTCTTTTTTCAAACGCGTTTTTCTGAAAACGACTTTTTTTTAAATTGCGTACACGCCAGTTTGAAAAGTTTTCAACCAATCGTTTTGAAAATTAGCAGTTACTTTCTTCATAGTATTGCGCTCTATATGAACCTAAAATCGGAATATTATCATTATTTAAAATAATTTTTTTTTGCAAATAAAGTTGTAAAAAATGGCAAAAAATCATACTTTTTTGTTTTGACCCCTGTAAAAAATTCAATTTTCTATTTTTTTGATAGCATTTAGGTTCATATAGAAGAGAGACATACAATCAAAAGTAAATTCCAACCTCGTTTGATTTCAGATGAAAATTGCGGCTTCCAGAATGTACGCAAAAGGCTGAGTCTGATTGTGACCTGCAATATGGGGTCGCTAATATCTTCGGTGTTATTCAAGGAAATTCTTCAAAAATTTTATAGTATATACTTAAATATATGTATAAAATATTCTCAAAGTTTCAATAAATTATAATTATTTTTTATACTATAAAAAAATTCATGAAAATCATTGAGAAAACGCTGTCCTAACCCTATTTGCCCCCTTACGGGTTGGAATCGTTTAGAGTTTACAAACTTTTTTGGAACGCGCACTGTGGAACAATTTTTTTTTCCTCAATGTACGATATCTCATAAGTATAAAACGTACATTTTATCAACAAAAAAAAACGTTAAAAAATAAAAAAAGTGACGGTTTTTAACTGAACAAGTTCATTCTTTACCTGACGATTTTATTTTTACGTCCTATTATTTCATTTGTTCCGTAAACACGATTGTTTCATATTCCATAATATTCAAAGTATGAACAATAAGTTTTTGGAGGCAAAGATTTAAAAAAAAGGTCTCAGGGTTACCACGAAGGGTTAAAATTGAGAAAAAAATTATTTTCACAAATTGTATGTTATTCGAAAAAGATTGTATCATAGAAAAAATGTTTTTCGATAATTTGTTAAACATCTTTTCTTATCTTATTATCTTTATCTTATTTGCACTTTTTTTTTTTTTTAAGAAAAGATCTTTATTTTTGAATTTAACTCCCGCTCGTAATTGCACAAACGAAGCATTCTTAATGGAACAAAGTTCATCGCTCCGTGAATTACCAGCACCAAGACGACCCGAATAAAGGAATGAAAGAAAGATATCTTGCCATTGTCCTCACCTCCTCGCGAGACAGCATATTATCCTTGTTGGCATCAATTTCTTTGAAAACATTGGTCGTTGGCGGCGAATCCCCAATGTTAATGAGCTCCACGTCGAACAGCAGAGTTGCCCCTGAAATGGTTCAAATGTTTCAAAATTTAAGTATACATTTTGTTCTGTCGTTAAAACAAAAATTTCAACTAATTAATTACAAAAAAATTTTTGAAAAAACACGACGTAAATAGAAAGAAAAAAAAGTTATAATTTTCGATGTTCAAGATGGTAAAGATTTTTTGAAACGCAATAATTTTGGAAAAACTAATGTTTCAAGGTGCAATCGATATCGAACTTTCAAGAGTGGTGATTGCAAAAAGTATTTAACTGCTAAATTTCTTCGAAATAAAAAGACTTTCGAAATTACTTCGAAAAGTACGGGATGAAACGTTCGCTATAAGGGATGAATTTCTTTTTCAATCTTAATATTTCGTGGGGGGAAAAATGACGAAGAATCGAAATCAGTGGGGGGTTTTTTTTAATAAAAATGATAAATTCCATAAAATCTCGACTGCTGCAAAAGACATCATCGAAAAAGCTCGTAGTATTTTTTGTCAGAATTGACACAGTAGAAAGAGCGAGTGTGGTACGACAGTACCGCGAAAAAAAATTCTTCCACATTGAGGTGAGGTCGATCGACAAGAACGATACAAAACACACACACACACACACACATACACAGAGAAGCATCGAAAGCCCCGGCTGATTGGTCGAAGCCCGATAAAAATTCAATATGTCCAGTACGACATATCTCGTCATCGTCGCCAGAGCAACTCTCCTCTCTGATCCTCCAACACTCCTTCGCCCCTAGCCTCTCGTCGACGAAATATACGCACACCCATAAATATATAACGTTACATCAATTGCCCATACTGTGTTCTCTCGTGAACATTTTTCACGATACAATTTACTGCTTTTTTACTCTAAAAAAAATACTCGGTGTCCGATAGTGCAATGAGTGAATTCGTAAAACGAACGAATCGACTCTTCTTGTTCTTTATTATTATTTGTATTTTTTATTAAAAAACGACAAAGTGTCAGTTGCAATTTATATTGAGGATTCGATGTCCAGCAGAACGAATTTCATTTTTATGAGTCGTCGGACTTGTCTCGCCACAAATAACAAATATAACGATACATTATTTGGACTGAAAATACAGATAAAATAGACATTGACGCGAAGGATTTTTGTAGTAGCCATCAGTAATGTTATAAAAATCGTCGAAAATCATACGAATATTAAGTCAGTTTAATGTCTAGCAAATATCCAATGTTTTTTCTATTTTCTCAATTCTCTTCCTGAATAAAATATTTCATTAAGGAGGGAGGCAATGCTTCTGACCTAAGTGTCGATAACAAAATGTCGATTTTTATCATTAAATCTCTTATTTCGTTAAATTGTTCGTGAATACTGATACTTAAATATCCAATAAAAAAATCTGCTAGATAAAAATTGCAAGGTGCTTCCTCGAAATTTTATAAAATGCTTCAAAGCCTCCCCTGTAAGAAACCTATTTATATATTTCTCAATTTCTCATAGCAAAAGAAGCTTCGAGCATTGCGTGACATTTCGAGCGATCAACTTGGACGTTTCAACTTTTAGTTTTTTCTGTACATGTAATGCAAATCCAAATAAAAAAAAAATCAGAACGATTTGTTCAATCATGATAAAAATTAAATCAGACACAGAAGACTGCCAGCTCGACTTGCGTGCAAAATATCGGCCCGATCCGTTAAGCAGTTCCAAAGTTATAGAGCCCTGATTTTTGCACCCTCATCAAACAACGTTTTCTTCAACGTTTTAGACACATTTCCCACATACGAGGTCTGTTCAAAAAGTATCGCGAATTTTGAATTTCCGCGGGCTAAGTACATTTGATTTTCGATTTTTTTGTGGCGTTAGGTTGGTACTCGTGTCCCTCACTTATGTTTGAATGTTTAGTTAATTGTTGACAGCTGTTTTGGTTAGACGTGTTTTGGCTTGTCTTCGATTTTTGCCTATTCCAAAAAAGCAGCTTCCATTGCGATGATTGAGCTTTGGTTTCCACGTCATAATCACAAACCCATGATTCGTCACCAATTATGATCCTCTGGAGCAAATTTGGGTGGTCGCGGACCGAGTCCAACAGCTCCTTAGCAATGTTAACGCGACACTGTTTTTCTTCGAAATTGAGCAATTTTGGCACTAAATTTCGCGGCGACCCGTCTCATGTCCAAATCATTGGTAAAAATCGAATAGCACGAGCCAATCGATATGTTTAGTTCCTCAGCAACTTTTCTAACGGTGATTCGACGATTGGCCAATATTATTTTCGTCACTTCATCAATGTTTTCGTCTGTTGTTGATGTGCTCGGGCGTCCGGAACGCATTTCGTTGTTCGCATCTTCTCGGCTCTCTGAGAACATTTTGTACCACCGATAAACGTTGCTTTGGTCCAAGGTAGCTTCACCATATGCCACAGTCAACATTCGGAATGTGACCGCGCACTTAATTTTGTTTTTCACACAAAATTTGATACAGATTCTTTGATCCATTTTTTGGAATAGGCAAAAACCGAAGGCAAGCCAAAATACGTCTAACCAACACAGCTGTCAACAATTAACTAATCATTCAAAATGGCCAATTTTTTCAGCATAAGTGAGGGACACGAGTATCAACCTAACGCCACAAAAAAAATCGAAAATCGAATATACGTAGCCCGCGGAAATTCAAAATTCCGAATACTTTTTGAACAGACCTCGTATCGAATTGGCATTAAAAACTGGACAAAATATTGTAGCTATAACAAAGTTTCCCTTGTGAGGAAGCAAAAGGTAAAATGGCGGTTCAACGTGCTTTCACGTCTGAACTAACCTTCAAATAAAGCTCCCTCTACAAAAAGGCAAAAACAAATAAATGGTTTTTTTTCTTAACTTCTCTTCTGTAGTTATCATTCCCAAATGAAAGTGCTCTAAAAAAAAAACATTCTCTCGGTGAAAAATCGTGCCAATTCACACGGAATACTCCGTAAATATATGACTGATGAAGACGTCAAACGTTACGTTTGGTGAACGCGTGTACCGATTGCGAATTGTCGTTGAAAATACATGTGCACCTTATATATACACACGATTCCACATCGCGTAACCCGAGAAATTATTGATTTTGAAGTATCGACGTTGAAATTAGAAATATCGATGTCCCGAGGGAAACGAGATGACGAAGCAGTGAGGAAAAAGGGCTTTTCCGGGTAGTGGGGTTGCTGAGGGTATCGAGAGAAGGGACAGGGGGTACAACAAGGTCCGAAAGGGTAACGAACTGCAGCCACGATTCCGAGCATTAATTATGGACGGTGCCGGTTGCGATTAAACGGCCGCTAATGAAATATGGTGCTTAATTATTCGCTGTTTGAACGAGTGAAATTGATATCGGTGTCTGCAATGTATGTGTACGACCCACCCCTCGATAAACCGTCACGCTACATACGCCGCTAACACCGAATTTCGTAATGCTCGTTATACATATATTAATTATAGTAAAACATTCTACGATTAGCAAACAAAATGGCGTAATTCACATAGCTTTCGGTGTAAAATCTTGTTGATTACGACCTTTCGTTTGACGGCGTTTGACGTACAGCTTCATTGGTACGGTAGCCGATATATCAGGGAGGGGGATGATTGTGGATCAATCGGGAGTAGGGGTTCAGAACAGAGAGAGGATCGAGAGTGGGGGAGAGGTGACTCTTGTTGAAACGTCACGTGAAAGCGACACACTTTATACGTGTATGTACGGTACGCGCAGATGGTTCTATGGAAATTGAACAAGGATCACGAGGTCCCCCGCGATCCAGTAGCCGATTTCCCTCTACGCTTCTACTTCCTCTATATGTCCCTACTAGTTGGTCCCAAACAATATAGACAAACACACACAGTGATATATGACGTAGAGTCAGAAGGGTTTAGAATCTATGCTTATAAGTACTCGATTCGTCCTTTTGACTGAGCCATTCGCATATATAGGGCATTCCGTGCTTACTTGAAATCCCATGATCCTCAATCAATTTCAATTTTTCGTTTGTTCTTCTTCTCTCCGTTATTTTTTTCGTATTTTGGGGGTTATGAAGAAAGCAATCCGCATAAATTTTTCGAATTTTCCGAAAATCGGTTTGTGACGGTTGTTGATAAAAGTGAAGCTCGTTGTTGATAGCGTTAGACTTTATGGTTTGTCCTGACATTTTTTTTAAATAAACTTTTCATTAAAAAAAAACTTATTTGAAATCACCGCGAAGATGAACTTGGCATTCGGTCTGGAGGAACATGACGATTTTGTTTTTTTATGATTTCTATGTTTTCGGTAATTGATAATTACAAAGAGAATTTCACGACAGACAAATAATTGAAAGGATAACGAATAATAGTTTCGTAATGAAAACTGCCATTTTTTAAAATAATTATTCTGTTAGAAAGATGGTTTTTTTTTATTATTTATTTGTTCCAACGTTACCCATCCCAGTACTGACCGCGTCCTTGTTTGTTTGAAAAATAACAATAATGTTATTTTTCAAACAAGAATTTAAGCAGCTATAGAAATTTTGCAGTTGGAAACTTTTAACGATTTTTCGAACTCTCTGTACCGTAAATTCTTGTTTGAAAAATAACATTTTTGTGATTTTTCAAACAAGAATTTAAGCAGCTATAGAAATCTAGCAGCTGAAAACTTTTAACGATTTCTCGAACTTGCTGTAACGTAAATTCTTGTTTGAAAAATAAATTTTTTGTTATTTTTCAAACAAGAATTGAAAAATAATAAAAATGTTATTTTTCAAACAAGAATTGAAAAATAATAAAAATGTTATTTTTCAAACAAGAATTGAAAAATAATAAAAATGTTATTTTTCAAACAAGAATGTAAGCAGCTATAGAAATTTTGCAGTAAATTCTTGTTTGAAATGCTTGTTTGAAAAATAACACTTCTGTTATTTTTCAAACAAGAATTTAAGCAGCTATACAAATCTAGCAGCTGAAAACTTTTAACGATTTTTTGAACTTTCTGTAACGTAAATTGTTGTTTGAAAAATAACATTTTTGTTATTTTTCAAACAAGAATTTAAGCAGCTATAGAAATTTTGCAGCTGGAAACTTTTAACGATTTTTCGAACTTTCTGTACCGTAAATTTTTGTTTGAAAAATAACATTTTTGTTATTTTTCAAACAACAATTTAATCAGCTATAGAAATTTAGGAGCTGAAAACTTTTAACGATTTTTCGAACTTTCTGTACCGTAAATTCTTGTTTGAAAAATAACATTTTTGTTATTTTTCAAACAAGAATTTAATCAGCTATAGAAATTTAGGAGCTGAAAACTTTTAACGATTTTTCGAACTTTCTGTACCGTAAATTCTTGTTTGAAAAATAACATTTTTGTTATTTTTCACTTTTCGTACCGTAAATTCTTGTTTAAAAAATAACATTTTTGTTATTTTTCAAACAAGAATTTCCGGCACAAAAATTTCGAAAAATCGTTAACGTCCTTCAGTCTAGTCGTTTCGTTGATAAGCATCGAAGCAATTTACGAAAAAGTAAATGTAAAAATTGTTGCACAGTGCATCTTCGCGTCAACCCCACAACCAACAGCACGCAAAGTATAAGAAACAAAGACAAACAAATTGAGTCATGAACTTTTCGATTTTGTCTTGAACGACCGATATATTGTGGAGAGAAAACGTCGGTTTAGTACAAAACTCGTCCGCGCACAGGAGGAAACGTCCTGCGTGATGGGTTTCAAGACACATAGAGACAACCGGCACACACACGCTCATAACTATCGGGCGGAGCCATTCAATTTAATGGTCGTCGGTGTGCCGCCGTCGTTTTATCGGAATTCTGTCCAATTGGATTTTTGACTTCGATTTTGCACGTCGCCTAACTATTCCCTTTGTCCTCTGCACTCTATCCGTCTCTCTCTCCTTCTATTTTTCTCTATTTCATGTTGGCGGCCATAGTGGTAAAACGTACGTCCATAAAATGGGTCTCACGGGTCATTTCAAAAGTGATGACCTCTCGGGTTATCGAGATAGAGATATATGGTAGAGAGGGATGGTTGCGTATCCCTCCTAGTACTGATGGCATCACCGACTCAATTATACCCCGCGATACCCTCTAATCGTGTACAACCCTCAATTTTCATGTCATATATATGTACATATTGTATGCAGGCATGGATAAATGTATAATTGAGGAAAATAGAGATAGACGTATAAATACATAGTATCTGTATAGAGTGAGAGAGAGAGTGAGAGTTAGAGAGAGAGATGGTTGGAAGAGAGATGGACGCCAAAAAACGTGATAGAGAATTGTCTACTGGCAGATGGAAACGATCGTTATCCCAGGAAACGGTCGCTAATTGGTTCGTTTCGATGAAGTCGCATATCTATCGACATCGTCTAGACACTGTCGCGGTTAATCGGAACAATTTCGGCTATTTCAGTTTTCATCCCCTTTACCCGCCCCGCGGATAAAACAAAAAGTGTATCCCCCTGGTCCGTTGATCGAATTTTATATCTATCCTCCGAACCGATATAACGTCGAGGATTCTTTTTCGCATTTCATTTTTTAATTTAACTTCCTCTCGTATATATATGCACATTCTGTGTATAGTTAGATACTTGTATAAACGAATATATAACGAATAGCGACGAGGAGTTTTATGGTTCGTTGAACTTACCTCCTGGTATAACGTTTCCGGCTCCTCGCTCGCCGTAACCAAGCTCCGGAGGAATCGTCAATTTTCTCCTCTCACCGATGCACATGTCGACCAGTCCCTGATCCCATCCCTTGATCACCTGTCCCACACCCAGCTGGAACGTGAAAGGTTGTTCCCTGTCCAAACTGCAAAAGAAATGTCGAATGTTTCATGAGCTTTTTTCCTTTTACTCCTTATCTACGTGATATTTTTTTTCTATTTTTCGTTTAGACGAGGTTCGTTGGTTGAAATAATCGTTAATTTTAGGAATATTCCGTCGTGGATTAATTATTTTCACGTTAAGAAACGCGCATCCCATTTTTCCGATCATATTATCCTTCTTCGTTGACGAAAAACTTTAATTGTCGGGATCTTTTCGGCAACAAAACAATAACCGAATAAAATGACGTCAATAGTTTATCGAACATTGGAGACTTAAAAAAAAAATTTATATTGAAGCATCCGTCCGATTAAAACAGTTTTTGTTTCGCGTAAACAATATATTTTCTCATTTAAACTTCTTTTCATTTACACCATTTTGTTTCCATTTAAATTTATTTTCATTTACACCATTTTGTTTCCATTTAAACATCACTTTTTCCATCTAAATAATTGTTATTCCTTTGAAACAACATATTGTCCATTTCAACAGTATTTTTATGATTGAAGACAATATTCGTTTCATTTAAGCAACAATTATTTAACTATTTGTTTCGAATACATTTTTTCTTGAATTAAATGATATTCATCGTAGTGGCATTTTGCTCGAGAGTTATAAACGTCTGGTGAGAAGTGCAGTGAGTACAAAATGCACCGTTGCAAGAGGGCTCGGTTTTCGAACGTGTGAGAAACTTCAGACCCCTTTGAAGCCTTCAATGGGGTCTGTGACGGTTCCGTGTGAAACACTCGGTGGTATTATGAAATACCACGAAGGAGTCCTGTTTCTCGATATGCCATCGAATCTTGTGGATATCAAGCTGGCCGTACAGTCACATTCAAGAAGTACGACATTTTTTATAATTCACATACTTTTACGATCTTTCCAAGAGAATACACAAATTAACGCTTCTTAATTTGAATAAAAAAAAAATGGATTAAACACACAGAAAGTTAATAAGTTATCATTTCATGTAGAACTTTCTTGCAGATTCAGATTCTCTCTATCAAAAAATTTCTCAGAAATCATCTGATCTTAATGCTTCATAATTTCATCTCTATATTGATGAATTCTATTTGACTACAACGAAGTCGATGTTGAATATACAATGTTTAAAATTAAAAGCATTTCTTTAATCGTGTATTAATTTTAAAGATAAAAAAGTATATCAAAGCGTAAATAAAAAATACATTTCATTGAATAACTTCAGTGGAACATGGAAGTTCAACTTTCATGAAATTTAGAAGCTCAAAGGAAAACTTCTAAATTTCTCTTAGAATCTTTTTTTCCAAAGCCCACTACCCAATCTCACTTCCCAAGAGTGGGCTTTGGATGATTAACAAAAAAGGATCGTTATAACGATTTTTTCAACAAAAAGAAGATTGATTAAAGTTTGCAATTAACTAAATATCTATCGAGGTTCCTCGTTTATTACGTTCAATAATAAACGACAAATTCGTTCGAGCGAACAAAAAATAATGAACGCGTGGTTTGCTAGTGAAAATATCGATGTTCTTATTATTTATTACCCCTCGAGCATAACTGTACGAGTTGCTGAGGTGTGAAGAGGTCCTTAAGGGGGAAATAGGGTTAGACGGTTCAAAAAATCGATTTTTTTCTTATTTCATAAATTGTTAGTAAAACTATTGAAAAATATGTTCCCAAAATTAAAAATTAAAATTCCGACTCGTTCTATTGTTATAAGCCATTAAGGGGGGAAATAGGATTAGGACAGCGTTTTCTCAATGATTTTCATGAATTTTTTTATAGTATAAAAAATGAAAATAATTTATTGAAACTTTAAGAATATTTTATACATATATTTAAGTATATACTATAAAATTTTTGAAGAATTTCCTCGAAAAACACCGCAGATATTAGCGACCCCGTATTGCTGGTCACAATCAGACTCAGCATTTTGCTATTTTTTCAAACGCGTTTTTCTGAAAACGACTTTTTTTTAACTTGCGTACACGCTAGTTTGAAAAGTTTTCAACCAATCGTTTTGAAAATTGGCAGTTACTTTCTTCATAGTATTGCGCTTCATATGAACCTAAAATCGGAATATTATCATTATTTAAAATAATTTTTTTTTTGCAAATAAAGTTGTAAAAAACGGCAAAAAATCATGCTTTTTTGTTTTGACCTCTGTAAAAAATTCAATTTTCTATTTTTTTTATAGCATTTAGGTTCATATAGAACAGAGACATATAATAAAAGTAAATTCCAACCTCGTTTGATTTCAGATTAAAATTGCGGCTTCCAGAATGTACGCAAAATGCTGAGTCTGATTGTGACCTGCAATATGGGGTCGCTAATATCTGCGGTGTTTTTCAAGGAAATTCTTCAAAAATTTTATAGTATATACTTAAATATATGCATAAAATATTCTCAAAGTTTCAATAAATTATATTCATTTTTTATACTATAAAAAAATTCATGAAAATGATTGAGAAAATGCTGTCCTAACCCTATTTCCCCTCTTGAGGTATAATAGCCAGAGAATCGGTAATTCTCTATTTAGTAGGTAATGAGAATGTAAGCTGGGGGTTGTGAGTGATGGCAGAGTTACAGAGATGACGATAGAAAGGACGAAGGATGAAGAGAGCGAGAGGGCGAGGGAGATAGGGGTTGTGAATATTGTATTACAGCTATGTGTGAAAATGTACGAGCATGACTGTTTAATTATTTAATTAACAACCGCGGAGTTTATAAGGCTCTCTGCCTCTCTCTGTCTCTCTCTCCTTTGCATCGTATATACGTGTCTCTAACCCGGAGCGTTTACTGCCACAAGGGTATTCGTAACATCGTAGAGTTTACTGTCCGAACGGCAAGGAGACCGTATTTCAACATCCGCTGTGAGCAATGGCTCGGAAGGCCTACACCAATTTCACCCGGAACACCCGAGATCGCACCCCCTCCCTCCCATCTCGCTCTCTACGTGCCTATGAGACATTCCGTGTAAATTTGACGAAGACTTCATCCGGAAGTCGGTCAATTATTATTTTTTTAATCGCTATTCCACCTTCGATACGAGCTTCAAGTTGTTTTTATTTATTTCACCTCAATCCTTATTTTTTTTAACGTTTTATTAAATTCAATTAAGAACTTCAACTTATTGTTTGCCAATTTAAAAACTTCTGGGATGTACTGTTCCATCAATTTCGAGTTGAAATTATTTGTTTGAATATTTATAAAAAATAATACTTTTATTTTTATTTAAGTTCCTGGCAATGGTACAATTTACCGAAACTTGGCGGGGGTTGTTTAAAAAATAGAACTTTCAATGAATGAACGAAAAGGTTCAAACAAGAGAATCGTTTAATACTTTTAAGTATTTTTTGAAGGAATGAAAACAAAAATAGAAAAAGGGGGATTACGTAACGTTTTGTATTTTTAATCATACGATGGTTGTTTGATAAATTATTGAAATATTTGAGACCGTTTTTGGCGACGGGAGAAGCTATAAATCATCGACAGGAACCACGATGGTTCCTGTCGATGATTTCTAAGGCACGATGCCTTAGACATCCTTCGATTTATCACGAAAATCCCCATACACACATGTATGTATAGAATCTCATCTCGGCCGCGATTCTCTCCTCCTGCTCGTGTTAACTATATATATCTTGCACCTTCTTGCCTTTCGACTGTCCAACGCAATCGAGCCCTCGTATTTTATCGAAACGCTCTCTTCGCCGTACGCTATCTTTCTCTCTCTCTCTCTCTCTCTCTCTCGATTGCCCTCACAGCGCGTATCAAGCTGTAGCGTCTCGAGGCAAACTACGTATTATAAACTATGTGCGGGACATTTCACCTAAAGTGGAGCGATTTTTTCCTAAGCTTAGTAGAGAAATTTTGCTTACAAAAGCCAAACAAAAAAAGAGTCACGAAAAAAAAGGCTTTGGGAAGTTTTACCATTTCACCAAACTTAAATTTACCATTCAGAAAATTAAAGGACTCGCGAAAATTCTCGCGCGCACAAAATATCCCATATACAGGTGTTTTGCCGTGACATATATTTTTCGGAGTAAATAAAAAACGGGGGGGGGGGACAAAGATAAATAAATAAATGCTCGTTTCCAGCAGCACCGGGGTTGAGATATGAGATAAAAGATCCGCGCACGTTCGTCCTGGTCACGAAAGAGCGCGGGCGTGACGTGCGTTTTGTATAAAAAGGAATCAACTCGAGCGAGAGAGCGGGGCAGTCCCTTCTCTGTCACGGGGACCGAAATGCCGGAGAAAATAGGTTAGGGAAAGAAAAAAAAAAACAATTGCTCTGGGACTTCGCGTCCGTGAGAATAACAAACAAAAAAATGTCACAGTTTCGTTCCTAATGTTCCGGCGAAACGAGCCGTCTCTCGCCGTCTCAAGAAAATGCACAGCCCCGGGTATAATTTTTTCTTCCCTTCTTCCCGACGTTTTGTGTACGTCCGTACGACTGGTCCACACGGCGAAGGAAATATCTCACCCTCGTCTCACACTTGAGCAAGATACTCGTGAACAATTTTTTTTTTTTTTCTCTTTTTTACGCGTATAACTGTAGCGCGTTACTTTTGTGCTGTGTGTCACGTGACGTGTGGGGGATTTAAAAAATTCAAAAGATCGTTTCAACTCGACCCCTCTTTCTCGTTTAAACCGAAGGGGGATAACACTACAAACTTTTGCCCTTTGGATGACGATCGATCTTTACCCGAAGACGCGGATAACCTTCGAAATGATGTATATTTGCAACGACGTGGTAAATTCATTTTTCAAAATTTTAACAAAACAACAGCTTTTGTTTTCGTTCAACGTGCCATTGAGTTTTTTTTTTTTTTTCATTCAGCGAATTTTCTTTTGTTCGAATAAATTTCATTTCATTGAAATAATATTTATGTCAATTATATTTTTGTAGACGGCTGAAAACAGGACATTTTTCTTAATTTAAGAAAAATGACCGGTTTTAGCCGCGTCATGATATTTTAAACGATGAATAAAAATATCAACTATATTTCACGTATAACGATCAGGCTATACATATGTAAATGCATCTACAGATAGACGTGTATTTCAAAATGCTGAAAAATGTATATCAACGAGCTGAGTAAAATATTCGTCGTTTTTCAACGAGGGACCGCTCGATGGTTTTGCAATTTTGAAACGCGATCTAATAATGGATATCGAACCGACAATCCCGGTGTATAACACTTTTGTGAAATTGAACGACTCCGAAATGAGAGATGCTCTCACGAGTAGTTTGTACGTGTGTATATAGCTATAAATATATAAATATACGAACGCGAAATGAAATTATGGTAGCTGAAAACGAAGGGCATAAAGTGAAATTGTAGTATGGACATATTAAACGAGATATCGATGATTGTAAATTTTGCTTCTCCTATATGTATGCGTACTCATTTTTTAATAACACGTCAAGTTATTGTTACGAAATATCCGTTACGAACCGCGAGTATCGAGCGCGAATAATAGTATCACTCAAAATGATTTTATGAACGAAAATGAATACGAATGATTATTGTGTAAAGAAGGGAAAACACAGTCTTTGATTAAGATATATATGGGCTGGCTTTGCAAATAATATTAATATTTATTTTTGGACGGATGAATATCGTTTCAGTTATTTAGGTAAAATAATAGAAAACATTCATTTTTATTAAAATTATTTTCGATAGCTCCTTTTCCATCACTGGCTACGAACAGAAAAGAGAGAGAGAGAGATGTGATAAGGGTGCAAGGACCGGAGGGAGGATGACAAAGGTGGGAATAGGAAAGAAGCATTTGTGAGGTCGAAAGGACAATAGAAAAATAGGGAAAAAGATTATAAGATTAGAATTAAGAGATCAGTGTCAAATAACAATCAAACTATTATGGAGCAGCCCTTCCCGTTCCCGCAAATTTAATTTGAGCAAAAGAATTAACGGAAGGGTAAAATTAATTGTGTAAAGATGTGCCAGTATTTCTAGAGGGATTAACGAAATAAAGGTCTTTTGTATAAATAATTAAAGTAATTTATCACATTACATTGATCAATGTAATAAAGACATAAGAAACGTGAAAAACGTGTAAATAAAAATGTGATGGTATGGAAGGGACTCTAAGAGTCGTAACATTTGAAATAAATGATTTTACATTCACAAGGGATAAAGTTTGATGATGGGGAAAATTAGGGAAAAATATTATAAGAGCAGAGTGAAGAGATCAGTGTTAAATAACAATTAA
Organism: Oxytorus armatus; assembly: GCA_958009045.1. Taxonomy (NCBI): domain Eukaryota; kingdom Metazoa; phylum Arthropoda; class Insecta; order Hymenoptera; family Ichneumonidae; genus Oxytorus; species Oxytorus armatus. Next base: position 12,251,480 of record OY253746.1, on the reverse strand, counting down.
ACTATTGGGGGGCAGCTCCTCTCGTTCCCGCAAATTTAATTTGAGCAAAAGAATTAACAAAAGGGTAAAATTAATTGTGCAAAGATGTGCCAGTATTTCTAGAGGGATTAACGAAATAAAGGTCTTTTGTATAAATAATTAAAGTAATTTATCACATTACATTGTAATGTTATAAATAATTAAAGTAATTTATCACATTACATTGTAATGTTATAAATAATTAGAGTAATTTATCACATTACATTGTAATGTAATCAGTGTAATGAAGACATAAGAAAAGTGAGAAACGTGTAAATAAAAATGTGATGGTATGGAAGGGACTCCAAGAGTTGTGACATTTGAAATAAATGATTTTACATTCACAAGGGATAAAGTTTGATGATGGGGAAAGTTAGGAAAAAATATTATAAGAGAAGAATGAAGAGATCAGTGTTAAATAACAATTAAACTATTGGGGGGCAGCTCCTCTCGTTCCCGCAAATTTAATTTGAGCAAAAGAATTAACGAAAGGGTAAAACTAATTGTGTAAAGAGGTGCCAGTATTTCTAGAGGGATTAACGAAATAAAGGTCTTGTGTATAAATAATTAAAGTAATTTATCACATTGCATTGATCAATGTAATAAAGACATAAGAAACGTGAAAAACGTGTAAATAAAAATGTGATGGTATGGAAGGGACTCCAAGAGTTGTAACATTTGAAATAAATGATTTTACATTCACAAGGGATAAAGTTTGACGATCGGGGAAAAAGGGTTATTTTGACTTTGCCAATTGCATCTAACGCATTTAATAAAAAGTAACTACGAGAGAGTCTGCATTGCTCGAATTGATGCTGCGACGACTTGCCTCTGTCGTTGAATATAAATATATTTTCAGAAAGGCGAGAAACGAGAGGAAGTACTCTGTATTTGAGAGTCTAAGGTCTATTGCACGTCATGGTTTCCCGTGCATCGACGCTCTCTCCATTTTAATGTTTTCATTTGAATATTATCCCAACGTGTGGTCGGTCGTTCCATTCGACAAGCGAGAGTTTCTCACTCTCGTTGTACGTGAACATACCAGACAATATCCACTATTCAACGAGTTCCCCGCCGACCATTATTATCGTCATTCCGTTCGTATTTTTGTCGCAGCTTGTTGAGTGCGCGAATGAAAACAAAAAAAAAAGAGAAGAAAATGTCGTTTTGTCAAGAGAGAAACGAACTCGCGCGGACGTCATCGATATTTCATTCGATGTGCATTCGTGACGTTGATCACGCGTTGTGTTCGAATTCGTTTTGTAGATTCACGGATATGTACCGCGCATACGTAAACACGCGAGACGAATATCCAGTGTCCAATAGATAATTCGATTGGACGGTGTTTTTAGAGGGAGACACATTTTACTGTACCGTTCGAACGAGTGTCAATCTCTATTCCAAACATTTTTGACTAATTTGAAACAAATGGGAAACACCATCGACGTGTGTTATGGAGCATTCAATTTCAAATCAACGAAATTCTCACTTCAATCATATCACACTCAACCAAAAAAAAAAACATTCGTTCGCGTTGAAAAATTATTTCTCTTTAAACAACTCCATTTTTGCCGAAAAGGACATTTTTTCTTTTTTTTTTTTGTACAATACATTGAGTCATTTTTCTGGAAGCACGGACAGTTTTTTTTTTCGTGAAAAACCAATCGATTTTTATGCGATATGAAATAGAATCTTAAAGGATTCTATTCTGGACGAGACGAGATTCGCTAATTCCGTAACAATTTATATTTCCATGGAATAAAAGCACATTAGCTCGTCAATAACAACGAGAAAAGGTGATTCCTCTTGGGATAGGAGGAAAGGTTTTTGTTTTATTTCATGAACCTGGATTCTATTTGATCCAAAAGAAATTTGTTCACAGTACTGAAATCCGATTCATCGTTTATATCGTTGTTTCAACGCTAAAAAGATTTATTTTTGATCATTATATTTAAGACGCTCACTTTTTGTAAATATTTGCATTTTTTTTTAACTTACGTTAATGCTGTTTCAAATAAATTTTCAGCTATCGAGTTAAAACTTTATAGGTACGTAGATTAGTGGATATGGTAAAGAATTCGACGTGAATCGTTTTAGATGTCGATTTTTTTAATGAAAATTTGAATTTTTTGAAAAATTCCCATTAATATTCCAACTTGAATGAATTATGATGTAGAACTTAGCAATTTGTCACTTTTTAATTTGTTTATTATTTACTACGAAATTACGTTGGTCGCGTTGGTTACTCGACGCAGGACCGGTATATACGAGGTCTGTTCAAAAAGTATCGCGAATTTTGAATTTCCGCGGGCTACGTATATTCGATTTTCGATTTTTTTGTGGCGTTAAGTTGGTACCCGTGTCCCTCACTTATGCTGAAAAAATCGGCCATTTTGAATGTTTAGTTAATTGTTGACAGCTGTTTTGGTTAGACGTGTTTTGGCTTGTTTTCGATTTTTGCCTATTCCAAAAAAGCAGCTTCCATTGCGATGATTGAGCTTTGGTTTCCACGTCATAACCATAAAGCCATGATTCGTCACCAGTTATGACCCTCTGGAGCAAATTTGGGTCGTCGCGGACCGAGTCCAACAGATCCTTAGCAATGTTAACGCGACACTGTTTTTCTTCGAAATTGAGTAAGTTTGGCACGAATTTCGCGGCGACCCATCTCATGCCCAAATCATTGGTAAAAATCGAATAGCACGAGCCAATCGATATGTTTAGTTCCTCAGCAACTTCTCTAACGGTGATTCGACGATTGGCCATTATTATTTTCTCCACTTCATCAATGTTTTCGTCTGTTGTTGATGTGCTCGGGCGTCCGGAACGCATTTCGTTGTTCGCATCCTCTCGGCCCTCTGAGAACATTTTGTACCACCGATAAACGTTGCTCTGGTCCAAGGTAGCTTCACCATACGCCACAGTCAACATTCGGAATGCGTCCGCGCACTTAATTTTGTTTTTCACACAAAATTTGATACGGATTCTTTGATCCATTTTTTGGAATAGGCAAAAATCGAAGACAAGCCAAAACACGTCTAACCAAAACAGCTGTCAAACATTAACTAAACATTCAAAATGACCGATTTTTTCAGCCTAAGTGAGGGACACGAATACCAACCTAACGCCACAAAAAAATCGAAAATCGAATATACCTGGCCCGCAGAAATTCTAAATTCGCGATACTTTTTGAACAGTCCTCGTACACAGTGTTTTGTGGTGGAGCTCGGTACTGTATCAACATATCCGAGCCAATCATACTGATTGATCATGTACATATGATAATCAACACCAGCGAAATTACTGAATATTCCCACTGAATAATTAACTGCCGTGTCGCGGAAAATTAACGTTAATCGCCATTCGTTCATTTTACATTATTGTCCCGCATTTTCTTTTCTCGCTTTTATTCTTCGTGTGCAATACTTTCCGGTGAGAAGTAAAATTTTCATCTAAAAGTAAGAAAAATCGCGTCGACTACCCTCCTTCGTGTGCGCGTAAAGAACTTGTCCTCTCGTGAAGGGGTTGCTTGGCCATTAATATTCGAGAAAAAGTGAAAAACAAAAAGAAAGAGGGAGAAAAAAAATAACAAAAGACCGAAAGAAACACCAAAAGGGAACAATGAGAATGTCTAGGGAAGGTAGACAATTTTGGCATGCCCTGGTACTCGAGAACATTTACATATTTTACGACAGGTGAAACGAGCTTTCTTTTAAAAAAAAAACAAAATAATAATAATGATTTACATTCTCGGCGACATAGGTACGCGACATATGTCATAAATACATACACACAGTGTGTGCTGGCGGGTGAGAAAGTAAACGGCTCACAAATGACATAGATACGTATTCAAACAAGCACTGTGTGAATTTAAAAAAGAATCATTGAATATTCTTTTTCTCCGAGAGAATAATTATTCGCAAAAAATTATCGAAAATTGTTCTAGAAGAGTAACGTCGATAAAAATATTAATAATAACAAACGATGCATATTAATTTTTTGAAATACTTAATCCTGTTTAGTCTGTTGGATAAATTAAAAAATATCAAACAACAAAAGCATTTGAATATATAATTATGAAAAATGTTAAAAAATCTTTTAAATGCCGATTCATTTTTTTCGATTAATTATCGCTCATTATTTTCTTGAAAAAAGATTTTTAATGATACTTCGTTCGAACTGTGCGGAAAATTTTATTGAAAAAATTTCACCCGAGATACATTTTAGTCATCAAAGTATATAAAGAGAGGGAGAGAAAGAGACATTAATAATTACGCGCGAGTTTTGTAGGGAAACTAACACAATGGGAATATCGGGAGTTAAAAGAAACGAGAGATACAGGTAAACGAAGAAAAAAAGAAGAAGAAAAAAATGCAAGGAAAGGGACCGTCAGAAAATTTCGTTGAATTTTCAGCCTCTGCCCCCTCCACCCTCGGGCAGCTTTCGCGCTGGCGGAGTTACTATTACCGGCGGGTCCTGCAGGAAGCTCGTTAACATATCAAAGAACGGGGGCGATATTTAAATTTATTCCTCGGGAAAGCCTCGCGAGTATCGGTGAAAGAGAGAGAGAGTGTGTATATGGATATACGTTATCCCGAAAACCACTCCCTTATACGTAGTTATTCACCTTATATAGCGAGCCAGAGAGAGCCAACAGTCTGCGGCCTCTTCGCCGGGAGTACTCGACGTATGAGCAACGGTTGTTATAGTTATAGGTATGAGGGTCGCTAGATCGTACAACCCCCACATACAGGTCATTTCGAGCGAGCTCGATCGACGTCTTGTTCATTTATATATCATCCACAATCTCCGAAGTAACTATAAATAACGATAAAACACGAAATTGTACTTTTTGATGAAAAAGATGAACAGTCGAAAATTACAATATTTTTTGGTGTACATTTTTTTTAGTGATTTCCTTATTTGAAAAGAAAACAATATTTCTCGTCTCAAAAGTCAGATAATCGATGGAGCAGATATTGCAGTGAGTTTTTCAAACAAGCGAAAAAGGTTAGTTCCATTTTAGTAGAAAAAATTGCTCACAAAATCGCGGTTGTAGAAAAAGGTTAAAAAATAAATAAATAAATAATTATTGATCGACGTCTAGTTCATTTATATATCATCCTCGATCTACGAGTTAACTATGAATTTCGTTAAAAAAAAGAAATTGTACTTTTCCGCGAAAAGGATGAACAGTCGAAAACTACAATATTTTTTTTCTGTACATTTTTTTTGGGTAATTTCCTTATTTGAATAGAAAACAATATTTCTCGTCTCAAAAGTCAAATAATCAATGAAGCAGAGATTGCAGTGAGTTTTTCAAACAAGTGAAAAAGGTCATTTTCATTTTAGTAGAAAAAATTGCTTACAAAATTGCGGCTGTAGAAAAGAGTTAAAAAATAAATAAATAAATAATTATTGATCGACGTCTAGTTCATTTATATATCATCCTCGATCTACGAGTTAACTATGAATTTCGTTAAAAAAAAGAAATTGTACTTTTCCATGAAAAGGATGAACACTCGAAAACTACAATATTTTTTTTCTGTACATTTTTTTTGGGTAATTTCCTTATTTGAATAGAAAACAATATTTCTCGTCTCAAAAGTCAAATAATCAATGAAGCAGAGATTGCAGTGAGCTTTTCAAACAAGTGAAAAAGGTCATTTTCATTTTAGTAGAAAAAATTGCTTACAAAATTGCGGCTGTAGAAAAGAGTTAAAAAATAAATAAATAATCATCGATCGACGTCTAGTTCATTTATATATCATCCACAATCTCCGAAGTAACTATAAATAACGATAAAAAACGAAATTGTACTTTTCGAAGAAAATGATGAACAGTCGAAAACTACAATACTTTTTTGTGTACATTTTTTTTAGTGATTTCGTTATTTGAAAAGAAAACAATATTTCTCGTCTCAAAAGTCAGATAATCAATGAAGCAGAGATTGCAGTTAGTTTTTCAAACAAGTGATAAAGGTCATTTTCATTTTAGTAGAAAAAATTGCTTACAAAATCGCGATTGTAGAAAAGAGTTAACAAATAAATAAATAAATAATTATCGATCGACGTCTAGTTCATTTATATATTATCCTCGATTTACGAGTTAACTATAAATTTCGTTAAAAAAAAGAAATTGTACTTTTCGATGAAAAGGATGAACAGTCGAAAACTACAATACTTTTTCGTGTACATTTTTTTTTGTGATTTCCTTATTTGAAAAGAAAACAATATTTCTCGTCTCAAAAGTCAGATAATCAATGAAGCAGAGATTGCAGTGAGTTTTTCAAACAAGTGATAAAGGTCATTTTCATTTTAGTAGAAAAAATTGCTTACAAAATCGCGATTGTAGAAAAGAGTTAAAAAATAAATAAATAAATAATTATCGATCGACGTCTAGTTCATTTATATATTATCCTCGATTTACGAGTTAACTATAAATTTCGTTAAAAAAAAGAAATTGTACTTTTCGATGAAAAGGATGAACAGTCGAAAACTACAATATTTTTTTGTGTACATTTTTTTTAGTGATTTCGTTATTTGAAAAGAAAACAATATTTCTCGTCTCAAAAGTCAGATAATCAATGAAGCAGAGATTGCTGTGAGTTTTTCAAACAAGTGATAAAGGTCATTTTCATTTTAGTAGAAAAAATTGCTTACAAAATCGCGATTGTAGAAAAGAGTTAAAAAATAAATAAACAAATAATTATCGATCGACGTCTAGTTCATTTATATATCATCCTCGATCTACGAGTTAACTATAAGTTTCGTTAAAAAAAAGAAATTGTACTTTTCGATGAACAGGATGAACAGTCGAAAACTACAATATTTTTTGTGTACATTTTTTTTAGTGATTTCCTTATTTGAAACGAAAACAATATTTCTCGTCTCAAAAGTCAGATAATCAATGAAGCAGAGATTGCAGTGAGTTTTTCAAACAAGTGAAAAAGGTCATTTTCATTTTAGTAGAAAAAATTGCTTACAAAATCGCGGTTGTAGAAAAAGGTTAAAAAATAAATAAATAAATAATTATCAATCGACATCTAGTTCATTTATATATTATCCTCGATCTACGAGTTAACTATAAATTTCGTTAAAAAAAAGAATTGTACTTTTCGATGAAAAGGATGAACAGTCGGAACTACAATATTTTTTTGTGTACATTTTTTTTAGTAATTTCCATATTTGAAAAGATACAAATATTTCTCGTCTCAAAAATCAAATAAGTCAAAAGGTTATTTTCATTTTAGTACAAAAAATTACTTCCAAATCGCGGTTGTAGGAAAGAGTTGAAAAATAAATAAATAAATTACATCAGATTGAAGATGGTGTGAATTTAACAGGGAACGGCTTATATGTACTTGGAAAGAGATTGCGCGTGTATGGACCATCCGACGAAGCTGAGAAGACTTCACGACCGTGGCCCGACCTGACGATATACTACCCCTGAGCTTTAACCTTTTCATGAATGCTCGCGGCACATTTTTCCACGGCGAAACTCATTTTACTTGAAATCTCTCTTATATACGTATATAGTCACAAGCTTTTCTGAACTCTATAGGATGTCTTATCCGAACTAAGCTTGCTATTGTCCGGTTTACGATCAGCGCTCGGACTATATCGCGATGGCATCGCGGAAGAACGCGAAATTCTCATAAAGACTCGTCAAAAGTCGATTAAAAACCCTCTCCGGTGCACAGGAGGTACGATAATATCGGTAAAAATTCTCATATATCGATTTTTCGGTTCCATCCCATATACAACCTGTACATAATACATTTTACCATGTAAATTCCATACATGGGTTTTTACAACCCTACTCAAGGGGTTAAATTCTATAATAACCGCCAACTGGTTACCTGACACCCAGAGCAACTTTAAGTCGATGGAGCGTTCGGTGTCACTAAGATTTTTTCATATTTACAATTCAGAAGTTTTCATTGGAGTCTTCGAAATATCACATTTTAGGAAAATGCTTATTTTCATTTTAATATAAGTAGAAATGTTTGAAAGTAATAGTGAAAAATCGGAGCATTAGGTAAAAAAATGTCTGGATATAATTCACCCAGTGTTTCGTTTCAGGGTTAAAATTTCACGTCAATGTAGACTGGCGGGACCGGACAAATTCATTGTTATAATAAATTGAGTTACACGCCGAAGGATCGCTGTTATCTCCTTAGTCTGTAATCAAACAACAACCCGATACGTTCGAACAATTTGTAATGGATTGTTGCACACTATACGCAAATCCCTTAGAGCATCACTTTTAGGAGTTAGCTCGTTTTCATAATGTGATAGATAGTGAATAAAGTTAGAGGGCACGGAAAACTTGCTCTGCAGTTATGCTGGCATCCGGAAAACTCAAGGGATTTGCGATTCCCTCAGTGACGTACCTATAATATCATATGCTGTATACCGTTATTTAAAATGTTTCGGAAATTTTAGATAAATCTACGCCTTCCTCCCAGCAAAATGTGCAAAATTAAAGTGAAATAAATGATCTGCTCTATAATACGTAAAGAGGTTAATTGGAAGGACCTTCAATTTCAGTTTGGTCTGATTGAACGATACAAAATGGTGTCTTTCAACTATTTCGTTAATTTCAATCCAATTGTTATAAATTGGATAAGTTCTCTCCTTACTCCAGTCCCATAAATCTCACTAGAAGTCAGTCTATAGAATAGTACGTAGGGTATGGTGTACCCCATAATATTACAGCTTTTCGTCCAATGAAAATCTCTTTCACGGATCGTTTACGCTGCGCGTAAAAGAAAACACTTGACTTTTACACTTCGAGCATGATATCGCGTGGAAATAGTGTTTATATATGTTACACTCAATACTGTTTGCCAGCTGTTGTTGGTATTCGAGTCGGTGTAAATCCATCGTACCCCCGTTGTACTCTCGTGCCTACCGTAAAATCCTTTATAGCTCTCGCTCTTGAGTGACGGGATTATAAGAGCGATATATCTACGTTCGTATAAACTACTGTTAACAGTCTATCAAACGTGTACATAGATATATTTTGTAAAATGCTTTCAGCCACTGGGCATATTGCGACAGATGTATAACAATTTACTGGTCCACGTTCTGAGCTACCGTCAACCTCTTTTCCTCTCCCCATATCTTCCAGGACAACCTCTTCCACAGCTTTCTTCTCATATCAAATCGAACGGCGAAAACGACAACTGCCAGTGTCGTAAAATTATCTTAGTGCTATTCGGAAACTGTGGGGCGTACATTTTACTTTATCACTGGTCCGTAAACACCTTTCTTTATCCACCCCTCATTCCTCCCCAAAGTTTGTTCTCTTAGGCGATTCGTCATTATTTCGACACAAGTGCGTTAACACTTGGCCTCTCGACGTTGCAAAATGAAATCTTGCTCGTTCTGGACCAGCATTTTGGTATGAGAGTCGATATAATGTGATATAACCTCAACGATCATTCGTTTTAATCTTTATGCTTTTACGAGTATTTCTGGGTGGTTGAAAAAAAAAAAAAAAAACAAAGAGACAAAAATTGCTCGTCGATAAAATCAATTTTGCTCGTAAAGGTTTTCTCTCTCGATTATGTTTCGCGTGTGAGAAAAAATATCTTTCTCTACCGAAACTTTTCCTCTACCGATTTTTTCTCTTGGACTTTTTTTTATAGAACATTTTTATCGAATGCATCTTTGGCCTTTCAATATAAATGAATCAGGAAAATTGAGTTTGGAGATAAGATAACCCCGGTAAGTTGATGACAATGTCTCTGGAAAATTTAGTCATTTTGTAAAACGAATTTGACGTATGCAATATATATGAAGAGACAATCGACAATGATATATCGACACGATCTCGACGTAAAGTAATTAAATTTATATTTTACTGAAATATCGAATTTTCACGACACGCCGAATAAGGATATTAATTTCATAAGTCTGAAAATTATCGTGTAAATCGTGAAGTATGTGAAATAAAAATGATTCGTAAGGAAATTGAGACGATTTCTAGCTGGCGCGGAAAGAAAAAAGAGAGGATGAAGCAAAACTGCGAAATGGCACAAACTTCATGGCTCTTGTCGGTTTAGAAGAGGCCCTCATACACGTTTTCGCTCCGCGTGTCTCTCACTCTGTTTCTCGTGCTTCCGAAATCCCCTGCGGTTCTACCGCGTACGGCAAAAGCTCTTCAGCTCGAAGGGAGTAGAGCGGCAGGTTTCTTGGGGGTAAGAGAGCACGAATGCTCGTTGTAAATTTTGAGTGCGCTAAGGTACAAGGGTGGGGTGGCTTAATGCAGATTTAGATAGCTCGGTAGCGCGACTACGCCCAGCCCCCACTTCTCGTGTGTATATGCTTGGCTTTTAAGTCTCGGAGACTTTGGCTAATTAATTTATAGACACCGAGTTCTGCTCTATAACATCGTCTCTTCTCTATACGAATGAACGTGTATGTGTGTGTCTCTCCGGTGAATACGAGACTACGTGTTGCCGCACAGATTATTTATGTATTTCGTGTAGTTCGCCAAAAAAAAAAAAAAAATGTCCTAGAGTGGTACAGAACGAGCGTTCCGAACGTTTTTATTTTTACTCGAGCTAAAATAAATAATGACACGCCGAACGATCTTTGTAAATCAATCTTAAAACGAATATGAAGAAATTCGTCTCTGCATTTTCGCCAAAAATGAATGAACTCGACACCGTTGTAATTTCGATTCCCGATAGTATTGGGATTATTCTTTTGTTTTCATACTTCCCGAAGACGAAGGGGAGAAAAACGAGTGAGTGCGGTGAATATTTTATTGGCGATGAGGGGTCGAAGAGTCGAGAATTCGTGTATGAACATACGCACAGAGGATGCGATCGGGAATGAGATCGATGTTCGCGAAAATAGTTCACTGTACTAACCACCCCTAGTGACACATTGTTCGTTGCAACCGGAAGGTGGAGAAGCGAAAAGGAGGTGATCTCGAGACAGAGAGAGATCGAGAGAGAGAGAGAGAGAGGGAAATCGTTGCTCCCTCTGGTGTGGGTTGAATCCTCCCCTGAACTTGTTGTATAACACCACCAGCATAGCTACGTTGGGATTTCCCATGCGGGGCGTACGTTACGTTACGTTACAGTGCACTATGAAATATGCAGAAACGCTATCTGCTCCGAGGTCGCCAACGTGTTTTCGTGGGAAAGGGACACGATTTTCCACAGACAACAATGACAATACTACAACCCTTACTGCCCTCTCGACCCTCTTCCTCCGTCTCTCTCTCTCTCTCTCTATCTCTCTAAACACAATTCTCACTCCCCGCGTTATTTTCCCAGCTATGCAAAGTTCCACGCTGCATTGCTTAAGGTGTCACCAGACATTTACAGCCAACTTCGAACCTCGCTATACCCTCCAGAGACACACTTTTGTACTTTTTGTAACGATCGAATTTTACCCTACAGGGAATCCCCCTCTCGTCGTTTCTGCATATAAAATGAGCTAAGGTGACCGATAAAAGGGACAAACTACCCAAATGTACAATATACACAGTGAAAGAACAATAATTTCGTAAAATTGAGAAATTTTCCTCGCTCTGATAAAATAGGAGTTAAAGATAAAGAGAAATTTTCCAATTGATATTGCCGAAGTACGACAAATGCCACGAGGACCATTTGACGAGGCTGAATGTTTTTATAAATCCATTGGTGGATTAAATCTCTGTGGAGTTTTGAATCTTAACTGCGGGACTTGAGTTTTTATTAGTGAACTGCGGAGTTCAATATGCTTGTAAGCGCTCTTCCTCATTGGAATCTGCCTTCTAGAGGTTCTTGGGATTTTTTCTCAGATGCTTCTTAAGAAAGCTCCTGGTATCACGAGGTTTTACGACTTGCAGGCTATACGACGATAAGTGCTGCTAAAACGAGTACTACGATAATCAAAATGTTAACTTTCAGAGTTTTACTTTTATCCTTTAAGGGGGGAAATAGGGTTAGACGGTTCGAAAAATCGATTTTTTTAAATTTCATAAATTGTTAGTAAAACTAAGAATATGTTCCCAAAATTTTAAATGAAAATTCCGACTCGTTCTATTGTTATAAGCCATTGAAGTGAGTAGATCTCCTTCAGGCCCCGAGCGCGCCACGTCTTTCAAACGGCGTTTTTCTGAAAACGACTTTTTTTGAACTTGCGTACACGCTAGTTTGAAAAAATTTCAACCAATCGTTTTGAAAATTGGCAGTTACTTTCTTCATAGTATCGCGCTCTATATGAACCTCAAATCGGAATATTATCATTATTTAAAATAATTTTTTTTGCAAATAAAGTTGTAAAAAATGGCAAAAAATCATGCTTTTTTGTTTTGACCCCTGTAAAAAATTCAATTTTCAATTTTTTTGATAGCATTCAGTTTCGTATGGAAGAGAGACATATAATAAAAGTAAATTCAAACCTCGTTTGATTTCAGATGAAAATTGCGGCTCCCAGAATGTGCGCGAAATGCTGAGTCTGATTGTGACCTGCAATATGGGGTCGCTGATATTTTCGGTGTTTTTCAAGGAAATTCTTCAAAAACTTTATAGTATATACTTAAATATATGTATAAAATATTCTCAAAGTTTCAATGAATTATATTCATTTTTTATACTATAAAAAAATTCATGAAAATCATTGAGAAAACGCTGTCCTAACCCTATTTTCCCCTTGAAGGACCGTACCGTATTTTTCATACTTTCCGCGCGTACCTGTATTTTGTTAAACATTCGTCATTCTTCTTTTTCGAACAACACACTCGAATGTATTCTAACAGTAAAATAATCCACGAAATGTATGTTACATAACAGTGGTAAATAGTGATTTTTGGGATTTATCGGGGACCAACAATAAAAGTATGGAATTATGATGAAAAAAACCTCTCTCGTCACTTGCTTTGTCGTTCGAGATGGAGCTTGGGTATCTTAAGAATTTTTTGATATCTTCGATCCACTGAATATTCTCATCGAAAGTATATAGAAAACGATGAGAATTTATCGAAAAATTATTGTGAAGCTTCTATACAGATCGTTATCGTCCAGTTATCTCTCGTGCTCGGGAAGCTTCGCGTGACCAAATAAATTTTCGCGATCTCTTTGTGGTCTTGCTTATATATATAAGATTGTGGATATACTATATGGGTTTGTGGCCTCGTTACGGTATAGAGAGATTCCTCTATGGTTAGGAATACCACGGATATACGACAGAATAACATTCTCGGGCGATTCTCTCGTTACTTCGGGATATCGTATCGAAGCTTTCTATATACATATATATAATATAAACCTATATACGTACACGAGAGAACGTAATTTACAAGCCGCGCGTGACTTCGCTTAATCCCAGCAAGGGACACATAATTTGTTCGTTATATTTTGCGTGTGTGTGCACGTATGAAAATTTCGGATCGATGCTGAGCTCGCACTTGAATGCGACAATAAAGATAGTGAGAAAGAGAGACGACTCGACATTATTTTCAATTTTAGGGAAAACTGGAGGGATAGCGATAAGAAGATGAGAGCGATGAAGAAAAACGGAGAGCTGGAGTGATTTATTTATTTATTTATTTATTTATTTATTTTTAGGTGAAATAGAGAAGGAGTAATGGAGAACAAGAGTAGAGCAAGAAGGGGATGGAATTGTTTGTTTGCATGCTTTACCCTGTAGTCCCTCTAAGCTACGAAAAATATTTGTTTGGGTTTGCTTATGCTTCACAAACGTACTATTTATGAAATCAACAAATAAATTATTTTCAAACCCCCGGAGATTTCGCCCCTACAATTTTTCTCGCATTTCACAGAATTTTACGAACTTTCTCTTTCGCATGACATATATTAATAAACGGCGTTTAAATTGATCATATAACTGATAATCGTGATGTAATAATAAAGGGTTAAAAGTCGGGATATATGAAATAAAGGGGAGACAAAGGTGTTTAAACGATGAGAAAGGTTTTCAACAATGTGAAAGTTCGATATAAGTGTACAGCCGCGACAAAGTCTGGAAAACTACGCGGGGTCAAGTGTCGTGAAGATCGGAAGTTTGATAACTCGAGGCGAGAATAATAGTGTACTGTGTAGTGAGGGAAATATATATATATATATATATATATATATATATATATATATATATAGAAAAAAGGACTTAAAAAGGAAGATATATTACGTATCGAGAGTATCGATCATTTTTGTGTAGGTGTGGTGAAGTTAAAAAATATAATAGCTGTGGCGCGGCGATGGTGATATGGACATCTTACAGCAGAAGCAGCTGAAGAGAGTAAGATAGAGGAAGAGCGAGAGAGAGGAAAAACTGCCATCGTGCGCGACCGAAGCGGTGAATCTTTCATCGACGTGGTAGATGGCGAAGGGGGAAAATTTCCACTTGGAAAGGTTGGTCGCGCGGGGCAGCAGAGAGCAGGTCTTCACGGCACTCTTCCTTATAGATGTCTCTTGGATCTCGCGCGGACCGTACTATCGGGTATGGGTCGCGAGGGAGAGCAGAGATGCCTGGAGGCTGCAAACCTCTTTCTCTCTCTTTCTCACCCCCTCTTACCGATATAAAACTCTCTGTATAAGTATATATAACCGCGTTACTTCGTGCTCCATCCAACCGCGATACTCTGTAACTCGAAGGAAGGGGTTAATGGATTTCTGAAAAGTTTTCTACCCACTCGGCCTCTGTTCGAGCGGAATATGAAGTTCCGAGTAGTGAAATTAGCGAGTCTTCAAGGCACACGTTGAAAAAGCGTTTTTTCCCGACTTTAACCATCGCCCTTTCTGCCTCCTTCGCCACCACTTCCCTCCCTTACCGCGCTCTATCTTGCTCTCTCTCTCTCTCATCTTTCACGAAAGAGCGAAAGATGAAGAGAGACACCCTAAATAAAGTTAAAGGAGCGTCCCCCGCGAATCCTTTTTCCTTACCTTGCAATCGCGAGACAGAGAGAGAAAGGGGAGGAGAGAGGTGGTAAACTTTGCTGGAGCTATGGTCTGTGTGGTTTTGCCGGAAGGCGAAGGAAACACGGTGGGTAGAAGAGTCGACGCGCGGCAGACTAACCTTCTTAGAGAAATGGGACACTTCTTGATCTAGCAGTATAATATATATGTACGGGACATTCCGTGTGCTATCAGCGATCTCTTTATAATTAACCGTAATGTTGGTTATTTTATTAATTAACGAGCTGTGTCCCGCAGTTTCACTCGCGTTAAAGTTCCGTCCCCCGATTTAACGTGCCATCGCCGCTCCTTAGGGTCATAGCATAAAGTTATATGGCGTAAAGCCTTCCTGAACAAACGGGCTATCTAATGCAAAAAGAATTTTCCAAATCGGATTAGTATTTCCTGAGATTAGCGCGTTCGAACAAACATGCAAACGTACAAACGTACAAACGTACAATCGTACAAACGTACAAACGTACAAACGTACAAACGTACAAACGTACAAACGTACAAACGTACAAACGTACAAACGTACAAACGTACAAACGTACAAACGTACAAACGTACAAACGTACACACGTACAAACGTACAAACGTACAAACGTACAAACGTACAAACGTACAAACGTACAAACGTACAAACATACAAACGTACAAACATACAAACATACAAACATACAAACATACAAACGTACAAACATACAAACATACAAACATACAAACATACAAACATACAAACATACTACATACAAACATACAAACATGCAAACATACAAACATACAAACATACAAACATACAAACATACAGACATACAGACATACAAACATACAGACATACAGACATACAGACATACAGACATACAAGCATACAGACATACAGGCATACAGACATACAGGCATACAGACATACAGACATACATACATACAGACATACAGACATACAGACATACAGACATACAGACATACAGACATACAGACATACAGACATACAGACATACAGACATACAAACATACAAACATACAAACATACAAACATACAAACATACAAACATACAAACATACAAACATACAGACATACAAACATACAAACTGTCCAGTTTTATTATAGTAGTAACATAAACTACATTGGTAAAAAAACATTCATCGATCCTGACAACGTGGTTTTGCTGGAAAATTATACAGTCATGCCTTTCATGTATAAGATCAAGCCTGTAATTTAGAAAATATGTTGGGCAAAGTTAATTATAGGTTATAGTTAGTTTCGCTGCAATAACTTAATAAGTAGACAAACGTTGAGATCCACTACTGCTTACCGGTAACTTTAGTCACTCATTGAGTTAACCGCAGTGACTTCAAAGCTTATACCATAATTTTCTTTTCCATTTCGACCATTACGAAGTTGGTGTTTCAAACGATTCTAGTAAATTATTTTTCTTTCGTAATTAAATCTTCCGTCGGTCGCATTGGGGTCAAATTGATCCCAACTTTCACTTTGCAGCTATGACTAATGGCTATAGAAAATGAGGTTTGATCCGATGTCTCTACTGAGAGTTTGATATTCTCTATTTAGAGAACCCCTTAAGGGGCTGATCCGTTTAGGGTTGAATTACGAATTTATGATTTTTTAATGGAAAAAGTTAAATTTTCATTTTACGATTTTTTTTCGACATGTTATTATTAAATTTCTTACGTCAGCGCGGCTGTACCATATTCTACGTTGTTCAAACTGTGTTCTATAATTTTTTCCACCCAATTGCACCGAGACTGCTCGTACGTCAACGATTTAAAAAAAAGTCTGTGCTCATTTTGATCCTGTTTGGCCACAGAGGGTTCAAAAATGGATATAATGATCTATCTCAATCAATGTTTTACTTTACAATTTTCGCTTACGCACTTCCATTCAACCCATAAATTACTTTTCAATTATTAAAACGGTTTATCCGGCATGGGATGCTCCGTTTAAATATGTTTATAAATTTTGCGGCATCTTGGAATGAGACAAAAAAAAATGGAAGCTCGCTGAGAAAAGAACAAGAAGTGAAGACCAAAGAATAAAAAAGAGAAGGAAAAAAGAAAAACTGTCGCACGACTAGTGAAACGACGAAACTTTTGTACAAAGAGGAAGAGGAGGCCAACGAAAGGCTCGGAAGGGCTAAGTATACTTTTCAAAGTATCCTCCGATTTGTGTGGGTGTATATGTGTGTGTGTGTGTGTGTGAGTGCAGCTACAAAGGTACAAAGTTATAAACACACGTATACATATATACCGCGATTCTCGTTTCTCGGTTGTATTACTCGAAAGGAAGCTCCCTGTTTGGGTCTCGCGAGGGATGGAACGCGGAGGTCACGAGATATAAGTTTACCATACTTTTCCAATGGACGTGGAGGCTTTTCGCCGACGATTAACCCGAGTTCCCTCCTATTTCCCGGTGTGCCATCACTTTTTTTTTTTCTTCTTTCTTTTCCCCTCGGCGCAACGCTTTTTTGCTCTTCTCGCTGCGCGCTGGAATATATTTATCGGAACTTTTTTCGTCTCGTGGTCAGAGCTCGGAGCGATAAAAAAAAATGTTCTATAGAGGAGTGGTAATACAGGGTTATTCGCATAGGCGATAGCTATATGAAACTCAAGCACCCGCTACGTCGGGCAACTGTAAGGAAGCACGGGGCAAAACGGCACCCCTAAGGAAATAACGTCGCTAGAACGCTGCCAATAACGTAAATGCATTGCTCGTCATCAAAAAATAGAATTTGTCGTCGTATATCGCATCCACAAACATTAAATGTCCGGGGCAAAATGGCTACTTCGATATTTGACCATTTTGCCAATATTGACGGTGGTACCGTTAGTGGCGCCATTTTTTCGAATATGAATTCACGGTGACGGCGATTAACGTGTCTCGACTTATGGAGAATAATCCCGAAATGAGCTGAAGTCCTGTTTCTAACATTTTTCTTCCGTGACGTGAAATTTTCGAAAAAGAACAGTTTCAACGACTGCGGTTAGCCCTCAGTTGACACACATGGGTCTGTGGTGTCCGGCCCGTTTCTAGAAATTGATAGGTCCCAACGGTTAGTCCATGTTTCGGGTTCTTAACCCCACATAGAAAATTGTACTTGGGCGTACGCTCTCTTTCTATAGATCTCAATCTACTCTCCTGAATTTTTTCAGATGTTTTTAAACGAGTCCAAGTATGGTAAAAAACGGTAGCACACCCTAGTGCCCATGTGTTTCTAGGGTGGTGCACAAATTGTAGTGTGTATACCAAGGGTTAGAATCCTAATTGCGTATATTTCCGCTCATTATTATTAGAAAGTTTTTATTTAAACATTATTGAATTTTGTTAATTTTTTTGATAATTTGGGAAGGGGCTGCTTTGCCCCTGTCTCCACTCTCTCTCTCTCTC